>CM034360.1:70009410-70643755 GCA_019925275.1 Mytilus edulis
TGACTAGTTATACACTTTCTCCTCCAACGTCTGCCCCGCCATTCATTCTGACGTCATTGTATGTTGCTTTGATATAATTGTCTCTGTCTTTTGTTGGTTTAAGTAAATAACGTATCCTCTGTAAAGTAAAGTTAATTGAGTGCATAAAGGTAAATGCAAATCTTAAAGATACTGCGTCATGGCCCAATACCAATTTCTTTAACAAAATATTTTTGTGTGTGTTTTGGGTCCAAAACAAACTCCAGATTTCTGTTTTACAAATACAGGTTATTTTCATATTAAGTAATAACCGATTTCAATGAGTATATAGCTAAATGTAATATCTTTGGTTACCTTGTTTGCTTACATTGTTAGGTTAGGTAAACTACCATCCTTTAAGAGTAGACTAGTCCGACAGGTAACCAATCTATCTGTCTGTAGGACTAGGCTACTTCGAAAGGAGGGTTTTTTCTTTTAGAATCTGTAGAATCTAAAATATGCTCCAAGAATGATAACTTTTTATAAAAAGGATATTGTTTCTTACAGTTCATATCAGTTTTTTTTTAATGATCATATATAAAAAACAATGTAGGAGATTGGACTACCAAATATGTTGGTATTGATAATGCCATTTTTTGTTTGTTAAAGTATTTTTTAAACGTAAACTATTTGGCAATTTTATGTTATAAGTCTCCTCAGAATGTTTTTAAAAATTAAAGGGAAAAAGTAATTTATTCATTTCAAGAAAAATAAAGGTGGTCGTTATTGTAACATTGTGATCATAACAAGCAAATGGTGTGTTTTTTACATGAGTTTTACATTTGCTGGTACTTGATGTGTATTATATATGTCCTCAAATTGGGGATTGGCAGTTATATGAGTGTCAAACTACTGTGAAAATTCCTGACGTTTGAAAAAAACCAATTGTCATATTTACCTCTACTGGTGACCCGCTTGCTTGATAAAATCCTATAAGGGCAAACAATGGAATGCATATGACCGAGGAACCAGCCACAAACCAACCAATGATATTTGCTCCATCGGGATAGACATAATCCGCATATGTGATTGGTTGGAATGATATTACACCATACAACATGATCACCTTTTTCAAGAAAAAAAAAAAGAAATTACTGACAGAAATTTTTAAACAAATAAACTTTAACTTTACGTGTTTTTGCGAATGCTATTATCCGTTTTAATACTTACTATAATATCTTTTTTCATTTATTTGCGAATGCTATTATCCGTTCTAATACTTACTATAAATTTTGTTTCATTTATGTCATCGTAAGGTCCAGGTTCATTAATTTCATATGGAAGATGTTATCACATACTAGCAGTCCATTTCTTTGGAAGTTTGTGTTTGTATTTGCAGGAGTTCCGTGTTTTTGTTCCGTTTTCTCCCTCTTATAGTTGATATGTTTCTCTCAGTTTTGATTTGTGACCCGGATTTCTTTCAGTAAAACCGATATATGACTGTTGAACAGCGGTACGCTACTATTTCCTTTTTTATTCATCATGATAATCATAAAGAATTGCGAATTATAAACCAAACGGAAAATACAAAACGTGAATTTAAAATATCAAACGATACAACAACAAAAAAAATCAATCACAAACACAAAAAACAAAAATAAACGCCTAAACATAAACAACTATCAAAAAGTAGTAAACAATTTTGAAAGTTTTATATGGTACCAAGACCATAATTGTAAGACAGTCATCACCGAGATATGAAGATAAAGATCACTTACCAGGAGGAAAAGTGGTGCAACCACCATCCAACAGACTCTCCAGTAAGGTCCAGGTCCATGTCCAATCATGGTTTCAATGTCACCAGAAAATCGGCCAACTCCTGCAATCACCACAATATTGAATATTTGAATTTCTACAGAAATGCCTTGTACAATATAGGCATTATATATTTGACATTTGAAACCCACGAATTCATCTTTCATTCTTTGGTCAACGGAAAGAAAGCTGTAATGCGAATAAGTATTTTGCTTAGCTCAGCCCAATCATTTGTATGATTTTCTTGATTTTAGTACCAAGTATGAATTATTGACTTCAGATGTCGGGTGGTCTCTTTTGACTTTGATCACAATATTTCTATGACGCGGAATTATTTAAAAAGAAGTTTTCTGCGTCTGAAACTAGCTTCAACGTTTATCAGTGTTTGTTGACAATCATTTTTATGTTTTCACTACGTTGTTTCAAACTTTCCATGATTGAAGTTTGTTAATATAACTTGATGTGGTATACCGATGGCAATGTATTGACTTGCAGGTATAAGTAGACTAATAACAATGGGAACACAATAAATCGCAGTAATTCAAATTAGATCCGTGTACGTTTCAATACATAATCTTGTAAAACATTAAAATTTTCATCCAACCAGGATGTAAGGTATAAGGAGCCTACATTCCGTCGTCAGCCCCATCAATTTAAGGGTATGCATGTGATGAGAAAAAAACCATCTTCAAGATCAGACAACAGTATCCAGAGCAAAATGGAAGAAAAGAATACCGCAAAGGGACGACTGCTTCATTTTCTATTTTGTACTTGAAATAAAAGGGAATGCTACCAAGGTACAATATAAGAATTTCTTTACTTGATAATGAAGACAATCAAATAGTTTGATATGGTACTACCTTTAATATGACTGACATCACTAGCACATATTCCTGTGTTATGCAATATGTTTACGGCGAGGTATATGAATGTTTCTCTTCGGGGAAACAATACTTACATAGGACACTATCTGTATTGTTGACTTAACAAGAAACTAATTGTATATGTCGTCACGAAACACCAATATTACATTCATATAATTAGAAAAACATTTCTTTAACGTAAATATCAAAGTCTAACAACATTGGAGTGGTGACCAAAGGCTATTGTTTGTACTAAACTGAAAACGTTCATTATCAAATCGATTTTTAAAATAAATGACGTCATCCAATATTGTCAATATTGTCTTCAACTTATTGGTATGGCTTAATTCATGTTTGTTAATTAAAACTTTGAATACCATGGTTTATGACCTTTTATACTATTCAAACATTTCAAACACATGAAGGACCTCGGGTGCATATGAGTAACGAGACATGGAACGCAATATTAAGCTTCACCTAATTGTACTAAATACAGCAACTTTTTCTAACTAGAGGCTCTTAAGAGCCTGTGTCGCTCACCTTGGTCTATGCATGTGCATACATGTATTAAACAAAGGTCACAGATGGATTCAAGACAAAATTGTGTTTTGATGATGGTGATGTCTTTGTAGATCTTACTTTACTGAACATTCTTGCTACTTACAATTTTCTCTTTCTATAATAAACTTGGCCCTTTAGTTACACAGAGGAAAATATTTTGTAAACATTTACAAAAATTTATAAAATTAATGAAAATTGTTAAAAATTGACTATAAAGGGCAATAACTCTTTGAGGGGGTCAACTGACCATTTAGGTCATGTTGACTTATTTGTGTAGATCTTACTTTGCTGAACATTACTGCTTTTGACAGTTTATCTCTGTCTATACTAATATTCTAGATAATAACCAAAAACAGCAAAATTTCTTTAAAAATTACCAATTGTGGGGCAGCAACCTAACAACCCATTGTCCAATTCCTCTGAAAATTTCAGAGCAGATAAATATTGACTAGATAAACAATTTAACCCCTCTTCAGATTTGCTCTAAATGCTTTGGTTTCAGAGTTATTAGCCAAAATCTACATGTTACCCTATGCTCTATTTTTAGCCATGGCGGCCATCTTGGTTGGTTTCCCCGGTCACCGGACACATTTTTAAACTAGATACTACAATGATGATTAAGGCTAAGTTTGGTAAAATTTGGCCTAGTAGTTTGGCCTAGTAGTTTCAGAGGAGAAGATTTTTGTAAAAGACTACAAAATTTACGAGAAATTGGTAAAAAATTACTATAAAGGGCAATTACTCCTAAAGGGGTCAACTGATCATTTTGATCATGTTGACTTGTTTGTAGATCTTACTTTGCTGAACATTATTGCTGTTTACAGTTTATCTCTATCTATAATAATATTCAAGATAATAACCAAAAAAGAAAAATTTCCTTAAAATTACCAATTCAGGGGCAGCAACCCAACAGCCGGTTGTCCGATTCATCTGAAAATTGTAGAGAAGATAGATCTTGACTTTATTAACAATTTCACCCTTGTCAGATTTGCTCTAAATGCTTTGGTTTTTGAGTTATAAGCCAAAACTGCATTTTACCCCTATGTTATATTTTTAGCCATGGCGGCCATCTTGGATGGTTGGCCGGGTCACCGGACACATTTTTTTAAACTAGATACCCCAAGGATGATTATGGCCAAGTTTTGTTAAATTTGGCCCAGTAGTTTCAGAGGAGAAGATTTTTGTAAAAGTTAACGACGCTGGACGACGACAGACGCCGGACGCCGGACGCCAAGTGATGAGAAAAGCTCACTTGGCCCTTTGGGCCAGGTGAGCTAAAAATGTAGGATTTCATAATGGGGTGATAGTTAATTAAAGAAAATCATCATAGATACCAGGATTGAAATTTTATATTTACGTCAGACACGCGAATCAATGGACGTGTTTTTTGTGTTCTGTTAAATTGTTCCTTTTAAAATTGTTACACGATGATGACTGCTGTACCCATTTTTTGACTATTTTATTTATTATGTCTGATTAGTTCACGCATCGTTGTAAATATAACGGAATTTGATGAGACTGTCATCAAAGTGAGAGGTTTAGCGGTTTAAAACCAGGTTTACTCCACCATTTTATTGGCTGATATTTAATTAAATAAAATTATCATAGATACCAGGATTGAAATGTTATATCTATGCCAGACGCGCGTATTCATCAGTGACGCTCGGATAAAAAAATGTTAAGAAGGCAAAATAAAGTACAAGGTTGAAGAGCATACAGGACCAAAAAAACCGAAAAGTTTTGCCATACACGGCTAAGGTAATCTATTCCTGAGGTAGAAAAGCCTAAGTATTTGCTGTTAAACAAAAGCGTCAATTAGTAATGAAGAAGAAACGAAATAAGATTTACAAATAATGAAGCAACAGCATTTAACTGTTTGAAAGATCATTCAAATGAACAGCATGTACAAATATGAACCATGATTCATAACTTACCATAGACCCAAGAAACAACCATAGTTTCAAAGAAAACAGCAAACAATATAGAATATCCGGCAGCAAAATTATCCATTAAGTTCACAACAAGGACTCCGCCCTGTAAAGAAAATTATCCATTAAGTTCACAACAAGGACTCCGCCCTGTAAAGAAAATTATCCATTAAGTTCATAACAAGGACTCCACCCTGTAAAGAAAATTATCCATTTAGTTCACAACAAGGACTCCTCCCTGTAAAGAAAATTATTCATTAAGTTCACAATAAGGACTCCGCCCTGTAAACAGCATTGTCTAAACATGAACTTGGTAACATATAACTGGACACATATTTTCAAAACGATAAGTCTTGATATAACCCAAGTAATTCAAAATAGAATTCTACTATGAACTCTTAATTTTCATATAAAGTAGGGCTATACCAAATGAGCAATATTCCCCCAAAATAACACTATTGTGACCACATAAGAAGACAAAATGTCTGTACCAAGTCGGGAATACTACGGTTGTTTTCCATTCGTTTGATGTGCCTTGGCCTTTGATTTTGCCATTTTTCACAAAGGACTTTCCGAGTTCAATTTTCCTTGGAGTTGGTATTTTTTTATAGGGAAAGATGACAAATTATAGCATAAAAAAACGAAAGATTGAGCAGTAAGTCCATTGTTTAGTTCTAATCAAAAACTCATATGTCCCCTCTGGCGAATTAATACCAGTTTTCTAATAATTTAATTTTAAATCTCTGCGTATCAAACTAGACCATTATATACAAGAATTATTACTAGTTTCGAATATCAAATTCTGCGTTACATAAGACATCGAGCATTAGATGACATGTAGGACATTGTGTGTTTCTACATTTGAAAATGCCTGTACCAAGTCAGGAATATGACAGTTCTTGTCCATTCGTTTTTGATGCGTTTTGTTATTTGATTTTTGCCATGTGATTATGGACTTTCCGAATTGATTTTCCTCTGAGTTCAGTATTTTTGTGATTTTACTTTTTTTGTGAATACGGAAATAAGAAAATAAATTGAAAATTGAAAAAAGAGGTTTGTGTTATCAAACTCAATTCTATCTGCATTCAACAAAATTGGACAAGGTCGTTAAAATTTAAAAATAACAAATAAAAAAATCCATCTTTTTAGTCGTCATACTATAGGCTCAGTTCTAAAATAAACTCGTAATACGACTCTTGTTTTCACATGTGATAGTTTTGTACATTTTTACTAACATTGATTTGCATCAAAGAGTCACGATTGCGGTAATTTCGCTATCGTGGGGGACTTAAATTATGTTGTAAAACCCATTAAAAGGATATTTAAAACTAAAACTGCGATGTTGCATCAACACACAAACTCAACAATTAAAGTAAGGAATAGTTTGTTATGCACCTTATTTAAGAGTCTATTTGGCGGACGTTCAACCTCCTGGTTGTTAACATTGTTGGCTCCAGTTGCATTTGATAGTGCACTCCCGGATAACGAAGATTACCATGTGTAACATGTGACTTCACACAAAATGGTTGCTGATTTGTCATACTTACCTCTGTACAAAACGCCAGGCCAACTATAAAGTACAGAGCAAACAAACAGAAGACGAACAACTCTCTGTGTTTCCGCAATATAGGAAATTCATCTGACAAGGCTGTAATGATTGCTTCTGAACCTCCAAACTACAAAGAATGTTAAACAAGATAAAGTGTCATGTTTTCCATTTATTTCTATTTATTTTTTTCATCACTATAATCAACAAAATCAATGTTAATCATATGTATATATCACAATTTGTATTTATTAGTCTGCTCTTTATGGGCGTCTTGATTAAAAAATAAAACTATTTTTATTCTTCTATAAGCTGATAGACAATTACGTGCTTTATAAAAATAAAAGAATTTGGATATTTTTAATGGTTCAAGTTTCTTTTACGTAGACAGAGACTGATCACTCGAAGAAATATATTCTAATTTCAATTGTAATTTTGTTTGTGTGTCGGTGTAATTTTTCATCATTTTTATTGTTCAATTTTATGATTAAATCTTTTTCGCGGCAACAACTATTTTTCAAGCTAATAATAAAAATTTTGATATAAACTGTGTAGCTGGAATATGTAAAGCTGTTGCAGAAATCGCTATAAGTGTTGAAATGAGACAACATGACGTACATGGCAGGATACAGAAAGTTGTTTTCATTCTTTATTAAAAAAAAATAATCAGATTCAAGAACATACTGTGTTGAAATCAAAGTAAGAATATACATGTGTTCTTTGAACTGATGTCTGCTATTTTGTTACATTAATTTACTTACGGAACTATCCAGCCCAAGAGTGAGAAGCATCAAGAAAAATATAACGGCCCAAAATGGTGCACCGGGTAATGTTGCTATACCTTCCGGGTAAACTATAAATACTAGTCCAGGACCTGCAATACAAATAAGTCAGTAGGTCATCATCACATCAACCGATTAATAGAATTTGAATAAAAGGAAAAAGAAATATAATATTGACTTAGAGTAATTACTGTTTACCTTTTATTCGGGTATGACTGTCTATGATTTATCACTGGAGCGACAAGTTTTGGAGGTCTTATATCTGAAAACCTCAGGAATTTTGTCGGATCTTTAACTCTACCGATTGTGTCAAGTTCCCATTTGTTTAATATGTCGTGATGAGCATGTCGTCGGAGGATGCATAGCAGGAAAAGCATATCGGACCGACATACCAGTTGAGGTTTTTTTTCTGTTGGTTTGTTAATAGGCAAATAGATGATATGTTTTGAACATGAAAATGAAAACTGTTGCCTCTCTTTGTTTAATAAATTGTTCTATCGGTGGATAGTGGACAAAACTCGAAAGAAGATATATGTTGAAATCCACAGCAATACAATATTTGTACATAGAAAAAGCCACAATACCACACTTTAACCTTAGTTGATCCTTAACTGTATTATTTTGTGGTATTGTGTTCTTAATTGCAGATTTGTTGACGATAGCCTCACATTTTTCAATATGCCAGTACTATAAACTGAAAAATATATTTAGACCAATATTTTGTGATTTGCAAACTATTCTAATATGTGCCGTTTTTAATCCGCAATCTACGTATATCAACATGATATTATATACTTATATTAAATACAACAATTATTCAAAATAATTTACAATTTGAATATAAATGGGTTTTGACGATAAAAACTTATTTCAATTAAGAAGTTAATGACAATGTGGTAGCTTTCGGCAAAATGCTTTATTGTCATTTAAGAGTATTAATCGAACTTTAAGGAATTTTCCCCATCGTTTACTGTATATATGGTATCATTTTGATAATGGTATGTTAGTGATAAATTTAAGGTTTCATATATAATGATATAAGAAATGTCAATTAACATATATGTGCAAAACAAAAACCTCGACTCTATAGTCATATCATAGGTATACAATGGCCGATGTGATTTCATAATCCTACTTATAATTCTGATCTTGACGAAATGTAGCTCGAACAATACTGCCACTGATGCTGGTTGCTATCACTTTGTGTAAATTTAAATAGAAATGTATAAAGATCATTCCCTTGCATTACTTTAGCAATGACAGACAGTTCAATAAAACCTACCTTCTTGGGCAACACTAGAAATATGGACGCCTGCCTTTTCAGCCATGTATCCTAGTATCATGAAGATGACAAAGCCGGAGAAAAAACTAGTCAAACAATTAATTGCACTTGTGATCAAAGCATCTCTGTAAGAAAAACAAACAATTGTGAAAAAATCCATTAAAGTTAGAAAAACTTGATACCAGTTTTTTTCTCAGATTTATATGTAATTGCAGATCGTGCCAATATTCATGTTTTGACCAAAACGTGCATTATTTGTATATTCTGAGACAGATTTGTTAAAGCAAGTTTTCTTGTTTATAAGTTCTAGATATGCATTTCACATTTATATTATTTTGTGGTGATTTATCTGAATACATATTGTGAAAAAGAAATATATTCTCGTTTTTTTTAATTTTATATAGACTAAACTGTTGGTTTTCCCGTTTGAATGGTTTTACACTAATAATTTTGGGGCCCTTTATAGCTTGTTGTTCGGTGTGAGCCAAGGCTCCGTGTTGAAGGCCGTACATTGTAATGGTTTATTTTTTTAAAATTGTTATTTTGATTGAGAGTTGTCTCATTGGCACTCACACCACATCTTCCTATATCTATATAAACACGTCAACAGTTTAAATCACAACAACCAATACCTTTTACCTAATATTAAACGTGGATTATATACTATGCAAAAGAGAGGCAAGATTTCAAAGAAGCATACTAACTCAGTAATTGAAAAGTTCAAAAACAAACTGCAAAATACCACGAGGAAAACGAAAAACGACCAAAAGACTAGCAAAAAGTACACAAAACACAACACAGAAAATTAAAGACTGAGCAACAAAAAACATCTTGTAAGGGTAAGCAGATCCTGTCCCACATGTGGCACCCGTCGTTTGCTCGTTCCATTACAAAATCCTTGATTAGCATAATATGCATAATTCGTTGTGTCACATTCAAGGAAAAGAGGAAGGGATTATGGTTACGATAATCAAAACATCCGTCCTCCTCTATGAGACATATATTCCACAACGGTCAACCAAATCGTGTAAGATTCCGTTAAATTTTCATAAGGATAATTTCAACTCCATCACTCAGAACTCATGGTTCAATCAAATTGGCTAGCAGCAACCCTCTTTCAATATGTAATGCGAGCACTATATATCAACTGGGAGAATGAACACCGTATGTAAGGCTGCTGGAATGTTGTTACATGGAATGTTTAAAATTGGAAAGCTGAACTCATCTCTTTTGTCGTAAAATTTTTGTGCACAACCGACCCTCTTTTGTTGCTAATTTCTAATTGTAAGTAGTAGAGTGTAACTGAAAAACTTTTCTCTCCACAATAAACAAAACCGAGAAAATATATATAAATACAAGGTAAATACTAGTACAAATAATTTGCATATAAACTGGACTTGCTCATTCAAAAACAATTATCGTTTCATTAGTTAAGAACGCATAGCTAATTGTTCAGACTACTACCTATATATAAATTAAAAGATGTGATATGAGTGCCGATGAGGCAACTCTCAATCTTAGTCACACTATATAAAAAGTAAACAATTATAGATCAATGTACGGCCTTCAACATTGACCGAGTCTTGGCTCAAACCGAACAACAAGCTATCAAGGGCCCCAGAATGACTAGTATAAAACAATCCAAACAGAAAAACCAACGGTTTAATCTATATAAACGAAAAATGAGAAAACGTATGAACCACATCAATAAATGACAACTACTGAACAACAGGCGCCTACATGAATACACCAACTCACTTTAAGAATGACTATGTTTATCTAATAGCGTTTATGCATTCAAATATATTCAAAAGTCTGCAATTAAAACACATATAAATGTTTTTTTTTCTTATAACGATAACCTTTCATTGTTAAAATTTTGCATTTGTTTGACAAGCGTAATTAAGAGCTTGTCATACTGTATAGACAATTGCTTATCATTTAAATCTTTCTAGCGTCATGTAGATATGGTTTTGTGTCTTTTTAGTTTCTTTCTCAAACTCAGAATACCCTACTTTCAATTTATTCATATCAATGTTAATTTCCGCTTTCAAAATGGAATTATCACTATGGCGAGCTTTTTCAAAATTTTGCGTTCTCGGTGTTCTTCCAATTCTTACTTTGATTTGGACTTTTAATTGTTTGGTTCGTGCGTTATTAGTGAGTATTTTGAAGAACTTACGGTTGTTTGTCGTAAAAATTAAAAGCCTGGTACCTTTGTTCATTGTGTTTACAATATAATATCAATTTGATAAGCATATACCTTAAACTCATTGATATCTCTGTTTGGTTTGTGAAACGTAAGGAAAACAATATCGCAATAAAGTCATCTGAAATTAGTATTATTGGTTCTATGTATGTTTCTCATTTGAATCCTTTTACTTAAACTGTAAATGGTTAGATACAAGCAAATTTCTCAGAGTTTTGTTTGATGTCATTACATTGATGATCTAAGTACCAATTAACGAAGTCAATTTCCAACCAATTACCATTATCAAAACAAAATTGGGGTCATTTTATTCAAATTCCGGAAGCACGAGACATCCTAACGATTCTTTACTAATAGATTGGATCGGTTAAAATTAGACCAGCAATGATCATAACATAGCTGCAACAGTAAACTCTTGCACATTAATTTAGAACAAATTGCTTCATCTCTTTTGTAAGTCTTCTATTTAAAATTAACTATGAAATTGGAGTTACACCATACAAATATATTTGTCTGATAATTGGATAAATACGTCAGTTTTAGTAGTGAGTCTATGATTATATGTTAAATCTGGGAAATAAATGATAGGTTATAAGAATTTTCAATTTAGAACTCGTTGCATTAAACTAAATCCGAGACGCAAAAAGAAAATTGGGTAAATTAAAACGGAGCATAGTATTTTGTCGAAAAATTAATATCTCATGTGCAGAAGAAATTATATTAATCGCGAGAAAAAAAATGATTGCTTACTTTTGTAAACTTATTGGAATGTAAAAGCCTTGACCGAAGTAAATTTTGAAGGAAAAATGTGCGCAAGGGCAATGTTTTTACAACCTTATAGAATTACTTAAAGGGGCACTAGCTACGAGATGTATAAAAAATAATATCTTATTTTTTTGCTAAATCAATAATGAAATGCAAATAGTGAAATAATAATTAGCTTTTAGCAGCCAGTATGGTTCAATTTTGTCAAAATGAGCTAAAAAAACCATTGGTTATGAATTCTTCACTTGCAAGTGAATAATTCGACCTCATTGGATCCGTATGTATGTGAACTCCAATTTAACCCCTTAGCCTGATATGGATAACACGTGAATTGCATGTGTAAAGTTATTTAAAGGAAAAGAATGTCAACATTGAAAGTGAAACAAAGATAAATCATATGATTGACTGATTCGATCCACAAAAATTCATTCTTATACAGATAAAAACGATGATAAACATTTATTTTTCATCTATAATATGAAATTTAATTGACATAGAATAATCAAACAGTACGAGTTTGCTTAATCTATTTATATCTATATTTATGTTTACATCGCATATATGGTCATCGCATAACTTTAGAGGTCAACTCGATAACAAATTAGATGACGTCTGGACTAAAATATACACGAAACAAAGCTACGTATTTTCATGTTCGTGCCCTGTTTCTGTTTATTTGAGACTTTATAGTTTGGATAAATGTTTTACATTGTTATAAAATAAATATGAGAATTTGATTAAAATCGATGAACATGAAGTTGACAGCAAGTGCCCCTTTAAAGAAGTATTCAATACTTTTAATTGCCTTTTCCCCTAGGATCTTGAAAACACGATTTCTATTTTTCTTTCTTTTTGTTTTACATGTGCACATCATTCTGGAAGCTAGTGTCATCATGAATGATACATTTAATTTTAATATGAAGGTTAATTTCAGAATGACGCGAGATTGCTGTTAGCCAATCAAAATACCGTTTTATAATGAAACATACATGTAACGTAATTCCCTTGATTGGTATTATATCGTCGTAATATTATAAGATTTGAATATTGGTAAGCTACTATTTATATCCTGACGATCGGTGATATTAATAAAAGTCACTTATTATCCTCAAGATGACCAGTAGTATCTTCAAAACTTAATCCTTACCCTTCTGGAGCACCTGATATCACCTGAGTTTTTGGTGGGTTCATGTTGCTTAGTCTTTATTTTACTATGTTTTGTTTTGTGTTCTATTGTTTGGCTGTTTGTCTTTTTCTTTATCTAGCCACCGTGTTGTCAGTTTATTTTAAATTTATGAGTTTGAATGTCCATCTGGTATCTTTCGTCCCTCTTTTAATCATTATATAAAGACCCCAAATAGCATATCCTTAAATATAAACATCTTTCAAAGCTATTTTTAGGCTAGCATGCAATGATTGTACGCAGAAGGAAAGACTTAAATTTTGGGTCCTCAATGCTCTTCAAATTTGTACTTGTTTGGGTTTATAACTATTTTGAGTAGAGCGTCACTGATGAGTCTTATGTAGACGAAACGCGCGTCTGGCATATTTAAATATAATCTTGGTACCTTTGATAACTTTTTAAACAAATAAATATTTTGTCAAGATGACCCGAGTCTGCAAATGAAAGTGTTTATCAAGACGGCAGTTACCATCTAATAGATTTCAATCACTTATATGTATATGATATATCAAAACAATCTAAACTAATATAAATATTTGTATTTTCCGCGACCAATGACGCAGAGAGAGCACTATAGTATCCAGAGTAAAACATTAAGATGAAAAAGAATTCATAACAATAGAATTTGAAATTAAATAGCCATTATCACCCTTAAAGAGAAAACAATTGGACAACTAGCTTTTATATGTTTTAACATGAAAAATATTGTCTGTATTAAATGTTGTATCATTGTGATCACTATTGCGTGTGAATTAATGCTCACAAATTAATCGTTAACAATTAACATTCATTCAGTTTATGTGATTCTAAAGATAACATTTTGGTTTTTCACTGTTTTTTTAAATTCCCGGGAATATGGGTATTTAATCTATAATTGGTGAACTTTGTTTGAATTGGTGATTTAAATCACTTACAATGCATTAACCTATATATTTTTTTTAAAGTAATATTGTTTAAAAAAACATTAGTGCATAAATGGAATAAAACAAATCATTAATTCGTAAATTACTAATTTCATAATTTGAGGAATTCAAAATATGTGAATGTTGGGAAGTTTAAGCAAATCAATTTACTTTTGATGGTATAATAATAATAATGATGATGATTAAATCAAGGGACAACATCAGCATTTTTACATCACTTTTATAATGATAATAATAATAATTATAAAAGTGATGAAAAAATGCTGATGTTGTCCCTTTATTTACAAGAAATATATAACTTGTACTGGAAAACTTATCTGCTGTACCAGAACAATACTGCCTAACAAGATTTTTCTTAGGTAGGAGAATCCGTCTTTAAATGATCAAGTTGACTTTTAATGTTCAAAACTTATCAGATCGGTTATATTTTACCTTACATTACTCGCTGCTTTCTTTCGGGTTGAATTGATATGATAACAGCTTATAAAGTCTGAACAAACGCTATTTTCAGTCTAGACACATGAGCTATTTAACTTGTGAAAACAGACGTTCTTATCATCTATATCAATCTTTTATTAAAAAAATATTTTAAAGAATAAAAATGTATAATCTGTAAAGTTTGTAAAATTTCTTAAGAATGCGCTGTTTTAAAAATGTAAAGAATTGCAGTTTTTCCCGTTTTTTCTTTTTTGTCGGATTATCATTAGACCGTCTCAGTTGTCTTTTTTCCAAAATTGTCAAAGTGAAAAATTTGATGTTGATGTTGATGTCATATATTTAGTGTGTTCGTTTTATATTCTCATTTTATTTATCTGTCATTTATATATTCCCATCTTATCTCATCCATTACATGTTTTCATCTTATTCCATCTGTCCATTATATGTGCTCATCATATTTTGATATGTCCATGGTAACTTCTCATCTTTTTAATCTGTGGTAATTATAACATTTGCCAAACAGTAGAGACGCTAAGTAATTGTAACAAAGTACAGTATGACTTAGATGTGTCTTGTTTGGGGATTTTTATTTTTAAAGTGTCATTGCTGTCTTTTACAAGTGGGAGGTTTAGCTAGCTTTGAAACCAGGTTTAATCCACAGTTCTCTATACAAGGAAATGCATGTACTAGGCTAGGAATATTGCATTTGCTTTCAATTTCGTTTGATGTGTTTGAGCTTTTGATTTTGCAGTTCAATAAAGGACTTTCCTTGGATTTTGTTTTTAATTTTTACTTTATCATAATAATTGGTAAAAATATAAAACTTTAAATAAACGAAATGCAACTACATGTCAATCACTTACCTATAAACATTATTATGAAGTTCATTATAACTGGCAAATGCAAGTAAAACACCAAATCCTGGACCCAATGAGAAAAACACTTGTGTTGCGGCATCTACCCATACCTATAATACAAATATAAATATACCGAAGTAAGTACAAACTATTCAGGGATGTTATTCTGGACATATTATCAACTTTAATTAATGATCTCTTGAAAGTAGAGCATTTTGAAAAAAGACATGACTATTTTTAAGACAACTCAATAATGTTTGTTAAATGTCGATTCAAGTGTCGTAATTTTTTTTAATATTCCCTCTCTCGTATTTTCTCCAGATTCTTCATGCTGTACACTACAAAATACGATATGAGAAGATAGATATGATTTTTGCATAAAAAGTTCATTGGTAAAGAACACTGCTGAAGAAAGGTCACGATTTAATAATAAAATTATAAAATGTCAACCAGATGAAGTTAAAATTTATTTTCTAACCGCAACAAAAGAATGAATAAATAAAAGAACCGTTACTTAATTATTCTGCTCAGTCCAAGTCCGGCACCAAAGAGGTAGTGAAAATGCTTAATCCGTAATACCTGTACCAAGGCAGGAATATGACCGTTGTTATCCATTCATTTGAAATATGCTTGAGCTTTTGATTTTGCCATTACCTCGGAGTTCTTTAGATTTGAGATTTTAATATTCCAACATATGTAGTATAAATCGTTCACAGCAAATACGGTATTCCACTCCTTGTTGTCGATAGAGTGATTATGTTGGCAATGAGTGCATTTAACGAAGGCTTTCATTGTTAAAAACGAAAAACTATGTAACCTGCTTACTTGTGATTCCTGAAGTTTTGTGGTATTAGGGGTGAGGTAGTAATAAATCCCTGTCCAGGCGCCATCTAGTGTCATTCCTCTTATCATCAAAATAAATAATACCACATACGGAAACAAAGCTGTAAACCATACAACCTGTAAAACATCAACATTAGCAAATAGAACATTTATCTTAGGATGCATACAAAGCATATGGTGTCAAATGTAAAACAATGACATTATGTACAGAATTAATAGAAAGTAATCCATTCAGGATCGTATGACTAACAATCTAGTCTCAACGAGACCGTCCGCCCTAAATTGTACCGTCTACCTTTAAGCGAAATATTCGGTACCAGTTAGCATTAACCGTATGATATCCGTGAACATGATGTCTGTAACTGGAACCAAGTTTAACAGGTATGGAAAGCAAGACAATGCTAATAGTTATCAAAGATACAAGGGTTATAATTTAGTACGCCAGATGCACGTGTTGTCTACATAAGACTCATCAGTGACGCTCATATCAAAATATTTATAAAGCTAAACAAGTGCAAAGTTGGAGAGCATTGAGGGTCCAAAATTTCCAAAAATTATAGCATAAAACTCAAGCGACCAAACAACAGAACTGACTAAACGATTTTGGGTTTCTGTAATTTTTCTATTTTTCTATTTTTATATATGTAATGTACTACAGGGGTATTTTGACTTCATGAATTAGATAGCCTTTGACATATTTGGTATGTTTTTTTTGGGCTAACTTTGATTTTCGATATGTTGAGCGATACGATGTGTCAGTGTCTCAATGCACTAACAAGCGATTTTTTTAGCGATCTAAGATCTCTAGATACCAAAGAGTCGTTTGATCTGCTATTTAATCGATTGTCTCCCTATTTTAACCGAAGTGTGAATTTGCATAACGGGTGATGCATGCATAACAGGAGACACGTATCCCTGTCGACCGACAAGGTTTTGCTCTTTTGGAGTTAATGCGATTCCCTTAGTTTCTGTTTGTAATTTTTATTTTTTATTTTATTTAAAAGATTTAAACATCGGGGATAAAATGTCGCCTTAATTTACAACGTGTGACGTAATTCCTTAGCAGATACGATTAAAAGAATAAAATTATAAAGAGTTCAATACTAAGTATGTTCATATTCAATCATTAAGGAAGAAACCGTCGATTCGTAATTATTCAAAAATTATTCTATTTTCTCTATAATTTCTCATGCTCTATATTTTACATGAGATAACACTATCAATAGATGAAATGCATTTCGATCTTTTTAAACGATTTTTTTTTGGGGTCTCAAATGGAAGTATTATGATGTGAATATAATCATAGTTGATTATTGCAAACAACTTTGATATCAAATCCATGTATACACACTGAACGAACATAATTTAGTACGAAATGTTTATTCCTATTACATTATTGTTCCAAAATGCGATTAATTAACTGATATTGAAAATTCAAATAATATCAGAAAACACACTTAACATTTAACACGAATTTATCAATCATTGCTCGAATATTATTGCATTCGTATTCAATAAGAGATCAAATCAAAGGTATAACACAATGGATGGATTTTGTAAGGTACGTCGACCGATGAAGGGCAGGAATTTTGAACAACATGTAAAAACAGACCCTGATTGCATTGGTTGTTTTTCACTTGCTCCATTGAAAGCTTTTAATTTTGTCGGTTTTATGGAATATTTGACTTGTTGTTGACATTTTTTTATTGATTACGAAACATTGCGATTGCTGTTGACTGAAAGTTGTACCATTTTGAATCAATTTAAATATCTGGTTATTTACAAGCATCCCTTGAACTGAATAGAAGTTGGTTGCATTCAAAAATAAATTTTGCATTCATCGGTTTGATGAATGCAAGTACATGACTGAAATTATATCACTCTCTGTTAATTTAAATTATCAATATAATTCTTCTGGAAAAAATACAATTTTCTAGCTACACGCATTGTACGTAAATGAAATAAAGCCTTTCGCATCATTATTGTTAAAAACATGTATCTCCTTTGCAGCATTATATGTTTGCTTTTTTTTTAAAACAAAACGATCACTACTGCATGTTTTATATTTAAGATATTGGTGTATACTATATTTCATGGTACTATTTTATAAAATTTAATACATTCGAATAAATGATCTCTTCACGTATATACAAAACAATTGTGCTGCATTCTTTTCAACATAACGGCATTTCATTTCATGAAAAGTTGTCGTAGAGATCACAATGTTTAATGTACCCTATAAATGAAACGTGTAACAGCAATAAAAACTTCGCGAAAATTATTTAAGATTACCTTAACCGTATATGGCACAATTGTTTTGGAATTTCGGTTCCTTAATGCTATACTTGTTTGGCTTTCTAACTATTTTGATCTGAGCATTACTGATGAGTTTTATGTAGATGAAACGCTCGTCTGGCCTATCAAATTATAAGCTGGTACCTTTGATAAATAATTATACCATTTCAGTCATGAAAATGAACATGTATCAATAAAATGAAGAAACAAAATCCTGGTATTTATGATTATTTTATACATATTGCAGTACTACACAGTCACCAAAAGTAGGCACTGAAAGAAAGCTGTGTTGTCAGTTAATTTATTGCTACAATATATAATAATACTTTAGTACCAAGTTCAGAATGATGTTAGTAATAATGTAAATGTATATGACATTATATATCAATTCAATGAGACAAGTGTTACCTTTCCAGATGTATGAATTCCTTTCCACATACTGAAGTAACAGATAACATATACTCCAAGGAGACACAGAGTGATCTCCCAGTTTATTCCACCGACGTCAAAAATCCCGGTACTTTTATGTAACTTTAACATACCACGACTGAAAATAATAGAAATGAAATATTAAAACACTGTCTTTGAATATCTAAAGTACCTGTGCATGGCTTAGAAATGGATAGAAATTCCAAAATGTGTTTCTTTTTATTTTAATGTCATTGCCAAACAGAATATTATTCCCCATTTTATCTTTTTCCAAGTCTTTTATTTTAATTTTAACCCGATAATAGAGACAGAATAGCGATATTTCTCAATTCAAATTTATAAATCAGAAAAAATGAATCCTTTCGAATACTTCAATAATTCCTGTTTTTCAGAGAGATTCAAATAGTTAACAATTTAAACCCATGACAATGTAAACATATTTCTAAAAGTTGTTCTTGAGGTTTTTGTCGTGAGATTAGCTCATTGTGCATTGTAGGGATTCCTGTCAATATGGATACCTCACCAATTGTGGTTTTGAGTCTTGAAATAAAATATAAAAATAATTGCTAACTTTGATCAATTTTTGGCAACTAAGGGGATTGAAAGATGTAGAAAATAAATATTCAAGATGCAAGCACACTTATTCCTAAGATAGAAACTTTAACAATGTTTGTATTATTTCTATGCATTCAATGTGTTAGAACGTCTTTACTGAATTGAACTACAAGCAAAAATCAAAGCTTTCAAATTTGTAGCAATATATAACGAAAACTCTTTTCAGTCTTAAAAAAGAGGGACTAAAGATACCAGAGGGACAGCCAAACTCATAAATCAAAAACAAACTGACAAATCCATGGCTAAAAATGAAAAAGACAAACAGACAAACAATAGTACACATGACACAACATAGAAAAATAAAGAATTAGCAACACGAACCCCACCAAATACTAGGGGTGATCTTATGTGTTCCAAGAGGGTAATCAGATCCTGCTCCACATGTGACACCCGTCGTGTTGCTCATGTTATAACAAATCCGGTAAATAGTCTAATTCGGTAGGTCAAATTCATGGAAAGGCAAGGGGATTGTAGTTACGACGCAAGGAACATATCCGATATCATCTGTGAAACGGTTATTCCATAACGTTCAAAATATGATTGAATAGTAGAAGGCCATATGCCTCAGCATGCTATATCTGAACATCTCAGTTTATAAAATATGACATAATTTGTTCTTGATTCATATCGGTAAATGTGGTGATCGTACAAGACCGTATCGGATTTTCAACTCAATGCAAACATTTAAACTTTATCATAAATCCCACATTTTCATTAATGTTAATATGTCTTTGACATTATAGGTAATGGGGTCAGATTCATTGCATTAACATTTGTTACTGAAATCTTTTGACAGCTGAATCGATCATAACAGGAGTGTGTTACACTAATGTTACTGTATCTGTCTGACCTCTTTTAAGCCAAGATTTTCTATATTTTCTATTCCAATTTTTGCTTGCTTGGTGCCCTAACTTAATCGGAGCTAAGAATACTATCGTCAAAGAAACACAAACAAAGCGTTTTATGCATATCATAAACATCCAATTATGTTGATACTTGGAGAAATACTTGAAAAAGTAAAATAACAAAAATACCGAACTGAAGAGGAAATTCAAAACTGAAAATTTCTAAATCCACAGTTCAAGTACATTTATCGGATGGAAAACAAATCTCACATTCCTGACTTGCAACAGGCATTTCCTAATGTAGACAATGGTGGCTTAAACATGATTTTATAGGTGTTTTTTTCAAGTATGTATACATTGACAATTTAAATGTAAAAGATTAATGTTCTAGTAAGTAAAACATCTTATGGACTTTTTTTAAACATCTTCCATTGTTTTTAGATAAAACAGCACCAATACTTACTTGAAATATTCCTCCGCAGGAGATGTTCGGAATATCCGGGTGACATTCGTCGTTATATTTGCACTTATATTACTGCTTGCAGTAACTGTTATTGGTTCAAATATTGAAAATGACGTAGTCCCATTGGTTGAATTTGAGTCAGTTGACGAACCACGGTATGTACCGTCATAACAATGTTCTGTATTCCATTCATGTCCACAAGAACTCCATGGAAGTTCACTTGTGAAAGAACTAAACAAGAAATGAAGGGCCCATGCTATGATGATATTGTAGAAAAAGTCTGTATAAAATGCAATTAAAACTACAGCCCAACCTATACCTGAAAAACAATAAAGTATTATTTATTTATTATGCAACTGATTACATTTCGAACGACACATACTTCTGAAACAATATGTATCAATTACACTCGCGACTTAATGTTTATTAGGATATAAATAGAAAAACTGTTTCAGAACTATATCATGAATATTATAGAAGCTTCTGGATTGGGTGTCCTACATTTCTGCATTCTTCCTTTTTTAGCCCATATTTTTTTTTCGATTTTTCATATATTGTGCCCATTATTTAATTACTTCATTATTCTCCAATTTAATTTTTTTAACTAAGTTTCATCTATTATTTAATTGTTGGCCCTTTATTCTGAATATTTTGCCCGTATTTTCTATTATGTAAACACAATTCAGATTCGCATATACAATAAGTATTTGTCTTACTTGCCTGAATGCTTGTAGAAAAATCTGGGCATTGTTTTTGTTTCTTTGGAATTTTGTTATGTCAAAGCCTTGAATAACTTACTATAAAGTATTAAATTTGCTCACTTTTAAAAAAAAATTTCAAACAGACAACAGAACACATGATAATACTTAATTCAAATTTAGAGGATTCATGATTTTTTACCACTTTATCCGTATTCATTTTTTATTAATTTCTATAGGATTTAAACTGTTTGCAGTTTTAATTAACATTTTAATCGAGCTTTTAATATTTTAAGATTCATGGCACGTATTTTTGCTTTCTATACTACTTCAACATGTAGTCTTTTTCCAACAAACTCAGTTTATGGTTTTTCGTTTAAAGTACATCCAACTCTGGTGAGAATATACCAAACCCCTCCTTGACACTTCAGAAACACGGATTTGTTTTCTCTCAATCGATTTATGAGTTTTGAACACTGGTACCGCACTGTTGCCTTATTCTTTGAGTTCGTACCGCCTTCCGCTACTATGTTGGTTCTCGACAAACTACTACATTCTGTTTGATTGCAGCGTAAATACAAGCGGATTCCAGTTTATTCCACTACTTGTTATTTGCTGATTCTTTTCATTCATTTTTTTTTAAACTGTTTAACAGTATCGGAATACACACATTGAACAATGTATTCAACTGTCATTACGTTGAATAAATGAAGAATTTTCCCCGATTCTAACTAAGAAAATTGATGAATGCGACAATTTAAGCCGACAATCTTTCAAAAGCCTTAGATAAGAAAAATGTTTCTTAACATTTAATTTACTGATATTTTCAATTAATTATAATTCATATGATTACATCTTGGTCTATGTGTGAGCTTTTGTTCGACAGTTTTGTTCGATTGAAACGTTGTTTTGCTATGTAAAATGTCTAAAATCCCTGACTGTTCAAGCGTTCAGAGCACTTGGTTCAGCACATCTTTCAAGCATCAATCAGTTCATAGCTGAACCAGCTTTGATTTCTGTTATATCTTTTATCGAACCACTCATAAAGATTTAGGGGAAGGTTTTGAGAACACACGTCAAGCTCATCATAAATAACAGGATAGACATTTTGTATATGCGCCATACGCGCGATTCGTCTACAAAAAACTCAACAGTGACGCTCGAATCAAAAAAGTGAAAAAGGCCGAATAAAGTATGAAGTTGAAGAGCAGTAAATGATATCAGATGCAAGCACACTTATTCCTAAGATAGAAACTTTAACAATGTTTGTATTATTTCTATGCATTCGATTGTGTTAGAACGTCTTTACTGAATTGAACTACAAACAAGCGACTATCCGTTTAATTGATATATTATGAATGAAATGAAGACCTCCAAGTATTTATCGAAATGAACGACGAAACTAATCAATATGAATCTATGTATAAAAAAAAATTAAATATAAAAACGTTGAAAACAAATTAGTTATGTAAAATCAATCACTGAAAAAAGAACCGCTAACGATATAATTAGCGCAGTAAAAAGCTATAAACTACTCAAACAGATTTCTAATTTACCATTAACAAGCACTGACGTATCAAAAATTAATCAAGACGTTGGCTTTTAACAAGAAATTTTCTAAAAGTGTGGTGAATTTCAAAATTTATCGTGTCATTGATTTCATCAAATTGCTATTTTTTTTCTTTTTAATATCTGTCAGTTGGAAACCAAGTTCCCTTGAGAAAACTGTTTTTTTAATAACCCAGATATCTCATTTAAAATTTGTGAATAAACTTGTTAGCGGCATAGATATAATATATCAAACTAACACTCAGCATAACTGATATTAACAGAACCTGTCGTCGTTGATATAACTTTTGACCTAACCTAATCTAACCTAACCTAACCTTCTGAATCCCTAATATTATTTCATTGTATAATATGTTTAATGTTGATTTATCTGAATAAATATTGTTTAAACTAACCTAACCTTAAAACAGGTTTAACAAGAAATGCGCCACAAAGAGCTGTTTAACGATAGATAAAATAACAAATTGCGATTATGTTGCAGCACAAAAAATACAGAAGAAAATTAATCAACTGAAAATCAAAAGATTTGTTAAATGTATAAATGTTTTTGATTTTAAATTTTTGTTAAGTCTTGTTATGCGTTTACTTTTCTACATTGGCTAGAAGTATAGGGGGGGGGGGGGGTTGAGATCTCATAAACATGTTTAACCCCGACGCAATTTTGCGCCTGTCCCAAGTCAGGAGCCTCTGGCCTTTGTTAGTCTTGTATGATTTTTAATTTTAGTTTCTTGTTTATAATTCGGAGTTTAGTATGACGTCCATAATCACTGTACTAGTATACATATTTTTAGGGGCCAGCTGAAGGACACCTACGGGTGCGGGAATTCTCGCTACATTGAAGACCCATTGGTGGCCTTCGTCTGTTGTCTGCTCTATGGTCGGGTTGTTGTCGCTTTGACACATTCCCCATTTCCTTTCTCAATTTTAATTGTATATATAGTGCTTTGAAGACTGTTGTTCGCCTTTTTGTTTTTGTTCGTTCGTCTTTAGTTTTCTATGTTGTGTTCTGTGTACTATTATTTATCTGTGTATAAAAAAGAAGATGTGGTATGATTGCCAATGAGACAACTGTCCACAAGAGACCAAAATGACACAGACACTAACAACTATAGGTCACCGTACGGCCTTCAACAATGAGCAAGGCCCATACCGCATAGTCAGCTATAAAAGGCCCCCATATGACAATTTAAAACAATTCAAACGAGAAAACGTGTGTCCTTAATCTTTTTTAACCATGGCGTTGTCTGTTTATTTTCGAGCTATGAGTTCTACTGTCCCTCTGGTCTCTTCCGCCCCTCTTTGATACTCTCCTTTAACGTTTGAATCCTCGTGTCCGCTACTATGTATTTGTCCATTATTTCTCATTTCAAAACATTGAAAACTGCTATTGCTTTGAAAAAAAGGTGTAAAATGTCGACCATGATTGAAAAGTGTTTAAACATAAATCCTCTTCCGCCCTTAAACGGAAAATTATGATAAAATAATTGTGAAAAAATGTTAACATCAAAACCCAGCGTATGACCAACATTGAAACACATAGACCACCCGATTCCAGCCAAATAATATGATAATAAAACAGTTAATTAGTAGAATACGATAATAGATTAAAATGCCAAAATAAACATATACACTAAATATATCAAATGATTGGCTTTTCGTGAAGCGTTTTCTATCACTGTAGCTACTCTCTATCATGTTATCATGTTTACCCAGAATACATGTAACTGGAATGTCAATGAAGCATTTTCGATCACTGTAGCTACTCTCTTTCATGTTATCATGTTTACCCAGAACACGTGTAACTGGAATGTTTAAAGCGAGGTCAACGTGTAACTGGAATGTTTAAAGATGATAAGCAGATATCAATCATTGCTATTTTCGTCAGGACATGCATGTGGTTATCTCGAATGGCTCTTTAACTTTCATGATTTATTAATTAACTTTAGGTCATCGGAACATTACTTACGTAGTAAGTATAATTACGCCTTCATTTCATGGTTGTTTAAGCAATTAAGAAATGATTTAAAAGTATTTTAAAATTATATTTTTGAACATAAAATAGCATGATATATCTAGTAAGTGTGTTTAAATCACTTATTATATATCTGATTCTAGCAACATTTACTTGTTGAACATTTTTTATCTTTTTAATTTATAAAAATGCTACTTTGTTGAATTTATTCATAACGCTCTTATAGATTTAGTTTGATTTATTGATTGCCATATTGAAATCAAATAAAGTTAAGAATGAAAATGGGAAATGTGTCATAGAAACAATTTGAACAGACCGATTTAAGAACAAAAAACAGCACAAAGCTACCAATGGGTCTTCAACACAGCAAAAAAATCCCGCACTAGATGGTCCTTATTAGTAGGCAAGTGTTGAACAACACACATTCTGCACCACGACATCCGCTTTAAACGCGCATACGTGTAGACAGTCAATAGAACAAAACGGCTATTCGGACTTAGTAAGAGTGACACTGACTTTCTTAGAGACCCGAATAGAGTCAACACGCACAAGATCAATGTTATGCATTTCAAGTTAAACATTATAAATATCCATAAATTGTAATATATAAACACCCATGATGTTACCTTTAAAAAGCGGACACAGATTTCCCCAACAAGTGATTGCTCCTGTCCTATTGAATTGACCTAAAGCCAATTCCATATAAAACAAAGGTATACCAGCTGCTACTAACATCATTACATATGGTATCAAAAAACATCCTGCAAACACAAAGTTAACAAAAAGTATAACATTATTTATATCATAAGAAAGTACCAGTGGATATGAAATTGCTTTTAAATGTGTGACCGTAAAATCCCCAAATTGACTGTAACAACTATTTTAACACAGAACTGTTTTCCACTAAGTAACACAGGAAGCAAGGTTAACACCTTAGCGATCAATGTTCTAAATTTGAATGATTTTTTTTATGTTTCTTTGCTGTCCTTTTATCAACAATTATATAAAAATATATATCTCAAATGCTTTTATTTTGAATATAACATTATATTTTCATAATATGTTGAAGTTTTATTTAGTTATGTATCTAGTGCAGGTGTAAATTTTTACATACTTTTGAAGCAAGGCTGGAAACATTATTGTGCATCTAAGATATTCTCAGTAATTTTTTCCAAAATCTGTTGCATCTCTTTTTTTCTATCTGGCCTTTTTTTAATCTATATTTATGGTACGTTTAGCTACAAGGTGACTAAGATTGATCGTTAGTACACTGAATTGTCATGACTTATAATCAGTTTAATTCGTAATTTTTTTTTGAGAATCTGACTCTAGTATGAGCAATTAATGTTACTGTTTCGGCCTTATCTTCAGGTTTCCTGAAATTATGTCAACTAAATTGCTCACGTTTTCTATCAAAATTGAAGGAATAGATAGCATTGTAATGATTAAATTAAAATTTCTAAGAATATTTTACCTCCCCCATTTTTGTAACAAAGGTATGGAAACCTCCAAACGTTTGCCAAATCGACAGCAAAACCTATCACAGACAATAAGAAATCTATCTTCTTGTTCCACGTTTCCCTCTCTTCCGGTTTCTCATCTATTTTATCAGGATTATCAAACGGAGTCTTCTCCGTCTTTTCCATTGCTACAAAGAATAAAATAAGATATTTAGCTGATCTCTCTATAATCATGACACACTCATTAACTTTGATGCCAATAAACATTTTTCTTGATTACGGTAAAATAATTTTTTATTCTTTGAAGAAATATATATTTTTAAATTCTGTATGTATATTTCAAAGTTGAAAAAATAAATTAAAGACTACATTTGTCTGCGGCGTACAATTTGTACATTGTAAAAACATAAAGCACAAGTTGGAGGCTCTATGTCTGTTATACAATATTGACTCGACTATATTCTTGTTAAGCTTTTGTAAAAAATATTTTGGAAAGAGTTAATTGCAACAGTAACACAAAAATAGAGCCAATAAAAAACTCCAAAGGTCACATACGGTCATCTACACTTTATATAAAGCACAAGATCTCCTTAAGATAGACATAAATTGGAAATGAGTCCGACATCGACTAACAAAAAGCACAAACGAACTGCATTATAATGTTTTTATATACAGAGTGAATACAAAAATCAGAAGTATGTAAAAGTGAGGCAAAAAATACCATGAGGGACATTCCAACTCATAAGTAGAAAAATCAAAACGCCATTGCCAAAAGAGAAAAAGACAAACACACAAACAATAGTACAATCGAATATATGGCGTTAATCACTGAACAGTAAATTTGTTTAGGCCATGAAGACGCCTCGTGCGGGAATGTCTCGTAATGAGACTGTGGTGACTTCTGTTTTTTTTCTATGGTTGTTGTCTCTTTGACATCCATTCATCTCAATTATAATAGTACAAAATAAATCATAAAAACTAAAGACTAAGCAATGAAAACCGCTAAAATGGGTATGATCGCAGATGCTCCGCAAAGGTAAGCATGTTCCACATGTCACACCCGTCGTGTTGCTTATGTTCTAACAATACGACTTTCTTTAATTGGACACTGTACCAATGACGATAAATCTAGAAAAACGAATCAAACGCAACTTATTTATAAGTGTTATTTTGAACTTATATAAATAGTGCATTTTCATTTGTGATCACTTCCCGGGTATATATGTGTAAAAGTTCTAAATATATTTATACTACACTCGTTCTATTTGAGCAGTCAAAATGCGTTTAACGTATATTTTTATGTCATATACAGTCACTGACCCGATAACACTTTTCCTCATAATATCTAAAATAGAAATTGCCGAAATTATAATAATTATTCATACGAACCCCTTCAACCTGTTCTTGTTTCCAATGATACAACGACTCAAACTTATTTCTTTTGCAATTTTTAGACAAAAAACACATTTCACTTGTTAATATGTTTGGTTTGCAAACTATAAATCATTATGTTTTATGCTTATTTGTTGATATTTTAGTCCAATCTCAAACAAATTCGTTCACCATCGATCGCGGGTATCAACAGGTAATGTACATGTCATTGTGTTGTATATTTCTCCGCCTGCATATGAGGCCTTTTTATGAAATGGTGAAGTTTCCAAATATTTAAATCAAATGATAACATTAACACATTAAACAACAATTGATTTTTTTTTTTAGATTGCAGTTTAAAGACAATAATAGTGCATTGACTTGACATATCAACGTTTTCTAAGTCCTCATCCGTATATCGCTGATATGTCAAGTCAATGCACTTTATTGTCTTGTATCACGGGGTTCCTAATACAATAATTGTATCTCTCTGAAGAAACCAATATGTTTTGGGAAATGTCCAAAGAAGATAAATAAATATCCCCCAATTGAGAAAATCTTCTTTTTACGCTGGCTTATGTATTGATCTATAAATATCTGTTTCCGGTGATGCAATGTATTAAAAGTACAGTAGAGGTCGAAGTACAAATGCAATAGGAATTATCACTCAGTTGTAAATAAAATCAATACAGAAGTTTTTTCTTTTAGTAATTCGTACCGTGAGTTATGTGTTATCAGGAAGTTCCTTTGTTAGAGAATTTCACTACTATCCTTTTAACAGAAGCTTAAACATAGAAATGAATAAAATTCCTTTCGAACATTATAATAGAAAATGTACTTCAATAGAATTTGGCAGATGTACATTAAGTGAGTTCATTTTCATTTTTTAAAGTGTCAGTAATCCAGGGTAATTTGCTTTTTAAATAGATTAATGATGTAAGTGCTCTTAGAACAACATTCATTTTTCAAATGTCCTTAATACGCTTTTAGCGCATGTTAAGACAAATGAACAGCGTAGCGTAAATAACAGCCTGTCTAAAGCTGGATTTTAAATCAAACTTGAATAATTAAATGCAAAGATAATTCAAAAAGTAGAATATGTTTAACCACCAAGCTATTAAGAATGAAATTATCAATAGGAAAATACAAAGAAAAATGCCTTTAAGGTTACATTTCAATTTAGTTTTCTTTTGCACAGATTTAGACTAAATTTATAACAAGAAAACCGAAGGGTTATTGTTAATGAGGATTGTTGCTATTGAAGCATCTATTAAATGTTAAAATCTTTAAAGATTTCCAGCAAAATACAGATGAAAAACCTTAATTATCAAAGAAGGTATTTACTCATAAGAATTCTAATCAACAAAAGTTTTTAATTAAGCCAAAGTACTGTCATGGAATGAACAGTGACAAAAATTACCGATGATAAATTTCATTTGTATAGTAAAGTCACCTGAGAAATATTTCCCGCCAGAATTTATAAGGGTTTATTCTAAAACAAGGACACGGACCCTTCATTTTTTTTTTACTTTTCAGTTCATTTATATATATATATATATATATATATATATATATATATATATATATTATCATTTTATAACAGTCTTTTAAAAAGACATATTATTTTGAAACAGAATAGCGAACAATCTTAAGTTTAAATATCATTTTTTTTTAATATTTTGTTTTGTTTGCCTTCCTAGTAACAATGGTTATGATGTGAAACTGCACTCTGTAAGCATTATATGACTCCAATATTAATTCGAAATCTTTGAGCTTTATATCGTATTTCCAATTTTCACAATAAATTGTACGGAAATGCTTTCCCTTGTATAGTTTCTTTTGTTGACACTTATAAAAATGCAATTTAAAGCAATACAATTCTGTAATGAAAATTGACGTATTTGTTACAGATATCGGATAACGTGTTTAAGATAAATCATAACTACAGAATAATTATATCCATGATAAATAGGTCTGATAATATCTTGATGTATTATTACGATGTTGTCTTGAAATTAAATATCTCTTTAGTCATTCAATTAATTTCAAATGTCGTTTAACGCCTAAATAGACTTTATCAAGAGAGAAACTTCAATTGCTCATTTAGGCGCTGTAACAGAACTATAGATCTTTGATATTAAAACGTTAAAAGGACTGAGAACTGTATAACGACAAAACGTTTCTTGTCTTTGTATTGGTTAAACAACGCATGTGATGGGAGTAGATTTGTAATCGATATTGTTCTAATAAATATCTCTGTGTAAAGGTAAAGTAAAATTACAGAAACATATCAAGGGACATATATTTTTAATAAAATGTCCTAATAAAGATTTCTACCCTACGACATTCTCTATTACAAATAACTTGAGACTACTACAATACTCTTAAGTTGGTACCCAACACTTTAACTAAAATTAATTTGGCTCGTTTAATTTTCATAAAATTTTGACAAAGTATTTACTTTGACCCTTTTACAAAAATATAAAAATTTCAAAAAACTTGAACCAACTGTTTTATCAGAAAAATTACACTGGTTATATAGCAGTTTGACAAACACTTATTTTGATCATTGAGAAGCTTAATATTCCCTTAACAACACAGCGTAATTAAAACGTTTAGCTGATTTTACAGAGTTATCTCCCTGTAGTGTTAGGTACCACCCTTAAAAGTACAAAACTCCGACACTCAATGATTTATGGTTTACTGTAGTAAGTCTTGCTTTTCTTGCAAATAAGGAATGTTTCACTGGGAAACGGGAGATTACAATTCAAAAAGACGTTTTCATATCAATATTTCCACACAATCTCTTGCTGTTCGCTATCATGAAAAAAAGACTCTCATGTTTTTGTATTTTTTGTGTAATTAAAACTTCTTGAATACCAAGACGCATTTGCTCTATTGGAATAAGATAATATCAATATTTCTGTACAGACTTCATCATCCTCCCATTACATATCTGTTGTGTTGTGTCTTTAAAAAACAAATTGTAACATATTTAAAAATACAACTGATACAACTGATACAACTGAAACAAAGAGTTCCATTTTTTTTTAATTTCTTTTTCAACCAAACCCCTTTCAGTCAGTAGCAGAAGAATGATAGCCAGTCTACCCCGACAACTTCCGTCCCGTAAGCCAGATGGCCTTTCTGTTTCTGCGGCACGGAACATTTCATACAGTGTGGCATAGTTTCCAATGTAAATTTTATATCAGATGTTTTATATCAACAGCTATTTATGCATAGTTATAAAGACACACAACAGAAATATTTATTATAAAAAACAAGAAAAGGGGAGATAATCTTGAAGATACGAAAACACTGAAATAGTCTCTGAATTCGTGAAAGATTTAACCTGACCACCTTTAAAAGATTAATTAGAAAAACAGGTAACCTTTTTCAAAGATAAAAATATCATTAATCTTAACTCTGTTTTGAAGTGTTTCGACCAAGAATTGTTCCGAAAATTCATTGAGTGTCTATTTGGTATCTTTCGTTTTTCTATAAAACATATTTAATGTTGGACAATATAAAATCAGGTTATTTTATATCCAATTCGCTTTTCCCGATTTTTTGTGACGAACAGTCATTCTATATAATTACCGTTTAATCACGAAAAAAGCCGAAATTTCTACACTTCCGAAATGTTCAAACTTTTGCACCTTTTTGTGTATGGTAAAATGTTTGATTGCAGGACAGATGTAAATTCTAAACTTTTATTGATTGTAGCACGGTAGTATTTGCATTCCGGAATTTAGGTTGCTCTTTTGTGTATCCTACTTCAGTCAATGTACCTGAACAGTGGGATTGGACAAAAAATACAGTATGATCACAACTGCACATACTTTCCCAAAATGAGAGTAGAAAAAATATGAAATAATTTTACAAACAGGTGAAAATGAATTTTTGAGAATTTTTTAAAAATTTTGTATTAACTACATGATAAAAGACCTTAAAGCACTTGTGGCCTTAGGTTTTTAAAGATAGCAAAAAGAATAAACAGACATGTCTTCAATCTAATTAAAAACCGATCTCTCACCGCTCCTGTGTCTGATATGTCGCGTGGGAGATCTAACGAAACCCGCTTTGAGGTCACATGTGAGTGACCTCGTAGGTGTGTCTTTTTCGACCAATGAAATTGAGTCTTCCACGATCTTGGAAGTTTAACGTAAGGCAAAGGGATGTAACTCATTTTATTTACGACGAAATCGTCAGTCATAATAATTCATAAACTTTTTTGATTGGCTTATCAATAGGTCGTCAACTCATTTGCATATCTTTATAAATTCATGACTTTTAGTTCACTCACATGTGACATCAAAGCCGCTTTCGTTAGATCTCCCACGCGACATATCAGAAACAGGAGCGATGAGTGATCGGTTTTTAATTAGATTGACATGTCTTAAGTCAGGAATCGGATGTACAGTAGTTGTCGTTTGTTTATGTAATTTATACGTGTTTCTCGTTTCTCATTTTTTTTTATATAGATTAGACCGTTGGTTTTCCGATTTGAATGGTTTTACACTAGTTATTTTGGAGCCCTTTATAGCTTGTTGTTCGGTGTGAGCCAAGGCTCCGTCATGAAGGCCGTACATTGACCTATAATGGTTTACTTTTTTTTAAATTGTTGTTTGGATGGAGAGTTGTCTCACTGGCAATCACACCACATCTTCCTATATCTATGGTACACATTTCAATTAATTTCTGAAAATTATAATGAAAGTACATCAGGAAAATGTGTATGTAGAATTTTGGGCAGTGCTGGAAAGTGGTGATAAGTCTAAAATGGCTATCATTATCCCTTATGGGCAAGGCAATACTACTGTGCCACCTATATAGTTTAAATAAATTATGTTTCACCAATAATTCTGCATCATTTCTTGCAATCTATGGCCTATAATTTGCTGACAAGTGTTTGTTGTTGATCAATTTTCGGCTTGCTCTATTCAGATATGGCTTAAATAACAAATCAAAGCTATTCATTCCAAATTATTTATTTAGTTCCCGTCAGTGACTACTTACAAAGCACAAACAATTCAGGGAGTCTATAAACACCAGAATCAATCTGGTCATGACACATTTCCGCATATTTTTCTTTCGTCTATTGATTCTTTGGCGTTCGGTACTAAACTCTTTAAGAGTCACCGAATCATATAAAAGCTGAATAAACAGACACTTTGAACTAATTGAATATACATACTCAAAGTAAAGCTAAAGGTGCTTTGTTCAACTGATCGTGAAGCAATGTAAATAATTGTCTATTGGCTATTTATCGGAATTTTGTTTTTGAATTCTTGTTTTATTGATAAATACTCCAAAACCTGGAAATAAAATTGGCCGACCAAAGTCTAAACATTAGTTTCCATTCTGTGACAATTCAGACCTTCATTAAATCTAAAATCCAATAATAAAATGAATCGAAAAAAATCTTGCATTCTTATTTTAGTTCTTTCATTGTAAAAATATTTAAGGTTTATTTCATCTTTTCAAGAAAAGAATGATGCAAGCATTAAAAATGAAAACTGGCACAAACAATAAGGAGAAATAAACAAGAGGCTCACAAGAGCCTCAATCGCTCACCTTAACTGTTTGCCTTAAATCTTTCATCAAATTCAATGTATATTAATGAGTGGCTTAAAATGCTGTCATTTTTGTATCTGTCATATTTTCTTCAAAAGCCAATTCTTTTTGTCACCACTATGTTACATTTTAGCCACAGTGACAATTTCAGAGGAGAAGAATTTTCAAAGTAAGAAAACATGATAAACTAATGGTACATAAACTTTTCTTTATGAACAATAACCTTAAGAGGTCAAATGACAATTTTGTCATTTTACTTATTTGAAAATCTTATTTTGCGGAACATTTTTGCTGTTTACAGTTTATCTTTATCTATAATAATAATCAAGATAATAACCAAAAACTTCAAAATTTCCTTAAAATAATAAATTAAGTGGCAGCAACCCAACAATTGGTTGTTAGATTTGTCTGCAAATTTCAGGGCTGATAGAAAGAATATGACCTCATGAACATTTTTATCACTTGTCAGATTTGCTCTAAGGCAGCAACCATTTGATTTTCTGGGGGGGGGGGGGGGGGGGGGGGCTATGGTTTTTTTTGGAAAAAAAAGTTTGTTTCCAGTTTTTGGAGAAAAAAATAATTTGTTTTTGATTCTGAGAAAAAAAATTGTTTGTTTCACCCTCAGCTGCCACTATATGTAATGCTAAAATTGAAAGAAAAAAATTGTTTTCGACTTGTCGCGAAAAAAATAGATTGTTTTTCGCCGCAGGCGAAAAAAAAGTTTGTACAGAAAAAAAAACTGCATTTCCCCCCTGTGTTCTATTTTTAGCCATGGCGGCCATGCCCTGTGTTTGACGGAACAAAAAATAAAACACAAACTTTATTCTAGATACAATAAGTATCTTTCAGCTCAAGTTTGGTTGGAATTGGTTCAGTTGTTTCAGAGTAGAAAATGTTTGAAATAGTTTACACCGGACGGACGACGACGAACGCCATGTGATGGCAAAAGCTTTTGGAAAAGTGAGATAAAAAAACGCATGATAAAAAGAGCACAGAAAAACTAAAAACAAATACACTAGAACTGAAAGACTGTCAATAGACCACTTTCGAGTTCATCCGTCACCGGAAAAAACTCGACAATTATGCGCGCCTTTATGACGTCATTTACCAGATAGAGGGGGTCGCCTGTATCCCTGCACTATTAACGTTCATCAAGCGTCTTAGTGATCGTCATTGTGCAGGATAAACTAGAAATAATGGTTGTTCTGTAGGTACTTAATGACAATTTCCTAATGACAGCAGTGCTGATTGTCAATTTTGCGAATTCAATTTGCCCAATAAATTGTACAATATAGAATTATAGTTTTCCAACCACTCGCTTAACATTAGAATGGAAGTGACGACGCCCCTAAACGCACAAATGACGTTCACTAAAACCAGAGTTTTTGACGGAAATGCATCGAACTTGAAAGTTGTCTGAAGTTACTGGAAAATATACAAACTAAAAGTTATTCGGACTTTGAAATGTGTTTACACGTTGTAATAAAGAAAAACAAACAAACATAAACGATCTTTATCAAATACAATTCTTGAAGAATAAATAATTACACGAATAATGGTGATAATAAAACAAGCCTTTGAAGATGTTACATAAACTTATTTTAGAATTTTAGAGGAAATAGAGAATTTCATATTTTTTTCCAAGTACCAACTACCATGCGCAACTCTCATAGTACTTTGACTTATAACTGTTTCCATTTTTTACATTGTTGCTTGGAAAGAGAGTTGTCTCATTGGCACTCATTCCACATATTCATATCTATCAGTCACAGAATAAAGCCAATGCATAGTGGTCAGTATTTAGAATATCAATTTATAGTTTGTAAATTATGCTCAAGAAAATAAAACATCATTTGATATCCGATATAACCAAATAGTATATCAGAAAATGTTTGTCCATTAAAGATAAATTGATCATGTTTTACAATTGAATATATAAGATAAATTTAAAGAGGTGTAAGGTTCATATTAATGAAAACCCAATCCATCAAAAGTAAACCAAAGCACAATAACTGATTTATCTAGTATCGTTGGCCGCCACGATGTAGTCCAAATGTGGCGTTAAATCACCAACAATAAATCTAGTACCGTTCTTCTTATGAACGTGCCTGTGTTCATCTGTCTTCTAAGTGATACCGAGAGTAAACAACTAAATCATATGGCATCTATCGGTTCTTTGCGTTCTCTTTTGTATCTCTGCACTTTGATATTATACTCGTTGGAATAAAAAAGAAAAAGTTCCAGGGACTAAAATATTACATTATGTGGTTGTTAGAGGTAAGCATAACACCTCGCCAGTAGTTTTATCCACCTAAGTGTGTGCTGTTTGTTCATGTGTTTAAGAATATGCTATAAATGACATATCTGGCATAATCTCTGCAAAGGATGGTTATAAGGGACTTGACTTGGGGAGAAGCGGATTTAGATTAAGCGCTAGGTAACACAGACTTGTCTACAGCATGTTGACCTCTTTGTTAGGTTGTTATAAGCTGGAAAGTCGGTAACAAGTATGATCATTTTGTCTTAAATAATTAAATAAACACACAATTTAAAATAAAAAAGAAGATAATTCATTTAATCGGATGCAGTGATTACAAATTCAATTTGGACGGAAATTCGATGCGTTATTGAACAAAAACAACTTAGTAAAATCAAAACAAACATTTACAATTATCAATATTTTTACTTTACATATTTTGTATTAATAACTGTTTTGATAGGGTAACATCTGCGCCAAAAATCGTCATATTGATTTGAAATTTTCTTTATTCTTTTATTTAAAGAAAAATATAAGTTTAAGTCAATGTATATATATAATTTATATACAATTGCGTCATGTATTTAGTAGTTGCAAATATCAAATCAAACATTATGACGAAAATTGGACATTACAAGTCAATGATCTCAAATTCTAGTACGTCTATTATTGCTTATTAAAAACGTTTAAACGCATGAAGGTAATACGTGTTAGAAAGTGCAAAAGATTGGACTGGGCTATATAATAACGTCAATCGGAAATGAGTTGCATGTGTCGACATGACGTATCATTAATTTTGTCATAATTATATAAATCAACTATAAAATTTACAAAACTATTGAATTTTCGTTATGCTTTTTTCCACTTAGCTTAGACGCATTTGACAAAATCTTTCGGAATTTTGGGTCTTTAATAAATGCTTTTCAACATCGTGATTTTAGTTTGACCGTTTCAGTCTTTTTTGTTTCGAGCGTCACTGATGAGTTTTATGTAGGTCTGGCATACTTTTTTTAAACTACCATCCTTGATAAATTTATTATTTACTTATGAACTGACGTTATATAACGATGACTGATAAAATCGTTTTTTTTTCAAATTAACATCTTAGATAACGTGAAATGATGTTTTGGTTGGAGGGTAAATATTACTTTGGAATAAAGCATTCAAAAGTGTTAGAGACATGAGCTAAATGAGAAATAAATAAGAAATGAAAGTTTGAATACATACCTAGAGGAGTTGTTTCCACCACTGCATTTACGGACAGTGGCTTCACGTCGGCTTCAAAGTCATTCATTCTGAGTTTGAAAAGTTACGTCATCACTATGTAAGCGTCACTGAAAAAATCCGAAAAATCAAATCTTAGAATATATATTTTTTTAATCCAATATCAATGTTCATAGCTATTTTTGTACAGAGTTTAAACTTGTATTATGAAATTACTCAACAACGTTGTTACTAAATTTTGCCAGTCCCTTCCTCAATTATAAGCAAGCACCGACGCTCGTAAATTCAGCAATCACTCGGGAAAGTTCGGAAAACCGACGATCCTGATTCGGAAGTTGTCTCTTGCTATGTTAGATTGTTAACTAAATCTACCGGGTTAACTTTTAATACATATACTATCTAAAATCGATGTCAATTTGTCTATATATCAGTAGCAGAAGATTTAACTCCAATTAATGTACTGAACACTATGTACAAATAACTTAGGATTTCAAAGTGATTACAAAAACTTTATCAAGCTTTATAGGAATAATTAACATTTGTTTGTTAATAGACGTTTCTGTAATGATGAAACCTGAAAAATTCGATACATTATAGGAATTATTTGTACGAGTCTTTTATGTAAAAATGAATTTAAAAGATCCAAATGGTCTGTGAATTATACTTGAATCATGGTCAGACCAGACTGTCACTTAAGATATTTTAAGTTAAATGAATAATAATGAAACATTAATTGATACTCGATATTTCTACAAGTGGCTAAACTAATATTGTATTATTACTAAAATACTATTTAGAATACTGTTTGCGCTGACGTATATGGGCATATGATATTTTGATAACTGAAACTATTTTTGTACATTTCACAAAGAATTTAAACATTTTAAATATTTTCTTTTAAGTTCAGGTTTAAAAAAAATGCCCTTAATTTGTATTTCAAATACACCGTGGTATGAATAGCTTTGGTAAATATTTAAATTCGATTTCTGTTAGATTTAAAAACTATTTGAATCTGATTTTTATTTTGTTGCCTTTTATTATTGACAATTACTAAGCTAACTTATAAAAAGATTGTTTTGTATTTCAATATCTATATAGAGTGTTAGCTCTATGTATACAGGTTTCAAGTAGAGTAAAAAGTATGCAGTGTTTATGACACGGCGATAAGGAAATGAAACGTCTTCCATTGTCATACAATACTATACTTAGGTAAATTATTTCTGACTTCGAATTATAATAGTCATTAAGATTTACATGTATTGTATCTGTTAATAAAATCGCAATCCAAAAACAAAAATAGTATTTATCAATTGTACGAACTGTGTCCCTAGCTCTTAGCGCTTTTTTTCATTGAATGTCACGAACTACATGACTAAACCTTAGAAGAACTCTAGGCCAACCGTTGGATATTTATATAGATGAAAAATTCTATATATATATATCGAAGCTAAGATTTTTTTTTCTAAATATACAAATATATATTCAGATAAGCGCTTGTTTCCGGTGTCGTTTCGATTTCAAAGATACGTCTTTTTAAAACTTTGCAATAATGTTAAAGAGATTGATTTCTGTATTCCTCTATCTCCAGGATTAAAGAGAGCAGCATATCACATCCTTATTGTTAAAGATAACAATGTAAACCAGGGTAGACATGTTCCTACCCTTCTTTTTAATAGGCTTACAGATAAACATTTTGATAACATTGTTGCTGTTTTATCGTGTGCGTCAGGTAGTATTTGGATTACTTTCAATTCGCTAATTTTACCTGAAACATTTTTTTTTTCTTTTTGCATGGAATAATTGAACATATTCAATATGGGCATCTTGTACTTTTCATTGTGAAAATAAAAAGATATTGTATGATTGCCGATTAAATATGTATCTGCCAGACAACAAATTCATTATAATGTGTAACAATTAAAAAAAACCCGGCCTGATCCATGCACAAACAACGGACAGCACAAAACAGATAGATTATAGACACGAGTAACGACATCCAAATGAATAACACATCTACAGCGTAACTGGCATGACCATTTAATGAGATACACATCTACAGCGTACTGGCAGTTGGACCCTCTATAGGAGATACACATCTACAGCGTACTGGCAGTTGAATCCCCTATAGGAGATACACATCTACAGCGTACTAGCAGTTGAATCCCCTATAGGATGTACACATCTACAGCGTACTGGCAGTTGAATCCCCTATAGGAGATACACATCTACAGCGCACTAGCAGTTGAATCCCCTATAGGAGGTACACACATCTACAGCGTACTAGCAGTTGAATCCTTTATAGGAGGTACACATCTACAGCGTACTAGCAGTTGGACCCTTTATAGGAGATACACATATACAGCGTACTAGCAGTTGAATCCCCTATAGGAGGTACACATCTACAGCGTACTGGCAGTTGGACCCTCTATAGGAAATACACATCTACAGCGTACTAGCAGTTGGACCCTCTATAGGAAATACACATCTACAGCGTACTAGCAGTTGATCCCCCTATAGGAAATACACATCTACAGCGTACTAGCAGTTGATCCCCCTATAGGAGATACACATCTACAGCGTACTAGCAGTTGATCCCCCTATAGGAGATACACATCTACAGCGTACTATCAGTTGTACCCCCTATTGGAAATACACATCTACAGCGTACTAGCAGTTGAATCCCCTATAGGAGGATACACATCTACAGCGTACTAGCAGTTGAATCCCGTATAGGAGGTACACATTTACAGCGTACTGGCAGTTGGACCCTCTTTAGGAGATACACATCTACAGCGTACTAGCAGTTGGACCCCCTATTGGAAATACACATCTACAGCGTACTAGCAGTTGAATCATCTATAGGAGGTACACATCTACAGCGTACTGGCAGTTGGACCCTCTATAGGAAATACACATCTACAGCGTACTAGCAGTTGGACCCTCTTTAGGAAATACACATCTACAGCATACTAGCAGTTGATCCCCCTATAGGAGATACACATCTACAGCGTACTGGCAGTTGGACCCCCTATTGGAAATACACATCTACAGCGTACTAGCAGTAGAATCCCCTATAGGATGATACACATCTACAGCGTACTAGCAGTTGAATCCCCTATAGGAGGTACACATTTACAGCGTACTGGCAGTTGGACCCTCTATAGGAGATACACATCTACAGCGTACTGGCAATTGAACCCTCTATAGGAGATACAAATCTTCAGCGTACTGACAGTTGAATCCCTATAAAAGATACACATCTACAGCGTAGTGGCAGTGCAATTCCCTATAGGAGATACATACTTACAGCGTACTGGCAGTTGGACACTTTAGGAGATACACTTCTACAGCGTACTTGCAAATAAAATTGAATCCCCTATAGGAAATACACATTAACAGCGTACTGACAGTTTAATCCCCTATAGGAGATACACATCTACAGCGTACTGGCAGTTGGAACTATAACTATAGAAGATACATATCTTCAACTGTCTGGCAGTTGAATCCACTACAGGAGATACACACCTACAGAGTACTGGCAGTTGAATCCCCTATAGGAGATAAACATCTACAGCGTACTGACAGTTGGACTCTATAGCTATAGGAGATACATATCTACAATATACTGGTAGTTGAATCCTTTATAGGAGATACACAACTACAGAGTACTGGTAGTTGAATCCCCTATAGGAGATACACATTTACAGCGTACTGGCAGTTGGACCCCCTTTAGAAGATACCCATCTTCAGAGTACTAGCAGTTGGATCCTCTATAGGAGATACACATCTACAGCGTACTAGCAGTTGGACCCCCTTTAGAAGATACCTTTCTACAGAGTACTAGCAGTTGGATCCTCTATAGGAGATACACATCTACAGCGTACTGGCAGTTGGACCCTAGAGCTATAGAAGATACATATCTACAACGTACTTGCTGGTTTACTGCAACTCATGCAAATTACTAAGTTGTACTTATGTATAGCAGTGATATACATGTATGTCAAAAACGAACAGTAGTGTGTCCACAGCTCGAAAGTATTAGTTTGTACGTCTAACGTATTAGTAGTTAGCGTCTACTGCTAGCTTGTAGGTCAATACTACCAATTGTACGTCTAACGTATTAGTAGTTAGCGTCTACTGCTAGCTTGTAGGTCAATACTACCAATTGTACGTCTAACGTATTAGTAGTTAGCGTCTACTGCTAGCTTGTAGGTCAATACTACCAATTGTACGTCTAACGTATTAGTAGTTAGCGTCTACTGCTAGCTTGTAGCTCAATACTACCAATTGTACGTCTAACGTATTAGTAGTTAGCGTCTACTGCTAGCTTGTAGGTCAATACTACCAATTGTACGTCTAACGTATTAGTAGTTAGCGTCTACTGCTAGCTTGTAGCTCAATACTACCAATTGTACGTCTAACGTATTAGTAGTTAGCGTCTACTGCTAGCTTGTAGCTCATTACTACCAATTGCAACTACCAATAGATAGAGTGTACAGATATGTATGCTCTTCAACTTCGTACTTCATTTGGCCTTTTCAACCTTTTCGGATTCGAGCGTCACTGATGAGTCTTTTGTATACGAAACGTGCGTCTGGCGTAAACACAAAATTTAATCCTGGTATCTATGATGAGTTTATTTATACCTAATAACATTTGGTATAGTTGGTACCTACAAGATGTTTCTACCAAGATCTTATAGAAAATGTAACTGTATCGACCAATTTTGTACCTTAAACATACTAACTCGTTTGTTTAGAACTTGCTTAGAACTAGAAGTTTGTACTAAGAAATAAACTAGTAGTTAGTACTAGAAACATAGTAGTGTTTTATAAATATAAAAAAATAACTATCCCTCAAAGTTTAAATGACAAAGATAAAAACAATTATAGGTCACTATTCAGTCTTTAACAATGACAAAATCCGTCCAGTATAGTTAGCTATGAAAAGCACCGACATGAAAGATATGAAATAAAAATCAAAAAAGAAAACTAACAGATACATTTTACGAAATACAAATATGACAAAGTTAACATTGGCCAACTACAGCCACAAAAATACAAGCTCCATAACTGTGACAGGCACATAGAGAATGTGGCGGAACAGTGGTGTGGCAGAACAACATAAGAACAAACTGGAAAATCATTTGCAAAACTCATTTAATCAGTTCGAAGCACAATTAATCCAAAATAACAAAAGACAACCGCAACATTAAAACGGTGTCTGCGTCTTATTATACATTCAAATTATTAGGTAACGTTTCACTACATTATAGCACCAACCGATGATTATTCGCAGATGTCACGCATATTTTTGACTTGAAAATAGTGGAATTGAATATGATTTGTCTAAACCAAAGATAAACTTTTTTGCTTTGACAATTGTGTTGTAAAAACGTATCTATATCTAAGTTATCGCCTATGCAAACAGACACTTTTCTATATTTTATCGCGATATTTACATATTACATCGACTACAATGCATTTTCAAAAGTATTGAATGTGATGTTTTAATTTTCGTTACATACGTATATTATCAAAATATATTACAACGAGCAGTACATATTCTCGTTTAAGCTATAATTGCATAACCATATTAATTAGATATAAGCGATATGAGTGCCAATGAGACAACTCTCCATTTCAACTTATTAAAGTAAACCCATTATAGGTCAATGTACGGTCTTGGTTCGTCAATAAACTATTTCCTCGGAGTAGTCCGGTGCTACAGATTGTAGAGTATGTTATGTTGTACTGTTCAATAATATTCAAAATTCCCGTTGCTCTTTTTTATTTTATTTAACTACATAGAAAAACATTACTGATGTTTCCAGAAAGACAGTGTGACCTCCTAACAGGTGCTTGGTAAAGCGCAATGAAGATATTGACGTCATAATTAAAGTTCAATAGGATATTTTAGATAATGCACTTACGGAGCTCAAGATTAATGATAAAGATCAGGATTAATGATGGGGAAAGAACATCATCTATGTTTTGTTAAATGTTTTTAGAAGTGAATAGTACATTGATAGTGAATCAGAAATATTCTAATTAACTGTATAAGTCTAAATTATATACCTATTTTTACTGCAAAAAGATAAGGCAACACAATTTCATCATGTTTAAAATGTGCGTTTAGTAAAATAGGTCGATTTCTTTTGACATACTTGGTTTTTCATTTTGTATCAGCCATTACAAAAAATTGCAAAAATGCGATTAATAGTATTACAAACGATTAAAAACAACATCAAGATCTGGAAAATTACTTATATATCAAAGAAAGATTTTATCGAGTAAAATCTAGACAGTTTTATTACATGTAAATTGACAATGATAATGTATCGAATAGCTAAAAAATGCATGCCACAAGTGTTTAGATGTGTAATTAAATTTTAACATTTGATCTCGGTTTTAAAATGTCTATTCGTAAATGTAAGTTTGTATGCATTTATAATTGTATATTAGGTTTAAGGTAATGCGAGTTTATTCGAGACAAGCGATAATGCTTTTCATCAGACATCATTTACATCTATTACTTGTATCAATAGGTAATCAATAAATAGTAACACTGAAAAACAAGCCAAGCAGAATACCGCGCCTTAGCTGAGATTCATGCAGGACGTCAAAACAGGAACATATATATATCTAAATTTCTCTAATTCCTCGTCAATTTATCCATTTTTGCACCCATTGTATAAAGAATTTAATCGTCGTGTGGTTCGTTTGATCTCAGTTCTTCATTGGTTAAAATTCCATTATGACGTCGAATTTTCTTGTTTTCCTCTGAATTCCCTATATTGTGACGGCATGAAAAAAGGCGACCATGCCTGATGACGTCACATATATCTGGTCATCACAGTGAGAGTTGCAATAGTACATTTCTTATGTTGTTCAACGGTATTCTTTGAACAGCTGAATCATTGAAATTATTATAATATCATGACAATTTTGTTTTCGAGCATCTTTATGAAAAAGAGAGATTGATTGGTGTTTAACGCTATTTTAACTATGGTTGACTATTTCGTGCCACGGTGGCAGCCAGTTTTTATTGGTTAGAGTAGCCAGATTGCCAAAATCGAACCATTAAAAACTAACAATCTGATAGTCAACTAAGATTAAAGTCGAACGCACCTGTCACGTGTGGGACTAAAACTCTCAACCTTAGAGTTATCAGGCTAATGCTTATAGTAGTTAGACATTTGCTTACAAAGACAGCGGGTTTAAACGTTTTAATTGGTACCAACCTTCACCCAATCTAATTAAAAACCGATCTCTCATCGCTCCTGTTTCTGATATGTCGCGTGGGAGATCTAACGAAACCGGCTTTGAGGTCACATGTGAGTGAACTAAAAGTTATGAATTTATAAAGATATGCAAATAAGTTGACGACCTATTAATAAGCCAATCAAAAAAGATTATGAATTATTTTGACTGACGATTTCGTCGTAAATAAAATGAGTTACATCCCTTTGCCTAACGTTAAACTTCCAAGATCGTGGAAGACTCAATTTCATTGGTCGAAAAAGACGCACCTACGAGGTCACTCACATGTGACCTCAAAGCGGGTTTCGTTAGATCTCCCACGCGACATATAAAAAGTAAAATCACAAAAATACTGAACTCAGAGGAAAATCAATTCGGAAAGTCCATAATCACATGGCAAAATCAAATAACAAAACGCATCAAAAACGAATGGACAAGCAACAGGAGCGATGAGAGATCGGTTTTTAATTAGATTGACCTTCACCCTTACATGAAACAATAGTGAACATCACAACATAGAACACACTATATGCCAATTTTCATATGTGTTACTTAGAAACAACAAAGTCCTACTAAATCAACTACGCGATCTGCTTTAAAAAAAATGTTTATATTTGACATAGTTATTAACCATGTCAATAGAAAATCGAAACAACTGAATACGGAAATAACACATATGTTATGATAACATTTAATAAACCTATTATGATATCTTCTACTCCATACTGGAAGGCTAAGCTTTGTTGTCAAAAGATTTCCAAACGAGAGAAATAAGACAAAGCCAATATTTGTAATCAGACTCGAAGCATTAACAACATTGTAGTGTTTGTATTTGGTTAATTGCATACCCACTAGGAATACATACGACTCTTAGGCTGCCGTTATAAACAATGGTTATCGATACATAATGATAGACTCGACCACAGGAATCACAATGATAACACTTAAATGTTTATTGGGGCTTTGTTTAATTACTTAACATACCGCTTTGAACAAGAGAAGTATGGATAGCTATCATAGCATTAATAGAACAAGAGAGTTATGGATAGCTATCATAGCATTAATAGAACAATAATTGATTCAAGACTTCAACAGTATTTTAAATTATACTGTAACAATATTGTAATGCATCTGGATTGTGTTTTTTCCTTTTCAATGATATCAATATTTCATCTCAACAAGGCTTTTTATAGACTGAAATAGTTGTACAAATTAAATGTCTGAAGGACAGACATACTGACATTATATAAATATCATATAGCTGAGAGGGTGATAGCACGAGAAAACATTGTAAATTGAGGCGAAGCCGAGGTTGACCATGCTTTGAGGTGTATTAATCTCCTATATTAACCTCTCAGCTATGCGGTAACTATGTCGTCATGCACAAAAAAAACCCGCAACAATTATTAAAAAAAAACAATAGAAAGGAAGCAAGACAGATTCTATTTATTTGACAGTCTACGAAAAAGTTCTTCTGAGACCAAATCGAAGACCATGAACATTGTCCTTAAAGTATTGAAGGCAATTCAATGCATTGTCCTTTAAATTATCGATTTTTGATTAATCAGCACGACAGGGTGACATTCAAGACTATTTTCTCCCGCTGAGCCATGGGGTAGAGTAAATTATCTCCTTTGTATCATCCAATCAAAATTTTGTATTTTGAAGTGAAGTATAATAAAGTATTATATTATGTATCGAACATGTTCGTACGTGTTTGTTTTATATAGGTAATCAAGAGAGAGAAAGAGAGAGAGAAATATCATGCACGATGTAAATCAGAAATACATCTCTTATATTGGTTTTTCGTAAATTGTTTTGTTGTAAATTTGATCGTTAGTTATCTCAATTGAATTGTTTCAAAATTTTTGGGGACTTTAATAGCTGATCATGACTATTCGGTATGAGTATTTCTCATTGTTGAAGACCGTACGGTTGCCTATATTTGCTTACATCCACTTCTTTTGAACTTTAGTTGGTACATGTAGCTGTCTCATTTGCAATCATATCTCGTCTCCTTATTTATATATTTCTATGGAATCAACGCATTGGACCTATCACTTTCTTTCAAACATAATTGTAGAAATAATTCATGTGCAGCATTTTGTTTTGTTTTACGACGTAATAGATAAAATATTCAGATCTATTTTATATATTATTTGCAAAGTCTGTGTGCTATTTAGTTATTACAATATGTTTAATTCACACTACTGTAACCATTTTCTCGTGTATATTATTGACACTGAATTAAGTACGATTATGATTTAATAGCATGTTTTTACACAGCTCTTTGATAAGATATTAGAAAAATGTGATTCGTGTTTTCAATTTTATTAAGCATGCATACACGGAATTCATTCACTCGAGTGCTTTCGGACCACAGTGATGTACATTTCATGATCTGGTTTCTGGTGATATTCACAATTAATGAAACGTATAACATTTCAGGATTGGTCTCTAGAGCAATAATTGACCCTTGGATTCCATGTAGAATGACATTTTATGTTTTCTCAATTTTCTTTTCATCTTAAATTAAGTTGAAACAGTTTTGTCTAAGTTATAAAGTTTGATCGAATATCTAGGTCTCCATTTGTATGAATTTGTATATTTCAGACTATAAACACGTGGAAACAAGCACGAGCACTTCAGGCGACTTCCGGTGCTCGGTGCGGTATACACATTCCCGCTTTAATTAAACTAACTCACTAGCTACAGTATTTGAAAGAATTTCCTATCGTTATTGATTCTAAATTGGTTGATGTTTCATTAAGAAGAAATACTATGAACAATCTTTTTTAATGTTTCACAACAACGTTCTCATTTCCTTGCTTGAACCATTATAGATACAGAATGTGTAATAAAAACAAAAGGTCACCAAAGGACTGAATTGCTTTCCATTTTAAAATTGAATAATTAAAATTCCTATATAAGTGGCCAATGATGTTCAAACATAAAACATTCTATTATAATTGATAAAAAAAAATTGCATTGATTGTAGCTAACCTGCACATTTTATTTCCTTATTCGTGACAATGTTCTGGTATGAAACACTTTATTTGAGTAATAGTAAATATATTTTTATTTTAGGATTCTATGGATACATAAACTCATTGTTAACTAGGATTATATATTTCTAAACTATGCTACTTCAATAACATTTATAGCGTAGTGCTTATGTATTATATAAGAATTTTACTAGCGGACAGAAACGTATAATCAAAGGATAGTTTTTCTACATTAACCGAGTGCTGTTGGACATCAACACCGCATCTTTATTAAACCATCTAGATAAAAATGCTCACTCGGCACTTAGGTATACAAAGGGGGGTTCTTCATTTCTGTGGTTTTTATTTCTTAATACTTTTTGCCCATTATTCTCTATCCTTCAATGCTTACCCTTCCGGAGCACCATATTTTACTCCCGGTTTTTAGTTGAGTTCGTGTTGTTTCTTATTATTATTTATAACTGTTGATGTAAATGTCCTTTGGTTTTGTGAGTCTTTGTTTATTCCTTGGTTTTGATTGTTATTGTCTTTATACTTATATTCATTTTTCTCTTCATGCATTCTTTATATTTTTGGCCCATTATTTAAGAAATAATTGATGTAAGCTATACTTTATTGTAGTTTTAACATGGGTAGGCATTATATTCATGATTATTTTTGCCGATAGTGAGGGCTAAAATAACACGAATATAATGCCTACCAAGCATGTTAAAAGTACAATAAAGTATAGCTTGCATCAATTATTTCGATTCTGATTAGGACAATCAAGGTAATGTCTATGTCCGATGTGTATAAGGGTAAAGCGAGTGTGTAGGCTCTTCTAAAAAACCTCCCTTTTTTGTTTGTAAAGAAGCAAACGACTGGCACTATGATTTTTCAGAGGGAGGAGTTTTTGAACAGCCAACATGAACGGTTGTCGTATCTAATTCAAATAAAAAATTGTCAATTTCGGAAAACAACACATTACAGTCATAATAAATGAATAAGTAACAATATGTGCATCATTTAAGAGTATGGAAGTGTTTTAAGTAAATGAAATGTATTAGATGCATGCCAATTTGATAAAATTCATTATTCTGCAGTAGTCAATATAAGCATGTTCAAAAACAATATTGGATTTAGAGCATGGGTTTATTCATAAAGCGAAAGAAGCACGTCATATTAGAATCTTTATTCTATAACCCTATCCACAACCTCATACATGTGCATATTCAATAGTAAACTTTGTGAATGAAATCGGACACAGTTTTATAAATAAAACAACAAGCAAGACCTGGGTTGTTTATATAAATGTTTTCTTTTGTTTTCCGGAGCGGCCGGTTCATTACTGGTACCCATTTTGATTTATTTTATCCTCCGAATACTGCGGAAAGCATTATTCAGGCCTAGCTTAATTGTGGGGTCTGTTACCAGAAGAGAACATACTTGCCAATATTTCAAATTCCGGTGGTTTGTATCATCTTGCCGGACCTCGTTTACTGTTTTTTCCCTGCGGCCGATTTTATTCCGCATCATAAAATAGGAGATGTGGATCGATTGCCTATGATACAATCGACTCTACAAACAACGTAGGAGTAAGCAACCATAGATGTTCGTATCCTTCAACAATGGGCAAAATCCATATCTCATGCAGCCGATTTTATTAAAAAATATTGTCGTTTCTTATAAAACGTATATATGACTTTTCATCCTACGCGCTTTTCTAGATTTATATTTAGCAGGAATTCTCAAAACAAAAATAATAATAAAAAAAGGATGTATAAAACCGTAGTAGTTTAAGAGCTGCATAGCCAAAAGGAGCCTTAAATTATCAGTGAAAAAGTTGTGAGTTAGATTTGAATGATGATAAAAAAAATTACAGCTTCTAGTACACGGACAACAAGGAAATGATACGATTGTCACACGAGGATTTTTTTTTTATTTCAATATAGGTATTGATGAGAGTTGATAATAATTTCTGATTTATTGCACGTATGTCATGCATTTGAAAAACTGATAGTTTACTTTTTTTCTTGATTTTGAAATTAACATTTCAGACGTGACTCAATCGCTTGATCGGTACTCTCTCCTTCATTAATTGTTATGCGTGTTCATTTACGAATGTACCCAACATCACTATGCATTCAGTTTGGTTAGAAGACACAGCAATGTCTCATCAGCATCTTATAATTGTATTAGTGTAGGTAACATTTCTACCTAGTGAATATTGTGCGCACGCGCAACAACAATTTGAGTCAGCGCGAAAAGTCAATTGAAAGCCAAAATTTGCAGACAATACAGTTTTAAGCTGTTTGATATATTTATTTATAGGATGGACTTCTAAATCGAGAAATAATAATTGATTGAGTGGTTGGTGTTTAACGGCGCTTTCAGCACTAATGGCTATTTCGTGGCGGTCAGTTTTTATTTAAGGAGGAAGCCAGAAAGTCCGGAGAGAACTACACTACCTACTTTCGGTAGGAAAATTGACAATCTTAGCCAATTAAGATTGATATCAAATGGACCTGCCAAGTATTAGATCTAAATGTTCACAGGCTAATTCAATAAAATATTGCTCGCTTCAAATAACGCAAAAAAAAACCCAGGGGTTCGGGAATTATCATCGATTCAATCTCCGGATTGTCAAAGTCCGAAAAAAACGCAATGTCCGGTTCCGAAATTATGTTTATTTCTCATTTGCTTTCGTGCAAATATCGTTTACTCGGAACCTAACTAGACGTACATTGTATTAACTTCGAGGAGAAAAATACAGAATACGATATCACTCAAGATGCATGTTTCTAACTCATATGCCATACTCTACTTTTTATGTATAAAATATTAGCACATATTGGAGTTTTATTATTTTACAAATCTACAGGAATTACTTGTTCCTAATTTATAAAATGGATACCTTAAAAATTATCTAATTCTCGACAAAATTTGTATTATTGTGACAATAATTTCAAATACGCAACATACAAAAAAAGAAGTTATCCTTAACAATCTTATAAAAATTTGTGTTTTATACAATGCAATGCTATGATACTTTAAAGCACTTATTTCTGATTTTTGTGATAGAATTTTTTTTTCAATTAATGCATGTAAACTATTGAAAAAGTAATAGCAAAACAAATTTTATGATTTAAGCTCTGGTTAATAAGATTAATAATACTTACCACATATTTACATCTTATACATGTAACAGGAATTTAATATGGTATTCTGATATTGGCGATTTAAAGTTGATTGAAAATCCATTAATTTTTGTTACAAAAACTTTTTTCGATAATCCATTCCGAAGTTCTCACGGTCCTAGACTAAATCAAATTTATGCAAACAAATTCCTTGCTTCTGAGGTCACGTGTCTCATCTGAAATAATTTAAAAGCAATAGCTCATTTGCAGTTACACTGGTACTATGATACTATTTAATGTATGAATATTGCATATATTGATAAGTTTACAAAGAAGTGCACTTGAAACGAGCACCTGCTTTTGTCTGTATCGGACAAATGTATGAACGTAATTAACCACTAATTAAACTATATTTCATAATCGTCATTTTAAAATCCGAATTTATTTACTAAAAGAGATAAAATTCATTTATTCATCAAAGCATTTATCGATGTAAATTGAACCGTATTTTGCTCCGATGGTACGCCGAGTGTAAAATTCTTCCGAACGGCTTTAATGTTGCTGAGAATTGGATCAGTTCGTATATGGTATCGGAAAAGGGTAACTAACGAACAGTGTTAATGGATGGTGCAAAGATATTATAAACACATTAAGGAGATCGATGGAATTTGTTCGAACGAAGACAAATTATTCCTGATTGTCCAGATCCGCAAAGTGTTTTATCGATAGCCATTTTAACACTTAAATAAAGTCAACAATCTGGTTAGGTATAGCGATTATCATTAGAAGTAAACTACACATAGATCATTCCTGAAGCTGTGTTAGTATGGTCTCACCACCGGACATAAATATCAAATAACTATACCTATAGCCTCAATAATGGCAAAACGTTATTAATAATAACTTGTCACTTTTTTCTTTTGTTTCATGGCAAGATATTACAATGCGCATTTTTTATATAGCTTAATTGAATAAATTAGTGAGTATTAAATAGATTGAGATAAATACAGGGCAACAGTTTAACCGATTTTTAAACTCGTTAACCCATTTTGTATGTTTACATAAGGTGAGAAAAAAACGGAGGGAGTCCGAGTCCGCATATCTTTTATGCTGCCATGTAGGTATATTCGTACTCCAGGTGTCAAGTGTATGTCTCTAGAAAAGCCTTGACATTCTGCCAAAACACCTGACAATACTTTAATTGGAGTTTATGCCTTTCATTTTTCGATCCTATCATTGTCTCCTTAAGATTGTTATGTTGCACGTTGGATTTCGATCAATGTGACTTTCAAACGTTACTTATGTTGAGCCTTTTAGTTTTTATGTTTAAATATAACTTAATTGTGCATGTTAATTTTGGATGTAAAGCGTCTTCTGATTGGCTGACGTTGTTATGCTTATCAGCTCATGGACATAAACTTGCCAGTCATGTGACCGTGCCGTCATCAATATTTTTTCATGGTTAACTCCGGTTTAAAATGGAATTTAGAATTAAATTATAGAAATGACTGTAATATTTTTTCTGTCTATTCAGATAACATAAAAAAACGCGGGTTATACAGTGTGCACAACATTTATGAGGGTGCTAAAACTGAGGGGCATTTTCAAGTTTCATTACAGTTGAGTATGAATGTATCTGCTCTTTGGTTTGGTTATTGTCTCTTTGACATATTCCCCGTTTTCATTCTTATTTTCATTGCTAAAGGAGAGTATTTGTAAGTTTCATTACAGGCGTGTATGATTGTTGTGCTGAAAGTTGTGTATCTTTTAGGTGCAGGACAGCTGCGTATTCATGAACCAGCTGCTAAAAGATGTCACGGTAATCTTAGTTGAATATTGGTTAATATTTATATATTGTTTGTAAGATGGGTATTTTAAGTTTCATCACAAAATAAAAAAAGATTTACAAAGGAGAACAAATAAAATAGTGCTTGTTTTTCAGTAATTCAACCTTAGAATAAGTGTATACCCCCTTGATGAACTAAAGATTTAATATAAAGTATTCAGTAAAGAACTTGCTGTCATCGCAGCACTTTTCCGGATAAACCTTCATTTGATATGCTCAAAGACACAAGTTTCCAAGTATAAACTGACAATTATATTTACACAAGAAAGCTATCAAAATAAGAAGCAAAAAAAGTATCTAAATCCATCTAAGGACAAATTTGCCTTCGGAAGTTGGTTCATAAGCTTCAATTAAAAACATTTTTTAATGATACCTGCAAGAACTCACAATATACCAGTGGTATTGACTTAAGGATGTACTTAGGTGAGGTTTTAGAATTTGTGTCAAATATTCGGACTCCTTGGTGTTTTTCCATACAACACAATGTAAAATATTTTGCCCCATAACACCCATTTATTTTTTCATATAACATTTAAAACCTCATGAAAGGTCATTTACCAAAATTTTAGAAGATTCTTAATTTTCTTTCTTTTGTTTTGAGATCGATAATACCAATGCAAATATAAGGTAAAAGTCCGAGTCAGTCTTTTCCCGCCATATTTTAAATCTTAAATATCTCGAAAAGGAGGTCCATGACCTATAAATATTTTTAGCTTACATTTATCCTTAATTGATGCTCTTCCAGGTTATAGTATCAATTTTAACTTCTTAATTTATTAATTTTCACCTAACCTCACCTAAGTACATCCTTAAACCAAACAAAAGATTGTTTTGAAATTGACAAAATACAGTAGAAGTATATAGTCATATTTTATCATATACTAGACTAAATAACATATGAAGTTTACTGTATGATAATAGCATTTACGTAAATTCCATATTTTTTCGAATTGGTGCTTAGCGGGCTGATAAGAAAAGTTTATCACATGCTTCGATTGTTATCACATGCCTTTCCGTAACGTTATCGCATGGCATTTCGGCGATACTCGGCAAATTCCGGAAAATACACCTCAATGATGTACGTTTTCAGTGAAAAACATTACAAAATTGTGTACAAAACAATTATTTAGATACTGAAAAGTATATTGTGTTAAATAATAATAATAAAAAAAACAAAATAAAAAACAAACAAATTATTTAATAAAACCAGTTTTCATAAATTTCACTGAAACATAATTTAGAAAGTTATTTTGAAAAGGTTGAATTTTCCTAACAGTCTTCAGAATGTATATTGTTGAATTTTTTTTTTGAAAATTCGTCCATATTAAAAGGGTATTTTTCTCTGTTGAGGCATATGGTAGAAAGATTTCATATCGAATGTACTAAATTTGGGGTCCGACGTCCGGGAACTTTTCACTCTTTGAACTTCTAAAATATATGAATCTGTTATTTTTCTCTATTGTTGAAGAATATGATAAAAAGATCATAATCAACATGTCAGTTTTTATATCCCATGTATTATCAGCCCTCGGTCAATATCAGCCCTCGAGTCTTGCGGCTCTTGGGCTGATATTGAACATAGGGCTGATACTAAATGCGATATGAAAAATGCCATGTTATAATCTGATACTATATCTTATCATATACCTAGACTAAATAACATATGAAGTTTACTGTATGATAATAGCATTAAATTAACTTAAATTCCATGTTTTCGAATTGGTGCTTATAGCGGGCTGATATAAAAAGATCATATCAACATGTCAGATTTCATATCCCATGTATTATCAGCCCTCGAGCCATACGGCTCTTGGGCTGATATTGATCATAGGGCTGATAATATATGCGATATGAAAAATGCCATGTAATAATCTGATATTATCTATATCATATCGCCTAGGTTAAACAAAAAATATACACAGTAAATAAAAGAATGCATCTGACTACAATTAATAAGGGGAACATTGTAAAAATGAAGATATCTCATTACAATTACAAAATGGGAACATTGTAAAAATGAAGTCATCTCACTACAATTACAAAATGGGAACATTGTAAAAATGAAGATATCTTACTACAATTACAAAATGGGAACATTGTAAAAATGAAGATATCTCACTACAATTTCAAAATGGGAACATTGTAAAAATGAAGTCATCTCACTTTCAATTACAAAATGGGAACATTGTAAAAATGAAGTCATCTCACTACAATTACAAAATGGGAACCTTGTAAAAATGAGCGAAGACGTCAGGCAAAGGAAACAAGTTAGGCAAAGACAATTTATGTTCGGTGAGGAAAGGGAGGGGGTAAATTTTTATTTTTATTTTATTAAAAAAAAATGTTTAGGAAAGGACCTGAACGTATTATTTGTTTCCATTGAAAATATGGGGAAAAGTGTGAGTCTCTATCCCTAAAAAGTCCTTGCTTATATATTGTATTAAAATATAAGTGGTTTTTTTTTTACCAGACAGAGTCTTTAAAAAAATATTTCAAAAACACAACCGATGCCCTCTATTCCACAGAAGATGGATGGTTTGTGCTTACGTGTCATGAAAGCAGAGAAAGAAGCAATGCAACCTTTTTATTATTCGGTCATAACATGCTTTATAAGTTTACAGAAATATTAATAGAATAATCAAACAAGACAAAAAGACAGCGATTTTTTTATACCAAAAATCTTAAAAACAAAATTTTTTAAAGAAATTAGAAAAAATTAATCGATTCCTCTCTCCTTAGAAGAAAGAAGATTGATAGTTAGTGCTTTTAAAGTTGTATAAAAGCATAGAAAAAACAATGCAACCTTGTAATTATTCTGTATACATGCTTTATAAGTTTACAGAACATTAATAGAATAATCAAACAAGACCAAAAGAGGACAAAAGAAACCATTAGGAACAGTCGAACTCATAAATCGAAAATAAACTGACAACGCCATGGCTAAAAATGAAAAAGACAAACAGACAAATAATAGTACACAAGAAACAACATAGAAAACTACACTAACGTGTTTTTTTTTTTACCAAAGACTTTAAAAAAAAATGAAAATATAACCGATGTCCTCTCCCCAAAAGAAGATTGATAATTGGTGCTCAGTGGTATAAAAGCAGAAAAATAAGCAATGTAACCTTGTAATTATTCTGTCATAACATGCTTTATAAGTTTACAGAACATTAATAGAATAATCAAACTAGACCAAAAGAGGAACAAAAGAAACCAGAGGAACAGTCGAACTCATATAAATCGAAAATAAACTGACAACGCCATGGCTAAAAATGAAAAAGACAAACAGACAAATAATAGTACACAAGAAACAACATAGAAAACTACACTCAACGTGTTTTTTTTTTAACCAAAGTCTTAAAAAAAATTGAAAACATAACCGATGACCTCTCCCCAAATGAAGATTGATAATTGGTGCTAAAGTGGTATAAAAGCAGAAAAATAAGCAATGTAACCTTGTAATTATTCTGTCATAACATGCTTTATAAGTTTACAGAGCATTAATAGAATAATCAAACAAGACCAACTCAGCGTAAAGCAGGTTTATAATTTCCCATATTTCGTTGCCTCAATCTCAATTTGATGTAATTACTATAATAACATCTCTAACTTGTCAACGCGTTCCCAGCTTTTAAAATGCCTACTTCAAAAGTTATTGTATCAGGTATACGGCATAAGTCAACAAATGGTCGATAAGTTTTTGCAACTTTTGTAAGCTTGACAAATTGTTTGGACGTTTAAACAATTAGCACAATCTATTGCTCATAAATCTAAGATTTGTATTACATAAAAAGAGTGCTTAATTTGAAACCGATTAATAATCACAACATTTGAAAACAAGAGATCGATTGAAAAATGGTATTTTTCTGGAACAATTAGGTCTTTTACAATCAATGAGGGTCGTAAAGGGGGGTATCTGCATTGAAGAACGCGAAATAAAATTGCCATTTCACGATGAATGATCAGTTAAAAATTTCTTGCAAGTTGATCTTTTTACCGATTTAACAGAACACGGTGAATAAAGAATCTGTTTCACGATTGCACGTGAAATAAAAATGGCAAAACACGTTGCGCGGAAAAACCCTTACCATCCGCATCAATAAGACACTTTAAAAAGCCAATATTCAAATGTATCATTCTATTAATCTCCTTCTGGTTCTATAAACACACAGACTAATGTCCACATATGTAACAAATACCGTACCACTTTGTCTAACAGTCCGTGTTAAATGGTATATAAACATTTATGTACGAATCTATCAAAGTTTTCATATAAATTCAAACGAACATTGTTCCAAATATCTGCTAATGACTAACAGAAGGTCTGAATCAATGCTAAAGTACTGGAATGACTTTAATAACATTTTTTGTTATTCAATTTTTACACTGAATCAAAGAAAATGTTTAAACTTTAGATTTTTTTTTTTGCGTATTTTTTAGATTTACATTTAAAAGGAGAACAATGTGTATAAGATGCTTGGGACAGCCGAAAGAGGGGTAAATATATTGGGAGGTAAATACAAAACTAGAGGCTCTCAAGAGCCTGTTTTGCTCATCTTGGTCTATGTGCATATTAAACAAAGGACACAAGCACACATGGATTCATGACAAAATTGTGTTTTGGTGATGGTGATATGTTTGAAGTTCTTACTTTACTGAACATTGTTGCTACTTTCAATTATCTCTATATATATATCTATAACGAACTTGGCCCATTAGTAACAGAGGAAAATATTTTGTAAAAAATTTACAAAAAAATACAAAATTTATGAAAGTTGTTAAAAATTGACTATAAAGGGCAATAACTCATTAAGGGATTAACTGACAATTTTGGTCATGTTGACTTATTTGTAGATCTTACTTTGCTGAACATTATTTCTGTTTACAGTTTATCTCTATCTATAAAAGTATTCAAGATAATAGACATAAACGGTAAAATTTCCTTAAAAATTACCAATTCAGTGGCAACTGTCCAACAACAGGTTGTCTGATTCATCTGAAAATTTAAGAGCAGATAGATCTTGACGTGATAAACAATTTAACACATTGTCAGAATTGCTCTAAATGCTTTGGTTTCAGAGTTTAAGCCAAAATCTACATTTTACCCCTATGTTCTATGTTTAGCCATGGTGGCCATCTTGGTTGGTTGGCCGGGTCATGCCACACATTTTTAAAACTAGATACCCCAATGATGATTTTGGCTAAGTTTGGTTCAATTTGGCCAGGCTGTTTCAGAGGAGAAGATTTTTGTAAAATTTAACGACGACGGACTACGGACGCCAAGTGATGAGAAAAGCTCACCTGGCCCAAAGTGAGCTAAATATATTATGCATTAAAATGCTAAATTATATTCAGTCTCAAATATAAGGACCAGTTCTTGAATTTTAACTTGATCATAAAACATCAAAATAAGGCCAGAGTTCGGTTTTAATGGATCTTTTTCAAAAGCCGTAAAACAAATATCTTGAGAAAAGAACATTATATAGGCTCCACAGTCATGCGTCAAATACATGAGAATTTGTGTATTTTTTACGGACATAAACAATAAAAGGAAACATTGGCGGCAACGTTCAATCCGAACTGTTCTGTAACCAAAAAAAGGCCAAGGTCTTTAATATTGAATCCCAAAATACAATTTTTTTTCTGGATCAGTGGTTCCGGTAAACTAGGTTAAAAACTGTTCCAAAGAATGGACAATTCGGATCAAAACAGATGAAACAAAGCAACTGATGCATAATAAAGAGGTCAAACATCGTGATTTATAATGTGATGTTCTTATTATTAAGAAGCTATTTTGAATTTATAGTAATATCATAGCAATCTACTATTTTAAATGTGAAATTTGAAGTATTTTGGCCACATTTAAAAAAAACCCATTTAAATCCTGTGGCCAAATTAAACCACGATTTAAAGGAGCTGTGAGAAATACGTTGAAAACAAAACATATTACATGTCCTTCATTTTAAATTTATTGGAAAATAAGAAATTCCAGTCGTCTGATACTATGCTGATACAGAACTAAGAAATATGTTCCACTATGATTAGTAAGAAAAAAGTAAAATGAACTCCGAGGAAAATTTAACGTAGAAAGCCCCTAAGCAAATAGCTAAAATAAGGCTTAAACACATCAATCGAATGTATAACAACTGTCATATTCCCAGGGGCGGATGCAGGAATTTTCGAAAGGGGGGTGCTAACCCAGGGCAAAGGGGGGTGCAAAACATATGTCCCGATACAAATGCATTGATCGGCAAAAATAAAGGGGGGGGTGCGCACCCCCGGAACCCCCCCTGGATCCGCCACTGTATTCCTGACTTAGTAACGGCATTTTCGCGGGGTGATGTCATGTTTATGTTCAACATTGAATTATGCTCAATAATTTAAAAAATCAAAACGTTTATATATTCCTTTGACCTAAATTATTTAAAGTGATTGATTTTAGATGGTATAACATGACTATTAAAATGTTTCTCACGAGTCAATTGTGTTTAATTTTAACATTATTTTGCACGTATCATGAACAAATATCTACATAAAAGGGATCATAGTATTCTTTTCTGTTATATCAAATTTTTAGATTGATTTGTACGATTATTTCAGAGTAAGTAGATCAAGGTTATTGGAGGGTTGGAGTATATCATTCTGTTACAGTAAAATCAGAAATTAAAGAAAGTAATTACAGTTAAAAGCATGTATTTACAGTGAAATCAGAAACTCAAGAAATCAATTGAAACATGTAATTACAGTTAAATTAAATCAGAAAAATTCAAAACTAACATATTCCGTTTCCAGCAGATTGGAAATCTAAAAATAAACACATTCCTTTGATTGGAAATTGGAATTCCCAAACTAAGAACTGAGAAATCATTAAAAAGAAATTAGAAAATCCGGAAATCTAAACACAAGACTTTCTATTAGAGAAAATGGATACATAACAGTTTTTACCCCCCCCCCCCCTTTTCCCCCCCCTTCCCCCCCCCCCCAAAAAAAAAGAAATACTGATATGAAATTTGAAATCTTGAACACTATACGTCTACAAAATTCAGTAAAGGTGTATGCAACACTTCGAATGTGACCTTGAGGGGTCATACTGATGTTATTTTGTCTCAGAAATTCCACCTATTTTACAGTATTTTGCAGTTTCGATATATCTATAACTCTGAAACACATAACGATACCATATTTTAAATCATGACCACTATACATTTTCAAAATTTCTATATTACTACCACAAGTTTATGCATGGGAAATAATTAATGTAAACAGTAAACGGTACAGAACATTACGATGTCACAGTGGCCATACTACACGTTTAGTGTTAATAAATACACAACTGCGCATGTCCGACAGATTTACACCGGACTTGTTACCATTATATTGAAGTGCTGTATTAATGTTAGTAAATAAACAACTGCATGTCCGACAGACACAAACTAGACGTATTAATTACCCATATCGTCAGATCATAGGTTTTCGTACGTCATATGAACTCGCACTTGACATACTTTTTCAATGGAAATTATGACCTCACAATGAATTCCTGAAAGCACGAAATCCCATGAGACGAGTATATATATATACATGGGTTCGAATCCCGGCGAGGGAAGAACCAAAAATTTGCGAAAGCAAATTTACAGATCTAACATTGTTGGGTTGATGTTTAGACGAGTTGTATATATATATATATATATATGTTTAGACGAGTTGTATATATATATATATATATACAACTCGTCTAAACATCAACCCAACAATGTTAGATCTGTAAATTTGCTTTCGCAAATTTTTGGTTCTTTCCTCGCCGGGACCGATGTTTAGACGAGTTGTATATATATATATATATATATATATAATACAACTCGTCTAAACATCAACCCAACAATGTTAGATCTGTAAATTTGCTTTCGCAAATTTTTGGTTCTTCCCTCGCCGGGATTCGAACCCATGCTACTGTGATATCGTGACACCAAATCGCCTGCACTGCAGCCGTCCCGCTAGACCACACGACCACCTGGGCTCTCAAAAAAAGAGCTTTCGGTGGGCATGTGTTACCTTTCCACGTCAGTTTTAATCTAGCGGCGTACTACAGTACATGATATATAAGGCATGAAGATATATATATATATATATATATAAGTACTAATAGCATCACTAATGCATGGATATGCTTGACATTACGTGTCTGTAAACAATCAAGTTTTGACCTATTTTCAGGCTTTTTCGTGTATGTTTCATATGTATCCAATAATCTAGAGTAATTGGGTACCTAGACTTGCTACATGTCCCTTCCTAATTATTATTATTTTTTTCAATTTTGCCCCTTTAATAATTTTACTGCTATAACTAGGAGATTACAATTATACTGACATCTGCAGGAGGAAGGTACATGTCCCTTCCTAATTATTATTATTTTTTTCAATTTTGCCCCTTTAATAATTTTACTGCTATAACTAGGAGATTACAATTATACTGACATCTGCAGGAGGAATTGGGTACCCTGAATGTGTCGATCGTTGCATTGATAAACACAGCTTCAGCTTCAGCTAGCTAGCCTTTCACAATTATCTTTTATAATCATATTATGGGTGTCTAACTATTATATAAGCTTTCAAGTTTGTCACGTTTGGTTTGTGTAAAATTATTGCATACACAGTATTTTTGATTATTCTTATAATCTACTCCTATATTGTAACATGCAATGGTCAAATACTCGACAACCATGAGCATCATAGTACACGGCTACAGAGCTAAACACGTATATTTTGAACAGTTTCACAGTTGGTCATGTCTTGCTTTTGAAGGCTCGCTGAGTATAATATATGGGTTTTGTTCAGAGCTGTTATAGTCATCGTCACATAGTCTCTGGTGGATAGTTGTCTCATTGACAATCATACCGAATCTCTTATTTTATATATTGGTAATACATTTTGGAAGCGTATACCAAAGCTTCGTGATAGGTGAATAATATCGGCAACAATGAAAATGATAGCACTATTTCGATATCTACTGAAGAACAATGAAATAAGCGATTGTCGTTTAAATTCTGAAACGGCTAAAATACAAAATAAAAATGGAAATTATGACTTGATAAATAAGCGTTTCTTGACATTATTAGTTCGTCTGCATTAATTAATCCTTTATGTAATTTTTTTTTTAACATAAGTGTCAAATTGTCCCAAACTGTTACTAGGAAATGGAATTAAAATACTCAATGTAACTTACCCAGTACTGGCAGCAGACAGCGAAAGCAATTCCATACACTCAAACACTATACATCCATTCATCTGCATGAAAATGGAATTTAAGAAAAACCTATCGCAGTGTACATAGCTCTCTTTCATATATCTCGTGTTAAAATATATAATATAATTTTCAACACATCCTTCAAATCAAACCTTAAAGTACTACACCACTATACTTCGATAATAAGTACTCCCTGCACGTGACATAAAAGCAAGTATAGTGAATTTCAGCAACGTATACGCACAGTTACATGATACGTTTCCTTAGTGACGATTCGCTCTGGAAGGACACGTTTATCGTGTGAACTCTGGGTAATATATTACTTAGAATATTAACCATTACTGAAGAATAAGTTATTCTTATATAAAGCCTCTGTCACCTACATCCGACACTCTTTCCGGGATTACCAATGTCTTATTGTTCAGTTTCAATAGCAGTAACGCTAGAAAAAAGAACGGGAAAAGTCATTGTATAAAATTCAGCTTCATTTTGCCTCATTTTTCAAGATTGCTTCATAGCTACAAAATCTACTACACACAAGAAAATTAAAATAATTTACGCTCATTACCTAGAATGATACCAAACCTACTTTTATTACCTAAAGTGCATGTACATCCAGCCTTGGCATATATATATAGAAGAAATACGATATCACAGATTTGTACTGTTTTGAAATAGAGAATCGTGCATATTATTCTTTCTTGAATGTCTGACATGAAGTTCAAATATTTAGTTTATTGCAGATATAGAATTTAGATGCATTTGTTAATGTAGAAAGTAACGCAACCAGGAATGACATGACGGGAAAATTGGCACGTGTAAATTTGTTCTGGTCCCTTCTTATGTTTGAAATATTTGCTACTGGTAGTTAAGCAAACCACAACAAATCTTATAAGTGAAAGTTTGGATAGTAACATTTTTATACTGAAGGCACCCTTTATGGGAATGATAGTCAAAAAACGTTTGCCGCACTCTAACTAAATGCTGTAATTAAGGCTTTTGATAACATTTGACACACATACAATGTATTAGGTCCGGATACACAGTTGTCGTCCTTTGATTTTAGTTGTCCTGATTTTAATACAGTACCTAGTGAGGGCAGTGTGTTAATTGCCAACTTTTTTTTACACCCTTTCCAAATTTATTTCTCCATGTTTTATGCCTCAAATAGCAAGAAGGTGGGTGAAATTACGCTGTAAAAAAATTGAGTCATGGATTTTAAGGCAGTAGTAATTTGGTCCTGCTAAAAAAAAGGTTGAAATTTAGCCTTTCGGAATCTGTCAAAAGATTTCAATGCCACCTTCACATAAAATTGTCCATAATTTGAGTTAGAGCCAATGAAGTTTTCTATAATTTTGATATGATTTGTCCCAAGAGTAGTACAACACACTGTAAACATATTATTGAGAAAGCGCAGGTGGGATTTTTTTTAAAAATTTCATTAATTGTCTAAAAGAAATGCACTACGAAATAACTGCGTTCTCGGACCACATATTGTAGATTTAAAGAAATGCAAAACTGACGTGTCCACCCCAATACAAATTGATATTTTACACCCGACAGCCTTGATTTAATCATTGTTCAGTGGTGATCCTCAATATAAAGGAGTGAAATCCATTCAAGACATCAGTATTGACAGTTTACATTATTGAGGCCCCTCATGGGGGGGTCCTAGTAATCACATAATCACCATTATTTTGCCAATATAATCACATAATCATTAAATATTTGCTTATCTTTAGTAATCAAATAATCATAAACTAAAAATACAGTCCTAGGTAATCAAATAATCATGAAATATTTGGCTTAATAATCAAATAATCATTAAAAAAACGGCCAAGTAATCACATCATCAAAAACCCCATGAGGGCCCTCATTATTATACGGACAGAGTATCAAACAAATTGTATCTTGACAAATGATATGGTACTATACGTCAAATAACAATTTAAACATGACATTAAAATGTAACTCGATTACGAATATGGACTATAAGGAGGGTCTAATGTTTACTACAAGGAGACACTGTGTAATGTAATGAAAATTGAAGATAATAGACTCTATATAGTATGAATATGTCTGACAAATGTAATTGATATTTAACGTCATATGCAACATTGTTACATGTTTAAAAAAAAATCAGGTCACATCATATTATTTTTACTGTTTTTATCAGTCTCGTCTATTTTAGATATAACAGATGCAACCTATTTAAAAATTCTTATTTTTTGTTTTAAATTAATATTAACATTCGATCAAACTTTTTTACAGGATGATGCACTAAGTAGCTTGATACATAGCATTAAATATATTTTTTCACTAGCCATGAACAAAAGTTCACAAGGTAGGTTATCAAGGCAAATTTGATTTATTAAAGCGGTATTTCGGATTTTTGTGAACATTTTGTGTGCATTCAGAACACGTTGAACTGCATCTGACAGTAAAATAATGTGTGTTTGCGGTATTGTGTTTCCATAGGTTTCTAAGATACGTCATGACTATATCATGAATATCGAACTGTCAAAAAGACTCTGGTTGAAAGATGATATAAATGTTCCCGGCAGTCTCTCAATACAGACTTTATATAGAGAATGATACATGGCAAAATCCGTATCACATGCAGTATCACCCCGAGATACCAATATCAGCCTGAGAGCATTTAGAGCATATGTCTTAGCATGTGAAAAATTGTACAATTAAGGTTCCAATCCTTGCTACGAGAAAACAAAAAATATAAAGAAACACAAACTTATAAGTCGATAACTAAACTGCCAACGCCATGGCTAAACTGCCAACACCATGGCTAAACTGCCAACGCCATGGCTAAACAAACTTCTACTGTTCCCGGAAACACATTTTGCGATAAGGAAAACCAGTTGTAGACGACTTTTTTTTTTTTTATATAGTATCAAATATATTTTTTCTGCTGTTTTCAGGGTTGAAGTCATAAAACTTTGCTCAGTGCTCGGAGCACAAAAATCATGCTCGAAACATGAATCCAGCATTTCGATTGGTTGATTTCGAGTACAAGTACAAAAAACTGACTCGAAAGTTTTATGACCGCAAGGCCTGACTTTTATTTTGCATATTTGATGTCCTCATTGGAACCCTCCTCTATGAAAACAACAGGTGGCAGGAGAAGAATTCATCAGTAAGACTTTAACTATAAAAATAATAAACAGTTCTATAAAAATATGAAACTGATATGAATAGAAAACAAAGTAAAGTAACTAAAAGCATAAAATTAGATAACAGATAACGGAACGAAGATAACTTCTCGTTTAACTCGTTAACCTCGTCTTTGTCAGATATCGCCATCTTGAAGAAATAAACAAGTTTGCTAATTAACCTTTTGCATAACTGCTTATATCAAAAAGGGGCGATCAAAAAGTTTTATGCAATTTGTTCTCTAAAATTAAAAGATTTAAAGTTTCCGTCTTTTAGTATTCATTTTATGAAGTTTGAACCTGCACAGTAAAATATCATGCATTGAATAAAGTGCACGGTAAGTTTCAATGCAAAAACTACATACGTGACGAACAGTGCAAAAAAAAGAAAAAAGAAGATGTGGTATTATTGCTAATGCGACAACTCTCCACAAGAGACCAAAATGACACAGAAATTAACAACACTGTTTTGCAAAATGGTGAAAAAACGTCTGCTTGAAACCAGAACAAACACAATTTCACCATTCAGGTCAAAAACAGAAAAATAAATACATATGATACTCATACGACATCACATGATGCGCATGTCTGTCACTGACTTTTTACGGCACACAATCGACTTTTTGATATTTACAGTGATACTACAGATCTTTGTGTCCAGTTCTACTTCTATATCAATATTCAACTTTCCGCCATTGAAGAAAGATGAGTAAAGATTTAATGGGAGATGTTTACACATATCTTTGTGTCCAGTTCTTCTTTTATATCAAATATATTCAACTTTCTGCCATTGAAGAAAGATGAGTGGAGATTAAACGGGAGATGTTTATACAGATCTGTGTGTCCAGTTATACTTATATATATCAAATATATCAAATTTTTTGCCATTTGAAAAAAGATGAGTGAAGATTAAGCAGGAGATGTGTTTAATCATCGTTGTAATAAAAAAAAATACAGCGTATGAACATGGAACAGCACTTAAACCAGAAACTTGTCGTCTGATCAACGAACCGAATAAACATCCGCGGTAAAAAGGAAATCGTCCATTTCTTTTGTGCCTTGATGTTGATAATAAGTGGAATATTCTAATACGTACTCCATGACAGGAAAATCGATTTCTGCTTACAGTTTAATACTTGAGATGTTTGAGAAAAATCTGCCTTTTTCTGATCTTTTTTTTCTCCACTGTTAAATTAATTGAAAAATATGTTTATTCAATGTATCGCAATCAATGTGTTTTATTTACACTAAAGTGGCTTTTCGTTAATTGTTTTCTATGTAAATGATCACGCTTTTAAAAAACAGGACATAACACTTAATTATGTAAACAACAACTGATGTCAATTCAGTAAGGCGTAAAGCTTCCTTATTTACAGAGAGATAAAGAATCGAAAAAAGGCCTCGGTATACTTTTGAAGCTGGAAAATAGTCTTTAAGCCATTCTCTGATTTTTTTACCGTTTATGTCACTACCAAGTTGCGTTAGCTGATGCGCATAAACATAGGCTGTTTGGTCTTTAAAGCGCTTTTTATAGTCGGTACCACCGGTTTTATAGGTGACAACTGACGACTGAGTATGGTTCTTTTGTTAATTCCGCATGTTCATCATTGCTAATGTATATTGGTTTTATTAGATATAAGAACATGTGGTATGAGTGCCATTGAGACAACTCTCCACCCAATACACAGTAAAAGAAGACCATAATAGATCAACGTACGGTCTTCAACACGGAGCATAGGATCACAAGAAGTAATAAAGGGCCTGTATAAAAAAAAAATGAGAAACACTTATGAACAACATGAACAAACGACAACAACTGAACATCAGATGACCTAAGAGAGGTGCACAACAAATGCAGCGGGCTGGTACCAACCTTCACCCTTATGTGAAACAATAGTGTAGCATCACAACATAGAAAGATACCCCTGCTTACGGATTTTGATTTCATTGCATTATGAGAATGCTGTGATAATCCCCACAAGTTTTCCCCATATTGGACACATAATATTCAATTTGATTCCATGAACATCAAATTTGTATCTCTTCAATCATTTTTTCTTTAATGTGAATATATGCAAAAGTAGTCCATGACATTATTTGTACTTTAAACATTAATCAACAATTAACGTCTTGATCCAGTCGTCTTCATCTCAGGAATTAATGCATATCACAAACCATTTTATTTCATCAAGTTACATAACGATTAAAATCATCTGAAATGTCATCAGTACGAATTATCAGCCGTATATCTGTTAATAACTGATGCAATTTCACACGCACTTGATGTATTCACTTGAATGAACATAAAACTTTGTAAGACTTTTTACGTCTGATGTTTTTTTTCTCGATTTAACTGCATCGGGAACGCTCCAAACCAAAAAAATCAAATGATGTATAAAAGACCGAAAAATAGCAAGGGTGTAAAACTTATAAAACTCTAAGTATCGGAAGCATTTTTCATAATTTACATGCATCAGGAACGCTCAAAACCAAAATATTTGAAGGCGAATGGTCAAATTCATGTGGGGTCAATTTGCCCGAGGAAAAAAATATGAAAGCTCGATAAGAAAACGTTTGGTACACAAAATAGGGGTATACGTTGAGCTTTATTAATTTCTGTTAATATTATCGTTATGTGCTAAAGAGTTACTCCTTTCACGCTTGTGTCGTTTAGGTGTCTGTTATTTTGGAAAAGAAGTATGCCGCAAAACGGCAACGGAAGTTGTTTAAGATCGGTCGCGATGAAAAGCTATGAAATTGGTTAGAATTTAAGAAAAGTTTGACAAATTTATGAATGGTATTTGTTTTCTGTCGTTTGATTTTTGTGTCTTGTTTTGGCGTATTTGGTGTGGTGCATGTATTCGTGAGAATTTGGGATTAAATTATTCTGAGATTTTCCTTAAACTTACATTACACTATAGCGTCATGAATGCGTCTTTCTCTTGAAGATCTGGACTTGAATTCATTAAAGTCATTTGCACTTAAGCATCTTTAATGAATAAGTCAGTTCAAATCTTCACATACACAAATTGAAACTACTAAAATAGACACTTAAATGTTTAAAAAGTGTCCAAAATCTTTCATCAGATGAACCTGAAGATTTTGGCCAAAATCGGCACTTACCGGACCTACTTTTGATACGAGGAGGGATACAAAATCAGATCCCTTAAATCAAACCTACTTATTGTTTTTAAAATACAAATTAATTTATTATAGATTCTTGTTCCATTCATAAAAAATCAACAAGGATCTCAAAATTTATAAAAGCGTTGGAAGTGCGCCCGTTGTACAACTGTCAACGCTTTTACGTCCAAATAAAATTACAAAAAAGATGCATTCAGTTCGGAAAAAGGACGTACCTACAAAACGAATCTTTATAATTAAGGAGATGGGATTTTATTAGCCAATGAAACCATCACAAACATTCCATATAAACTATAATCTTTATTAGTTTATTTATTGATATCAATTCATATGCATTGTTTGCATCTAATAGACATCGGACAGAAAGAAAATAAAAGTTTGCAGACATACATGACATTAAACAATTCTTAATATAAGCATATTAAAGTATTTCATACGAAAATGAAATATTTAAGAAATAATATTGCCCATAAAATTGATATAATTTACTTACTGTTAAAATAGCCGAGGAACAGCACTTATCCATTGCAATTGTTCGTTTCTGTAAGAAATCTCATATTTTAATTCACCCGATTAACCTGTACAAAAATTGACACCTTGAACTCATTGTATCACGTAAATTACCTATTAACGTCAAACTATGTACGTTTCATGTTAAATTAAGTCTTTCTATAAATGCTGCATACCTCAACACAATCAACCGACATAAAATATCTCGTATAAAATTATCAATTTTCTAGTCAATTCGTGGGTTACGTAAAATATATAATTCTTATTTTATAACGTGAGAGTTTAAATGCAATATCATGAAAAAGAAAAAAGAAAAAAAAAAAAAAAATAATAATAAAATGACATTTTATTTTTATAACATATATTTGATCCAACCTTCTAAATTTAATATTTTTCTTATTTCTCTTTTCATATCAGAGATCATCATGTAAATTTAGTTAACACGTTTATGTGTTTTACTTGAACGACCTATGATCTAGATACATTTGTAGATAAATAAAGAGGAATTATATTATAATATCCATACACATTTTCTATACCATATCATGATACGACAGATACCGTTTTCATTGATGTTCGAGGCCAAACTTTTTCTAAGTTTAAACCTAATGTAAAAGTTGAAGAGCTGATAAAAGAGGGTGGGGGCAATACCTTTTTATGTTATAATAACCTGTTTTGGACTTTTTCAAGGTGTTGTTAACTGTTATCTGAGATAAGTTTAAACTGTTAACTGTTTTCAACCTACTGTGTCAACTGTTATCCGCATCTTTGCATAATTTGTTGTTAACTATTTTAGCCAAAATCGAGGTGTTGTTAACATGTTAACGGACCCCCTATTGCCTATTGGACAAACATTACTTCTTTACATTTCAAATTTTCAAATGTATGAACAGCAAATCTTAATAAAATCTCCGTGGAAGTACAACATCTTATATTTGAGTGAAGGACGGCATAGTGCTAGCATATCAACAGGTTTTAAGTATTCTTTCAACTTGTTTCGAGGAACTGCAAGAATAATTATGGAATGGTATTGTTTATTTCGATTACAACATTATTTTTTTGTTTTTACCTTAAATAAGTATTGTTAAATTCCTTTTCGGAATTATGTTTTGATCTGTTTTATGTATGATCTTACTTCGACGTATTTTCGTATTCCATCCATCAAATTAACAGAAGGAGTGTTGAATCTAACTAACAAAAATAACAAAAAAAAAAAAAAGAAAAATCTTCAGAGACAAATTTATGCCCAAATGCCAAACATAACGCATTTATAGGTGCTCTTGAGATCCTGTATTGTGTGATGAGCTGTCGGTTAATCTTTCCTTCATAAAACTTGTTTAATTACTATTTTTTACTATGTAAGTAGTATTTTTTTTTTTTTTATTCGTGTCACATTAACATCAGAGTCATTTAGTAAAGTATCACCTCCCACAACCATCTTGAAATTAAAAGTTAATCTGGTGTCAAAAACATTTGATACGTGGGGTCTGGAATGGGACTTTAATTGTTAAATTCGTTAATATAAGGTTATTGTTCTCTTTATTCTTAATATTATTTTAAAATTTAGAATTTAACAGATCAACATTCTGGTTTTTTTTTTAGTATATTTTCTCTATTCTCTATTTCATTTGCTTTATTCTGCATTTTTTGGTTATTATTCTCTATTCTGTAAACCCCATTAGGATCCTCATTCTTGGAACTGGTGAAACATCATTTGCTGCGTTACATCTCTTCCAGACTTAATTGCTTCGTATCTTTCCCCTTTGTTAGATATTCCCCATTAGTTCGCATGCCATTAGTTCGAACACTTGGCAAGCCTTATTTGTCCTTTAGAAACATTCTATGCATCTTTTCCTTAAATAGATATAAACAATTAATACTTGAAAATATAATGCTTAATTGCATCTTTTACGTGGACTAACTTAGAGTGGAGATGATACAAAACTTAATCGCTCATCTCCTTTTAATGTTGTTGGAATTCAAAAATGTAAATTAAGAAGAAAAAAATATATTGGCTTGAAGAATTACTACTTCGGAAAGTTCCGGTATTTCATTGTTTAACATTTGCTTGTTAGATATTGCTTTTCATTGACTTACAAGAAAAGAAGAATATTATAACCTCAAGTCAAATTAAAGTTAATTTGATCTTCGTATATTAAAATTTGTTGGGAATCTTTATCATAATGAGAGAAGGTTAAGTGCGCATAAACAAGGTTACCGCCACATTCTGTATGAGCCTGTCTGAAGTCAGGTACCTGTAGTTCAGTGCTTGTCATTAGTTCATGTCTGTCAATTTGTTTTTCTTAAATTATTTTTTCTAGAAATTAGACCGTTGTTTTTTTTCAACTATTTGTTTGATATTTCCATGTCTGGGCGTTTTAAAGCCTACTATACGATATTAATGGTTCTCATTGTTGAAGGCCATATGTTTGGCCTATAACTGTGTACATCCACTTCATTTTAACTTTGGTGGATAGTTGTCTCATTGTCAGTCACACCACATCTCCAAATTTTTATATTGGATGAATTTTTTTTCCTTACTGACTTATGATTCCCTCCGTCTATGTTAATGACGGTCTTATCGAGATTAAAAAAAAAATAACAGTAGTTTAGTCATAAACACAGCGTATCGGTAAACCTGTTCGTGTTGGTGATTGTCATCATTACGTAGTATCTATTTTGTTTTTTTCTCATGTCTATGTTGGAACAGTTTTTGTTCACGGAGAACATCCATTTTATAATGAAGGTCGTAAAGTTTGAACATGCACAAGCTTAACATATGATGATAGTTCAAAACTGAGATATGTAAACATCAGACGATTGATAAGGGTATCAAGTATACAATAATAACGAGGTCCAATTTGTCAGCCGTCATGGGGTAAAAACGACAAATCAAAGAATTCATATGATGAAATCATAATCTTTCAGTCAGTTTAATTGAAGTCTGGAGCTGGCATGTCAGTTAACTGCTAGTAGTCTGTTGTTATTTATGTATTATTGTCATTTTGTTTATTTTCTTTGGTTACATCTTCTGACATCAGACTATGACTTCTCTTGAACTGAATTTTAATGTGCGTATTGTTATGCGTTTACTTTTCTACATTGGCTAGAGGTATAGGGGGAGGGTTGAGATCTCACAAACATGTTTAACCCCGCCGCATTTTTGCGTCTGTCCCAAGTCAGGAGCCTCTGGCCTTTGTTAGTCTTGTATTATTTTAATTTTAGTTTCTTGTGTACAATTTGGAAATTAGTATGGCGTTCATTATCACTGAACTAGTATATATTTGTTTAGGGGCCAGCTGAAGGACGCCTCCGGGTGTGGGAATTTCTCGCAACTTTGAAGACCTGTTGGTGACCTTCTGCTGTTGTTTTTTTTTCTATGGTCGGGTTGTTGTCTCTTTGGCACATTCCCCATTTCCATTCTCAATTTTATCAATGTCACTGACCAGATGTTTTGTTGATAATCTTACAAGCAGACCTTTAAAAGTTTGTCACAGTTCAACAAAACATGACAAATGCTCTTCCTAGCTTGCAAAGATATTGTGGCTAAAACCCTTAAAACATCTAGAAAATTTCTTGTCATTTTCCAATCATTTATTATATATGATGCAGCCTATTTTATTTAAGATCATTAAAAAACATACTGGTAAAAAAAAACACTTTTGTCTCTACAAGGGCATTCCTCATTGATAAATCATACAAAAACATGAAGGTTTAGTTCTCAAAAAGGGAACTCCATAGATTATGGTAGAAAAAAATAGAACGTCATAAGTTCTACTGTCACTTTATTTCTCATTGGTACACTTCACGAACCTGATGTTAAAAAGAAATTAGCTGCTATTTGTGATGTTACCATTTAATATTTAAATACTCCTTGATTCTTCATTGTAAAATATAGATGGGGATATATTTAGATCAAGTTTTTGATGACATGAATATCAATAATGTGGTCATTTTTATACGACCTCAAAAAATAAAAAAAAATTGGTGGTATATTGGTATCACGTTGGCGTCGATGTTGTCGTCCTTAGTCGTCGTTGTCCTTAGCCATCATCATCGTCGTCCGAAGACATTTGGTTTTTGCACCCTAACTTTAGTAAAAGTAAATAGAAATCTATGAAATTTAAACACAAGGTTTAGGACCATAAAAAGAAGGTTGGTATTGATTTTTGGGGTTTTGGTTCCAACAGTTAAGGAATTAGAGGCCAAAAAGGGCCCAAATAAGCATTTTAAATGGTTTTCGCACAATAACTTTAGAATAAGTTAACAGAAATCTATGAAATTTTAATATAAGGTCTATGACCACAAAATGAAGGTTGGGATTGATTTTGGGAGTTCAAGTCCCAACAGTTTAGGAATTATGGGCCAAAAACAGGTCCCAAAATAAGCATTTTTCTTGGTTTTTGCACAATAACTTTAGTATAAATTAATAGAAATCTATGAAATTTTAACACACGGTTTATGACCACAAAAGGAAGGTTTGGATTGATTTTTGGAGTTTTGGTCCCAACGAATTAGGGGCCAAAAGGGTCCAAAATTAAACTTTGTTTGATTTCATCAAAAATTGAACTATTGAGGTTCTTTGATATACCAAATCTAACCGTGTATTTAAATTCTCAATTTTTGGTCCCGTTTTCAAATTGGTCTACATTAAGGGCGAAAGGGTCCAAAATCAAGATTGATTTTAAGAAAAATTGAATTCTTGGGGTTCTTTGTTTTGCTGAATCTAAACATGTACTTAGTTTTTTTTATTATGGACCAAGTTTGGAAGTTGGTCCAAATCGGGGTCCAAAATTAAACTTTGTTTGGTTTCAACAAAAATTCAATATATGGGGTTCTTCAATATGCTGAATCTAACCATGTATTTAGATTTTTAATATATAGAACCGGTTATCAAATTGGTCCACATTGAGGTCTAAAGGGTCCAATAACATTAACAGTACCAATTTTCCTGAACCAGATGCACATTTCGACAATACATGTCTCTTCAGTCAAATCAAAATTGAACTTTACTGATTTCATCAAAAATTGAATTCTTGGGGTACTTTGATATGATGAATCTAACCATGTATATTTAGATTTTGGATACTGGAATACCACAAAGGGATGGTAGGAATTGTCTTTGGTAGTTGTGGCTCAAACCATTAAGGAATAAGGTGCAAAAAAGGGGGAAATGGTTTCCAGGTTAATGGACAATTACTTAAGTACAAAACATAAAAGCAGTATAAGGTTGGTAATTGAAACGCATTTTAATAGCTCACCTAAACTGCTCTTAAATTATGTATATTGAAAATTTGCCAAAACCTTTGTTATTAATCAATTCCATTGGAAATTTGCCAAAAAACTTTAGTTTAATGAACTTCATTGGAAAGGAGTAGGTCCAGTAAGACCCCTTTTTGGCCCCAAAATTAAGCAGTTTTACAAAATTGTTAAAATGTAAACTTTTAGTTATTCATTGGACAGTAGAATGCTTCTGCTACATTATTATTACTTTCATTTTTGACAAAAACCATCCGAAAAGTAACATTTTTCGGCATATTTGGTAGATTTTTTCATATTTGAGCTTTAATAGGATCGTTTTTTAATGCCTAATCAGTTAAAATCTTTCTCATAAACTAATTGAATCAAATGAAATAGACACTTAAGTGTTTAAAAAGTGGTCAAAATCTTTCGGCAGATGAACATGAAATTTGAGGCCAAAATCGGTTCTTACCGGACCTACTCCTTTGCAAATATAAAATGTTGCATTGGAGTTATCTTTCTTTGTCCAGAATAGTAGTCAAATCAACTTAAATCATGACTGTATGACATTTTATATTTTATGATGTATTTAAATGAGTAGTTTTTGTTGAAAACTCCATTAGAAATTTAAATTGAGATCATTTTTGGAATAAGGGAAAGGGGGAGGTGAAAAAAATTGGTGGGGTTCAATCTTTCTTATTTCAGATTTCAGAAATGAAAAAGAAAATTTCTTCAAATATCAAAGGATTAATAATCAACAGCATAGTGAATCGCTCAAAAGCAAACAAAAAACATTTTAGTTCATTAGACCACATTCATTCTGTGTTAGAAACCTATGCTATGTCAACTATTTAATCACAATCCAAATTCAGAGCTGTATCCAGTTTGAATGTTGTGTCCATACTAGCCCAAACCGTTCAGGGTTCGACCTATGCGGTCGTATAAAGCTGCGCCCCGCAGAGCATCTGGTTGATTATGGGCCCAGTTTTCAAGTTGGTTCAAATCGGGGTCCAAAATTATTATATCAAGTATTGTGCAATACCAAGAAATTTTCAATTGCACAATATTCCGCAAATAGCAAGTAATCTTCAATTGCACAGTTTTGTGCAATAGCAAGAAATTTTCAATTGCCCAGTATTGTGCAATAGCAAGAAATATCTAATTGGACAATATTGCGCAATAGCAAGAAATTTTCAATTGCACAGTATTGTGCAATAGCAAGAAATATCTAATTGCACAATATTGCGCAATAGCAAGAAATTTTCAATTGCACAGTATTGTCCCCTTTTCAAATTGGTCTACATTAAAGTCCAAAGGGTCAAATATTAAACTTTGTTTGATTTCAACAAAAAATGAATATATGGGGTTCTCCAATATGCTGAATCTAACCATGTATTTAGATTTTTAATATTTGGGCCTGGTTATCAAATTGGTCCACATTGAGGTCTAAAGGGTCTAAAATTGAACATTATTTGATTTCATCAAAAATTGAATTCTTGGGGTTCTATGATATGCTGAATCTAGCCATGTATTTAGATTTTGGATATTGGACCATAATAGGTAAATGTCCAATTTAAAATTTTTAAGTTTTTAAGTTTAAGTTCTTAGAACACATTCATTTTGTGTCAGAAACCTATATTGTGTCAACTTTTAATCACAATCTAAATTCAGAGCTGTATCAAGCTTAAATGTTGTGTCCATACTTGCCCCAACTGTTCAGGGTTTGACCTCTGCGATCGTATAAAGCTGCGCCCTGTGCAGCATCTGGTTGTATAAAGCTTTATATTTCATATGGTAGAAGACAAAGATGCTTCATACCGTGTATGCAGATACCATAAGTTATAAAGTGTCTTGTCATTTGTTCATTGCCCTTCACCTCATTTTCATGGTTCAGTAATGGCTTGAAAAAATATATTTTTTGTGATGCGACTTTCAGATACTTTAGGCAATAGGTTAAATATAGTTTGCATATAGACAGATTGTAATGTGCAAAATGTCTAACACACTGGTTTTATCTGACCTTAACCTTTATTTCATGGTTCTTTGAACAATGTTTAGTTTTTGCGGCTTGGTCTTTTTCTAGTGTACTTCAAGCAATGGAATTATTGTTAGATGTACATGTATGTCTGGCAGGTTTCATATGACCTTGACCTCATTTTTATTGTTCAGTGGTAAATGTTACTTTTTTCATGTTTCCCCCCCCCCCCCCCCCCCCAGTTTATCAGATATATTAAGCTATTGGTCATATATATTTGGTGTACAATTTTTTTTTTAAATTTCTGCTTGTCTACCAGGAAGGGTTCATCTGACCTTGACCTCATTTTCATGGATCATCGGTCAATTTTCAGTTTTCATTATTTTCTCAGTTAATCAGATACTATAAGCAGTAGGTAAACAATATCTTGTGTATACAACAATTGTTAAGTGTAAATCTCTGTCTAGCATGGTTTATATGACCTTGACCTCGTTTTCATGGTTTGTTTGTCATTATTTTTTTTTTTCAGTTTTGTTTTCATTTCTTAGTTTTCAGTTTATCAGGTAGTTTAAGCAATTGGTCAACTATATTTGGTGTATGGAATTATTAGATCTACATGTCTGTCTGGCAGAGTGCTTATGACCTGGACCTCATTTTCAATGCTCAATGCTTTTTTCATAGTTTTGTTATTTTTCCATGTAATTTAAGCAATAGGTCAACTATATTTGTTGAATGGAATGTTTATACGGTATGTCTGTATGACACTGTACACTTGACCTTCACCCCCTCATTATTACTTGATTTTGATAAAAAGCTGGCAACTTTGATTGATAATTGTCTCATTATATCATACCACATCTCCTTAATTTATAAGACATTTCAGGGTGTGCAAACTTGTTTAAACCTTGAGGACAAGAAGTACTAGGGTGTTTTAGCCTAGATTGTTTATGTATTCGTAATATCATCTGATTCAGTCATGAATGCAATTGTAAGGTGCACAGTTTTCTATGCTTTCAAACTATTTATATTGAATCCATCCTGGTTTTCTAACTACAACTGAAAACTTCATGTGACATATACCATGTAAACTATTGGTGACATATAGAAAATTGAACTCCCTAAAATTTGAACCTGGTCAATTTTCCAACTAGGGGTCAAATGTGGAAAATAATAAAAAAAAATAATGTGGACGGGAGTGGTGTTATTTTTAATCAACGCCATTGTCCTACATTATTCAAATTTAACATTGAATCCTTTGATTCTCTGTTTTAACATCATACTAGCTATCAAATTGTACCTCAATATTTTAGAAGTATAGATGTTTAAAATTATGAACATTATTGAGTGATCTAACACAGGATATGTTCCAAAATAATTGATACCAGACTCAACTTATATAAAAAAATTAGATGATTGCCAATGAGACAACTCTCCACAAGAGACCAAAATAACACAGAAATCAACAACTATAGTTCACCGTATGACCTTCAACAATGAGTAAAGCCCATACCGCATAGTCAGCTAAAAAGACAATTTAAAACAATTCAAACGAGAAAACTAGGGCCTAATTTATGTAAAAATTGAACAAAAAACAAATAAGTTTAATGATTCTGTATAATACTAAATAAATAGACATAGCAAGTTGTTAGTTGTAGTACATGTATCAAAGTTGGGTAAAATCATTTGACTCCTTAGTGTAAATTTTATCCAGAAGATAAATTGAATTTTGCCAAGTCTTTGCTAAAGTAATCATACATGTATATAAAACCTGAAAACTCATTTTGTTTCAAACAAATACATCTAGGATACCACAGTCCATCGCTACACAGTACTTTACTCTCCTTTCCATCTTTTGATATAACTATTATTCTATGAGAGTTACGGTCTGCTACAAAAATGTTACCATAAGTATCTGTACAAAGTCCCCTTGGTCCTGATAAATCCTGTGTATATTGCCAGATCTGTTTACCTGTTTGATCCACACAGTATACTGCTTTAGCATTATAGTCACTATAGATTACTCTGTCATTACAATAAACAAGGTTCCACAGGTATGTTTTACACTCAACTTGTATTGACTTCAGTGTTTTTCCTTGTAAGTCTATAATACGGATTTCATCTGTATCCAAACCTACAACAAGAGAATCATCTGATGATGACAATCCCCTGCAACCTTTGTCTAATGTGATAACTTTGGTTACTGTTTCATTCTCCATATTGAAGATCTTAATGGCTTTCTCATTAGGATAAGTTATGGCAATAGTGTTCTGATTGATCTGTGTAACACTGAAGGCTTCACCAGGTAACTTGTTCAGTAGTTTCCCATCAGGAGTAAGTAGGTTAACTTTGTCAGCCCATTCCACTATTATAAGTCTTCCATCCATCAGACAAATCATATCACTTATCTCCCGAATGTTGATCTGTATCTTATTCTCAATGTTAATGGTCATGTTGTTTATGTTTGATTGTTCTTGTGATTCTACTTGTGCTTCCCTTCTCACACTTGTCTCTTTCTTCAAATCCATATTAGTTTTAACAACAGTTAATTCTCCTAAGGATCCTAACTTTTTTATTATCTTTTCTACTTCATTATTGTCCTTCATTTTGATGGTAAATTCTTTTGCCCTGTCGTCTTTGTCAAGATCATCTATGTATCGTTGACATTGATGTACTTTTTGTTCAATCTGATGTACACCTAAAAATGATTGGAGTTTTGAGGCATGTGGTATGACTGAATGTAACTGGTCTTGCATTTTCTTTAAGTTTTTCTGTTTTTCTTCAATTTCAGTGATTAAATCTGTTGCCTTTGATTTTTCTTCATTCAAGATGGTATCTGCTTCATTGCATATCTTCTTCTCTAGGTGGATTAAATGTTTATCTATTTCATAGCGTATTTTCACAATGAATTCTTTAATGCTTTCATATTCTTGTTCTCCTCTTTTAATGTTTTGTGATTTGTTATTTACAATTTTACCTAAGAGTTGTAAGATGGAGTTAATTTCTTTCTCTACAGATTCTTTAGATTTTTCAATCTTGGTTTTCTCAACAACGCTAGCTAAACTTTTTATTCCGGTACACTTTGAATGACTTCTGGAAATACATTGATCACAGCAAGGCATTAAATGACTGGGACAATACAAGTTGAGTTGTTGACCATGTTTGTCACATTGTGTTTCAATAACTTGGACAGATGGTTTATAACTTTTGATACCAATAATCTTATGATCACGTGTTCCTTTGGATCTTTTGTGGTGACCAGAACATGTTGAACACAATCCTTTATCACAGCTGTAACACCAGATGTCAGCTTTAGTGTTTACTTTTACTTCTATACATGGTCCACATGGAATAGGTTTACTGGATGCCATGACCTGGAAATTGTCAAGATAAAAGTTATATCGCTTTATTGTCGAGGTCCAAATAGTTAATGGTGAATGGATGGTGATACTTGGCCAGAAATGAAAAATGTAAAACATTCAAAGGATAAAATTAACAAAATAATTTATCATGTGTTGAACAAGACAATGAATGAAAGCAAATATAATGTACAACAAACTACAGTCACTGAATGACAGGCTCCTGACTTGGGACTGGCACGTGTTGGATTTTTCAATGATTGTCTTTTGTTGCTGCCTATTGTATTTGATTATCATGCATTACCCTGTTGTCATGATTGTAGCAATAATCATAAATAGTTTCTGAGAAAGTTTTAAGCAATAACCATATATCGTTTTTGAGATACGGCGGGACAAGTGAACCCCCCCCCCTTTTTTTTAACAAAAAACTAAATATCACTAAAATAAATTTTTAATCAAAACCAAATACTATACAGATCTTTAGATTAATATAACAAAGAAGTGTGTAAAGTTTTAAGCAATAATCATAAATTGTTTTTGAGATACGGTGTGACATGTAAAAAAAACCTCCTCCTTTTTTTTGTTTATAAAATACGTAATTACTCAAAAATAAAATTTTGAATTATCACCAAAAAGTATACAGATCTTCAAATTAATATAACAAGGAAGTGTGTAAAGTTTTCAGCAATAATCATTAATCGTTTTTGAGATACGGCGCGACATGTAAAAAAACTCTCCCCCATTTTTACAAAATACTCAATAACGAAATTTTGAATCATCACCAAAAAGTATACAGATCTTAAGATTAATATAACTAAGAAGTGTGTAAAGTTTTAAGCAATAATCAAAAATCGTTTTTCAGATACAGTGCGACATGTGAAAAAAACACACCCCTGTTTTAGTTACAAAGTGCCGTAACTCAAAAAAATTTAATCCTATTTTCACCAAAAAGTATACAGATCATTTGACCATCATAAGAAACAACTATAATAAGCTTCATGGAATTTTGATAAGTCGTTCTTAAGTTACAGTGCGACATGTTTACGCCTGACAGACGGACAGACAGACGTACGGACGCAGGACATTTGTATACCATAATACGTCCCGTCAAAATTTTGACGGGCGTATAAAAAATGTGTCTGATGAAATTTTTATTTGTTCACGGTTTATGTTCAAAAGACCAAACCAAGCGATTATAATTGTATTTCTCAAGTCTTCTCATGGTACTGAAAGCTAAGACCATTCTGCCCTTGCATCGGCAACACAATCACAATGCTGGTTCCGTAAATGAAAAGAGTACACTAGTTTCCAGAATGTAGTATAGCTACAAAGTGGCTTTTATCATATTTGTATTTTTTACTTTTAAATTATCTCATTACTTCACTTCTATTAATAGATTCACCATATTTTTATTTTTTTCAAATTTTCCATGTGTACATGGTGTACGCAACATAGTTTTTTTTAATTTTTTTAGATAAGAAGTTTAAGTGTTTATATATAGCAACAGTAACAAAAGGTTTTGAATTAAAAAAAAATTGATATTTAATTATTAATCTTACATTTTAATGCCAGTGAGATTATTGAGATATAATTTAATCAGTGCCGGCTAAATAGCAAATTTGCTATTTTGCCGGTGCCGGTCAAATAGCCACTGCCATTTTTTTTTTACAATATATGAATATAGGTTACATACACATTACTCTGCATTTTATACCTAGTCATTAAATAGAATAACTAATATTTTAACCAAATACCTGTTGCTGTTTACTTCTCTTTCACCGTTTGTTCAATGTCAACCAACCAGGAAGTTATTTAGGACATGTCCTTACCTGATTCAACTTATCAGTAAATATTTAAATCACAGAGAAAATATCTGACCCAAATAATAAAAGTTCAAAATATTTTTTTATCATTTGAATGACAACCATGACATCAGTGGGATTTAAATTTTCTATTAGAGGAAATTTGTTTTGTTATGATATCCTAATTGTTTCTATAAAGGGAAACATTCTTTTGAAGAATCTGGATGTATTTTCACTTGTTTCCTTTTAATAATATGACAAAATATTAGCTATTTTTCTATTAAAGTGTTTTGTTAGTCCTATAACCATGATAAATTAATTTATCGAGATAAATCATAATGAATTCAGGGAAAGAAGAAGTCATTATCATCACTGTAAAAGTGTTTGGATTAGTTGGTAATAATCACCATGATCATTGACAAGGTCAATTGGCTATAAATACCTTGTGTGGTATAAATATTTCTTATAAACTAAAACATTCAAGGAGTAACAATAATCACAAATACCACAAAATATGCTCAAAAGCTCTATTATATATATCATGTATATATCGTCTTCTTCTGGCGTCAACGCTTTATGGTATAATTGTTAGAAAGACCTTTTATGTGCACTCAAATACCCCCCCCCCCCTCCCAAACCCGATACATTCAAAACGCATTTGTACAAGTAAAAAAAAATAAAAAAAATCACTCTACACAGTGATTAAGATTTTAAGATTCACAACATTAGTTAAAGTTGTTATAACTAAACATATATACTACCCCCGCACCCCCCCCCCCCCCCCAAAAAAAAACCCCAACCCCAAACAAACCAATAAACCAAACAAACCCAGTATCCTTCAAGCTACACCTATTTTCAAATTTATTGAAATAAAGGACACATCATGCATATTGAAGAAAAAAAAAACCATTTGGAAAATGAAGTAGTACAACAATGTACAATGTAGCTACATTTATGGACGTCAAGTTGGTTACTTATTCCTTATTCGTTACTTATTCCCTATTCGTTGCCTATTCCTTACTTATTCCCTATTCCCTATTCGTTACCTATTCCTTACTTATTCCCTATTCCCTATTCGTTACCTATTCCTTACTTATTCCCTATTCGTTACTTATTCCTTATTACCTATTCGTTACTTATTACTTATTCCTTATTCGTTACTTATTCGATTTTTGATATCCTTCCCCTTTTTAATTATTTATATTCTTATCTCTGGTTATAGTTCTAAATTTGTTGAGTTAAAATGACCTTTTTATGACCTATTTATATGTGTTTGTGCTCAACCGATCCTGTTGCTTTATGTTCGATACTTATTTGTTTCTTATATGATTTTATACGTTCTACCTTTTAAATGTTTTATATTCGTATGTTTGAAGATCTGGTTCTTGGTTCGAAGAGGTGAAATCATCGTTTAGCGCTTGTATAAAAATGAAGATGTGGTATGATCGGATGAGACAACTCCCCACAATAGACCAAAATGACACAGAAATTAACAACTATAGGTCACGATACGGCCTTCAACAATAAGCAAAGCCCATACCACATGGTCAGCTATAAAACATGTTAGCGGGGTGTACATCGTTTCGGAGCTTGACTAATGCCTTGTTTATAACACGCGTATTATACGTTGCACCTTTTAGAAAATGATTTTCAAATGTGTTCTTGTCTCTGGCGGTAACTTTTTATGTATGTACTGGTAAATGCCTCCGATATCCGAAGAACCCTTCGAAAACTGCGAGGGTACAGTGGCATCCATGTACACTCCCTAACGGGATTAATGGAGATGTGTCACTAACGTATGTTTATACGACAATTATTTTTACAAGGACAATCAATCCCCACCCAACACAAAGGGAGTGCTAGGACACCGGGCAGTCTGTTATTATGGTGGAGGAAGCCAAAGTACTCGGAGAGAAACCACCGGGCCACTCGGTGGAAACAGACAAACCAGAGAGATATCAGAAGATTGATCTCCAGGTCAAAGTAAGGGACAACTTTGACCAACCGAGGCCCCCAAAGTACCCATTCTAGTTTAAACTCCGGTCTGGGTACCAGAGATGTGTGTGAGAGGGTGCAAATTACCCTTCTGATGTGCTGATATTTTTAGCACCCCGAGTGAGAATCGAACTCGGGACCTTCATCACTGTAGCCATCGGTCTTAACCACTAGACCACGAACTCACTATGTGTTCTTAGGGATGGAATAACCCTATTAGCGCATATGTACCCGTTCCAGCGCTCGGTTTATACCCTGTTACTTATTCGTTCCTTAATCGCTTGTAATACGCGTGGTATACGTTGCACCTTTTAAAAAAAGGATTTAAATTGTTTTCTTTTTTCTAGTGGTAGATTTCGTTTCTAAGTGGTGATATAACCCTATCAGCGCGTATGTAGCAGTTTCAGCGCTCGACTGATACCCTGTTACTTATTCATTCCTTATTCGCGTATAATACGTGTGTTATACGTTGCACATTAATAAAAAAAATGATTTTCAATTGTTTTCTTGTCACTGGTGGTACATTTGGGTTCTAAGGGGTGATTTAACCCTATAAGCGCGTATGTAACCGTTTCATCGCTCGACTGTTACCCTGTTACTTATTCGTTTCTTATTCGCGTCTCATACGCTTGTTATACGTTGTACCTTTTAGAAAATTGTTTTTTTTCTTGTCTCTGGTGGTACAATGTACCTATGTGTTCTAAGAGGGGAAAAAACCCTATTAGCGCCTATGTACCCGTTTCAGCGCTACACTGTTATCCTGTTACTTATTCGTTCCTTATTTTTTTTTGAGCGTCATTGTCTCGTACCTAATATTTTCTTATTATATGTGTTTCCGTTCCCCCTTTTTTCGAGTTATCTCAGATGGTGCCATTAAAACAAAATACATATAATGGTTTGGCGATATCTGGCCACAGCTTTTATTCATAATATGATAGATTCATACAATATATAATATATATATATAGATAGATAGACCATAGACCATGTATATGTAGATAGATCTATGGTCGGTTACCCGAAGATAAAATGGCAACCAGGTAGATAGATAGATGTGAAGATAGATATATATGAAAATGTAAAGATGCACCGTGGGATACACTGGTGCTTTAAATTTAGAAAACACCGTGGGATACACAAGTGTAGTCTGTATTATCCAAAAACCTAAAATTTCATAGTTAACATTAAGATTCTATGCAGCGAATTCTGCCATTTACGGGAATATATTTATGATGCTCAAAGTTCAAATAAAAGTCACTTTTCTCAACAGCAAACGAGTTAACATAATCAGTCAAATCTGTATCATCACTATCACCGACACAAACCTGAAAAATAAATACAAGAGAGCAGTATCTTGTTCAATAAAAAGGAGTGGGAGGGCGGGTTTTCAAGTTTACCGCTTACAAAATTTTAACAGCTTGCTTGCTGCGAGGAAATTCTAAAAAGGACTAAATGACGTCACAGAATATATCGTCACTCATGTTGGGTAAATCTAAAACATGAAACACAATCTGTGTGGCCCGGCGATAACTGAATTTAAGTCTATTAACTTAAATTCCATTATCTCAGATGGTGCCATTAAAACAAAATACATATAATGGTTTGGCGATATCTGGCCACAGCTTTTATTCATAATATGATAGATTCATACAATATATAATATATATATATAGATAGATAGACCATAGACCATGTATATGTAGATAGATCTATGGTCGGTTACCCGAAGATAATATGGCAACCAGGTAGATAGATAGATGTGAAGATAGATATATATGAAAATGTAAAGATGCACCGTGGGATACACTGGTGCTTTAAATTTAGAAAACACCGTGGGATACACAAGTGTAGTCTGTATTATCCAAAAACCTAAAATTTCATAGTTAACATTAAGATTCTATGCAGCGAATTCTGCCATTTACGGGAATATATTTATGATGCTCAAAGTTCAAATAAAAGTCACTTTTCTCAACAGCAAACGAGTTAACATAATCAGTCAAATCTGTATCATCACTATCACCGACACAAACCTGAAAAATAAATACAAGAGAGCAGTATCTTGTTCAATAAAAAGGAGTGGGAGGGCGGGTTTTCAAGTTTACCGCTTACAAAATTTTAACAGCTTGCTTGCTGCGAGGAAATTCTAAAAAGGACTAAATGACGTCACAGAATATATCGTCACTCATGTTGGGTAATCTAAAACATGAAACACAATCTGTGTGGCCCCGGCGATAACTGAATTTAAGTCTATTAACTTAAATTCCATTATCTCAGATGGTGCCATTAAAACAAAATACATATAATGGTTTGGCGATATCTGGCCACAGCTTTTATTCATAATATGATAGATTCATACAATATATAATATATATATATAGATAGATAGACCATAGACCATGTATATGTAGATAGATCTATGGTCGGTTACCCGAAGATAAAATGGCAACCAGGTAGATAGATAGATGTGAAGATAGATATATATGAAAATGTAAAGATGCACCGTGGGATACACTGGTGCTTTAAATTTAGAAAACACCGTGGGATACACAAGTGTAGTCTGTATTATCCAAAAACCTAAAATTTCATAGTTAACATTAAGATTCTATGCAGCGAATTCTGCCACATTGACGGAGGAAAACAGAGACTCTGTCAACCGCCATAAAAAGGGCGGTTCGCTGCAAAGCTGTGAACCAGATATGAGATAACTACAGATAGGTAGATAAATAGATATTTTTATTTAACGTACAACTTGTAAATATTTAAATATATATATATATTAAATAATCTAGATAGATAGATAGATATTATTTAACGTACAACTTGGTAAATATATAATATATATATATATATTAAATAATCTAGATAGATAGATAGATAGATATTATTTAACGTACAACTTGGTACATATATATATTAAATAATCTAGGTAGATAGATAGCTATTTTATTTAATGCACAACTTAATCCATATATATGATAAATGTCTAGATAGATAAATAGATATTTATTTAAACATGTTAAAGTACAACTGGTACTTAATATATGTTAAATAATCTTGATGAAGTTTTGTGAACAACAAATTTTACCTACACAGATAAAAATACTTACCAAAACTACAGCAAACCACAAGATAGTTGATTGTATTTGTATATCATAAAATATAGTATTATAGTATATCAACAAATAATATAAAGATGTTAAGAATTCATTTCATAAGCAGGTTAAGGGTGACAAGTGAAAAACATCTAGTTGAAAATGTTCTGGTCTGATTGAAAATCATAATATTTTATGTAGCAACCCGACAGCTTATTATAACGGCAATAAATAGTTGTAAATTCTATAGCAGCACCAGTCCATGTTTGCATTGGTCTAAATTGAGACAATCCTTACTTAAGAATGATGAATCTCACACTCCATCTGATCATGTTCTTCATCTCATTGGCAAAGACCCACTCTAGAACTACAAATGTACCTGTGTCAATACCACTACAAGTTTATTAAAAATATGTCGGATCCTTATAGTTTCATTATATATTCTGTGTTAACTTTTTAACAAGCGACAAATATGCCACCACAAAAAGCATTTCTGTGGCTAGACTTAAGTCAACCCCATCTGGAGGATGTCAGTCTGCTACAAAAACATACTTACTATTGAGGATTCTACTATTCAAACATCAAACATTAAAAATCTCCTACAATTCTGTACGGCAAATAGCTACATGGAAGTATAGCTACATAGTAATATGAATACAATTTAAAGCATAATAAATCAAGTAAAATAATAATTCTTCTGTAAAACCCTGTATTAAGGGTCAGTATTGGATCTCCAACCCATTTAAAAATCCTCCAAAATCAATGAAAGTACAGCTTCAAATACACTGAATTCATACCAACACAAGATAAGAAAATATTGCTAAACTTCAGCATGACTCTGACCTGGAGTGTTTAATACCTTCTTAAAAACTCAAACCTCAATTTTGACACACATTAAATTACTAAAAAAAAATAAAAAAAAAATATCCAATCCTAGTAAATTAGTAATGTCACAATTTTTGTTGAGAGAGATGCAAAATGTACAAGTAAGCAATACCTTCACAATTCATAAAGAGATAGGAAATGAATTCAATAAATCAACTAGAGAACCGAACTCATCAAAAAAAGAAAGACTGTCCTCTCTGATACATGGTATGTACGGGTGGTGTGGAACTTACAAATAAACGGTTACTAAAGGTCTGAAATAACTGTAAAAATTCCCTTGGGGTAATAGCAGGATGGACATCTGCAGTTGGGGCCAAGCATCTGAAGGAATCTCTCTAAAAACCAGAAATGGCTTTTTTTTTTACCAGATCACTGAATAGTGATATGAAAGTCATACTAAACTCAAATCTAAAATAAAAGTTCATCCCAAACTAACATAGGCCAGAGGCCCCAGACTTGGAACAGATACTTAAATGGCGAGGGGTTAAACAAGTGTTTCAAAATCTCAACTAAATGAAGAAGAAGCAACGCACAACAACATGCACAGTAAAAATCATAAAGAGTCCAATATCAGAATAAGTAACAAATTAAACAACACAAAAATTGAAAATGACGATATTACAAAAATCAATAAGGGACTACGAACAGTTACCAACATGCCAGCTCCAGACCTCAATTAAGCTGTTCGAAAAACTATGTCTTGAATATACGAAAATCTCGCACCAACCTGTCATGGGGGTTTAATATCATATCACCATAAAATATATTAGAAAAACATAACTCTTATCATACCTGCAACTGGTTTAAAAATAAAGGAGTTTTAGTCGAAGCATAGATGTGCAAGTGAATCAATATTGAAGCCAAAATAAGCCATATATATGCAGTCAACAGTATTTCTACTTTATATAAGTTTGCTTTATGTTTTGTTAGTTTTTGAGGCAAAAGCTGACATTTGTCCGTTGTAAAGTGTATTACCATAAAAGATTGGATGGTCAATACCTGAATGTGTAAGATGACTATGTAGGAGTGAAATTATTATAATGTAAACGCCCATAAATACAAAGCAAGAATAACTGGATCAACTCAGGCAAACGCAAATTAAAAGAATGACTATGAGAACCCTATACCAGAGTCTACTCTAAATCCATGTATGCAGAAACAAATATTTAGTATAACAGCAGCAACCACTCTCTCTCTCATCTTAGGTTTGAACCAGGTTGCCCAAATGAAACCTTATTTCCATTAAAGGACAAGGTGATTTGAACTTGGATATCACAAGAAAGCCTATATTAATCAAAGTAAACCTGGTTAAAGTTACCTGTTAGGACATCCAAAAGTTATAAAAAATGACCTGTGTTACACAAAAAACAAAGCACAAACAAGTGCTTAACAACATCTAGATACCCTCATAATTAAAAGCATAACATTTCAAATAGTCCCAGCATTCATGCTAACTGTTACTGAACTTCAACCGGTACTATAAATCATAATAAATAACAACCATAATTTGGAAACAACTGTTGCCAAGCAACCAGTAGGGCCAATGATTTATGCAAATGAAAAGTTCCTTGTAATGCACCAGCCTAAAATAACAAACAGCACCTAAACATACAGTGTACAATACTCGTAAATTGGGCAACTTCTAGAATTCCCAGGATGAAGATTACAATACATTCTAGACTAGTATATATATAAATTAAAGCTGGTTTCGACACCTAAATACTAAAGATTTTTAACGGTGGAGTAGACTGCAAGACAAGCTGTAAATAATTACTTCGTTTGTAATAAATTTGCTAATATTACATGTACATATCCGTTTAACTGCTACTGACAAATTTAAATTACACAAAACTTAAAATAGTCTCATTTAAAAGTTGATTACAAGATAAAACCATTGCACCCCTTTTGTCCCTTAATATATATATATACATGTATAAAACAAAATTCAATAATAATGAAAATGTTCCAAACCCTGAGACTGGTTTGTAGGGTTTGTGGAAAACAGCAAAAAGAAGTCTGTCCTAAATTAGTGATCAATAAATATACACTTCTATAAACTTTTGTCCTTTAAATTGTGGTACTTTATTGCAAAATCTGTATTCATGCAGTACATGCATATCTGATTTTTTTATCAGGTTATTAAACAAGATAAATGTTATAATGTTATATAAACCGATAGCGTCCTCCATTCAAAATTCATTTAATATATTACATAACAATTATATAGAATGTAACCTCATATTTACGAAAGTTTTTTTATTTCAAACACATGATGCGGCATCCCATCATTTTAAGGCCATATAAATTTGTAAAAGTAACACATTCAGCAATTAAGTTTAGAAACTGAAATATAAACGTTACGCAAATCTTTTCAATCTAACCCATAAGATTATAAAAAGTTGTCTTAATCTATATAAATATGTTTGTTATATGTTGTAATCACACATGTACATTTTGTACATGCGGGGGTTTAACTTAAAAGTAATATACTGCTTTTAACTAGTAAATCTGACGATTACCTGAAAAATTCTCAACTGGATCATACCAATGCAAAGCTCTAGGGGTTGGCATAAATAACATCTGATGATGATTCAATGTACAAATGTAGGTGACCAAAGGAGTTGAGTTAGTGGCGTGATGGGTCGTGAATCCAGTCCAGTCTGGTAACCCATCTGTAAAAACTAGTGTGTCCTTGTTGTCCAAGTCTCTGGTCCAACTGTTCCAACCCTTGGCTGTGTTCTGTGGCCGAGCAAGGTCTCTAACTGATCTACCCAACATTGTGCTACAACTCAACAAAAAGTAAATATTAGTTCGACCATTCTACATAGCATTGACATAAGAAAACCAAATGACTGTACAAAGAAACAATAACAATTAAAAATTATGTATACTCATACATGTAGTTGTGTCGATAAGTTACAATAATTTAAATAAAAATTAATTCAAAATTAGTATATACACAATGTATACAGATTTATATATTTATTAAACTTAAATCCAGTCAGTTGTTATAGTAACATAGTGTAATATTAGTATATAATTGAGTTATTACAACAATAATTCAAGCTGTGGCCTGTTTACATGTGGCTAAATTCTTGATTTAACTGAACTATTCATACCATATCGACCTAGTCTAGGCTAGAGAGTAGTAGCAACTAAAAAATGTATACATGACACTGTGATGAACGACTCTGGACAATTTTTAGTACACAAATGTGTAGGTACACGCAAAATTTATAGCCGGATATATACAGATAAAGATAATATTTGCTTAAATCCACCAGCAAGCTAACATTTAGCAATGATTTCTTTTGGCTACTGCTTCTTAACTCCGGGTATTGTCTCTGTTCAAGATTTCCAAGATTTTTGTTTATTTGTATCGAAAGTTGAACTTTCGGTTACGAACCTGGGTCCTTCGCCCCAAAGAGTACGTCCCTTTTACGTTCCTATCCTTTCATGGAATATTTGCTGTATATGTGCTATAAAAGATCTAGATACACAATTACCGATGTATACCCTCTTAAGGAAAATTTACTTTTAATTCGGAAGTTTTCGGGAGTTCATTAAATACACGTTACTAACCTGCATGATCTGTTACAGCGCAAAATACAATTTGTTAGGCTTACACATAGGCAGTAGACGATCTGTCAATACTCAATTTCAATAGTATAAGATATGGGGAAAAAGTAATATATAAAAAAATTAACTAAAAACAAATTAAACTCGTCGTGCATCTAATTTATGTAGAAATATACAATGACGCATGGTAAACATGATTATAATCTGCAAATCTTAGGACAATGTTGCATCTAATTACTCACACTTGTAAAAATTAAATAATTATAAAAATGAAAACGAATGATTCATGGGACCAATTTCTCATTCAGTCTTTGCATGTGCTCTCCACGTGGCGATGCAATATGGTTAAAAAATGGATCGATAAAACGAATTCTTTCTAAGATTAGTACTTCCAGAGACATATAATACATTGTATTATATGTCTCTGGTACTTCTAATAAACATTAGAAGCATGAGTCAGGTTATAACCATACAAATTCTTACGGTAGTTTACTTTTATCATTTCAATTTTCAAGTTTACCGCTTACAAAATTTAAACAGCTTGCTTGCTGCGAGGAAATTCTAAAAAGGACTAAATGACGTCACAGAATATATCGTCACTCATGTTGGGTAAATCTAAAACATGAAACACAATCTGTGAGTGGCCCCGGCGATAACTGAATTTAAGTCTATTAACTTAAATTCCATTATACTATTGTTGAAGATCATATAGCAACATCTCAATTCTTTCATATTTATTCTTTTTCGTATTGTTCTTTTTTTTGTTGACACAATCATAATCTCCCGCCTTTTTATTTTTAATTAAACTGTTGATTATGTGCACATGCGCAGACGATTCACAGAGAAAAAACTGAAAAATCAAAAATGGTGCCCGCTAAGTGTTTGTTGTTGTTGAGTATAGTTGTATGTAATGGTCAAGTGCATGACCTTAATATAAGGAAATGCAGAAGTGTGGTTGATGAAAGCTATGAGGTAGTGGAGCTGCAGTGTCTACCAATTCTTTATTTCTTCAAACAACTCAGGTTGTATTGAACACTTATAACATGGGAAAAAATGAATTCCCACTACTGATCACTACTGGTATATGTTGAGATACAAAATTAGTCAATTGAGAAAGAAAGTTACTGATTGAAGCACGATGATCCATCATAAAATTTTCTAAATACTATTAGAATGAAATTATAACATTTTTTATTATTGAAGGTTTTAACAAAGGAGAGTGATAATTTTCTATACATAAGAAAGACTCAACATCCTATGTTTGACATGATTATAAATTATGGATAAATTGATACATTTTTTGCTTAATTTTTCTTTTTAAATTTTTTTTTATGATGAAAATAGGGAATAAGTCAGATTTTTGAAATGATGTTACTTCAAAGGGTGTTGTTTATATTATACATATCAAGAAGTTTTGTATATGTTTACACAAGTCTGTTTTATTATGTTAAGAAGAAGTTTAACTCAAATTTGAAGTAATATATGTTTATCTGTCTGATTTTCTCCATTAACAGTTAATCAGTTTTGAAACTTGATTGCAATTAAGTCAATTTCCTATACTCTACATCTAAAGATTGTTATACATGTTTATCTATCTATTAGCTTGAGGTTTGATTGTTTTTAAAAATATTTAGTAATAACACAGTATGATAACTTCTAAAGGAAGAAAATCAAAATATTTATGAAGCTTTACATCAGAGGAATTATCTGATATGATCTATCAGATTAAAAGATAACGTTTATTTGATCTTAAAAATAATGTAAAAATATCAAAAATGCTATAGAGGTTGATGGGGAACATTAGACAGACCTTAGTAGTATATGAAATGTTTATACTGTAATATAAAACATGTATATAGTCTTTTTTTTCTTGTTATTAAGCAATATAGTTGTGATAATTTATTAAATGTTAATTGTTTTAAAGTAGGTGCTAAATAATTGTGATAATCCTTAAAGGTCATATTTCAAATCATGATAGTTGTACTCCTGATAACATGCTGTTATATATATTTACTATATTCATTTACAATGATAGTTTAAGAGAGGAAAATATACTCTATAAAGACAAGTTTTATAAAAAAGTAGTGCTTATACTATAGTTTTGGTGCTGTGTATTCTTACATTGAAAAAATAAGCATTTACGGTTGTTAATCAAACCATGATACCTGTATATATTTTATCTATATTTTGTAACATTCCATTCACTTAATGTTTGCTTCATGCATGTTTTCATTTTAAACATGGAAACCATGTGGGTTATATTTTTATTTTATAACATAATTTATCTTCTATCACATTCCATCAAGTTACTTTTTATATTGTAGTCATTTTAAAAAACTAGAATCATCTAGTTAATCATATTACTATATGTTATCTTTTACATGTCTCTTTTTAGAAATCCATTCTTGTTAAAAAAAAAACATTTGTTTTAGAAGCTTTATAAAATTTTATATATATTAGAAACAAACTCAGGGTTGTATGCTCAAATATCGGTTTTAATACAAGTTTTTTTTATATACTATACATATATTGTAATATTTATTTTTAATGCTAAAAATACTCAATCAGTTTTTGCAATAATGGTGATCTACACAAAATGTGATGTAGACATAATGTATATAAGTTTTTGATAATAAAAATAATTTATTTTCTTCAATCTTTGTTTTATCTCTTCTCAAGTTTCTGTAGTTGTGGAAAGAAAATGGATGCCAACCCCTTGTCAACAACCATCTCTCTCACATATTGGTTAACTCCAAGCAAATAAAAATTTAGACAAGCAAAAAACAACACAAAATTCTGCAATGTGGACAACATGAGCGACAAACGTACCCTGGTTACCAACCAATGTTGCTCTACCTTGCAACGTGGAAAACAAAATGGACGACAAACATAATGTTACGTCCTACCAATTAACTTATTCATGTTATCATTGTTTTCTATTGATGCACCATGTTTATAATGTTGTTTTACTATTGTGTATATATATAAATAATTATTCTTGTTGACCTGTTTACCTATAGGAAACAGGTTTACATTTGTTTCACATGATTGACTTTATGTTGCTGATTTACCTTGTATGAGTGTATTATGATATCACGTGATTGGTCAGTTCTACTATAAAAGGCTTCTGAAATTACTCTTGGGGGTTCATTCTGTCGATATACACAGAACGTTACGAACCCTTGGTGAAGGCAGCCATGACACTTATAATTAAGTTATAATTAATTAGTAGACATTGGTTACAACCCATAATTTTGGTTAAAGATACCCAATTATTGTGGTTAATGATAACCAGGAACTGTGGTATAACTATACCAATAACTGTGCCGGTTAAAGTATCCCACTAAATATGGTTAAAGTATACCAATAATTGAGGTTAAACTTTACCAAGAATTGTGGTTAAACTATACCAAGAATTGTGGTTAGAACTGACCAGTTGTTTTTGTCATTGTTACTATTACTATTACTATAATTAAAGCAGTCGATACAATCCGACCGCTAATAAAATCACTTATCCTTATAAAATCTTGAGTTATCTAGCCATATTAACGATATCGGTTCATGCTCGCAACTGAGACACTTAATGCACTGAACCCAAAATTGTAGCGAAAGGCGAGCTCGTTACAATATCCCTGGTTACCCACCAATGTTGTTCTACCTTGAAACGTGGAAAACAAAATGGACGACAAACATACCCTGGTTACCAACCAATGTTGCTCTACCTTGGTCAAAAGTATGATACGTGGACCAAACATTCCACCATCACTAGCACAATGTTTACATTGCTCTACCTGCTCTACCTGCTCTACTGTTTTCTTATCCCTATTCTACTACTACTGTTATACGTTCCAATTTTAAAAAGAAATATTTCATGTCTCTGGTGGTTACTGTCGGTTCTTCTTAGAGGTGAAATAACCCTAATAGAACATATGTACCCGTTTCAGCGCTCGACTGATACCCTGTTACTTATTCGTTCCTTATTCGCTTTTAATACGCGTGGTATACGTTGTACCTTTTAAAAAAAGGATTTAAATTGTTTTGTTGTTTCTAGTGGTAGATTTCGTTTCTAAGAGGTGATATAACCATATCAGCGCTTATGTAGCAGTTTCAGCGCTCGACTGATACCCTGTTACTTAGTCGTTCCTTATTCGCGAATAATACGTGTGCTATACGTTGCACATTAAAAAAAAAATGAATTTTAATTGTTTTCATGTCACTGGTGGTAGATTTCGTTTCTAAGAGGTGATATAACCCTATCAGCGCTTATGTAGCAGTTTCAGCGCTCGACTGATACCCTGTTACTCAGTCGTTCCTTATTCGCGAATAATACGTGTGTTATACGTTGCACATTCTTTAAAAAATGAATTTCAATTGTTTTCTTGTCACTGGTGGTAAATTTGTGTTCTAAGAGGGGAAAAAACCGAATTAGCGCCTATGTACCCGATTCAGCGCTACACTGTTATCCTGTTACTTATTCGTTCCTTATTCGCTTATAAAACGTGTGTTATGCGTTGCACTTTAAAAAAGAAATATTTTTGTCTCTGGTGCTTACTGTCGGTTCTCAGAGGTGAAATAACCCTAATAGAAGATATGTACCCGTTTCAGCGCTCGACTGATACCCTGTTACTTATTCGTTCCTTATATTATTCGCTTTTAATACGCGTGGTATACGTTGCACCTTGAAATAAATCGATTATCGATTGTTTTCATGTCTCTGGTGGTAATTATGTGTTCTCTGAGTTGAAAAAACCCTATAAGCGCATATGTTTCCGTTTCATCGCTACACTGATACCCTGTTACTTATTCGTTCCGTATTCGCTTATAAAACGTGTGTTATGCCTTGCACTTTAAAATATGAATTTTTTTTTCTCTGGTGGTAACTGTCGGTTCTAAGAGGTGAACTAACCCTAATAGAACATATGTACCCATTTCAGCGTTCGACTTATACCCTGTTACTTATTCGTTCCTTATTCGCTTTAAATACGAGTGGTATACGTTTCACCTTGAAATAAATCGATTTTCAATTGTATTCATGTCTCTGGTGGTAACAATGTGTTCTTAGAGATAAAATGACCATATTAGCGCGTATGTTTCCGTTCCAGCGCTCGGATAATACCCTGTTATTTATTCGTTTCTTATTCGCTTTTAATACGCGTGGTATACGTTGCACTTGAAATATATCGTTTTTCAATTGTTTTCATGTCGCTGGTGGTAACAATGTGTTCTTAGAGATGAAATAACCCTATTAGCGCGTATGTACCCGTTCCAGCACTATGATAATACTCTGTTACTTATGTGTTACTTATTCGCTTATAATACGTTTGTTGTACGTTGCACCATTTAGAAAAGGATTTTCAATTGTGTTCATGTCTCTGGTGGTAATAATGTTCTTAAAGATAAAATAACCATATTAGCGCGTACTTACCGTTCCAGCGCTCGGATAATACCCTGTTACTTATTCGTTCCTTATTCTCTTTTAATACGCGGGGTATACGTTGCACCTTGAAATAAATGGATTATCGATTGTTTTCATGTCTCTGGTGGTAATAATGTGTTCTCTGAGTTGAAAAAATCCTATAAGCGCATATGTTCCCGTTTCAGCGCTCGACTGATACCCTGTTACTTATTCGTTCCTTATTCCCTTATAAAACGTGTTGTTATGCGTTGCACTTTAAAAAAATAAATATTTTTGTGTCTCTGGTGGTAACAGTCGGTTTTAGAGGTGAAATAACCCTAATAGAACATATGTACCCGTTTTAGCCCTCGACTGATACCCTGTTACTTATTCGTTTCTTATTCGCTTTTAATACGCGTGGTATACGTTGTACCTTTAAAAAACGGATTAAATTGTTTTTTGTTTCTAGTGGTAGATATTCGTTTCTAGAGTGTGATAAACCTATCAGCGCTTATGTACGCCGTTTCAGCGTCGACTGATACCCTGTTACTTAGTCGTTTCCTTATTCGCGAATATACTTGCATACTTGCACATTAAAAAAAAAATGAATTTAATTTGGTTTCATGTCAATGGTGGGAATTTCGTTTCCTAAGAGTGATATACCCTATCAGCGCTATTAGCATGTTTCAGCAGCCTCGACTGATACCTGTTACTCAGTCGTTCCTTATTCGCGATAATACGTGTTATTCGTTGAAATTCTTTAAAAAATGAATTTCAATGCTTTTCTTGTCATGTTGGTAAATTATGTTTAAGAGGGAAAAAATCCGAATTAGCGCATGTAGATCAGCGCACACTTTTTCCTGTACTATCGTCTATTCGCTATTTAAAAACAGTGTAAAGCTTGCACTTAAAAAAAAATTTTGTCTGGTGCTTACATGTCGTTCTCAAGGTGAAATAACCCTAATAGAAGATATGTACCCGTTTCAGCGCTCGACTGATACCCTGTTACTTATTCGTTCCTTATATTATTCGCTTTTAATACGCGTGGTATACGTTGCACCTTGAAATAAATCGATTATCGATTGTTTTCATGTCTCTGGTGGTAATTATGTGTTCTCTGAGTTGAAAAAACCCTATAAGCGCATATGTTTCCGTTTCATCGCTACACTGATACCCTGTTACTTATTCGTTCCGTATTCGCTTATAAAACGTGTGTTATGCCTTGCACTTTAAAAATGAATTTTTTTTTCTCTGGTGGTAACTGTCGGTTCTAAGAGGTGAACTAACCCTAATAGAACATATGTACCCATTTCAGCGTTCGACTTATACCCTGTTACTTATTCGTTCCTTATTCGCTTTAAATACGAGTGGTATACGTTTCACCTTGAAATAAATCGATTTTCAATTGTATTCATGTCTCTGGTGGTAACAATGTGTTCTTAGAGATAAAATGACCATATTAGCGCGTATGTTTCCGTTCCAGCGCTCGGATAATACCCTGTTATTTATTCGTTTCTTATTCGCTTTTAATACGCGTGGTATACGTTGCACTTGAAATATATCGTTTTTTCAATTGTTTTCATGTCGCTGGTGGTAACAATGTGTTCTAGAGATGAAATAACCCTATTAGCGCGTATGTACCCGTTCCAGCACTATGATAATACTCTGTTACTTATGTGTTACTTATTCGCTTATAATACGTTTGTTGTACGTTGCACCATTTAGAAAAGGATTTTCAATTGTGTTCATGTCTCTGGTGGTAATAATGTTCTTAAAGATAAAATAACCATATTAGCGCGTACTTACCGTTCCAGCGCTCGGATAATACCCTGTTACTTATTCGTTCCTTATTCTCTTTTAATACGCGGGGTATACGTTGCACCTTGAAATAAATGGATTATCGATTGTTTTCATGTCTCTGGTGGTAAATAATGTGTTCTCTGAGTTGAAAAAATCCTATAAGCGCATATGTTCCCGTTTCAGCGCTCGACTGATACCCTGTTACTTATTCGTTCCTTATTCCCTTATAAAACGTGTGTTATGCGTTGCACTTTAAAAAAATAAATATTTTTGTGTCTCTGGTGGTAACAGTCGGTTCTTAGAGGTGAAATAACCCTAATAGAACATATGTACCCGTTTTAGCCCTCGACTGATACCTGTTACTTATTCGTTTCTTATTCGCTTTTAATACGCGTGGTATACGTTGCACCTTGAAATAAATCGATTATCGATTGCTTTCATGTCTCTAGAGTAATAATGTGTTCTCTGATGTGAAAAAAAAACCCTATTAGCACATATGTACCCGTTTCAGCAGTAAACTTATACCCTGTTACTTATTCGTTTCTTAGGCCGTGTTCACACCAAACGCCGTGTACAGTAAACATGTTTACATTTGGTTTAATGTAATGTGCACTAGTTTCACATTAAATTTGTTCACATCTATACACCTTGTTTAGCTACCTGTACATAAGATTTGTTCACACTTGTAATCTATATGTCATTTAAATGTTCATTAAGAAGAACCAAATTTTCGAACAACCTTTCTAGCAGTTAGGGAACGACTATTTGACTTTAAAATAAAGGGGGATGGATTTTTCCACAATTTGATTAAAAAAAATTGATAAAAAAAAAGATCGGGTCATACAGATGACAAATATTCTGAATCCAAAGTTTTCCCATATATTATAGTGTTACATATTGAAATGGAACCATCGAAAAAAAAACTAAATAATAAACTTTCGCGCGAGAAAAAAAATTCTGAACCCCCCCTTTTTTTTGAAGTAAAGTGGTTGCTCCTTTAAGAAAGTCATTTTGGATGATTTGCAGTAGTTTAAAGATGTCTCGATTACGCATTAAAAACGTAGGATCGCCATCAGCGTGCTAACAGACGAAGAAAAAGAATTGCGATGTTCAGGATCACTACATTTATATCTTTTCTGTTTTTTTCAAATGGTATTTTTTCTCCAAGGAGTATTTGGAAAGGGTGGGTGTAATATTTTTTATTTTTTATTTCGAATTGTATTTTAACGGATCGGAGATACTACACAAACAAACAATTAACCTCATCCTTTTTCAGTAATGCACTTATGAGTGAATCGTTGTTTAAGTAAAGACCAGTGGCAAATATTTCTGTTAGTGGGTACATTGTACGTCCAGTCGATTCGGGAAGACCTTTTCAAATGAATTATGTGTTCGGCAATGATGATGGATGAGTCTTGGTAAGGAGTTAATAAGGCTACGTAAAGTGTTTGTATAACAAATAAATATATCAAGTTTGGACAAATATTTCGGTAAAGAACTTTATTAATAAGTTTTATAAGTATTAATTTTATATAAAAATCGTTTCTTTTTTAAATATACATAGAAAAATTAAAGTTCTGAATCCCTAGTTTTGTGTACACTTAACCTAAACAAGGTCTACATCGACTATCGACTGCATGTAGACAAAACATGATTTAACTACATGTAAACATTGAGTTTTATCAATGGGAACGTTTTCTACACTGGTTAGAGGTATAGGGGGAGGGTTGAGATCTCACAAACATGTTTAACCCCGCCGCATTTTTTGCGCCTGTCCCAAGTCAGGAGCCTCTGGCCTTTGTTAGTCTTGTATTATTTAAATTTTAGTTTCTTGTGTACAATTTGGAAATTAGTATGGCGTTTATTATCACTGAACGAGTATATATTTGTTTAGGGGCCAGCTGAAGGACGCCTCCGGGTGCGGGAATTTCTCGCTACATTGAAGACCTGTTGGTGACCTTCTGCTGTTGTGTTTTTTTATTTTGGTCGGGTTGTTGTCTCTTTGACACATTCCCCATTTCCATTCTCAATTTTATGTTTAGTTTATGTATGAGTTACACTCACACAACGCCGAGTTTAGGTCAATGTGAACACGGCCTTATTCGCTTATAAAACGTGTGTTATGTGTTGCACTTTAAAAACGAAATATTATTGTGTCTCTGGTGGTAACAGTCTGTTCTTACAGGTTAAATAACCCTAATAGAACATATGTATCCGTTTCAGCGCTCGACTGATACCCTGTTACTTATTCGTTCCTTATTCGCTTTTAATACGCGTGGTATACGTTTCACCTTGAAATATATCGATTTTCAATTGTGTTCATGTCTCTGGTGGTAACAATGTGTTCTTAGAGATAAAATGACCATATTAGCGCGTATGTTCCCGTTCCAGCGCTCGGATAATACCCTGTTACTTATTCGTTACTTATTCGCTTATAATACGTTTGTTATACGTTGAAAATCGATTTATTTCAAGGTGCAACGTATACCCCGCGTATTAAAAGCGAATAAGTAACACATAAGTAACAGGGTATTATCATAGCGCTGGAACGGGTACATACGCGCTAATAGGGTTATTTCATCTCTAAGAACACATTGTTACCACCAGAGAATAAGTAACAGGGTATTATCCGATCGCTGGAACGGGAACATACGCTCTAATATGGTTATTTTATCTCTTAGAACACATTGTTACCACCAGAGACATGAATACAATTGAAAATCGATTTATTTCAAGGTGAAACGTATACCACGCGTATTAAAAGCGAATAAGGAACGAATAAGTAACAGGGTATCAGTCGAGCGCTGAAACGGGTACATTTGTTCTATTAGGGTTATTTCACCTCTGAGAACCGAAACTAACCACCAGAGACACAAAAAAAATAATCTTTTTTTAAATGTGCAACCCATAACACACGTTTTATAAGTAAATAAGGAACGAATAAGTAACAGGATATCAGTGTAGCGGCGAAATGGGTACATATGCGCTAATGGTTTTGTTTCACATCAGAGAACACATAATTAAAAAACAAATTATGCAATTTTCAAGTGATTTTCTAGAGTTTCACACCAGGGGCGGATCCAGGAATTTGGAAAGGGGCTAATGTTTTAAAAAATTTTGGGACCTTTTTTTGCCTAAAAAAAACATAAAATAAGTGTAATATGCACTTTTAAAATGTTTCCTGGAGTCGGCCATGTATATTTTTTAGTTGCTGTAAAGGGTAAGAGTTGGACATTTTGTATGCTGTATTTTCCTTATTAATTGTCTATCATAAAATTATAGTATGGATCCAGAGCTATGTACTGATATATTTGATGTGGGACTTGTCAGTCAAAAATACACTCATATGCGGCAAAGCTTAGCGAAAGGTAGTGCGACGTAATCAGTCAAACAAACTTTATTAGTTTAACTCTATAAAGGAACGATCGTTTTCGTTGGCCAATTCAAACATTCGACCTCACACCTTCGAAAATAGAACACACGTACTATAACGTTGAATGGACTGATTAATATTCACGTATATCTGGTCAAGGTCGTTTAAAGCTTCCATCGTCGTATTCTCATACATGATTCCAATCACAATTCTAGCTTTTATAAATGTGCATGTGAAATTCAGTGGTTTTATAATTTTCTGCAATTGGTAGTAAAGTTTACACTTTAAAATCTTAACAGTTTGCACATCTAAATATTCAATTTAAATGTCTCCTCCAGATCAAGGGGCGACATCAAAAGTTCAATGTAGGATAAAAAAAAACTCAATTCACATTTTTTTCTGATTCCGTTTACTTGAAGAAAAAAAAAATCCCGAAATTGTAAGTAAATTCATAACATGTAACCAACCATGCTTTGTTAAGAAAAAACGGAGATGGCCAATCATGGCACAGGGGATGATTAAATGTAGATTATAAACTCCAACGATATACTTCATGAGGTTTTGCTATTCTCGGTTGAAAAACGAACGTAAATTATATATTGTAAATATTAGACCGTTGGTTTCCCCGTTTGAATGGTTTTACACTTGTAATTTTGGGGCCCTTTATAGCTTGTTGTTTAGTGTGAGCCAAGGCTCCGTGTTGAAAGCCGTACATTGACCTTTAATGGTTTACTTTTATAAATTGTTATTTGGATGGTGATTTGTCCCATTGGCACTCACACCACATCTTCCTATATCTATGTAAATAGGAACAAACAGTTTTAAAAAAAGTGTTTATTCATTAAATCATGTAAATGTATTGATAACAGGTGAGTTTCTTCTTGTACATGCATGCATTTAGTCATCCTTAAATATTTTGTTTATCAGTTTATCATAATGTTTTCGTTTTGTATTTCATTTTAAATACGAAAACATACTACATATACTTTAGCGGATAGTTCAACACTGTTATTCAGTTCTATTCTTACAGTATAAAATTAAATTTAAAGATAAATGTTCATCCATTTAAAATCGAAAACAGTACATTTATATTTAAAAAAGAAGATGTGGTATGATTGCCAATGAGACAACTCTCTATAAGAGACCAAAATGACACAGAAATTAACAACTATAGGTCACCGTACGGCTTTCAATAATGAGCAAAGCCAATATCGCATAATCAGCTATAAAAGGCCCAGAAATGACAATGTAAAACAATTCAAACGAGAATTATTTAGTTCCACACATGCAAAATAAATAATCTTCGCCGATGTAATATTTCAATTTATTACAACAACATGCATGCCTTCACTGAATTCATTCAGGTGCACAAATGATACGATTAAAGTTATTTTGTTTCTGTAAAGAGACAAAAAAGTTGATTAGAAATCTTTTATTTTGCTTTATTCTTAATCCTTAGTCAATTTGTAGTTAAAAACAGCCTATCTGAGCATTATGCGACTTATAATAAAAATTTCACAGCTCAATTTAAACTGACTGTAATGAATGACTTTGATAGAAAATACTTGAAAATTTCATTTTGGGCTACAGGAACATAAACTTTCAATATCAAGATCATTGTTTTACTGATTTTTTCTTTGTTTGTTCTACTTCTTTAAAGACTTCCAACAATTTTTGCAATGAATTTAGTAAAAAATCCAAGGTATTGAAGTGTCAAGGAATATTGACCCCCCTTTTTTCATCTGGTGTCAGTAAAGTGCTACAAATTGATCAACAGTGCAGTCATGGTCATTTAACTGTGTTTATTTACATCAGTTAATAAAATTTAAGATATAAAAATTTCATTTGGAATAATAAATGGTGCTTTTGTGAGTTTCTACAGTGCTTACATTAGGCTATGCTATCTGCCAAGTACATAGTATGACGCAATGCTATAAGGGGTAAAAATCAAATAATTTCATTAAATCTGCATGACAAAATTTTTTTGGGGGTAGTAAACAACTTATGTTTCAATATTTAACACCACAGAATAACTTTCTGTGCATTTATAACATTATTTAGGACATTTTTTATATAAAAGCATATTGTCAGGATGGGAAAAGCTAAAAATAGGACAAACTCAAGATTTAGGCTCTAAATTTGCAATATGTGACATTTTGCCCCCAAAAAGATTGAAATGTGGCTACTATTATCTCAAATGATCAGTTAAGACAAAAAAAACAATTGTTTTCTGATTTTGATGTTTCACCGCATTTTACTTAAAGAGACAAAAACGATGATTAGAAATCTTTTATTTTGCTTTATTCTTAATCCTTAGTCAATTTGTAGTTAAAAACAGCCTATCTGAGCATTATGCGACTTATAATAAAAATTTCACAGCTCAATTTAAACTGACTGTAATGAATGACTTTGATAGAAAATACTTGAAAATTTCATTTTGGGCTACAGGAACATAAACTTTCAATATCAAGATCATTGTTTTACTGATTTTTTCTTTGTTTGTTCTACTTCTTTAAAGACTTCCAACAATTTTTGCAATGAATTTAGTAAAAAATCCAAGGTATTGAAGTGTCAAGGAATATTGACCCCCCTTTTTTCATCTGGTGTCAGTAAAGTGCTACAAATTGATTAACAGTGCAGTCATGGTCATTTAACTGTGTTTATTTACATCAGTTAATAAAATTTAAGATATAAAAATTTCATTTGGAATAATAAATGGTGCTTTTGTGAGTTTCTACAGTGCTTACATTAGGCTATGCTATCTGCCAAGTACATAGTATGACGCAATGCTATAAGGGGTAAAAATCAAATAATTTCATTAAATCTGCATGACAAAATTTTTTTGGGGGTAGTAAACAACTTATGTTTCAATGTTTAACACCACAGAATAACTTTCTGTGCATTTATAACATTATTTAGGACATTTTTTATATAAAAGCATATTGTCAGGATGGGAAAAGCTAAAAATAGGACAAACTCAAGATTTAGGCTCTAAATTTGCAATATGTGACATTTTGCCCCCAAAAAGATTGAAATGTGGCTACTTTTATCTCAAATGATCAGTTAAGACAAAAAAAAACAATTGTTTTCTGATTTTGATGTTTCACCGCATTTTACTTAAAGAGACAAAAAAGTTGATTAGAAATCTTTTATTTTGCTTTATTCTTAATCCTTAGTCAATTTGTAGTTAAAAACAGACTATCTGAGCATTATGCGACTTATAATAAAAATTTCACAGCTCAATTTAAACTGACTGTAATGAATGACTTTGATAGAAAATACTTGAAAATTTCATTTTGGGCTACAGGAACATAAACTTTCAATATCAAGATCATTGTTTTACTGATTTTTTCTTTGTTTGTTCTACTTCTTTAAAGACTTCCAACAATTTTTGCAATGAATTTAGTAAAAAATCCAAGGTATTGAAGTGTCAAGGAATATTGACCCCCCTTTTTTCATCTGGTGTCAGTAAAGTGCTACAAATTGATCAACAGTGCAGTCATGGTCATTTAACTGTGTTTATTTACATCAGTTAATAAAATTTAAGATATAAAAATTTCATTTGGAATAATAAATGGTGCTTTTGTGAGTTTCTACAGTGCTTACATTAGGCTATGCTATCTGCCAAGTACATAGTATGACGCAATGCTATAAGGGGTAAAAATCAAATAATTTCATTAAATCTGCATGACAAAATTTTTTTGGGGGTAGTAAACAACTTATGTTTCAATGTTTAACACCACAGAATAACTTTCTGTGCATTTATAACATTATTTAGGACATTTTTTTATATAAAAGCATATTGTCAGGATGGGAAAAGCTAAAAATAGGACAAACTCAAGATTTAGGCTCTAAATTTGCAATATGTGACATTTTGCCCCCAAAAAGATTGAAATGTGGCTACTATTATCTCAAATGATCAGTTAAGACAAAAACAAACAATTGTTTTCTGATTTTGATGTTTCACCGCATTTTACTTAAAGGTGTCATACCACCAATTAAAAGTCCCTATCTGTTCAACCAAATTTTGCAATTTTCACAGCTTTCTAAATATTTTACCTTAAGTTTAACTTCATAGAAACTAGGTATATCCTGAATTGTACAGGTGTCACCTTTCTGCATGTCAATTTTCAACATACATTCAAAATCATATAAGAAGGCAGAGAGCTTCCGAAAGGAGGTACCACTAAAAATAACCCCTGGTTTTCTGGAAATCTTAAATTAGTATACTATGGAGCGCATTAATACTCAATTTTTAATGCAAACTCATAGACAGGTAAATTTTGGCTCAAAATGGTCTTAATATATTTCTCTTTCAACAAAATTTTCATTTCTGCAAATTTGTTAGTTAGTTTAGGTGAACAATGACATCAAATGCACTTTTTTTTGTCCGAGTAGGCCTACTTTCACATACGTTCTAAATTTGAGGGAGTAATTGGTGGTATGACACCTTTATTAAAGGTGTCATACCACCAATTAAAAGTCCCTTTCTGTTCAACCAAATTTTGCAATTTTCACAGCTTTCTAAATATTTTACCTTAAGTTTAACTTCATAGAAACTAGGTATATCCTGAATTGTACAGGTGTCACCTTTCTGCATGCCAATTTTCAACATACATTCAAAATCATATAAGAAGGCAGAGAGCTTCCGAAAGGAGGTACCACTAAAAATAACCCCTGGTTTTCTGGAAATCTTAAATTAGTATACTATGGAGCGCATTAATACTCAATTTTTAATGCAAACTCATAGACAGGTAAATTTTGGCTCAAAATGGTCTTAACATATTTCTCTTTCAACAAAATTTTCATTTCTGCAAATTTGTTAGTTTAGGTGAACAATGACATCAAATGCACTTTTTTTTGTCCGAGTAGGCCTACTTTCACATACGTTCTAAATTTGAGGGAGTAATTGGTGGTATGACACCTAAAGAGACAAAAAAAATGATTAGAAATCTTTTATTTTGCTTTATTCTTAATCCTTAGTCAATTTGTAGTTAAAAACAGCCTATCTGAGCATTATGCGACTTATAATAAAAATTTCACAGCTCAATTTAAACTGACTGTAATGAATGACTTTGATAGAAAATACTTGAAAATTTCATTTTGGGCTACAGGAACATAAACTTTCAATATCAAGATCATTGTTTTACTGATTTTTTCTTTGTTTGTTCTACTTCTTTAAAGACTTCCAACAATTTTTGCAATGAATTTAGTAAAAAATCCAAGGTATTGAAGTGTCAAAGAATATTGACCCCCCTTTTTTCATCTGGTGTCAGTAAAGTGCTACAAATTGATCAACAGTGCAGTCATGGTCATTTAACTGTGTTTATTTACATCAGTTAATAAAATTTAAGATATAAAAATTTCATTTGGAATAATAAATGGTGCTTTTGTGAGTTTCTACAGTGCTTACATTAGGCTATGCTATCTGCCAAGTACATAGTATGACGCAATGCTATAAGGGGTAAAAATCAAATAATTTCATTAAATCTGCATTACAAAATTTTTTTGGGGGTAGTAAACAACTTATGTTTCAATGTTTAACACCACAGAATAACTTTCTGTGCATTTATAACATTATTTAGGACATTTTTTATATAAAAGCATATTGTCAGGATGGGAAAAGCTAAAAATAGGACAAACTCAAGATTTAGGCTCTAAATTTGCAATATGTGACATTTTGCCCCCAAAAAGATTGAAATGTGGCTACTATTATCTCAAATGATCAGTTAAGACAAAAAAAAACAATTGTTTTCTGATTTTGATGTTTCACCGCATTTTACTTAAAGGTGTCATACCACCAATTAAAAGTCCCTATCTGTTCAACCAAATTTTGCAATTTTCACAGCTTTCTAAATATTTTACCTTAAGTTTAACTTCATAGAAACTAGGTATATCCTGAATTGTACAGGTGTCACCTTTCTGCATGCCAATTTTCAACATACATTCAAAATCATATAAGAAGGCAGAGAGCTTCCGAAAGGAGGTACCACTAAAAATAACCCCTGGTTTTCTGGAAATCTTAAATTAGTATACTATGGAGCGCATTAATACTCAATTTTTAATGCAAACTCATAGACAGGTAAATTTTGGCTCAAAATGGTCTTAATATATTTCTCTTTCAACAAAATTTTCATTTCTGCAAATTTGTTAGTTAGTAAGGTGAACAATGACATCAAATGCACTTTTTTTTTGTCCGAGTAGGCCTACTTTCACATACGTTCTAAATTTGAGGGAGTAATTGGTGGTATGACACCTAAAGAGACAAAAAAGTTGATTAGAAATCTTTTATTTTGCTTTATTCTTAATCCTTAGTCAATTTGTAGTTAAAAACAGCCTATCTGAGCATTATGCGACTTATAATAAAAATTTCACAGCTCAATTTAAACTGACTGTAATGAATGACTTTGATAGAAAATACTTGAAAATTTCATTTTGGGCTACAGGAACATAAACTTTCAATATCAAGATCATTGTTTTACTGATTTTTTCTTTGTTTGTTCTACTTCTTTAAAGACTTCCAACAATTTTTGCAATGAATTTAGTAAAAAATCCAAGGTATTGAAGTGTCAAGGAATATTGACCCCCCTTTTTTCATCTGGTGTCAGTAAAGTGCTACAAATTGATCAACAGTGCAGTCATGGTCATTTAACTGTGTTTATTTACATCAGTTAATAAAATTTAAGATATAAAAATTTCATTTGGAATAATAAATGGTGCTTTTGTGAGTTTCTACAGTGCTTACATTAGGCTATGCTATCTGCCAAGTACATAGTATGACGCAATGCTATAAGGGGTAAAAATCAAATAATTTCATTAAATCTGCATGACAAAATTTTTTTGGGGGTAGTAAACAACTTATGTTTCAATGTTTAACACCACAGAATAACTTTCTGTGCATTTATAACATTATTTAGGACATTTTTTATATAAAAGCATATTGTCAGGATGGGAAAAGCTAAAAATAGGACAAACTCAAGATTTAGGCTCTAAATTTGCAATATGTGACATTTTGCCCCAAAAAGATTGAAATGTGGCTACTATTATCTCAAATGATCAGTTAAGACAAAAAAAACAATTGTTTTCTGATTTTGATGTTTCACCGCATTTTACTTAAAGGTGTCATACCACCAATTAAAAGTCCCTATCTGTTCAACCAAATTTTGCAATTTTCACAGCTTTCTAAATATTTTACCTTAAGTTTAACTTCATAGAAACTAGGTATATCCTGAATTGTACAGGTGTCACCTTTCTGCATGTCAATTTTCAACATACATTCAAAATCATATAAGAAGGCAGAGAGCTTCCGAAAGGAGGTACCACTAAAAATAACCCCTGGTTTTCTGGAAATCTTAAATTAGTATACTATGGAGCGCATTAATACTCAATTTTTAATGCAAACTCATAGACAGGTAAATTTTGGCTCAAAATGGTCTTAATATATTTCTCTTTCAACAAAATTTTCATTTCTGCAAATTTGTTAGTTAGTTAGGTGAACAATGACATCAAATGCACTTTTTTTTGTCCGAGTAGGCCTACTTTCACATACGTTCTAAATTTGAGGGAGTAATTGGTGGTATGACACCTTTATTAAAGGTGTCATACCACCAATTAAAAGTCCCTTTCTGTTCAACCAAATTTTGCAATTTTCACAGCTTTCTAAATATTTTACCTTAAGTTTAACTTCATAGAAACTAGGTATATCCTGAATTGTACAGGTGTCACCTTTCTGCATGCCAATTTTTCAACATACATTCAAAATCATATAAGAAGGCAGAGAGCTTCCGAAAGGAGGTACCACTAAAAATAACCCCTGGTTTTCTGGAAATCTTAAATTAGTATACTATGGAGCGCATTAATACTCAATTTTTAATGCAAACTCATAGACAGGTAAATTTTGGCTCAAAATGGTCTTAACATATTTCTCTTTCAACAAAATTTTCATTTCTGCAAATTTGTTAGTTTAGGTGAACAATGACATCAAATGCACTTTTTTTGTCCGAGTAGGCCTACTTTCACATACGTTCTAAATTTGAGGGAGTAATTGGTGGTATGACACCTAAAGAGACAAAAAAAATGATTAGAAATCTTTTATTTTGCTTTATTCTTAATCCTTAGTCAATTTGTAGTTAAAAACAGCCTATCTGAGCATTATGCGACTTATAATAAAAATTTCACAGCTCAATTTAAACTGACTGTAATGAATGACTTTGATAGAAAATACTTGAAAATTTCATTTTGGGCTACAGGAACATAAACTTTCAATATCAAGATCATTGTTTTACTGATTTTTTCTTTGTTTGTTCTACTTCTTTAAAGACTTCCAACAATTTTTGCAATGAATTTAGTAAAAAATCCAAGGTATTGAAGTGTCAAAGAATATTGACCCCCCTTTTTTCATCTGGTGTCAGTAAAGTGCTACAAATTGATCAACAGTGCAGTCATGGTCATTTAACTGTGTTTATTTACATCAGTTAATAAAATTTAAGATATAAAAATTTCATTTGGAATAATAAATGGTGCTTTGTGAGTTTCTACAGTGCTTACATTAGGCTATGCTATCTGCCAAGTACATAGTATGACGCAATGCTATAAGGGGTAAAAATCAAATAATTTCATTAAATCTGCATTACAAAATTTTTTTGGGGGTAGTAAACAACTTATGTTTCAATGTTTAACACCACAGAATAACTTTCTGTGCATTTATAACATTATTTAGGACATTTTTTATATAAAAGCATATTGTCAGGATGGGAAAAGCTAAAAATAGGACAAACTCAAGATTTAGGCTCTAAATTTGCAATATGTGACATTTTGCCCCCAAAAAGATTGAAATGTGGCTACTATTATCTCAAATGATCAGTTAAGACAAAAAAAAACAATTGTTTTCTGATTTTGATGTTTCACCGCATTTTACTTAAAGGTGTCATACCACCAATTAAAAGTCCCTATCTGTTCAACCAAATTTTGCAATTTTCACAGCTTTCTAAATATTTTACCTTAAGTTTAACTTCATAGAAACTAGGTATATCCTGAATTGTACAGGTGTCACCTTTCTGCATGCAATTTTCAACATACATTCAAAATCATATAAGAAGGCAGAGAGCTTCCGAAAGGAGGTACCACTAAAAATAACCCCTGGTTTTCTGGAAATCTTAAATTAGTATACTATGGAGCGCATTAATACTCAATTTTTAATGCAAACTCATAGACAGGTAAATTTTGGCTCAAAATGGTCTTAATATATTTCTCTTTCAACAAAATTTTCATTTCTGCAAATTTGTTAGTTAGTTAAGGTGAAACAATGACATCAAATGCACTTTTTTTTTGTCCGAGTAGGCCTACTTTCACATACGTTCTAAATTTGAGGGAGTAATTGGTGGTATGACACCTAAAGAGACAAAAAAGTTGATTAGAAATCTTTTATTTTGCTTTATCTTAATCCTTAGTCAATTTGTAGTTAAAAACAGCCTATCTGAGCATTATGCGACTTATAATAAAAATTTCACAGCTCAATTTAAACTGACTGTAATGAATGACTTTGATAGAAAATACTTGAAAATTTCATTTTGGGCTACAGGAACATAAACTTTCAATATCAAGATCATTGTTTTACTGATTTTTTCTTTGTTTGTTCTACTTCTTTAAAGACTTCCAACAATTTTTGCAATGAATTTAGTAAAAAATCCAAGGTATTGAAGTGTCAAAGAATATTGACCCCCCTTTTTTCATCTGGTGTCAGTAAAGTGCTACAAATTGATCAACAGTGCAGTCATGGTCATTTAACTGTGTTTATTTACATCAGTTAATAAAATTTAAGATATAAAAATTTCATTTGGAATAATAAATGGTTCTTTTGTGAGTTTCTACAGTGCTTACATTAGGCTATGCTATCTGCCAAGTACATAGTATGACGCAATGCTATAAGGGGTAAAAATCAAATAATTTCATAAAATCTGCATGACAAAATTTTTTTGGGGGTAGTAAACAACTTATGTTTCAATGTTTAACACCACAGAATAACTTTCTGTGCATTTATAACATTATTTAGGACATTTTTTATATAAAAGCATATTGTCAGGATGGGAAAAGCTAAAAATAGGACAAACTCAAGATTTAGGCTCTAAATTTGCAATATGTGACATTTTGCCCCCAAAAAGATTGAAATGTGGCTACTATTATCTCAAATGATCAGTTAAGACAAAAAAAACCAATTGTTTTCTGATTTTGATGTTTCACCGCATTTTACTTAAAGGTGTCATACCACCAATTAAAAGTCCCTATCTGTTCAACCAAATTTTGCAATTTTCACAGCTTTCTAAATATTTTACCTTAAGTTTAACTTCATAGAAACTAGGTATATCCTGAATTGTACAGGTGTCACCTTTCTGCATGCCAATTTTCAACATACATTCAAAATCATATAAGAAGGCAGAGAGCTTCCGAAAGGAGGTACCACTAAAAATAACCCCTGGTTTTCTGGAAATCTTAAATTAGTATACTATGGAGCGCATTAATACTCAATTTTTAATGCAAACTCATGGGGGGGGGGGGGGAAAAAAAAAAAAAAAAAAAAAAAAAACAATGACATCAAATGCACTTTTTTTTTGTCCGAGTAGGCCTACTTTCACATACGTTCTAAATTTGAGGGAGTAATTGGTGGTATGACACCTAAAGAGACAAAAAAAGTTGATTAGAAATCTTTTATTTTGCTTTATTCTTAATCCTTAGTCAATTTGTAGTTAAAAACAGCCTATCTGAGCATTATGCGACTTATAATAAAAATTTCACAGCTCAATTTAAACTGACTGTAATGAATGACTTTGATAGAAAATACTTGAAAATTTCATTTTGGGCTACAGGAACATAAACTTTCAATATCAAGATCATTGTTTTACTGATTTTTTCTTTGTTTGTTCTACTTCTTTAAAGACTTCCAACAATTTTTGCAATGAATTTAGTAAAAAATCCAAGGTATTGAAGTGTCAAAGAATATTGACCCCCTTTTTTCATCTGGTGTCAGTAAAGTGCTACAAATTGATCAACAGTGCAGTCATGGTCATTAAACTGTGTTTATTTACATCAGTTAAACTCATAGACAGGTAAATTTTGGCTCAAAATGGTCTTAATATATTTCTCTTTCAACAAAATTTTCATTTCTGCAAATTTGTTAGTTAGTTAAGGTGAACAATGACATCAAATGCACTTTTTTTTGTCCGAGTAGGCCTACTTTCACATACGTTCTAAATTTGAGGGAGTAATTGGTGGTATGACACCTAAAGAGACAAAAAAGTTGATTAGAAATCTTTTATTTTGCTTTATTCTTAATCCTTAGTCAATTTGTAGTTAAAAACAGCCTATCTGAGCATTATGCGACTTATAATAAAAATTTCACAGCTCAATTTAAAATGACTGTAATGAATGACTTTGATAGAAAATACTTGAAAATTTCATTTTGGGCTACAGGAACATAAACTTTCAATATCAAGATCATTGTTTTACTGATTTTTTCTTTGTTTGTTCTACTTCTTTAAAGACTTCCAACAATTTTTGCAATGAATTTAGTAAAAAATCCAAGGTATTGAAGTGTCAAAGAATATTGACCCCCCTTTTTTCATCTGGTGTCAGTAAAGTGCTACAAATTGATCAACAGTGCAGTCATGGTCATTTAACTGTGTTTATTTACATCAGTTAATAAAATTTAAGATATAAAAATTTCATTTGGAATAATAAATGGTTCTTTTGTGAGTTTCTACAGTGCTTACATTAGGCTATGCTATCTGCCAAGTACATAGTATGACGCAATGCTATAAGGGGTAAAAATCAAATAATTTCATAAAATCTGCATGACAAAATTTTTTTGGGGTAGTAAACAACTTATGTTTCAATGTTTAACACCACAGAATAACTTTCTGTGCATTTATAACATTATTTAGGACATTTTTTATATAAAAGCATATTGTCAGGATGGGAAAAGCTAAAAATAGGACAAACTCAAGATTTAGGCTCTAAATTTGCAATATGTGACATTTTGCCCCCAAAAAGATTGAAATGTGGCTACTATTATCTCAAATGATCAGTTAAGACAAAAAAAAACCAATTGTTTTCTGATTTTGATGTTTCACCGCATTTTACTTAAAGGTGTCATACCACCAATTAAAAGTCCCTATCTGTTCAACCAAATTTGCAATTTTCACAGCTTTCTAAATATTTTACCTTAAGTTAACTTCATAGAACTAGTATATCCTGAATTGTACAGGTGTCACCTTTCTGCATGCGATTTTCAAACATACATTCAAATCATATAGAAGGCAGAGAGCTTCCGAAAGAGGTACCACTAAAATAACCCCTGGTTTCTGGAAATCTAAATTAGTATACTATGGAGCGCATTAATACTCAATTTTTAATGCAAACTCATAGACAGGTAAATTTTGGCTCAAAATGGTCTTAATATATTTCTCTTTCAAAAAATTTTCTATTGTACTGACAAATTTGTTTAGTTTATTGTAGGTTGAACCTTTATTATGTTAACAATAAACTGCACTACTTCTTATTTACTACTTCAGAAATAGGATACATTGTACATTCATCTGCTGAATTACATAATTAAATATTAAGCAAGAGCTTCCGAAGAGTACAAAATAACGGTAATAAAAGTAATATGGATTATAACAACTCTAAAGTAAGTCAAATAAAATTTAGAATATATCTGAAATTTGTTATTGTATGAACAATATAATGCACTTTTTATTCCAGTAGGCTACTCACTTAGTCTAATTTAGGGTAGTTAACACTAAGGAAAAAAATAATCTTATTTTGCTTATTCTTATCTAGTCAACTTGTTACGCTATTACATATGCGACTTATAATAAAATTTCACAGCTCAATTTAAACTAACTGTAATGAATGACTTTGATAGAAATACTTGAAAATTTCATTTTGGGCTACAGGAACATAAACTTTCAATATCAAGATCATTGTTTTACTGATTTTTTCTTTGTTTGTTCTACTTCTTTAAAGACTTCCAACAATTTTTGCAATGAATTTAGTAAAAAATCCAAGGTATTGAAGTGTCAAGGAATATTGACCCCCCTTTTTTCATCTGGTGTCAGTAAAGTGCTACAAATTGATCAACAGTGCAGTCATGGTCATTTAACTGTGTTTATTTACATCAGTTAATAAAATTTAAGATATAAAAATTTCATTTGGAATAATAAATGGTGCTTTTGTGAGTTTCTACAGTGCTTACATTAGGCTATGCTATCTGCCAAGTACATAGTATGACGCAATGCTATAAGGGGTAAAAATCAAATAATTCATTAAATCTGCATGACAAAATTTTTTTGGGGGTAGTAAACAACTTATGTTTCAATGTTTAACACCACAGAATAACTTTCTGTGCATTTATAACATTATTTAGGACATTTTTTATATAAAAGCATATTGTCAGGATGGGAAAAGCTAAAAATAGGACAAACTCAAGATTTAGGCTCTAAATTTGCAATATGTGACATTTTGCCCCAAAAAGATTGAAATGTGGCTACTATTATCTCAAATGATCAGTTAAGACAAAAAAAACAATTGTTTTCTGATTTTGATGTTTCACCGCATTTTACTTTAGGGCATATCCAACAGTTTCAGGGGAGGTAATAACAAACGTAAATGTCGTCTATTGTTTCCCGTAATTTCACGGTGTTTCAACGACGTCATAGTGGCCGTCTGGAAAGGGCGGTTTCTTGGGCACGGCGGGAGTCGGCAAAAAACTCATACAGAATATTAACAGAACTAGAACTCAAACCTTAATAGTTATCTTTGTCCTTTTGGTCTATTATAAAAGAACTGCAATTATCTTAATCTTTACTAGACCATACTCACTTAAGTTTCCGTTTTATTAAAATTATCTTCAATACAGTAGAAAACAACGACAGCAAATGCGTAATGATTTATTATTGCAGTATAATGCAATGTTTGTGTATAACAAATTTGTATTGTCTTAGTATCAATCCTGTTATTTTGGATTTTAAACCAATAAACATTACTTACTTACTTACTTACTTGAGAATTTGAAAGATCATGCATCTAGCTTTGCTTTGAAGTGCTAATATATATTTATATAGTAGCTCTTTAAATGCATACGACCTTTAACCGATAAACAATGTAAAACAAAAGATGACACAGTAATAAAAAAATATTGAAATAAGAAAACATTGTAATATAATATACACTGACATACAAGTAGAAAATATCTGACGATGTTGGTGTTTACTTATGTATGAGGAAACAAATATAATTTAACACAAAAAAAACCCAGTGTAGGTCTTGACTAATTAGACACGCCCTCTTAAATCAGCGGGTCCATAACAGGATAGGGAAAAAAAGGGGCTAATAGCTTAACTCAAGATTTTGATCATTATTCAACTTTATCTAGTACGGCATACGTTTTACCGCTAGTACACTCTTTATATCTTGATAATGTATCAATCATTTACTTCAGATCTACTATCGCCTCGTCGTAAATATGCGTGATATATTTGCCACTGGAGCACGGGACCAATCAATTCATCAGTTTCATATAGTGATGCATAATCATTAGTTCTCAACTTATAATTGTCTCAAAGAGTATTCCAGTTTTGGTATTTTATTTTTATTTTATATCTTATTTCTAAACGAAAATTTTAGAATTTCTTTCCGCATCTTTCTCTTTGAATTCATTTGTTTGAATACTCAATAATAATATAGTAGTCTACATCAGTGGTTACATTGTATGCAGCCAAACTATGTAGAGGGCAGTAGAACAGAAAACAATTTTCATTGTGTATATATGCAATAACTCATATATTGAAGCGTAAAACCAGGGCTCGTTTAGGTGGAAAAATTACTGTGTCAATTTCATTTACTTATATATTGTGAATATGTCATAAAAGCAAAAACACACGACAAAAATGGCCACAATTTATAATAACATTCAACATTTTTCGGCCGTTTCGTTTATTCTCAAGTTAATGTCTTACTGATCTGCTTTGTTAATCAACGTATTTTTTTCATCTACAACTGCAAAAGGCGCAACAGATGCGACTTATTTGAAGATTCATGTGACCTTTGTTGTCGTTTAGATATTTTATTCGAAGTTCGTATATCCCTTCAACCATTTATTTAGATGGTATTTTAACGTATAGATAGCGCAAAACTCTCCTTCCTTACTCTATGCATCTGATATTACGACATTTTTATTTCGACTAAACGAGGCTGCAAATTTATACATCCGAGCAGCTAAACGGTCGCACCCAATTTTAGCAAATATATACACGTAACTGTCGGACGGGAGCAGTCCAGAGATGTGAATATTTCTATACACAATCAATCCTTTTTTTACGAAAAAAAAATGTTTAAGGTATACATTAATACGACAGCAACCCAACGACACATATAATTCAAAACACTAAGAATCAACATACAGATTTTTGCTATAGGTAGAAGCCTGTAAAGAAAAAAAAAAAAAAACTGCAACATGAATATAAAATACGGAGTCGGTGAGATTTTAGACAGTCAAGTGTTTGGTTTCAAAATTTCAAGTGCTCTTTATTGATTTCGATATGTGAAATTATATAGACAGTGTAATATAAATCAGTGTAAGAAAAACACGTCTTTGTAAAGTAACGGTAAAATAAATAATGATTATGGATGACGGACGTCAAGTGGCATATTAAATGAATAATCAGAACAAAAACATCAAATGTAAATATAATATGAAAATTAACCCTGCTTTGTACTATAGACCGACACACAGAAACGGATTTCTAACGTATAATTCGTTTGTTTTAAAAGAGGGATGAAATACCGTATACCAGAGCCGGGGACTATTTTAGTAGTTTGTAATTCCATGGTTTGCTAACCCGAATAATTCAGTCCCTCCCCGTAATCGATCTCTCCTACTTGCGAGGTAGTAATCGTAGATCAGCGGAATATAACGACTGAGTTATTCGGGTTAATGGTTTGCATGTTTCACACCCGGGTTTCACAATTTTGACGAACACCATAGTAAAGCTAACTGAATTATTAGCTCGTACATATACTTGTCCATTATAAATAAGAAGATGCGATATGCTATCGAGACAACTATCCAACAAAGTTACAGTGTAAAAATACATTTGTCTTCCACACCGTCGCACTGCCTAAAGAAAAATTAGCGGGGAAATATAACGTTACGTCCCGAAACGTCTTAATTTTTGGCGCAATTTGTGAGGCTTACGGAAGGGATTGAGTAAACAATATTATATTACTCGATTTTTCTCAAAAACGAATATGGTGACAAATATTTTTCAAAACGTTATGACGTTCCAATTTTTTCAAAGAATAACATATCTTACTTTGGTCAAATCGACACCGTTAGAAATATTTAAAAAAATCTAAAATGTTCATTTCAAATGTTCATTTCTTGCCGTTTTGGGGAGTAACCATAACGTTTTTGGCTTTATTTGAGTAAGAATTAATTCTTTAAATGGTAGAGTTAGATTTTTCTAACCATCTTGAACTATTTTGCTTCAATTTGAGCTCCCTTATATAAGTATATGTTGATTAAAAAATCATATTTATTTTTTTTAAATAAAAAACGTTTGTTTCTTCAAAATTGCAAAAATGTTCAATTTTCAGTAGTAGTTTTTGCAAAAACGAAATCGACAACAAATATTTTTTTTGGCAAAATTTTATTCTCTGTCAATTGAAGAATGAAATATCTTTACGGGAAAAAATTCTCACCGTCAAAAATAAACTATTGGATATGCCCTTAAAGAGACAAAAAAGTTGATTAGAAATCTTTTATTTTGCTTTATTCTTAATCCTTAGTCAATTTGTAGTTAAAAACAGCCTCTCTGAGCATTATGCGACTTATAATAAAAATTTCACAGCTCAATTTAAACTGACTGTAATGAATGACTTTGATAGAAAATACTTGAAAATTTCATTTTGGGCTACAGGAACATAAACTTTCAATATCAAGATCATTGTTTTACTGATTTTTTCTTTGTTTGTTCTACTTCTTTAAAGACTTCCAACAATTTTTGCAATGAATTTAGTAAAAAATCCAAGGTATTGAAGTGTCAAGGAATATTGACCCCCCTTTTTTCATCTGGTGTCAGTAAAGTGCTTCAAATTGATCAACAGTGCAGTCATGGTCATTTAACTGTGTTTATTTACATCAGTTAATAAAATTTAAGATATAAAAATTTCATTTGGAATAATAAATGGTGCTTTTGTGAGTTTCTACAGTGCTTACATTAGGCTATGCTATCTGCCAAGTACATAGTATGACGCAATGCTATAAGGGGTAAAAATCAAATAATTTCATTAAATCTGCATGAAAAAATTTTTTTGGGGTAGTAAACAACTTATGTTTCAATGTTTAACACCACAGAATAACTTTCTGTGCATTTATAACATTATTTAGGACATTTTTTTATATAAAAGCATATTGTCAGGATGGGAAAAGCTAAAAATAGGACAAACTCAAGATTTAGGCTCTAAATTTGCAATATGTGACATTTTGCCCCCAAAAAGATTGAAATGTGGCTACTATTATCTCAAATGATCAGTTAAGACAAAAAAAACCAATTGTTTTCTGATTTTGATGTTTCACCGCATTTTACTTAAAGAGACAAAAAAGTTGATTAGAAATCTTTTATTTTGCTTTATTCTTAATCCTTAGTCAATTTGTAGTTAAAAACAGCCTATCTGAGCATTATGCGACTTATAATAAAAATTTCACAGCTCAATTTAAACTGACTGTAATGAATGACTTTGATAGAAAATACTTGAAAATTTCATTTTGGGCTACAGGAACATAAACTTTCAATATCAAGATCATTGTTTTACTGATTTTTTCTTTGTTTGTTCTACTTCTTTAAAGACTTCCAACAATTTTTGCAATGAATTTAGTAAAAAATCCAAGGTATTGAAGTGTCAAGGAATATTGACCCCCCTTTTTTCATCTGGTGTCAGTAAAGTGCTACAAATTGATCAACAGTGCAGTCATGGTCATTTAACTGTGTTTATTTACATCAGTTAATAAAATTTAAGATATAAAAATTTCATTTGGAATAATAAATGGTGCTTTTGTGAGTTTCTACAGTGCTTACATTAGGCTATGCTATCTGCCAAGTACATAGTATGACGCAATGCTATAAGGGTAAAAATCAAATAATTTCATTAAATCTGCATGACAAAATTTTTTTGGGGGTAGTAAACAACTTATGTTTCAATGTTTAACACCACAGAATAACTTTCTGTGCATTTATAACATTATTTAGGACATTTTTTATATAAAAGCATATTGTCAGGATGGGAAAAGCTAAAAATAGGACAAACTCAAGATTTAGGCTCTAAATTTGCAATATGTGACATTTTGCCCCCAAAAAGATTGAAATGTGGCTACTATTATCTCAAATGATCAGTTAAGACAAAACAAAACAATTGTTTTCTGATTTTGATGTTTCACCGCATTTTACTTAAAGAGACAAAAAAGTTGATTAGAAATCTTTTATTTTGCTTTATTCTTAATCCTTAGTCAATTTGTAGTTAAAAACAGCCTATCTGAGCATTATGCGACTTACAATAAAAATTTCACAGCTCAATTTAAACTGACTGTAATGAATGACTTTGATAGAAAATACTTGAAAATTTCATTTTGGGCTACAGGAACATAAACTTTCAATATCAAGATCATTGTTTTACTGATTTTTTCTTTGTTTGTTCTACTTCTTTAAAGACTTCCAACAATTTTTGCAATGAATTTAGTAAAAAATCCAAGGTATTGAAGTGTCAAGGAATATTGACCCCCCTTTTTTCATCTGGTGTCAGTAAAGTGCTACAAATTGATCAACAGTGCAGTCATGGTCATTTAACTGTGTTTATTTACATCAGTTAATAAAATTTAAGATATAAAAATTTCATTTGGAATAATAAATGGTGCTTTTGTGAGTTTCTACAGTGCTTACATTAGGCTATGCTATCTGCCAAGTACATAGTATGACGCAATGCTATAAGGGGTAAAAATCAAATAATTTCATTAAATCTGCATGACAAAATTTTTTTGGGGGTAGTAAACAACTTATGTTTCAATGTTTAACACCACAGAATAACTTTCTGTGCATTTATAACATTATTTAGGACATTTTTTATATAAAAGCATATTGTCAGGATGGGAAAAGCTAAAAATAGGACAAACTCAAGATTTAGGCTCTAAATTTGCAATATGTGACATTTTGCCCCCAAAAAGATTGAAATGTGGCTACTATTATCTCAAATGATCAGTTAAGACAAAAAAAAACAATTGTTTTCTGATTTTGATGTTTCACCGCATTTTACTTAAAGAGACAAAAAAGTTGATTAGAAATCTTTTATTTTGCTTTATTCTTAATCCTTAGTCAATTTGTAGTTAAAAACAGCCTATCTGAGCATTATGCGACTTACAATAAAAATTTCACAGCTCAATTTAAACTGACTGTAATGAATGACTTTGATAGAAAATACTTGAAAATTTCATTTTGGGCTACAGGAACATAAACTTTCAATATCAAGATCATTGTTTTACTGATTTTTTCTTTGTTTGTTCTACTTCTTTAAAGACTTCCAACAATTTTTGCAATGAATTTAGTAAAAAATCCAAGGTATTGAAGTGTCAAGGAATATTGACCCCCCTTTTTTCATCTGGTGTCAGTAAAGTGCTACAAATTGATCAACAGTGCAGTCATGGTCATTTAACTGTGTTTATTTACATCAGTTAATAAAATTTAAGATATAAAAATTTCATTTGGAATAATAAATGGTGCTTTTGTGAGTTTCTACAGTGCTTACATTAGGCTATGCTATCTGCCAAGTACATAGTATGACGCAATGCTATAAGGGGTAAAAATCAAATAATTTCATTAAATCTGCATGACAAAATTTTTTTGGGGGTAGTAAACAACTTATGTTTCAATGTTTAACACCACAGAATAACTTTCTGTGCATTTATAACATTATTTAGGACATTTTTTTATATAAAAGCATATTGTCAGGATGGGAAAAGCTAAAAATAGGACAAACTCAAGATTTAGGCTCTAAATTTGCAATATGTGACATTTTGCCCCCAAAAAGATTGAAATGTGGCTACTATTATCTCAAATGATCAGTTAAGACAAAAAAAAACAATTGTTTTCTGATTTTGATGTTTCACCGCATTTTACTTAAAGGCGTCATACCACCAATTAAAAGTCCCTATCTGTTCAACCAAATTTTGCAATTTTCACAGCTTTCTTAATATTTTACCTTAAGTTTAACTTCATAGAAACTAGGTATATCCTGAATTGTACAGGTGTCACCTTTCTGCATGCCAATTTTCAACATACATTCAAAATCATATAAGAAGGCAGAGAGCTTCCGAAAGGAGGTACCACTAAAAATAACCCCTGGTTTTCTGGAAATCTTAAATTAGTATACTATGGAGCGCATTAATACTCAATTTTTAATGCAAACTCATAGACAGGTAAATTTTGGCTCAAAATGGTCTTAACATATTTCTCTTTCAACAAAATTTTCATTTCTGCAAATTTGTTAGTTGGTTTAGGTGAACAATGACATCAAATGCACTTTTTTTTGTCCGAGTAGGCCTACTTTCACATACGTTCTAAATTTGAGGGAGTAATTGGTGGTATGACACCTAAAGAGACAAAAAAGTTGATTAGAAATCTTTTATTTTGCTTTATTCTTAATCCTTAGTCAATTTGTAGTTAAAAACAGCCTATCTGAGCATTATGCGACTTATAATAAAAATTTCACAGCTCAATTTAAACTGACTGTAATGAATGACTTTGATAGAAAATACTTGAAAATTTCATTTTGGGCTACAGGAACATAAACTTTCAATATCAAGATCATTGTTTTACTGATTTTTTCTTTGTTTGTTCTACTTCTTTAAAGACTTCCAACAATTTTTGCAATGAATTTAGTAAAAAATCCAAGGTATTGAAGTGTCAAGGAATATTGACCCCCCTTTTTTCATCTGGTGTCAGTAAAGTGCTACAAATTGATCAACAGTGCAGTCATGGTCATTTAACTGTGTTTATTTACATCAGTTAATAAAATTTAAGATATAAAAATTTCATTTGGAATAATAAATGGTGCTTTTGTGAGTTTCTACAGTGCTTACATTAGGCTATGCTATCTGCCAAGTACATAGTATGACGCAATGCTATAAGGGGTAAAAATCAAATAATTTCATTAAATCTGCATGACAAAATTTTTTTGGGGGTAGTAAACAACTTATGTTTCAATGTTTAACACCACAGAATAACTTTCTGTGCATTTATAACATTATTTAGGACATTTTTTTATATAAAAGCATATTGTCAGGATGGGAAAAGCTAAAAATAGGACTAACTCAAGATTTAGGCTCTAAATTTGCAATATGTGACATTTTGCCCCCAAAAAGATTGAAATGTGGCTACTATTATCTCAAATGATCAGTTAAGACAAAAAAAAACAATTGTTTTCTGATTTTGATGTTTCACCGCATTTTACTTAAAGGTGTCATACCACCAATTAAAAGTCCCTAACTGTTCAACCAAATTTTGCAATTTTCACAGCTTTCTAAATATTTTACCTTAAGTTTAACTTCATAGAAACTAGGTATATCCTGAATTGTACAGGTGTCACCTTTCTGCATGCCAATTTTCAACATACATTCAAAATCATATAAGAAGGCAGAGAGCTTCCGAAAGGAGGTACCACTAAAAATAACCCCTGGTTTTCTGGAAATCTTAAATTAGTATACTATGGAGCGCATTAATACTCAATTTTTAATGCAAACTCATAGACAGGTAAATTTTGGCTCAAAATGGTCTTAATATATTTCTCTTTCAACAAAATTTTCATTTCTGCAAATTTGTTAGTTAGTTTAGGTGAACAATGACATCAAATGCACTTTTTTTTGTCCGAGTAGGCCTACTTTCACATTGTAATTGGTGCCATGGTGGTATGACACCTATTATATATTATATTCATCCGTATAAAAGTGGCACATGTATTTTATTTTATCCGTATATCTCATCGTGCCGGGTACAAGATAATTGAGTTGCTGCATGCATAAAGAACTTAGAATATTACTTAATACAAAATATCAGTATAATATTTCGACCCCACTATTTGAAGTTAACAAACATTTATTTAATTCTTTTGACCAAAGGTTTGTAAACTATACAAATCATTAATTTTACGTTCGTAGTAACATAGTAAATTCCATTGTCTGTCACCTGTGTCAATTCACGTGCACACTGACTACATTGCTGTAGTTGTATTTGAATCTTTCGGCCAATGAAATGAGACGTTATATGCTTATGATACGCCAGAATGTTATCAATGAACTATCAAACGCTAAACTTAACTGCATATCACTGTAGACATGGAAATTCTCGCGGGTTTGTTGTAAGTTAAGTTATCATAACCTCACAGATATACATGTACGCCGGTGTATTCAATGAAATTTACAATACGACCGACACGAGTTAAAAAAGACAAACAAGCAGTTTTTATCCAAATGTTTGGATGATACGTTTCACCCAACAAATTAAATTACGGGAAGTGAGGGGTTCCAAATCAACCAAATGCTACGAATGAGTCTGTAATGACAACGGATTTATGAATGACAGTCGACAAATGGAGACATAAAAGCCACACCCAGCAGGCAGGATACATTCTGGTCTTGAAAATAGTATTCAATATATAAGTCCGGCGAAACAAACATTCCGGTCAGACATGCAAACCCTGGCTACAAAAAAAATACGCCCGTTTTTATTCATCATTTTCATTTAATGCTAAATAGTTTTGTTGGAAATTTTTATTTCTAATAGCAAAAATGTGGACAAGACTATTGTTTTCAATCCAGATACGGCCAGAATTTTTGTTTAAGGCAAAAATAAGAGTAATTTTTGTTCTCTCAAATATCTCAGACTGCTTCCTCAATTCAAATGGTTCGCACCTTAGACTTTAAATCTTTCTAGAGCTTATACTGACTTTATACTGATCATTATTCAACTATGTAACTTGTTATTTACAAAATAGGCTGGAGCGTTTGGGGTTAAACATGTTTTCGTAGGTAAATGATATTGTGGAACTTTGTTTTCATGAGAGTGGAATAGTCTATAGAGTTTTACTTTCTGTTTGGTAGAAGAGTGAAATAGAAATCAATACGTTCTTGCTCAATCATGTGTCGCTTTGAAGGCGTCATCTTTATCCTAAGCAATGTGTTACTGTAATTTGAATTGCAAAATGACTTAGTGACATTTTCTCGACGCACTGGTCAACTCCACCATAGAAAATAACATGACTTTGACAATAAGTAAATACCAGAGAAAAATATATTTATAAGTAAAGAATATATAAAGGTATATGAATTAAATACACTGGAAATGGCAAAGTTCAAGAAGTCTAGTCTGATTCATTTTCCAAAAAAAAAAAAAAAAAGTCCGAGCAAAGGGTACGCCTTATACGCCCCCTCTAAATCCGCCACTGCACATGAAACTCACATGAACTGATTTCACGAACTAGTTCGTTTGAGGTGAAATTTCTATGAATTTAAATTGTCAATTAGATCATTGAAACACTTTCTCCACAATCAGGCTGATTGTGAATGACAAGGTTCCATTAAGGGATGGAAATAAGTTTGACATTTGTGTTACGATTTGAAAAACTATCAATGTATTAATTTAAGTTGCAGTATAAAACAATATTATGAAAATATAAACGTTCTCGTACACGGCGCAAAACTGGGGAAGGGAACTCAAGAACCTCGCCCTTCCCCAGTTTCTAAGCCTCATACAAAAAAAAAGTTTATATTTCCTGCCATTTACCTAATATTGTATATATATATGTCGTGTACATGTTGCGATTTGGTACATGTTATAACATGTACAAACATATTGTACATGTTACAACTTGTATGATGCAAAAATACAAGTTATAACATGTACAAAAGTACCTCGTACATGTTATAACATGTACAAAATATTGCTTAAAATGGTTTTAACTTTTCCAAATTTATAGAATAATACAGAACACTAATGATGATGATCAAAAGCCTAGACTAATTTATACATTTTTAGGGGAGGGTTGAGATCTCACAAACATGTTTAACCCCGCCGCATTTTTGCGCCTGTCCCAAGTCAGGAGCCTCTGGCCTTTGTTAGTCTTGTATTATTTTAATTTTAGTTTCTTGTGTACAATTTGGAAATTAGTATGGCGTTTATTATCACTGGACTAGTATATATTTGTTTAGGGGCCAGCTGAAGGACGCCTCCGGGTGCGGGAATTTCTCGCTACATTGAAGACCTGTTGGTGACCCTCTGCTGTTGTTTTTTATTTGGTCGGGTTGTTGTCTCTTTGACACATTCCCCATTTCCATTCTCAATTTTATTAGAATAATAAACAACTACCGTTGCAAATTTTTCAAATATGCTATTCAGTACTTGTACTGTGATCACATTTGCTTCATGGCTTGCCTTATGTTTGAAATGTGTTTTCATGCAATTTTATGTATTATCCTTTATCAGTGTGACACAGTTTAATAATAGCATACATTTTCTCAATGACAACAAAGTAGATAACTGGTACATCTGATATTTTTAAGAACAATGTCATAAAATTTTGGAAAATATTCCTCTCCCTCTTTTTAGCTTACCTGACCCAAAGGGCCAAGTGAGCTTTAATATCATCACTTGTCGTCCGTCGTCCGTCGTCGTTAACTGTTACAAAAACTTCATCTATGTACTAGTAAGTACTGGGCCAATTTAACCAAACTTGGCTACAATTATAATTGAAGTATCTTAACATGCAAAAAATAAAGCAATTCTCATATGCATACTCTGTAAAAGCATGAGTGAGGAAATTGTTTTCATTTGACCACTCTTAATTTTGAATATACTTGGATAATATATTTGGAGTTATTGAATCTACTCTTCACAAATAAGATCATTGCATGAGGCGAAAGTCATTTTGATATATCAATCCTCTATTTTAAAAACAGGGTATTGTTTGTAGAGAAATTTTCTCGACAAATCAAGGATTTCATTGTAAAATCTATCCTGGCTATCCTCTTGCGTCTTAAGTGTCAACTAGTATGAAAGTATTCTACAATTGCCTTCAAAGTGGAAAATCTCAATTATAATTCATCAGATTAAAATAGGACGTTAAGCAACCAACAATCAATCAATCAGATTAAAATACTGAGTAGTGTTTTCGCCTGTATTTGTGTGTTAAAAGGTATACAAAAATTATTAAAACTATTCATCTGGTCTTTGACTGTATCAAAAAGGACAAAAACACACTAGCATGAATGAAAAAAAAAAATGATGCAAACATTATTGATATTAATAGCATCTGTTGCAATAATACAAACTTGTACAAGTTAAAACCATTTTTAACCGGATTTTTGTGACAAAAAATGTCGGTTATTGATTTGGGGATGTACGGCGGGCGGGCGGCAATCAAATGTTGTCCGTGCATTAACTCATGAACCGTTCAACCAAAGCTTTTAAAATTTTAATATGTTGTTACTGACAACTAAATGAAGGTCAAGTTCAATAATGGCGTTTCCAGTCGTGTCCGTGCATTTACGCATGAACTATTCTACCTAAGCTTCCCAAATTTTAACATGTTGTTACTGATGACAAAATGGAGGTCAAGTTCAATAATGGCGATTTTGACTTTTACCGTTCAGGAGTTATGGTTCTTGAAAGATTGAAAAATGGAGTTTCCAGTCGTGTCCGTGCATTTACGCATGAACTGTTCTACCTAAGCTTCCCAAATTTTAATATGTTGTTACTGATGACAAAATGGAGGTCAAGTTCAATAATGACGATTTTGACTTTTATTGTTCAGGAGTTATGGTTCTTGAAAGATTGAAAAATTGTGTTTCCAGTCGTGTCCGTGCATTTACGCATGAACTGTTTTACCAAAGCTTCCCAAATTTTAATATGTTGTTACTGATGACAAAATAGAGGTCAAGTTCAATAATGACGATTTTGACTTTTACCGTTCAGGAGTTATGGTTCTTGAAAGATTGAAAAATGGTGTTTCCAGTCGTGTCCGTGCATTTTCTCATGAACCATTCAACCAAAGCTTTTGAAATTTTTATATGTTTTTACTGATGGCAAATTAGAGGTCAAGTTCAATAATGATGTTATAACATGTAAAAAATTGCAACTTGTATACGACAAAAAACCACTATTGGTTAATCAATGTAATCATTATAAAAGTTTTATTTTTTAGACAACATGTGTTAGGTTACCCAATCAGCAAATCAGAAACGAAAACACAAACAAAATGTAAAGGCACAACTTTATTTAAAAAAACACGTGTTAAATAAATACATTAAAAAAACATGAAATATAACTAAGAACTAATCGTTTAATTTATATCGAAATGCATGAAAAACTGTCTGTTGTAATTGGTTTTTGCTGTCAGTTAAAAAGTAAGATCTGCACATAAATCCAGCACAAGAAACACACTACTTCATACTATAAATCGTGTTAAGCGGAACATATTTCTACTGTGATGTTAAGCTTAAAACACCACTAATATATACTAATAAGTGTGACTGCCTGGCTATAAATTGAATAATTGAGAAAAGATATAAAAAGGCCAACAAAAAAGGATATGCAAAAATAGGACATAACAATAAGGAATTGGGTATAATGTGGTGCTAAAATATACATGACACATTAAATAGTACATATCATTTAAGAACACAAGAAAGATGATAATTTCATACAGACTTTCCTATATATATATATATATATAATAAATCAATCAAGGAATAACATAACGATAAAAAGTATGAATACACAAAATACCCTATTTGATAAAATATCTTTAAAAGTACATAACCATATGCACAGATGTGCCTACAATGTACATCGCTCATCTATGGAAACAATCGTCAGTTTATTAAGTAGAATATTTTTTTGCACATAATAAAGTTACTCTTTTTTTTCTTTTTTTTATAATTTGGCAATTGTCATGTTTAAACTGGGTACTAAGAGGTTTTAGATAACAGCCAAAACTACAAAAACAGTACAACGCAATGATTCAAAGATTTTTAGAGAAAAAAAATCAATATTTAAAGAGATATTTTTGTCCTTACATTTCGTACTATTTCAGTGCTTCTCTGTCAGATGGCTATAGTTTGTCAGTAATGTCAGTGCTTCTCTGATGGCTATAGTTTGTACTATGTCAGTGCTTCTCTGATGGCCATAGTTTGTCAGTAATGTCAGTGCTTCTCTGATGGCTATAGTTTGTACTATGTCAGTGCTTCTCTGATGGCCATAGTTTGTCAGTAATGTCAGTACTTCTCTGATGGCTATAGTTTGTCATTAATGTCAGTGCTTCTCTGATGGCTATAGTTTGTCAGTAATGTCAGTACTTCTCTGATGGCCATAGTTTGTCAGTAATGTCAGTGCTTCTCTGATGGCTATAGTTTGTACTATGTCAGTGCTTCTCTGATGGCCATAGTTTGTCAGTAATGTCAGTGCTTCTCTGATGGCTATAGTTTGTACTATGTCAGTGCTTCTCTGATGGCTATAGTTTGTCAGTAATGTCAGTACTTCTCTGGTGGCTATAGTTTGTCAGTAATATCAGTGCTTCTCTGATGGCCATAGTTTGTCAGTAATGTCAGTGCTTTTCTGATGGCTATTGTTTGTCAGTATTGTCAGTGCTTCTCTGGTGGCTATAGTTTGTCAGTAATATCAGTGCTTCTCTGATGGCTATAGTTTGTCAGTAATGTCAGTGCTTATCTGATGGCTATAGTTTGTACTATGTCAGTGCTTCTCTGATGGCCATAGTTTGTCAGTAATGTCAGTGCTTCTCTGGTGGCTATAGTTTGTCAGTAATGTAAGTGCTTCTCTGGTGGCTATAGTTTGTCAGTAATGTAAGTGCTTCTCTGATGGCTATAGTTTGTACTATGTCAGTGCTTCTCTGATGGCCATAGTTTGTCAGTAATGTCAGTGCTTCTCTGATGGCTATAGTTTGTCAGTAATATCAGTGCTTCTCTGATGGCTATAGTTTGTACTATGTCAGTGCTTCTCTGATTGCCATAGTTTGTCAGTAATTTCAGTTCTTCTCTGGTGGCTATAGTTTTGTCAGTAATATCAGTGCTTCTCTGATGGCTATAGTTTGTCAGTAATGTCAGTGCTTCTCCGATGTTTATAGTTTGTCAGTAATGTCAGGTACTGGTCGTAATGGTCAGAGTATTCAGTTACCGTCATTTGATTTTCGTTGTCCCTTTGATTTACAAATAAAGGCCCTAGTGTGGACAGTGCGGTATTTGCCATTTTTTTTAAATACCCCTTCCAAATTCTTTTTTCATGTTTTATGCCTCAAATTGCAAGTAGGGGGTGGAAATTACACTGTAAAACTGTTTGGGTCATGAATTTGAAAGTCAAGTAGTAATTTGCTGCAGCTAAAAAAGATGAAAAATAAGCATTTCGGAAGCTGTCAAAAGATTTCAAGACCACCTGAAAATACAATTGTCCATATTTTGAGTTAGAGCCGATGCATTTGATATAATTGTTCCCAAAAGTAGTATAACACACTGTTGAAATATTATTGAGAAAGTGCAGATGGGATTTTTTTAATTTGTATTTATTGTCTAAAAGGAATGCACTACGCAATAACTGTGGTCCAAGCCTTATGTTAAATTTTCAGACACGGCAGTCATATTGTTTGATCAACTTGAACGAAAATCACAAAATATATAGTTGACATCCAATAGATGAAGCATACAAATTCTGTTTTCAAGTCTTTTAGAAGTATCAGAGGAGAAGACTTTGTAACGAAAGGTGTACGGACGATGGACGAACGGCGTACGCAAAGTAATAGCAAAATCTCTCACGGCCCTTTGAGCTAAAAAAGGAAATAGACGTTCTTAAATATGCTATACAAATAACAGAATAATATAGATACAAAAAGTAAATACCATGTCTAGTTTTGAATACTACTTAAGGATGACTTTTTATTCAAGTCTCGTTGAAATCTCGAGTGATAATTAATTTGTAATTCACGGTCTATCGGTATTATACTTCTATGTGCTCCTCAAAAACTGCTACTACAACTAATATAAGGGCTCCAGTCACAATTCCGATATTGTGATAACAGAAAGTCTTCCAACTTTTAGATCCCAACTTCATTAGCTCTGGTAACTGAAATAATAAGATGGACTTCTTACTTATTTATATCATATTTTATTAAGTGCGTGGGTAACCAACACTTTGACTCAAAAAGATTTGGCTAGTTTATTTTTTATAGATTTAAAAAAGAATATTTACTTTGACCTGTTACGGGGCGCCGAATGGGACTCTTGTGGTTTTGTACTCGAAATTCAATTTTGTAAGAACAAAAGTGAGTTTTGTTCAATAAAAACGAGTTCAGTTTAACAAAATTTGTAGCATACTATAAATTTAAAATTTTGTCATACAAAATTATCTTTCAGTGGACAAAAGTTACTTTTGTCATGACAAAATTCATTTTTGTAACACAGACTTTACTTTTGTTACCTAATTTGAAAATTTGGCGACAAAAGTCAATTTTGTAGGCAAATTAGTTTAGTTTGGATTCTGTGAACTAATTTGCATACAAAATCGACTTTTGTGACACAAAATTACAAAATTGACATTTGTGAGACAAAAATGACAAAATTGAATTTTGTCTCACAAAAGTCAATTTTGTCGTCACAAAGTTGAATTTTGTCTCACAAATGTCAATTTTGTCTCACAAAAGTCAATTTTGGCTCACACATTTGACTTTTGTGTTTTAATTTCCATATCAGGTAACAAAAGTCAATTTTGTATGCAAATAAGTTTATATTTGCATACCTTTTTGACAAAATTGACTTTTGTAATGACAAAAATGAATTTTGTCTACAAAAATGAATTTTGTCTACAAAAATGACTTTTGTCATGACAAAATTGACGTTCTCATAAAACAAGTCTGTATCACATAGTTTTGTAAAACAAAAATGATTTTGTTATGACAGAATTGAATTTTGTACAAAACCACAAGAGTCACATTCGGCGCCCCGTACCTGTTGGCAAATAAAGAAGTTTTTAAATTTGAACCACACAATGTTCATGAATAATTTATTAGATTAGATATATCAAACGTCTGAATAATAGTCAACGATTTTCCCCACGAGGGCGCTGGATCGTTACGAGTAACGATACATGTACACAATAAATAATTTATATAAACTAAAAAAGTGTACACAACAACACCAAAAACATAAAAAGGTAACTATAAATGTAATTATTTATAAATATTTCGGATAACTGAGATATCTTTTCTCAGTAAGATTCTGATGTTAAATGAATCATCTTTTAGTCTTCTTAGACCAAAAAAAAAAAAAAAAAACACCCAACAGAAAAGACAGTTTTTTTTGTTTTTTTATTTATATCTTACCATGTCAACCAGAGCTATGTACAGAAAATTTCCTGCTGTTACCGCATAAATCCAGTTGACGGCAGTTGCATACGACGCCACCTGTACACCAACAAAGAAACCAATAAAGGCTGTCAACGAGGAGAACAAATTGGCCCATATCGCCTGACAGAACGACAAACCACTTGTTATTAGTACAGCAAAGTCACCTACAAAAATAAGATAAGTTGTATAAAAAAGTAGTCAGGCCAAGTATGATCGGTATTTTTAAGACAAAATTACAATTTTTTCTGTATCTTAACTTTTGTCATCAGAGTATTAATCCATCCATGTCTTCAAGGGTTTGCGTTTGATGGTTCTTCATAAGGTAAGCAAACTGGTAGTAGCACAGTTAGAAAGTGGTATTATATTGTCATGAGAGATACACAGCGGTAACTGGTAGTAGCACGGTTAGAAAGTGGTGTTTTATTGTCATGAGAGATACACAGCGGTAACTGGTAGTAGCACGGTTAGAAAGTGATGTTTTATTGTCATGAGAGATACACAGCGGTAACTGGTAGTAGCACGGTTAGAAAGTGGTGTTTTATTGTCATGAGAGATACACAGTGGTAACTGGTAGTAGCACGGTTAGAAAGTGATGTTTTATTGTCATGAGAGATACACAGTGGTAACTGGTAGTAGCACGGTTAGAAAGTGATGTTTTATTGTCATGAGAGATACACAGTGGTAACTGGTAGTAGCACGGTTGGAAAGTGGTGTTTTATTGTCATGAGAGATACACAGTGGTAACTGGTAGTAGCACGGTTAGAAAGTGGTGTTTTATTGTCATGAGAGATACACAGTGGTAACTGGTAGTAGCACGGTTAGAAAGTGATGTTTTATTGTCATGAGAGATACACAGTGGTAACTGGTAGTAGCACGGTTATAAAGTGGTGTTTTATTTTCATGAGAGATACACAGTGGTAACTGGTAGTAGCACGGTTAGAAAGTGATGTTTTATTGTCATGAGAGATACACAGTGGTAAAGTATATAAATGCATAGGTGTTTATTTCAAAGTGCTCAGAACGGTTACAGTATATTTATTTATATTGGTTTATTGCCTGATTTATAAGAGTTGAATGCTAAAATACATTTTATAGGAAAAACGTACGAAGCAATATAAACAAATATAATCTAGTTAAAGACATGTATAATATTATTCAATAAATTACATGCAAAACAAAATTTATTTTAGATAGTAAATGAATTGTATATTAGATTATTTGTCTCAGAAAAAAAAATTCAAAGAGACGTATTTTACCGAGTTTTAAGTTTGGATATTTCCAGAAAGTCCTTGCGTGTAAAGCATGAAAAGAAACTTTTTTCTCAAATTTTAAAGGTGAAAAGGGGTGCGTTCTATGCACTCGGTAAAAGACGTTCTTTCGAAAAAAAATTCTGGGAAAAATTGAAGTCCAGTACTGTTTGATTGCAGGATAATGATTGCAGGATAATGAAACATGGTTGCAGAATAAACAACTAAGGAAAGAAATTTATGACTAAATCTAGCATTATAATTACCTAATTCCTGTGGTAATTCGTGACAGAATATAGCTATAGTAAGACCAATCCCATCCGCTATATCGCTCGAGAACGCTGCTCCCAGCACGAGACCATCGGTAGTGTTGTGTATAGCATCTCCAATTATTATCATGTATGCTAGTGGGGCGATACCTATATGTATATATTCAAATAGATTCAATTTGGATTAAATACATTACACATAATCGTTAACTTAAGTATCAACTTTTTGAAATAAAAAAAAAAATATATGAAAAAAAAAAAAAAGATAAAATTTCGGGGCCTTTTATAGCTGACTTATGGCTGCGGTATGGGCTTTGCTCATTGTTGAAGGCAAAACGGCGACCTATAGTTGCTAATTTCTGTGTCATTTGGTCTCTTGTGGAGAGTTGTCTCATTGGCAGTCATACCACATCTTCTTATCCGGCTATATATATATATTGCTTGCTATGTAACTTAATGTTTAGCCGGATAATTGACGATAAATAAAGGTTTGTTTAAGGTTAGAAATTCGTTTTCTATTGAAAACATTTCGGAAAATATCGAATACAATTAATGCTATTATCATTCAAAAGTTATAAGATGTCCCATCTAAGTGTATGATAATGATATATATGATATCATTAAAATTTACCCTTTTCTTTTTTCGAGTCTTCTGATCCTAAATTAATTTGACCATTTGAATTGACCTGTATTAGAAAAAAAGATATGTATATATATAGTTTAAACGTTCAGTTTAGAAGACCAAAAAACGTGATGTGTATTTACGATTTAAGCATGCATTTTGTCATGAGCAACGAAACATAACTCACAATAAGTTCCCTCCCTTTTACCAGAGAAAAAACTCAAATATGTAACATTTAATTGTACGTATTTGAAGTATGACGGATATGTACCAAACTTAATAAAAGTAAACCAAACAGGATTGAAATCAAGTGCAGCTTTTGATGTAGTTTAGGCTAGCATCAACTATTCCCGTAAATGTAGGCACTTATGATAGAAGTCTAAGTTTAATACGCTGCTTTAGATACATAACTGGGTTACTGCTTTTTATTGTCTTGTTTTCTTGTAGAATCATGTCATTTCCTCATCGAACTGTCCGCATATTTTCGTTTAGTTATACATACTTGCACTGCTACATACATATTGAAACTATACAATATCCAAACTGGAGCGTCCTTTTTTTTGGGACATGTTGGATATTTGTCTTCTTTTTAATCATATCACATCACATTATCTTATAATCTTTTCTTTTGTTATAAAGTTTATTTAACGGATTATAAACTTTTACTTTAACGACGACGTCCGGAAAAACAACAAGTGTTTATGCCGATATTTGTAACAGTGGAGGTGATGCTGAGAAATACAATGACAAAACAAAAAACGCGTACATACATTGTAAAAATCTTTCGAACTTTTGGAATCACTATCAAGTTGTCCGAGGTTCGATGCTCCTGGTTCAGTTGATGTGGCTAATTCTGATATGAGTCCCTGTAATTATATATATATATATATACATGTTTAACTGCCATTTTATGTTGTTATTTTCATGTAAAAAAGTGCAGTTATTTAATTTGTAAATAAACCTTCTGCATTGTATTTATTTGATGAGTGAAACACCTTTCAACATACTTTTAAGGTTTGTCCTTATGTTGTACTGTTACCTCACAGTCCCGGGTTATTGGAGGGATTGTGCCTTCATACTAGTTTAACCCCGTCACATTTTGTATATATGTCTGTCCGAAGTCAGACTCTGTAATTTAGTGGTTGTCGCGTATTGTAGCATATCATATTCGTTTTTCGTTCATTATTTTGTACATAAATCAGGCCGTTTAGTTTTCTTTTTCAAACTGTTTTATATTTGTCATTTCGGGGCCGTACGGTGACCTTTAGTTCATGTTGTTATTGATATCTCTTTTGGAGTTTTATCTTATTGGCAATCATTCTTGAATTGAAACAAATAAAAAAAAAACACTAAAAAAACACACAAAAAAATCAAAAAAAATCAATAAGAACAATTCCAAAGCATTTATAATAGCTTAGTGCATTTCTACTTCACACTTATGTGTTATTCCAGAAACATTATCCTAGTGAATATCCGTCTTGGAGTTTATACAAAAGTGTTCCCAAAAAAAGATGTTTTAAGATAGACAACGGATGAAGGTACATTACAACCCACATTCATATAATGTAAAACTTTTTAACTTTACAATTCACTGGTATGGTGACATCATTTTATTATACTATGATATGCATATTTTCCGTCCTAGCCCTCTTGATAACGGACAATCAGTTTAGCTCACTTGAAGAAGGACCATGTGTCGTAACCACTATATTGATTATAAAACCATCTATTCGGTAACAGATTATGGTTGTTTTTTCTTTAAATCTTATATGTTGTAAAAATGTTTTATTTTTACAAAATTTTATATTATCGATAAATTACCTTTCTTTTTTTCAGAAAAGTCATTATCATTTCCAGAAGATAAAAGGCGTATGTTCCTACCAAAGAAAAAAAACAACACAATTCATTCATTTCACCTGTTTTATTTTTGGTACTAGCATAATCATCACGAAGGGTGCCATATATGGAGCAGGATCTACTTATTCTACAAGAGCACATGTAATCACCTCGATGTTTTAAGGGTAAGTGTTGCTAAGTATTTGGTTTTATATGTTGTGTTATGGGAGCTGTTGTATGACTTTTAGTTTTGTTTTTGCCATCGAATTGTCAGTTTGTTTTCGACTTGTGATTCTACTGTTCCTTTTTTGTATCTTTCGCATCTCCTTTCTGGACAATATATACACAGTAAAAAAGACACAAGGGTTGCACTCCCATTTTATGCACTACCCTTGGATTTCGATTTGATTATATGATAGTTTGATAAACGGTCAACAGTTAAACACATACTGTGTAAGCTCCACCCTTGAAAATGTTCTGTGGTGATCCGGAGTCCTTATTCACAGTTATTCTAATACTTTCGGATACCATCTTGTTTTATAATGGTTTCAAAACAACACTTACCCAGTAATACAACCATTGTATACCATATGTAATTTTCAACATGAATCCCTGCTTCGTGATCGTCGTGGTCATGTTCTGTACTGTTGTCCTCGTGTTCATGCTCATGATCTGAATGTCCATGGACCCCTAGAGCCTATAATAAATTAAAAAATATAGATAAAAACAAATGGGGACAACAATGAAAAGTAATCAAAATTAAAATGTGGACCTATAAAGACTGCAGATAACAAAAGCATCAAAGGAACAACAACATGTACCTGTTTTATCCTCTCGATACAGGAATATCGAACGTTATTCAAACAATTGGTCCTAGGAATTTAGAGAATGGCACTGTTTCATCATAAATGAAACAGATAAGTTGAGTTAAATTGGAAACAAGAAGATGTGGTATGAGTGCCAATGAGACAAGTCTCAATCCGAGTCACAATGTGTAAAATATGAACCATTACAGGTCAAAGTAATTGCTCTCCATTTAGTGTTATTTATTTACAACTGAAGTGGAAGGTGTAGGTTCACAAATTAATTTAACAGGTCCTAGTATTTCATGTAAAATTTAAAAAAAAATGTTAATGCTATCTTAAACATAAAATCTATTCTGCATACTAATTCCAAGACAAACGGCCAGCAATTATTGTAAATAAAGCATTACACCACATAACTGCATGAAAATGATCATGTAAAATATAGGTTTTGAAAATACAATGTATTCAAACGTAATTTATGTTCCCGTACTGATGCTGTTGTTTAAATACATCATTATTCTGAAATATTGTAAAATGAAATGAAAAAAATAAACATGTAAAGTTGTTCATTTCTGTGTCATTTTGGTCTCTTGTAGAGTTGTCTCATTTCCATTCATACCACATCTTCTTTTTTATAAATACCTTTACATGTTTATTTTCATCTTTGTGGAAAGATAAAATATTGAGCTCACCTCGGGAATAAGATGAACCACTGCCCCTGTAAACAGAGTTCCGACAGCTAATCCCATAAAAATGGACAAAAACACGTGGTATGCATTTGAGAACCGTTTAGCACATGGCAAAATGGCTGCTCCACAAATAGAACATATGCAACATATTGCATTAGCTAAGATACCATAACCATAAACTGAAATACATACATGAAAAGTATTAACATATTTTTAAAAGTAAAATGTAATGAGATGCAGTTATATCCACAATGAAATTCGATTATGATATCAAAGTAAGTAACTATTGTTTGCATGGCGTTTTTTTTAATGTTTAAACGAGTCTCTGCTATTATTGTATAAGAAAATTGCCATTTGTTACGTGTCCCAAGACAATCAAAAGCATGATTTCTTTGCAGAAAGATAGTATCTTTCTTTTGGGGTAATTGAATTAAATGTTTTCGGCGGTAGATCTTTAGTTATCTTTATGTTACGGGCGCCATCATGCTCTGTATTAATCAGTATAGATTCATAAGGCGGGAGACGAATGCGAAGCAGGGGATACTAAACTTATCACTCCGTTTGGGATTCCTGTAGATCCCTGAGACTTTATTTTGTACTTTGATTTTTACATTTTAAACATCGGTCATCAACTATTTTATTTGTAAAAACAGGAAAGACACCAAGGGGGCAATAAAAACCACAATTCCAATAGCGCTTGACAGAACGAAAAAAAGACGAAAAGACAAACTCCAAATGCAAAAACTTAGCACTACCAATCAAAAATGAGCAATATCAACCCTGCACAAATTCTGGAGTAAATTCAGGACCCCCTGAGGAGTAAGATAATCGTTTTGTTTCATTTATTGTTCCCAAAATGAAGTACTTCATTTTTGGTTTAAGTAGTTTTTTGCGGACTTTTATCTTTACGTCTTTTCTCATTTGGTTGTCTTTTGTTGGCTAACTGTGTACTTTACCTCCCCTCAGTTGTAATTTTTGACTTATTTAGTTTGTTATCTCTCTACTGCTGTCTTTCTGTGACCTCCTGTGTAATGTTTTGTCCCCTTGGTTGTAATGTTATTATCTCTCTTTTGATTGTCTTTCTTTGATTATGGTGTTTTGTTATCTCTCTTTTGATTGTCTTTCTTCGATTATGGTGTTTTGTTATCTCTCTTTTGATTGTCTTTTTTCGATTATGGTGTTTTGTTATCTCTCTTTTGATTGTCTTTTTTCGATTATGGTGTTTTGTTATCTCTCTTTTGATTGTCTTTCTTCGATAATGGTGTTTTGTTATCTCTCTTTTGATTGTCTTTTTTCGATTATGGTGTTTTGTTATCGCTCTTTTGATTGTCTTTTTTCGATTATGGTGTTTTGTTATCTCTCTTTTGATTGTCTTTCTTCGATAATGGTGTTTTGTTATCTCTCTTTTGATTGTCTTTTTTCGATTATGGTGTTTTGTTATCTCTCTATTGATTGTCTTTTTTCGATTATGGTGTTTTGTTATCTCTCTTTTGATTGTCTTTCTTCGATTATGGTGTTTTGTTATCGCTCTTTTGATTGTCTTTTTTCGATTATGGTGTTTTGTTATCGCTCTTTTGATTGTCTTTTTTCGATTATGGTGTTTTGTTATCTCTCTTTTGATTGTCTTTCTTTAAACTATTGTGTTTTGTTATCTCCCTTTGGTGTTTCCTTTTCGACTTATTGTGATATGCTATCTCTCCTCATTTGTTTTTTTTCGACCCATTGTGTTTGTTATCTCACAGTGATTGTCTTTCTTTCATTAATTGTATCTGTTCGACTCATGATCACTCTGTTTTGTTTTCTCCCATTTGTCATCCTTTTTTTGATTAATTGTGTTTTGTTATCTCTTCCAGCTGTTTGTCTATTTTCGACTTAATGTGTTTTGTTATCTCTTCTTACTTGTCTTTTTGCCATTTATTTGTTTGTTATCTACCCTTACTTCTTTCTAAAACTTATTATGGTAGGCTATCTCTTCTTGCTTGTCTTTCCCTAACTTATTGTGTTTTGTTTTCTCCCATTGATATTTTCCCAATATTTTATAAGCTTGAAAGACATAACGTTTGAATATTCAACCAAAATATGTTTTTAAAATTAATGTAACCACAACAGAACGAGAGTGTTAATAAGCATTTTGTATTGGCATTTCTTTTTTTCGAAACAACTCTGTCTTGAAAATTAAAAATTAGAAACAAATTAACCGTGATTACGAGTAAGTAAAATGAACCAAACATTCCTTCTTAAGGTGGTAGACCTTGGTTCAGGGAGATAACTCTTTAAATCAGTTATGTGTTTGTTAAAGTCAAGTTTCATCAATGTGTTTTAAGTATTTACCTGAAACAGATTGGAAATAATCTATGTAACATAGAAGCTTAGAATATATTTATGAAAATGGTTGACACAAACGTACTGATGATTTCAAGAGTTATCTCCCTGAACCAAGGTCTACCCCCTTAAATAAGTCTGAAAGTTTATTATTGCACAATTTTAAAGCAAATAAAACAAAACATGAAATACAATAAAGGAACATAACAGATAATGAAAGTTTGGTTAACATGTTCAAACTAGTAAAATCATTTGACCAAGAAGAGTAAAGCGCCGTTATTATTAATTGCAACTATGCAAATTTTGTAGTGGTTATTTTGCCTATAAATGTATCTACTGCACATGACTATCAATAGGTTAAATAAACTTACTTTCAGCTGTAGTAGGCATTCTTCTACTTTATCATTACTGAAACCAATAAAACAATTATTATTTATTCTTCTTTATGGTTCAATTACAATACAATTCAGCAAGATTCAACAATTCGAAATATTTAGGAAACATTCACAAATAGTAATTCAGTAACACTTTTATTGAATGTACATCTCACACTTTGGAAATCCATACATTGGTTAAAAGCAGCAAGATAGAAACCCAATAATACAACAAAACTAAAAAGTGTCATACAAGCATAAAATGCGGTATTGAAGAAAAGATAAAATTCTAATCGTATTCCATGCTCTTTTTTGCTATTAGTTTAACGCAAATTATCTCATAAAATAATTTTAATAGTAAGAAAAAAATCGCGTGTTTACGGTTGTGTTTGATTTGTCTTTTTCTCAATCAGTTTATGAATTTCGAGCAGCGGTATACTACTGTTGCCTTTATTTAGGTTGACAATTGCTTGGATCGATGAAACATAAACTGACGTCATTTAATTTTATCAAAAGAGTGGCGAAATATATCAGAGGGATAATCAAACGCATAGTTCGAAATAAACTGACAAAACCATGGCTAAAAAAGAAATAAGATAAACGAACAAATAATAATACACAGGAAACAACATAGAAACCTTAAGACTTAACCCACGAACCCCATCAACAACTGGGGGGAGGATGTCAGGTGCTCCGGAAGGGTAAGCAGACTCTGATCCACATTAAACGACACAAAATTTGGGATATTCGATTTTACAAGTCATTAACACACTGACAACAATATTACAAAACATAGAGAACTGATGACAGAGCAACAAGAACTCCACCATATTTGATCTAAGGTGCTCTGAAACAGTAAACGAATTCTTCTCCACATGTGGCATCCATTATAAAAGTTCCTAAATGGTTATGGCATAAAGACATTTACAATTTTATCTTTCCGTTCTAGTGTACATTCGTTGTTATACAAACAACTTTTAACAGATTCTCGGACATTAATATGACAATTACTAAACATGTGACTAGGGCCTACTTTTGTGAACATAAAACTGTAAATATTATTTTTAATATATAATCTTCACCCCTTTTTATCTCTATTAAAAAAGAAACTGGTAAGATTTGATATCTACCAAACTTTCAATAGATTACTAAATTATATATTTTAGATATCAATAGAAATGTATTAATGAGGGTTTTATTTTGTTTAAGCATCTATCAAGTCAACACGTTTGACACTATTTGAAAAAAATATACTAGTTTTAAAGACCACACGAGATATGTTCTGTGAACATTTAAAACATGCTATTTGATATATCTGTTATATCAAATATGAAAAAGACTATAAAATGTTTAATCGTCTTTGATTAAGGTCTCATTATGATTAAATTATTATGAATAACAAGTCAATTTTTGATGATAGATATGTAAAAAATATTCAAAGACATTTTTTTACCTTTTCACCCCTTATCTTACAAACCACGTTTATTGTTTAACAGAAAGCGGAACCGTTCGAACCCTGTTGTTTACTAATTGGATATAATTTTAGTCCATTTTTTTAATACAAATAAAAATATATAAAGTATTTTAAACATTATTTATGTTTAAATATATGCACAAATGCGTAAAATTATTGAAAAGTCCAAAGGGTGTTAGTTTTATACCCTGTCAACAATACATTCCTATTGACAAAAAAGCGAGGACGTGTCTTTTAGCACAACATGTTATATAAACACGAACTTAAATACCTGACCGAAATAATTGATATCCCGGTTAAACTGAAAATGATATCATATATATCTAATTGATTAGATGTGGTGTGCACTTGTTAACATGAACTATCATAATTGATCCGTTATTTTTTTGTAAAGTCAATAGTTATAAAATAGTGAATTATTCGTAGCACCAAGGGTTTTCCACCCCAGGCATGTATCGCTTGACCGTATTTAAAACATCTTTTTAGGAATAACTCGCAGTGCTTTTCATCCTCGTCTTGGTCTAAATGCTATTTTTTGTTTCTTTGTTACACATTTGTTTGTTTTCATAGTTATTAACACAATGTTGACTGCTGTACATATGTTTTTGACATTTTTACCTATTATGTTTGTTCACACATTGTTGTCAATATAATGGTTTTTGATGCGCCTGTCAACAAGTGAGATGTTTCAATAGATAAAAACCAGGTTTTTCCACCATTTTCTACATAAGAAAATGTCTGTTCTAAGTCAGGAGTATGACAATTGTTATCCATTCATTATAGATGTGTTTTAGCTTTTGATAACAACTCTCATATTCGTAACATGGTCCGGACATTCCCGTTTGTAGAAAATGGTAATTGCAAACTGGTTTTATAGCTAACTAAACCTGTCACTTGTATGACTGTCGCATAAAATATCATACTATTGATTAATAAAGGATACTTCCAGGCCTAAACAGTCAAACATAGGTTTGAGAACAATCAGAATTGCACAAGTTATAGCCAAGAGAGATCATTTTAATCTATCGTGTAATACACTCTTGCTATATATATATATATTAAAATTCAAGAGTCTATCTAAAAATGAGGGTACTTTTTATATGGCCTTCCAAATACCGTTTCAATCCCTAACATCACTGAAGAGACATTTATTGTCGAAATCCGGATCTGGTGTACTAAAAAAATATTGACACCGTATGTTTGTGGCATAACATCGTGGCCACAAGTTAAACATTTTTTTTCTGTTTAGTATTAAACTTATATTAAGATCCATTTTGTTACATCTTGTGATCAATTTTATTTGGCAATCGCCAATGGCAGTCAGAAGGGTTTAAGAACATCAGTTGTTCGACCTGTTAGTCAAATGCGTTTTGTTTAAATATACTTTTTCACTTTTTTGGTCTTTTGGAAAATGTTGTTTGTGCTGTATTTAGACCCTTCTACAACGAAATTTGTTTTACATGCACACGTATAAAAATTGCGGTTTTTATCCAACGCAATCATAGGTTTGAACGTAGTTTTCAATTTAGACTCGTTTATATATATATATATATTGTAAATGGTAAGCGTGTATAAGTCTCTGCGTTGCGTTGAATAATGCTCATCATAGATATCATGATTGAAATTTTATATTTGTGCCAGACGCAAAGTCATTGGTGACTCTAAAAAAATGTTAAGAAGGTCAAATAAAGTACGAAAATGAGGAGCAATGAAGACCAATCATTCCTAAAAGTTTTGCCAAATACAGCTTAGGTAATCTATATACTGGGGTAGAAAAGCCTTAATATTTCAAACAATCAAAGTTTTGTAACCAGTTAATTTATAATTAAAGAGACTTATTCTACAAGGTCCTTGAACACATATGAATATATGTTAATCCTTATTTGGAGAAAGTGTCGATAAAGTAACGAAAACGTCAATCCTACACTGAACCAATTCCATAAAAGAACTGTTACGGCATAGAATGTTCAATAACTCTAATTTAAAAGTTGTTGTGAAACTAAACTGCACAGAGAAACATAAATGGTTGGTGTGTAATAATTTGAGATTCTCGACTTGAAAGAGGTTTCAAAAGGTAAACAGACGGTATGTTTTGGATCACAAAGAACTTCAAATTGAAGATTAAGAAATATAACAAACCCCTCATACTTTCGGTTACATGTAAAAGCGAAATTATTATGTTACTATTTTTGTTGTTTAAATGAAATTTTTCACGTGGCAGAAGATAACAATGGGACATTTAAAATCCTTAATTTATCTAAACTAGCTGGTGTTAAATTTGTTATATTGAAAAGATTGCATTATTAAAAAAAAATCAATTTCGTTTTGAATTCTCCGCTTTTTATTATATAAAACTGCTAATACAAAAATACTGTAATAATTGGTAACGAATGTCATGAGATTATCAGTATATCTTCATTAATAAACGAAGAAATATGTAGTTATCTATAAATTCATATCTTTTTTTTTAAATATTAGATATATTGACACAAAATGTATATAGTTCTCTTGTAACAACCTTCATTCTGTATTAAACTTCACTACATAATACTAGTCTCATGTACGTTACCCATGATGATGTATGCCTTTGAAAAACCTTTACTGTGAAAGTATAAAGAATACAAAACCATAATTAAAGTGCAAAGCTACACGACAACGCCGCTGCTATGTTTATTAAATATATGTTACACATGAACATTTATAAACACACACACACACACACATATATATATATATATATATATATATATATATATATACAACTCGTCTAAACATCAACTCAACAATGTTAGATCTGTAAATTTGCTTTCGCAAATGTTTTGTTCTTCCCTCGCCGGGATTCGAACCCATATAATATATATATATATATATATATATATTATACACAACTATATACTTCACACAATATGATACCAAAAAGAAAAAAACATCCCTCCAGTCCTATCAATCCAATCTATCGTATATATAATTAAAAAAAAAGAGGGACTACGGGAATAAATTAAAATTTACCAAATGTTTAAAGAAGGACCGATCGTTTTGGCGCTGTCGTGCTGAATGACCGAAACCCCTGTTTCAGCGAGAAACTGACCACACGATAGGTACGACACCCATATACATCATGGAAAGACAAGAGAAAATAATTTTACTCTTATTCAACTTCGTTCAACCGTATAAAATTATATTAGTTATGTAAGCGTCAAAATATATAATATTATGAAAAAAGAATGAATCTTGAAAATATATATTTGAAAGTTCTTTTAAGATAACCATAGGATACTAATTATACATTAATTCCTGTGATGTATTGTAAAGGTTAAAAACAGATTTCGCCAATTTTTTTTATCATTTTACTTTGATGTCACTCCACACATCCTTTAATTTATTCATTTACAAATTGTTTTAAGATAACATATTACTTACCTGTTCAACCGTTGTAAGTAGCGCTTTTATTGTATATATTAATTCTAAATCTTATATTTTGGGGAAAAAAGTGTTCCGAATTTTTGTTTATATACTACCTTTAGAGGGTGTTAAACGACCTTGACCACTCATGTGGTTCTCGCAAGATCGGTATTGTTATATAGTGAAACACTACGTAGATATAACGGTATACCATAAACAAAATTTGACAAATCTATTTATAAACTTTTACCCTGTAAACAATATATTTATAGTAAATTCAAACAGGAAGTTTCGTTTCATTTTTTAGTGCACAAATGTAAACTCAAAACTTTAAATATCTGACCGTTAAAATTAGTACCCGGTTCCAATTAGCACTGCTATCAACATGATCAAATTTCATAAAGTCAGCGATATAAATGTATTTAAAATATATTGTATTTTTAACAGAAGGCTTTCGTATTTATTTATATCGTGAATATAGTTTGATGAAAATTTAAAAACAGATACAAGGATTATAAGTATAATTAAAGACCATTGTTTTCTACGGAAGCCGATAAGGGTCATTCAAAAACAATTATCTATGTCGTAATTACGACAGAGTATGTCGTAATAACCATGATAACGACATAGTATATGAAAATAACGACATCGCTATGTCGTAATAACGACATATTATGTGGAAATAACGACATCGCTATGTGGAAATAACGACATCGCTATGTCGTAATAACGACATATTATGTGGAAATAACGACATCGCTTTGTCGAAATAACGACATATTATGTGGAAATAACAACATCGCTATGTTGTAAGACACTGCTATATCGTAATTACAACTGAATTTAAACTTAGTATAAATATACCTGGTATCCAGATCCTTAAAAAGAATTGTTACGTATTGAGCTGATCCGTAGTTCAATATGGGCGCCATCGAGGGCAAAGTTTGTATTAAACCCTATCACAAACATGTTTATTTTCTTTTTGAAAATGATGAACACTGAATTTAATCAAGCTTAATTAATAATAAAGTTATTTACTCTTTATATTTGCACATAATAGAACTTTATTTCATAATAGAATTTATGTAATATACATAAATTCGGTTATTCTAGTGGAAAGTTTTAATCTCGTCCGTTGCAGTGCTTTCCTTTATAAATTCATATGTAGTCGATAAGATGTATAGTGGTGACGTCAATTTGACGTTAGCATTCTTTTTAACTTTGAGCTGCAAGTGAACAGACGTGTAATTACAATACAGAGAGAAGTATTTTGAAAATATCAAGTTGAATTACTATAGTGGATATTAAAGTTGGTATTTTATATATGTATAATAGGCAAAGAGATATATGGATAATACAAACAATTGTTTTAATAAAAGAATTGTAAAATAGTTAGAAATTGTTGAATCTCGAAACGGCGTGGCCGCCACGTGGTGCCGAATATGAAATAAAAGAAAAATTATTTAATCACAATACGACTTAAGTTAAAGAAATTATATTTTTGTGGTGACTTTATATTTGGTGAATAATTCACCCAGTGATTCTGCTGCGGAAGTAATTACTTCGTAGAACACGACATACTATCAATATTCAACAAAAACGATAATACATCGTTTGAACGGCTACAGCTTTAAGATATATTGTCATTGATTAAAGACTTTTGGTTACACACACAAACAAAACGAATAAATTTGAAATAAGTAAATAAATAAATTTAATAAAAATAAATGAATAGTTATACATAAATTTAATTGTGAGTTTCAGTATGTTGAGAAGAGGTACCAGGAAGCGTACAGCATCAGCGAGAGCTCGATTAAGAAGGACCCCGGTGGTGTCGAAGGGAGTTTCGTCACGGGCGTCAGTACAATCATCGACGGTTACAAGGCCTGAGGCTATCTATACAACTTCTGGACATGACGGCGCTGCCATACCAACAACTGCAACAACAGTATCAACGACAAGAATGTTGATGCCAACAATTTCTAGCATTCAGGACAACTCCGTCCACATTCCGGACATGTTACCATGGCAACCAAGACGAGCAATAGACCCCCAGCCAACTGTTGATAACACACAGTTTGTGTCACAAACAGGTAATGTGGCCAATAATGATTATATACAAATTCCCAATAGAATTGAAAGTGTTCATGAGAATCTAGGCATAAATGTAACACAGTCAATTAAAGAAAAAATATTGAAAGGGGAATTCATAGATTTAGCTTGTCTATTAAAAAATTCAGTCAACACGGGTTCTGAAAAACAAAAGTTGACATGGGCTCAAGGGGAATTCATTTTACAACCCATTTCTCAACAATCAAAAATTACAAATATTGAAAAGTGGACAGATGCTTTCATCATTTTTATTTATATTTATTGTGCTGTGCACGTAAACCGATTTAAGGAATTGTTAAAATACATGCACACAATACGCCTTGGGGCTCAAAGAAACCAAGGTATGGGTTGGAAAAATTACGATGAGCAATATAGACTAAGAAAAGCTCATGAACCATCCAGTTTATGGAGTAATATAGACAATGAGCTTTGGTTGTTATATATGCAACCAGTGAATGTTGAATAAAAAGATTACACACAAGGACTTAGAATCATTAGTGGGTTTGATGGCTTCCTGTTCAAGGGCGATTACTTTAAAAAATAAAAGCCTTTTTATTCAATTAGAATAATAATGATCTCAGAGAAGATGCAAAAATTTGGCTGATTTTTCTTGAACATTTTAACGGAGAAAACACGTGGATAACAAATGAAACGCTGCATTTGTACACTGACAGCTGTGGTAACTCTGATTTAGGTTGTGGTGCATATTTTGATGGTAAATGGGCACAATATAAATGGCCGGAAGCATGGTCAAATATGCCAATCATGAAGGACATTACTTTTTTAGAGTTAGTTCCAATTGTTTTAGCTATGTTTATATGGGCATCAAATTTCCAAAATCGAAAGATTTTATTTCGAATTGTTAATATGGCATTAGTTAGCATTGTCAATAAAAGAACTGCCAAGTCGAAGCGTGTGATGGCATTTATTCGCCCCCTTGTTCTTTTTACAATGCAGCACAATATTCAGTTTGAAGCACAACATATTGATGGTTGTAAAAATGAAATTGCAGACGCGATTTCTCGTTTTCAGTTGAAGAGATTCCGGGAACTAGCATCCGGGGCCGTGTCGGTTCCAGAAAAAAACCCCAGAAGAGTTCAGAAATTGATATTGAGTTTGAAACAAACAGATTAATTAATTGTTCGCTTGCTCCTAATACAATTCAAGCTTATCAACGAGCTTTAAATGCTTTGGCTAAATTTATGGATAGTTTTGATTTAGATCATAGTTTTCCAATACCATTGAACCACATTACTCAGTTCATTGCATACATGTCTTGCTTGGACATGGCTCCATTTACGGTGAAATGTTATATTTCAGCTATCAGTTTTTATAATAAGATTAATAATTACGAAGATATGTCTCAATTATTTGTTGTAAGGAAATGATTGATGGAATAGCAAGGTCAAAATTAAAGAGACCTGACAGTAGATTACCTATTACTATAGATCTGTTAAAAAATATTATAAAGATTTTACCCGCATTTTCTAGCTCCAGATGAAGTTGTCTTATTTTCTAGTGCTTTTTCAATGGGATATTTTGCATTTTTGCGAGTTGGTGAAATGACAACTGCATGTGGCAGGGAAGGGTCCAATCATGCCATTAAAATTGAAAATGTGGAGGTTACTAATCATAATATAAAAATATACTTGGCGTCTTCAAAAACAGACCAGCTAGGTCGAGGGACTTCAATTTTTGTGGCCTGACAATCAGATGTTGGAATTTGTCCGGTAAAATTACTGCAAAATATTTAAAGATTCGACCTCGAATTAGTGGTCAATTATTTTGCCACTTTGATGGCTCTCCGATGACTCGATATCAGTTTTCAGGAATTCTAAAATAAGCCCTGGGGTATATTGGTTTTGATCAATCAAAGTATGGGACGCACTCATTTAGAATCGGTAGTGCTACTTCAGCAACTATGCTTGGTTTTTCTGACGAGAAAATTAAAGTAATGGGTCGTTGGAGTTCTGATAATTTCAAAAGTTATATACGAATACTACAATTTTGAATAAATTTCGTTGAATTTGATGGTCAATTTAATATATTTCATGTCAATACATACATGTATCAAATTGTAGGCCAAGAAGTGTCAGTATGGATAGTAGGCTCATTTTTGATAAGAAATGCATTTGTACACGCAAAAAGTAGAACAGGTGGTGTAAATTTAGGTCTTCATAGAAATAGGAGTTAAAATTTGGTGGCAAGGGTACTATGGTGGCATGGGTTTAAAAGATTTGGAATCGACAATAAAAGACTGATGAAATATGAAAAAGCGCCGAAATATCTTGTCCTTCATATTGCTGGAAATGATTAGGGGAAGACAAAATTAGGGTTTTTATAGAATGAAATCAAGGCCACCTTGGAGAAGGTACAAACGTATCTACCTAATAGTTCGATTGTCTGCTCTCAGATTTTACCAAAAACAAATTGGCGTCATTCAAAAGGTCAGGAAAGCATGATGGCATGCAGAATTAGGATAAATAGTGCCATTGCATCATTCGTGTTAAAGAATGGGGGACATTATATAAAGTATCCAGATATTCTTCATAATAGTACTTTTTTAAAGGAAGATGATGTTCATTTGACTGATCTAGGAAATGACATATTTTTAAATAATTTGCAAGGACAATTTAGGTGCGCTTGAAATGTTTAGTTGTTCTGGTTCTTAAACATATCCAGATACATTTGGTACTAGTATGTGTATATCTTAGATAATTTTAAAACAGTATTGGCCACAGTCCTATGTCCTATCGCAGCTTCATCCCCACTTTAGTGGCGGTTGATCCGGTACGGTTGAGTTTGACATATACCGTACCTAATCAATTTGGCAACTTCGCTGCGTGTGATAAACTACAGTTACAATGTCTATATTTTAGTGATATTAAAAGTACATTTTGTGGATCGCTGTATCCCAGGATCCAACAGCTAAGTTAGTTGATCGCTGTATCCCAGGATCATACATCTATCTATCTATATATATCTATCTAGTTATCTGTAGGTTGCCAGAGGTAACCAAAAAATGATCTATACATCTATGAATCTAGTTATCTATGAATCTATCTAGTTGAACAATATATATCGTTGAATCTATATGTGTACATATTTAAATTTGTGTAAATAATAAAAAGCTGTGGTCAATACTGCCAATAAATCTTAGTTTTACAAGCCATCTCGAATAATAGAATTTATGTAATATACATAAATTCGGTTATTCTAGTGGAAAGTTTTAATCTCGTCCGTTGCAGTGCTTTCCTTTATAAATTCATATGTAGTCGATAAGATGTATAGTGGTGACGTCAATTTGACGTTAGCATTCTTTTTAACTTTGAGCTGCAAGTGAACAGACGTGTAATTACAATACAGAGAGAAGTATTTTGAAAATACCCACCCTCCCTCCACTATATATAGTTAAACCATGTAGTTTTGTTTGGGTACTGCTCTTTTGTTCTTTTTATTTTCAGGTACATGTATATACGAGTAGTTAGAGTTCCAGTATGAAAAATTCTTCTCCATTGATGATTTGCCATGTGATGTCAAAAATTGCAGTAGTCAGTTAGATGTTGGTTGTATAGAAACATTTGATCGTCAAAAAGTGAAAAATGTGTTTGGCAACTTCGCTGCGTGTGATAAACTACAGTTACAGTTGTCTATATTTTAGTGATATTAAAAGTACATTTTGTGGATCGCTGTATCCCAGGATCCAACAGCTAAGTTAGTTGATCGCTGTATCCCAGGATCATACATCTATCTATCTATATATATCTATCTAGTTATCTGTAGGTTGCCAGAGGTAACCAAAAAATGATCTATACATCTATGAATCTAGTTATCTATGAATCTATCTAGTTGAACAATACATATCGTTGAATCTATATGTGTACATATTTAAATTTGTGTAAATAATAAAAAGCTGTGGTCAATACTGCCAATAAATCTTAGTTTTACAAGCCATCTCGAATAATCAAGTCTAATGAGACCTAGTTGAAAAGGTGAACGATTCAGGCTCCATTGAGACTCTATTTATATTTGGCATGTATGTAGATCACATCAAGAAGATGTGTCTAGTACCCGTAAGGTTATGTGTGCTATTGCAATTGTTTGTCGTCCGTCGTCGTCTGTAAAAGATTACAAAAATCACAAAATGTTGATATAAATTTAAACGCCGACGCCAAACAATCAATTCCTGTGTTTCGCTATTCATTACCTTCGTTGCAGGCGAGACAAAAATCTGTTATTTCGCAATATGGTATATTTGTATAGTATTTTATAAAAATAATTTATAAAGTTGGAAATTTCATGTCAGTCACGTAAGCGCGTCACTGTTTTTTGGTATTCTGTAGTGTTAGTCGTTGATGAAATATGTTCGTTGTTGTTTTGCATTTTACATGTTTTGCGACTATTACTACTATATTATTTGTTTGTACGTTTTCTCTTTGAGAATGTTCTTGAGTGTTTTTGTGCTGTATTTCTTTCACCTAGTGTTATCATTTCAGCGATATCTTTTTACCATTGCCATGAAGCGGGAGGTTTGGCTAGCCATTAAACCAGGTTTAAGCCTTTTTCAACTGATTTTTATAGTTTGTTCTTATGTTGTACTGTTATACCACTGTCCCAGGTTAGGGGGAGGGTTGGGATCCCGCTAACATGTTTAACCCCGCCACATTATTTATGTATGTGCCTGTCCCAAGTCAGGAGCCTGTAATTCAGTGGTTGTCGTTTGTTTATGTGTTACATATTTGATTTTCGTTCATGTTTTTTTACATAAATAAGGCCGTTTGTTTTCTCGTTTGAATTGTTTTACATTGTCTTATCGGGGCCTTTTATAGCTGACTATGCGGTATGGGCTTTGCTCATTGTTGAAGGCCGTACGGTGACCTATAGTTGTTAATATCTGTGTCATTTTGGTCTTTTGTGGATAGTTGTCTCCTTGGAAATCATACCACATCTTTCTTTTTATATTTAATCTACTATTTTTCTTAAAATGTCCTGTACCAATTTAGGAATTTGACAGTCAAATAGTTCGTTTAAATGACACAACTAAGATATGGGTCAAACTGATTTTCTGGAATTTTCGGCATAGGTCCAATTTGTCATGATGAACCCTCGACAGATTTGGGATAAATGAACAGTTCTCTTTATATTATCAAAAAACAAATGTGTGACCATTATGTCATACTCTTAGTAACAGCGGCTGTATTTTTAAAGAGCTAAAAATCGAAGCACGGCTTTTGTGAATGAAACATTTAAAAAGGAAAAATTGAACTCAAAGGACGGACAACAAGAGATAGCAGTCGCTAGCATACCACTTCGGGTACAAGACACAACTTCCTTTTGGGGCCCAAAGTTAAACTTAGGCTCCAATGGAAAAAGCTTTGAAAATCTTCTCCTTAAGAACTACCAGACCATATTGGACCAATCTTAGAAAATGGATTATCCTTATATAATGAGGATGGGGTTCAGAGTTTTATTAAAGGCTTAAATGGCGAGGAAGCTTTAAAGGTCGCATTGCGAACCAACAGTTGCAATGTAGTTATAATTTGTATCAAGCATCAGTAGGTCATTAACATTCTATTGTGTACAAATGCAGGTACAGAGGTCCAGGGGTCTGAGCACTGGGAGTCCAAAGTTTAACATAGTCTTTATTGAGAAAAGCTTAAAATTCATCTTCTTCAAAACCTGCAATGGAAATGCTGTCATATTTTACACAAATTTGTACATGCCAAACACAACTAGAGGCTCGAAGGAGGCCAAATTCTCCCTTGTTCAACCGGGTTTCATTGACTTGATAATAAAATAAAGTTCTATTATGTGCATGTTAATAACTTTAATTTTTACTTTAACTTTGATTGTATTTAGTGTTCATTATTACCAAAAGGAAGATGAATTTGTTTAACATACAAACTTTGCCCTCACTAACGACCATTTTGAATTTCCTATTGCCTCAAAAAATGACAACGCTAAGGTTGTCTTAATTATGACATAGGGATTAGGAGCTTGTAATTCAGTTGTTGGCGTTTGTTGGTGTGTTACATTGTTTGTTTTTCCTTCATATCTTGCATATTAGTAAAGCCGTTAGTTTTCCCGTTTGAATTACATTGTGTAACATTTGTCATTTCGGGCATTTTATAGCTAACTACGCGGGGCTTTGCTAATAAATAAAGGTATTATGATGACCTATATGATAAATTCTGTGTCATTTAGTCTCTTGGCAACCATACTACATATTCTTTTTTATATGTAGTAATGTCATAATTACGACATGAAGATGTCGTTATTAAGACATAATGATGTCGTGATTACGACATAGTGATGTCGTTATTATGACAAAGTGATGTCGTAATTACGACATACATTATTTTTTTCGAATTACCCTTATCGGCTTCCGTAGTTTTCTTTATATAAGTTGCTCTCAAATGCAAAATACTGGGGAACAAATTAATTACGAAAGTAAAGAGCAAACGTTCCAAAATATGAGCAAACCCGGATAAGGCTGTTCGGGAATAGAAAAATCTTAGCCCGTGTGAACATTTAAAGTCGCGTCATATAAAGATGTTATCATAGTTATACTAATCATGACTTCACATAAAACTTGTGCTCGTCTGAACTACGAATTTATTTTTTCTATACACGCGAATTGTACCCATAAGTAAACGAGAAGTAATATTATAGTACATTACATACAACTTAATTAGGATTCTTCAGGTAAAAGGTAAAATATCATTAACAACGAAATCGACGGAAAAATCAAAACGGAAAATCCCTTTATTAAATGGCAAAATCACAAACTCAGACACATCAAACGAATGGAAAGTACCTGTTATATTCCTGATTTGGTGCAGCCATTCCGACACGTAGAAAATTGTAGATTTAATTTGGTTTATAGCAAGCTAAACCTCTGACCTGTATGACAATCAAATTTATTCCATTATATTGTTAACAATTTATAAACTTCTTTAGCAGTTAGACACATTTATTCATTTGTGCAAAAAGGTCATTATTTTGTTTGAGGTAAAGTTTTTGAGTCTAAGCTTGTTAAAGACTTTTTGAAATCAAAATAGTTTTATTTCATTGCAAATTAGGGGGAGAAATAATATTGTCCTTAGAAAATCAGATGACCCTAAAAAAGGAGCCGCGTCCCTATTTTGTTTTTGATTTGGAGTTCTTTAAGAGTTCTAGATCTAAAGAAGCCACGATTGTTAAATAAATATACACTAGCAAACAAATAATACGAGAGCACAGTGTTTCAAACGATTTTAACTTTATAAACATAATAAAATGTATAAGAACAGTTAACTCATATAACATGATGGTAATAATTGGGAAAAGGTATAAACGCTGCAAGAACATAAGAACTCGTAAATACTTGTAACTGAGGAAAACCGTTATTTAGTGGTTAACGCATCGGACTTCAAAGACAAGGTTCCTTGTTGATCCTCGTTCCGTGGAAAAAATTTCAGAGACTGAATTTTCGGCTCTCCCCTGACACCGTGTACGAGCAAAGTCTTGCGAAACGATAATAGTCCGTCGGCAGGGGACGATAAAGGGGTGACTCGTGTTGAGAGCAAAATATATATAATTTTAGGATACTGCCTAAAAGGTGAAAAAAACAGAACTACCGATCTCTGAGTAAAATTGTAAACAGAAAGTCTCTCATCATATGAAAAAATCAAAAAAAGTTCAAATACATCCAACGAATGGATAACAACTTTCATATTGCTGACTTGGTACAGGCATTTTCCTATGTAGAAAAGTGTGTGGACTCAACCTGGTTTTATATAGCTAGCTGGATCTCTCACATGGCCACAACAACCCTCATTATTCATTTAATTGGATGTCAAAATATATATCTTAATATCACGATTTCTTTGGCTTTGAAAACAAGGCCATGTTCTAATTCCAATTTATAAATAGGCTTTAAATAATTGACTTTACCATTGAAATTCGCCGTTTCAGAATCTAATGCAGTATGGGTAATATTTTCAAAAGCGTACACCAAAACGTTGTGATTGGTTCTAAATCATGGAAATCCATCCAATGACATAACGTTATTTTCATTTTGGTGTACGAACAATGAGATTACCCATAGTCCTTTAGATTCTGGAAAGGCGAATTGCAATGGTGGCTGTGTTTTAAACAACGCCATAAATAATAACGGACATTTATTTTGGTGTTTCTTGCTAGAAAATGGAATAAAATCTTTCTCGAAGTAAGTTTACATGTATCTGTTCATTTGTTTATCGTGAAACGGTTGATTTTCTTTAATGTTTTGGCTTCATCAAATCAAAATGAATGCCTTTTGAACGCGTATTATTAGTCCGATTTGAATTTTTTTTCTAATTTTTCCTATTAGAATCGATTTTTTTCCATCATTCAAGGTTAAACACTCATTTTAAAGAAGTGCATCAATTTGAAGAATAAAATACCTCAATCTGACATATGTACTTGTTGAACAAGTTCAATTGCGGGCAAAACAAATTACGTTGTTAAATTAAAAGATTTTGATAGCAAAATATCAATATTGACAAACTTTTTCATTAACATAATGTACAAGGCACACATTTTAAGGTAATGTGTTTTATGGTTCCGTAATTGGTGATACAACACTTCACAGGTAAAGTGCACTGCGTCGTATATAATACTGGTTGCATAAATAAATGCACATAGACTGATAATGCTTTGTTGATTAAAGATTACCACAGGTAAATATGCATTCGCCTGTCATGTACGAAATTCTTTTCGGTGATAAAACATGCGCATTTACGGCTGAAATCAATCAAACAATAAGTTAAGGTCAATGATCACAAAGTTTTAATCTTTAGAAACAGAACCGAACAAAACTGTACACTTTCCGTAATCATAAAACAATATATTTTTGCAAAATGTATGTAATAACTATGACTAATAAAACTAACAAACTACCTATAGCTATGAATTCACTGAATAAATTCCCTGGTTATCCAGTGACTAATTCACAGGGATACTCGGCCAACTGCTGTCGGTCGAGTAATTTGTCAAAACAGCAAAGAAAAGTGTAATAAAGATATCATTTGAGGAAAAAAAATATCATACCGTCTGTTTTCAATGAATCATTGGTATCAAAAAATAAGAAAATAAAGTCGTTTGAATTTACTATCTTACTAGCCTGTATTAACAATTGAATTCAATATTTTGCATCAAGGGATACGAATCGAATATAATATACTAGGAAAAAAAGAAAACAATAACAAAAACATAAGTCGAATATAAACCGACAACAATGGCTAAAAGTAATCGACGAAAAACAAGCAACAGTTCACCAAAACCTTAACAGAAAATATTTACTTAAATTAAACTACACGATCTACTTCAAAAACAGAGGTGAAGGTAGTTGATCATTAAATGTCAACACTTCCTGATTCAAAACAAGACCTAGGAAAAGTAAACTTTCAACAATGTGTTTGTAATGAGGTAATGTAGTATGTCAAAAACGGAAACATTATGATATATAATTTGAAATTAATTAACGCATAAGTTTTATCTTGTAACCATTCTAGAGAACTAGGTTTAGGGCAAATAAATTCGAAAAAGATCTCTTTTTTAAATTGAAAAAAACTCCAAGTACAACAAGATGGACAAAATTATAACAGATACTATTAACACCGAACTTAGAAATTACGTCACATTTAATATAAGCTTTGGATTTAAAATATTTCGGCCACGAGCATCACTGAAGAGACATGTATTGTCGAAATGCGCATCTGGTGCAACAAAATTGGTATCGTTAATTTTATTAACAGGCAAATAAATAAATCAATGCAAGTGTGAGGCTACCTTATCAAAATATTAAATCATAGTTTATGAAGAAATTATTTCCATTTTAGTTTTTGACAATTGTTAGGCATACTTTATGAATTTTCAAATAATTTCGTTGGATACTAAATGGTTTGAATTATCTATTTCTCTCTTTCACTTGCAAACGTAAATGCTGACGATCTGTGAATTTATGACAAAATATTATTTAAATATAGATCATGGATATCTAGGATATGGAATAAAACTTCATCCTTCTGCATAAAATACATGTATATAAAAAGGGTAAAATAACAAAAATATCCAGATCCGAGGAAAATTCAGAACGGGAATTCCATCATCAAATGACAAATTCAAAAGCTCAAACACATCAATTGAATGGATAACAACCGTCATATTCCTTACTTGGCATAAAGTATTATTTTCGTTTAAAGAGTGATAAGTGTTAGGCTAATTGTTCGATTCTAAATAACATCACATTAACTAATTTAATTAGAATTTATATACCAAATTAAGAACGAAAATGTACAAGCTTTTTTACTTGAAACATTCCTTTCGCAACTTTGAGAGTATATTTTGTGTAGAAAAAGCAAACTCACATTGCAGAACCCTCAGCCATGAAATATAACATTAACAAATAATACTTACCCTTTCTAGTATTGGAGAAAATGAGAAAATAGTTTACGTAATGTTAGATCTGGATCCTATTTAAAATAATTTCATCGCATCCTGTTTGATGAATGGGGTGCATTAAAGGATTATTACAATTATCTAAAACATAAATTTTGAAGTTCCAAATTACTAACACACCCCTTATGGGTTTAACTTTTTAGGAGCCTGTGCCAAAAAATACAACTCGTTTCTACATCTATGACATACACAACACATATTCTTTGTTAAATCGTCATTTATAACCTTTTAATTGTGTCGTTCGCAGGATTACATCTTGGGAACATTAAATAAACGAGAACTCAATATAAAGATTTGATATGTCTTAGACCTAGACGTATCTAGTTTGTTACCACAATAAGTTTTTGTATAATACGTTTGAATTTTTATTTAGATTATTAACATAAAATATAACATGTATAAATATGCCTGTTATTTAGTAGTTTGTTGTTGTACATCATATTTGTTTTTTGTTTACTGTAGGATACAAAAATCAAACCGTATGGTTTATTTGTTTTATATTTGTCATGGCAGGGCCACTTATAAAGCTATCTTATCATGGGGAGGGGGGGGGGGCAATTGGAAAATTTGAAGAAATTAAAATCACAAAAATACTGAACTCCTAGAAAATTCAAAACGGAAAGTCTGTAATGAAAAGGCAAAATCAAAAGCTCAAACACATTAAACGAATGAATAACAACTGTCATTTACATTTTGTACCTGACTTGGAATTGGAATTTCTTATCCCAGGCATACATTACATTAGCCGTATTTGGCACAACTTTTTTGAATTTTGGATCCTCAATGCTCTTCAACTTTGTACTTGTTTGGCTTTATAAATATTTTGATATGAGCGTCACTGATGGGTCTTATGTAGACGAAACGCGCGTCTGGCGTACAAAATTATAATCCTGGTACCTTTGATAACTATTGGTACTAGCATTTTCTAATGTAGAAATTATTCCTTCGAAAAAATGTACGGACGCCATCACGGGTTTTACAGTTATCTATATGTTTCACAGATAATCACAGATACTGTATGTTCCTATTGTTTCACTAACCATCATGACACATCTTCTAAATTTTAAGCATGTGAAACAACGTCAAAAGAAACTAAACGTACTATTGACGAAAACAAGACCTCTTTTTCAACAGTCAGTATTTTGTTTTGGAAAAAAAAAGCTAGCACTCTAGCACTATCCGTCAACTTTATATTCAGCTATATATTCTTGCGTGTTTTTGTATTATGTTTCTGTCACGTAGTTTTAGCGAAAATATTTAACATTACCATATAAAGGGAAAGTCTGGCTAGCCAGAAAACAGGTTCACCATTTTTCTTACAATATCCTGTACCAAGTCAGAAAGATTGCAGTTGTTATCTAATAGTTCGTTTCTATGTATTTTGGCGTTTGTTTTTGTTGCACTTTAGTGTGCCTTTTGTTGATTTGTTTTCCCCTTAAAGTTGATGCGTTTCCTTCGATTTTACTTTGTAACCCGGATGCCCTTTCGATTTATGACATTTGAACAGTGTTATACTGCTGTTGCCTTTATATAGATGGTGTCCTCTATCAAAATTAGTCTATGCCATTGAACCTAATATATAGGACACAACAAATACTTCTGCTTCATAGTTTGACAAACATCTAGAAAGTGATAACATGTGTCAGTTGTGAACAAAAGTTTACGACTCAATGTAGGATTGCAGCTTCTCAAATGCGATCTTTTCATTTTTATGAAGCAACATGTCAGAAGCGTCTGCTTATGAGATACACAAACTTATTATAATTACTAGGATTAAAAATGTTATTTCCTATCATGATTTCTTTAATAAAGTGTTGTTACACTTACAAGCAGGTTGAAAACAAATGTCGTAACCCAAACACCTCTTCCCTTTTTCGATTGTGACTTATCACTGGGTATGTACTTACATGAACGATTCGGCGGATGCCTCATGTTGGTCAGGATCACTTTACTCTCAGTGCACCTAAGATCCACTAGGGTCATTTTTGGTGGGGTTCGTGTTGTTCAGTGTTCAGCTTTCTATGGTGTGTTTAGTACACTGTTGTTTGTGTTATGGTCGTGTTAATTCGTTTTGCCATGAAATTGTAAGTTCTTTTTCGACGAACGAGTTTGTATGTCTCTTTGGTATCTTTGTAGTCTCTTATTTTAATATGAATTCTTTTTACAATCGCTATTTATGTACAAACAGCTTCACTTAATAATACTGGTCTTGATAGAATAAACTCACTTGTAAATTGTTGAAGATCTAATTTTAAAACACTTCATGTATATTTTGTGCTGTTGTGTCATTTGTGTAGATTTTGCATATAGTATCTTATCTATAATTCACAATAATGAAAAACAAAAAAATAATTTTATTGTACTATATCTTTTCAACATGACCCCCTTTAATAAACATATTTCATGATTGAAGAGGTACATAATTTATTCGCATGTTTATTAACATATATTTTTGATGTGCTTTTGAGATATCTTTTATACGTCCCAAGCGCTTTTCTAAATCTATCTTCATCAGAACCATTCAATCAAAACATATGAAAAAAAACAATGATGTATGCGATCTAAACACGTAAAAATTGCCTGTCATTTCTAATGAAGCTACTAATTAATCAACTAAGAATTTAAAAAATGCTTGCTTAAGTTCTTATCTGTACAGAAGGACCCCTGAAAAATAAATTATATTAATGTATTTCACACTAAATCTTCACATGTACTCCTATGTTTACACGAGGATTAAATATTCAAAACAAATTGTGGGAAGAAACGTTTAAAGTAGTTATCAAAGGTACCAGGATGAAATACACTTTTGTACTAATAAAGCAAACATCCAATTCGACAAATGCATTAAATTCATGCTGTAGAACGATTCATCTTTCTTAGTCATTAGGCTACATTAAGGGATTTTCCATTACTGTATTATCGATGATAAAATGTTGATGTATTAAATTGAACTGTGTCATATGTCTGATCATGTTAATTAATATTTATTGAATATCATAATATCTATGTATCAATGATATTATAGAAATAAATAAACGATTCCTTGATTCATACCATCGAGTTCGTTTACGTAAACATACAATTCTAAAGTTGAAATTTGTATGGTTACAGGTTAACAACATTATTTTCCATAAGAATCTAGTGTAAACATCTGTTATACAATTTTGATAGCTTTCAAAATTAATGTTTGAAATAAACGTCATTCTTAACAAAAGTAGATGCAGTTAATAAGCATATTACACTATCATCACTGTTGGGTATGTGCCGGCTTGCGTTAACGTTAAATTTTCATAACGTTTACATTTAATTTTGTCAGTTTTATTATATTTACCGTTTTTGAATTGAATTTGAGTTCGATATTGTTGTTTGTACGTTTTTCTGCAATATCAGAATGTCAATGTCAACAAAGGGTAAGCTGTTCTGTAGGAGGCTTATTAGAAACTGTGAAAGGTAGAGGTTTTCCATTCTTAACTATCCTCAAACTTTGAAGAGAAATAACGTCACGTGATATTGCACGAAATATTAGGTTTTTCCTGGATTCGATAAATAAAGTCAACTGGTAGTGAGCTCTTTGCAGTAAAACACAATGGCATAATGAAGTGCAATCGACGATCCACAAGGTCTGTTATATCATAGCAACTGGAAGATATATAATCCAATACAATCTATGTCGAAGGAACAACACAGTTGGAAAGCTTAATCTGTTGATATGAAAAGGTGCCATCATAATCATTATTTTGATTTAAGAAGGTCATTAAACAGGTTTTTTTTGGTTTTTTTTTGGTTTTTTTTTTTTTAAATAAAATTTATAAAAGGAGGTCCTTAAACGTTTTTCATATTTTTGACTAAAACAAAATCGTCTTAGAAATAATTCTCCAATAAAAACTAATTCCCACTAGGAAAGAAACAATTTCGAATGATAGTGGTGGGTTTAATTTAGTTTTATTAAACCACAAATTGATTTGCAATCATTTCAGTATGCTTTCATCATGAGTTAATCGGCCATTTTTGAATTTTTTCACCTTTGTTTAAATACACAGATGACGACGGATATGTTCCAATTTGTACCAACATAGGCAACATAAAGGGCTACACACATGGAACAGGATTAGTAATCCACGAAGCACTCGATATCACCGCGGTGTTTTGTAGGATTGATTTGCTCTTTCTTTGGCACTCTTTGTTGTGTGTTAATGTATGTTTTTTGCCAAGCCGTTAATCAGTTGGACTTCGAATTATAAGTTTGAAAATTTTCAGTCTCGCGTTTACTAAAATAGTTGGGTTAACGTACATAAGTATATATGATAGGATGTTGGATGTTGCATATATGGATATAGGAACATGTGGTATGAGTGCCAATAAGACAACTCTCCATTGTTGTATATTGAATGATTGCTTGCAGATTCTGCTTTAAAATAGTTTTGTTGCATCGAAATAAATAGCAAACAAAAGGACTTGTATGTAAACAAATTTATTGTAAAAATGAAGATAGACAGTTGCAGAAATCGGACGTTACCAGAGACAGAGAACAAACAACCTAAAATAAAATCGAGCAAAACATATATTCATACATTTCTAAATGGCTGGGTAAGAACTGTTTTTAATTGTATGATGGGGATTTCTTGACATTATTCTTTAATCTGACTAATAGCTCATATTACAACTCGATGTGAAAGGAGACATTTGCAATAAGCATTTTTGTGTCCTCAAAAATTAAAATAAATCGAATGAATGAATCGAAATTTGATAGCAAAACATTTTTCTATTGGAAAAAATATCATCTTTTAATCATTTAAGCAATTCTAATTTTAAACAAAAAACTGCAATAACCATAAAAACAAAACAAAACATCAATTTAATACACTTATTGTTTTGAGTTAAAGACAATAATGAAAGTTTATCCTGAAAGTGATTACATATAAACATAACTAAAATTAACTCCAACAGTAAATAAACAAAAACAAACTAAGGTCATACCTTCGTCTTATATGTTTTGTTTATCAACATCTACCATCAATTTGTCAACTCTTTATTACATCTTATCATAAATGGTTCCTTTTATTAACTAAATGATTATAACCAAACTTAAGTTGTCAGTCACATAAGGGACCTCCTCTGTTTAGGACCCTTAACTTTCAATTTCAATCGCACCTGATAAAGTTATTTACAAAACGCTTGCTGTATGCGCTGAAGTTGTCATATTTGTATTTTCGTTAATCCACAAAATCTGACAGATTATTGTATTTCAGGGGGAAAACACGAAAAAAATGTTGTTTACGAACGACGATAAACGAGACAAGTAAAATAAAAGAATAGTATTTACAACAAATTTAAATGCATTGAAAAATTTGCTATTACAATGAACTGTATAGTTTTAAGATCCGAATGTACCAGTTTAAATCATTATCTCAATATCAATGAACATCTATATGCTCTTCGAAAACTGCTATAACAACAAGAATAAAGGCCCCAAATATCATCCCAATGTTGTGATAACAAATTGTCTTTATACTTCCACTTCCGTGCCTGACTAGCTCTGGTAACTGAAACATAAATGGAATAAGATAAGTTTCATAAATGATAACACACAGTTAATAATTATTGAAATACTATTTGTTTACGAGTAAATAAATCAAGAGGAAACCAATTATAAACACCATTTTTTTTCATCAAGGGTAAACAATTCTTTTTGGAGTATCAGTTTCAGATCTGTTTATGTATTTGTCTACAGCTATTTGCAAAACATATGAATGTTTTCTTATAAGCAGTCTTTGTTCATGTATGTATGTAAACAACTATTTTCTCAGTATCATTAAAAACAAACGGACCCTGGATACAATTTAAGCAAGATAGAATGTAAAAACATATTCCATTGTATTTTTAAAGAACGAATAGCTGATGCAAAAAAGTTTGGTTTTGTTTACCAAATGCTGAATTGATTAGGAATTTCATGTCTTCCGTCGTTGTGAACAAGATTTAAATTTAACCAACAATTATTTGTGAAAAGTAGGATCTCAAACTACTAAAATTATGAGTTTCACCTATCAACATATAACCCAGCACATTGTTTCAAGCTGTACCAACTAAATTCCTAATGGAACTGAGGACCTTTGATGAACTGATTTTTTTATAATATCGTGTACGTTTAATCTACTGTATTGGTATTTTATCACAAGTTGTTTCATGCTTTAACAAAAATAGAGAAAAGAAAGATTTAAATATAATTGGAGAGATGCAGAAGATAGAGTATGATTTTGGTGACTCCATATCATTGAAGATTGAAAGTTAATTATTTAGTTCGCTTGTTTTGTTTTAATACACCACGGCCGTTCATTCTATTTAAATACATTATATAAAACAACTTCATTGAATATATTAAGATTATAATTGTTTACACTAGACGCACGTTTCTTAAAACAGACTCAAAAGTTACGCTTGGACAAAACAAATAAAGTACGAAATTGAAGAGCATTGAGAACCAAAAACTCCGAAGTTGACGAAGTTGATAGACCAGAAGAAACAAAATTAATAACATTCTCACTGTATAGAAAATATCAAAGATATGGAATTGGGATGCTAAACTCAATATTTCAATCTGCAAGTCGTTTATGCAAAAATGTTGAGAAACACTTAAGGCAAATATTGCATGTATTGGGGAAGAAATTAATCGATGATCCGATGTCTATTACTGTTCTGAATTGAATTTCATGTCTCTTCTGTCTGGCAGGTTCCGTCGAAAATGGTGAATTTAACCTGGTTTTATAGCTAACCAAACCTCTCACTTGTAGTGTATATTTCTTACCATGTCTACTAAAGATATGTATAAAAAGTTCCCAGCTGTAAAAGCAAAAATCCACTTTACTGCTGTTTCGTCTGTTGCTACTTGTACACCAACAAAAAATCCAATAAAAGCTGACAGTGACGCAAATAAATTCGCTAATATTGCCTTGCAAAATGACATTCCACTGTTCAGCAAAATGGCAAAATCACCTACAAAGAAAAAGTGCAAGTCCTTCATAGATAAATGATGGCAGCTTAAAATGACCTTAAAGTGGTTTTCGTTAAGACATGAATTAAAAAACCTCCAAACTCAGAAGTTCCATGTCCATTTTAACAGATTATATGTACTAACAATGCGGTATGGATTTTGTTTATTGTTGAAGGCCGTAAGGTGGCATATAGTTGTTAAGTTGTATGTCATTTGGTGTCTGATGGACAGTTGTCTCATTGGCAATCATACCACATTTTCTTATTTTTATGTTAAAAGATTCTATGAACCATCTTTTTCACGATGACACTAATTTCTCGAATAATTCATAGCACGTGTATTGATTTATTTATCTTTTCAATTTTGGAAAGGACGTAGAAAACAGTTCATCTCAAGAATCTTGTGTATGAAAATCGCCAGTTTTTATATCACGTGAAATCAATAAGTAGATAAAATAGCATATTTTATAATCTGAGGTAATTTACAGGTGCGAGGCATCTTCTTTTCAAAACAAAGTAATGTCAAAGATAATACAAGTTTCATTTTTTTCCAATAATAGAATTCATCAACTTTTTTTTAGAGGATCCTGTTCCTGTACGCAGGCATTTTGAAAACAGAGCGACCATTAAACTTTATAGTTTTGTTTTCAAAATCTCTGATCTAAAATTTGATGAATAAAAATTTTGTTGTCCACCAGATGACAAAAAGAATATTCTGAATTCAGATTTCCCCCACACCTTATAGTGTTTTATTAAAATAATAATAGATTGCGTCGAAAACCCAGAAAAAAACAATTCTGACTATGACAAAATAAAACCATAACCCGTTCCCCTTTTAAAGTTAAATGGTTGCTCTCTAGTGTTGTTTTTTTTTTACGAAACAAGGATTACAAAAAAAGTCTTACCTAACTCTTGTGGCAGTTCATGACAAAATATTGCGATAGTGAGGGAAATTCCCTCTCCGATACTACTGGAAAAGGCTGCTCCTAAAGCAAGACCATCGGTAACGTTGTGTATTGCATCACCAATTATAATCATAAGTGCTAAAGATGTATTGCCTACAAATTCAAACAAAATGAAAATATAAATATTCTTATTTTTACAAATAATTCGTCATATTTGAGTGAGGTGTATTAGCGACACAGTTATAAAGTTGAGGCACATTATCACCCCCAGTTTTTGGTGGGGTTCGTGTTGCTTAGTCTTTAGTTTTCTATGTTTTGTCTTGTGTCTTAATATTTGTCTGTTTGTCTTTTTCTTTTTTTAGCAATGGCGTTGTCAGTTTATTTCGATCTATGATTTTGACTGTCCCTCTGGTATCTTTCACCCCTCTTTAAGCGACACAGTAATGTAATTCTGTCGTGCACCTATGTTTTTTTTTATGGAAGACATTTAGGTATACCGTGGACTTTTTTTTTAATTTTGATTTACCGCAGTCCAAAAATAAAACGATGGAAAAACGTACTGTTATTAATCTATTTAAGGAATGACTTATTTTTTTCTGTCTATGAAGAAATATATAAACAATGTGGTGCTCACTGAATAATCCACGTAGTGTTTTATTCAAACTCAAACGTTTAATGTTATTTCCTATAGACAGAAAACATACCGTAAAGAGGGTTATTTTCGCGGGGTGTAAATTTTCGCTTATTTTATTCGCGAAAAGAACAAAATCGTCAAAATAAATTCCGCCAAATTTGAAGTGTACATGCAAAGGTATTGATAACAGTTTTGAATCCGCCAAAATAATAACCGCCAAAATATTTCGTATACCCTTTTCAATGAAAATCGCGAAATTTTACAACCGCGAAAATAACCCGATATACGGTATTATTAATTCATTATAATTCAATTCTTGGATGTAACACGTCTTCTGATTGGATGAAAGTATTTTATCTAGCATCTCATATACATAAGTATGTCATGTGAACGTGCCGACATCATCGTTTTTTTTATGATTTATTTCTTAAATAGAATAGGAATGCAGGTTCTTTGTTAAAAATTACGTCTTCCAAACGTTATCAAATACAATTCAATCATCTTGGTGATATTGCGTTTGCTTGAAACACAATGTTTTACGAAGCATGATTTATCCCTTCCTCATACAATATATGATTATCTATGTTGCCCATTTCATTTTTATTGAAACACAGTTCGACTTGGTCTTTCAATCTTCATTTAAGTTTTGAATAAGGAATACTAGTGTAACGGGTGAATAATTCAAATGTGTTCATACTAAGACTTACATTTAAAGTACTATAGCAAATGTCTGCTAGTTGATGTTTGGAATTGATAAGTATCCACATTTGATTCATGTCTCCATTAACGTGGATAGGCAATTTTTTACAATCTAGTTCTTTGACTTTAACGTAAAGAGCCATAAATGTATAAAGTCATTCAACCTTTGTAAAAAAAATAAATAACCATCTTTAAATTTGATGCGTTCGTAGAGTTCATTTCTATGATCGAATTCTCTATCAACTATTCTGAATTAAAAAAAAACCATGAGGCATACAAATGTAATCTTGCTTACCTGATTCTTTTTGTGAATTTGTAGACTTCATACTTTTTGAGTCGCTCGAACTTATCTAAATGAAGAACAGGGGTAATTTAAAACATTTTTAAATTTATATATTCTACATAATGAGACACACATAATCAAATAAATTTTTTAAATAACTCTTGTTTCGTTTTGTGAATTTGCAGATTTTATACTTTGTGAGAAAAAGGGGGTAATTTGATACAGATGTTTTAATAGATATTCCATTGTATAAGACAGGTTTTATCAAATGAGAACTTGAACTCTGTTTTAAAACAAATATAATGTTATTTTTGCAAATCAGACAGAAGTTACATCAAGAAGACAATTAAATATATTAAAAACGATAAGGAGAGGAAAGGACAAGTAACTGACCAACTGAAAATACACAAAAAAAGGAGGGTAACAGTAGTTTATCGATGTTTAAATCTCATATAGAAGACATATCAAGGTAACAAAACAAATAGAAGAAATCGCATGCAATCCAAAGGGAACGATAACGATGCGTATCCTGTTAGGCATGCATCAATCGCCATGCGAATAAACAATAAGGAAAAATATCACAAGCGTGAATAGGACATACATCGGTATACAGAACTAGTGACTATTTTAAAGATTTAAGACGTCGAAACATTTCGCTAGTGAGTTGAGATACACACATATCGTATCAGTCAAACAATTCGTAGTGGTGTCCGCAAACCTCTAATCAGCAAAACGCTTTAAAGAGAATCATGAGTATGAACGTAAGCTTTATACATCAGGTAAGTGATGAATAAGGTGTATGCAGGCACTGCCGACATTTTGTTACATAGAAAAAGAAAGTTTACTATTTGAAAGTTGAAATCATTTTTGTGTCGTAAAGGTTTCAACTGATACTCTTTTTCAATTTCTAGATGTGAGTCATAATATTTTTAGCATATTCAACTGTATGTTTGTATACTTTCTTAAATTATTAAGACGCCATTACGAGTTGGTTGACCACTATGGAATATATGTTTCACAGATGACAAGGATATGTCAACTTTTCCACGCATGTGAACAACGGAATTAGACTTATCTGTTGGTTTGTACTAATATAAGCACTACGACGGGTACCACAGGGGAAGAAGATCAACTACGAACCCTTTTGGAGCACCTGAGATCACTTACAGTGTCTGGTGGGGTTCGTGTTACTCAGTCTTTAGTTATATACATATATAGTAGTTTGTGTGCTGTTGATTGTCTGTTGTTCTGATATTGTACAATGAATATTAATTTATTATTTGTTTGCATGAAGATAATAACAGGCAGTATACTGCTGTTTGATTCAGAAAAAACAAATGCGTGCGAAAACAAACTTTAACCAAGGGAAACACATTACTATGGGATTCGTGTTGTTTATTCTTTAGTTTTCTATGTTGTGTCATGTGTACTATTGTTTGTCTGTTTGTCTTTTTCATTTTTAGCCATGGCGTTGTCAGTTTATTTTAAATTTATGAGTTTGACTGCCCCTTTGGTATCTTTCGTCCCTCTACTCTAAGAGCCCGACAACAGAACAACAGAAACACTAAACTGCCAAAAAAAAAAATGTGATTTAAACAATTTAACAAACAAATTTTTATTACTAGTACCTCCTCCATTTTATGGAAATCCCCATTTGGTTTGTTAACTGTCATTACTACAGGTTCTGGTGTTGGGTCAGGGTCTGCTACAATACCCTATAGAATAAATGATGAATAAGTAAACCAGTTGTCATATCAGAATGCAAATATATACTTGGTGATTAGTTTCGAGTATTTGTAAATTACACAAACATATTTTCGTAAAATTAGTTGATCGATAGTTGGGTTTTCTTTCGTTCCACAGTTTGAATGTTCTCAATTCAATTTTGCATTACTCACATTTGAGAAATGAAATCACATACGTAAATAAACTGTAAATTAAAATATCCTTGTTTTACAAATCATGAAAAAGCATGATAATTTGCGGTATAATCCAATATCATTTTACTTTTGAAAGAACAACATGTTTTAAACAAATGTTATACCCTAGTCTTAATCACAAATGTCAATAGAGCTTTTATACTAGTATTCTTCTTTAGCTTATTTCAAAGGGGCAGTAGCTGTCAAATTCATGTTCGCCGATTTTACGCACATTCTCACATTTAATTAATATGATACTTAAACGCATATCCAAATTACAATAAGTCTGAAATGAACAGTTAAAGCATTTTCTCGATAATAAATATCAGAATTTCTTGTGTTATTTAGTCTAGACGACTTCTAATGAACTGCAGAGATGACCTCCATATACTCCCGATAGTCACATAACCTGACATATCATAACATAGATGTAGATTTATCAAGACCTCGTGCAATTTGATTTTTACAAGTCTGTTTAATTTTATGTAATAGGTTAAGAAATAAATTAATTAAAGTTTTTACATGTATAAGAATTTTTTATGTTTTTGTGTCCCTTTCATGGGTCAAATAGAAGGTCACATCATACGGATTGAATGAGGTCGAGTTATTCACTTGCAAGAGAATAATTCAGCAGCGATATTTCTTTGCTTATTTTGACAAAACATAACTAAATTGGCTGATAAAACCGAATTAATATTTCAGTATTTAACTTTTATAAATGATTGAACCAAACAAAATCATACTTTAACTTTGTTTTTATCTCGTAGCTTGTGTCCCTTTAATGATAATCATAACAATGGTTTGGCATTAGATGATATCCTTACTTAGATTTAGATTCAATGTAATGAATTCTTCGTTATGTCATAATATATGCACATTTTTTTTTGGATTGAGTTAAGTCTGCCAATTGATATTTTATCGTATGTTTTTCTATGTTGTGATGTTATGCTATTGTTTCAGAAAAAGGGAGAAGGTTTGGGCCCATTAAAACGTTTAATCCCGCTGCAAATGTTTGCACCTGTCCTAAGTCAGGAATCTGATGTACAGTAGTTGTCGTTTGTTTATGTAATATATACGTGTTTCTTGTTTCTCGTTTTGTTTATATAGATTAGACCGTTGGTTTTCCCGTTTGAATGGTTTTACACTAGTAATTTTGGGGCCCTTTATAGCTTGTTGTTCGGTGTGAGCCGAGGCTCCGTGTTGAAGGCCGTACTTTAACCTATAATGGTTTAGTTTTTAAATTGTTATTTGGATGGAGAGTTGTCTCATTGGCACTCACACCACATCTTCCTATATCTACATTTTACAAATGTTTAATACCGACAGTTATCAAAATGTACCAAAACCAGAGCTAAAAGGGCCGTCATAAACATGCAGGAAAGTGGCAGTCTTTGCTCCATGGTGATGATGTTTTTTGCATTTCTTAATTAAAAAAACGTTTTTTTTATTGCTCCGTTTCTTAACTTAGGATTTTCAAATAAAAATATGTGATTTTTTGGCATGAGTCGATACATATGTTCTTTCTCTTTAATTGAATACGCGAGAAGACGGTGTCAGCTGGGATGATGGTTTCCATGGATACTTAGTTGGATTTCCACCGCGAAAGGTATTAATGTAGAGGTCGAAAATGAAAATGAAAATAACACGCTATAAATTTCGAGCGTTTTTTTTTGGATTGAACTTCAAAAATACAATTCAACAAAGTCATTTTAAATAAATAAAAGTACTTTTTTTTTTTTACAGTTCTCCAGTCAATGATGAATTGATATATTACCTTTTTCCTTTTTATGATAGACATCGCTGTTTCAAGAAGATAAAATGAATACGTTCCTGAAAGAAAAATCACAGATCATACAATGAAATATAATTTGCCTACACTTGAATGCAATTTTGTCCCATATTTAATATATACAATTATTTTCTAAATAATTGATGTAGGTTTTTTCTCATTTTTTCATACATACAAAACATAATGGATACACTTGCGTAATGTGTGTTCGATTGTAATAATTTCATTGTTATAGAATTGTCTGCTTTCCAAGATACGGCAAGAATATTTTGCATCATTTCGTATATTGTAAATTTTAAAATTATTGCGAGGTGTTTTATTAATGCAAATAATGTTACTTGGTTAGTACCGCCATTATAAAAACTCGCATTCTAATATATATGATTCATATATCTGTATTCAGATAGTCCATATTTTTGTTCTTTCTTTAAAAATCGCAATAATAAATGCACGTTATAATTTCGGAATTTATATTAATCAACAAATTGTACATGATTATCCGTTTGTATTGTGTTGCAAACACAATATTAAAAAATTGCCTACAATTCCGAGGATTATTTTTATATGAAACATTGTTTAATTTTTACAACTTCTTTTGAGTCGTCTCGTTGTCTTACTAGTACATCATTTTTCAAATGCAATTGCCTTTACTCGTTTGTATTGTGCGCACGCAGAGAGATTTGTAATATCCATTTTAAATTACAACTTACCCAACAAGATCACCATACAGTACCATATATAGTCCTCCACATGGTACTCCTTGTGATGGTTCTCCTCATGGTGGATTTCTGTTTCGTTGTGTCCGTGCTCGTGCTCGTGTGCACCGTGGCTGTGCATTCCTAAAGCCTACAATACCAATCATTTTTAATTGATGGTCATAACTTGGGTATAAAGATAAATAATATCTGAAGTTTTCCAAAATGGTAATTGAAATCAATTTTTAGGAGAGGCGTGCTGCTTTTGATTATTAAGGGTGTATATTTATGCTACACCGACAAGGATGTGAATGTAAAACAAATGCCTCATGTAAATCAAGTGCCTCGATATCCATACGTCAAAAACCCTTGTAGCATTTCTTAAGGGACCATGCCCGGAACTTTCGTGTTGAATACCGAAATTTTGTCGCCCTCCTTTTCCAATTGAAGTTGAAACTCTTGTCTGCAATCCAAGTGGACTTTTGTTGATATAGGAAGATGTAGTATGAGTGCCAACAATGTGAACAATATCTAATTGGACTTTTTGTATTTGAATATTTCTATCTTATATATCAGCAATTTTAAAATTCGAATATTCTTCACATCCTGAATTAGTATATATAATAAATGCTATCCCTCAAACGTCTATAAAATAATCATAATTGCCGACAGTTTTCCGCATATACTTCTTTATGTCAAATGTGTAATGTAAATTAAAATTAACACGAGGCACTGGGACTATTGTTCGTAATGTAAAGTTATCTTCTTGCGCAAATAAGAGTTTAGTTTGAATTAGACTGGTATCCGGCCGTTCTTGAAAGTCTTAATTAATATAAATTATGTATATTCCGAAGGGATATTGGTTATTTTACGGAGGGAACCAAACTTAGTTTGAAAACAATAAACTGCTTTAATTAGTTAATTTTGCAAATTAACTGACATACCTCAGGGATCAAATGTACTACTGCTCCCGTAAATAATGTCCCTACAGCCAACCCCATAAAAACAGACAAAAACACGTGGTATGCATTTGAGAAACGTTTTGCGCATGGCAGAATCACTGCTCCACCAATAGAACATACGCAACATATTGCATTAGCTAAGATACCATAACCATAAACTGAAAGAAACATGTGATATATTAAAAACATGGTGTACAAATTGAGCGAAATGGTTTGATGATGAGAATAGTGCATGAAGGTTTAAATAAAAAATAGTTTTGCTATTTGCACAAAACATAAATGTGCAATAATACCATGTACATTCAAGGAAAAAATAATACATGTACATAAAATATCATCTTTAAATTTCAACGTTATAATTTTTTTTCGTCGCAATAAAATATTATGTCATATTATAATTGCAGGTTTTGGCAACAGAACTAAAAACATTTTATATATCAATATAGAATAAATTGAGGTGTTATGATTGCATTAACGGTACCTAATTTTGTCAGTATAACGGAATTTATTAACAGTCGAACAAGCGGGAGGTTTAGCTAGTCTAAGATATAAAACTAGGCTAGTTTCACCAATGTCTTCTAAAATGCCTGTACCCAGTCAGGCATATAGCTGTTGTTTTTCACTTGTACGGTCGATTGATACCGCTTGCAATGGTTCAGTTTTACTTATTTCCCCTTTATACACCTTGAAATGTGTCAGTTTTACTTATTTCCCCTTTATACCCCTTGAAATGTGTCAGTTTTACTTATTTCCCCTTTATACCGCTTGAAATGTGTCAGTTTTACTTATTTCCCCTTTATACCGCTTGAAATGTGTCAGTTTTACTTATTTCCCCTTTATACCCCTTGAAATGTGTCAGTTTTACTTATTTCCCCTTTATACCGCTTGAAATGTGTCAGTTTTACTTATTTCCCCTTTATACCCCTTGAAATGTGTCAGTTTTACTTATTTCCCCTTTATACCGCTTGAAATGTGTCAGTTTTACTTATTTCCCCTTTATACCGCTTGAAATGTGTCAGTTTTACTTATTTCCCCTTTATACCCCTTGAAATGTGTCAGTTTTACTTATTTCCCCTTTTTTGATTTTCCTTGGAGTTCGGTATTGTTGTTATACTTCTTTATATACTAATAAATAAATTTTGTGTTTTTACTGTCTTCTGATTGGTTAAAATTATTAGTTTTATTTTCAATGTTGTCAATTTTGATGGTGACACGCCCACTCTGACGTTGTGTATTCATACGCCAACAAAATGTGTGTTCGTTGTTATTATTAATATAAATTATATAAAAAGTTCTTTTTTTTTTTGATAGAAATTTATTTATAATGAATGGCAATAATTTATTTTGATTTTATTGAACCATAAAACTATTTTTTGACTCTTCACATTTTACATAATCCGCTTCGCGGATTATTCAATGTGAAGAGTCAAAAATTAGTTTTATGGTTCAATAAATTCAAAATAGATAATAGCCATTCATTAAGTAGAAAGTTTTGCGACTTGATAAATTGCAATACATTCAATGAAAAACAGACGTCCAATGCATCTCCATAGTCCGTATTTACTTACATTTATATATAAACATTAAAATGTAAACCTCTTCCACGGCATGTTTTCTTGGGCAAATATTTTTGTGTTTTCTGTTTGTTCGAGACTGATGGTAATTATAACCCCCTTACTATTACCACATTTCAAACTTATTTTGATGTTGAAGCAATATAATTTGTTTGATCACGTGGGGAGTCAATGATATAACAATCAAACAAAATTAAGTCAACGAACTTCCATGAATAAAACGAATCTTTAAATCAAGATACTTTCAGTTAAAAAAGTACAATAAATGTTGTAAATCCGTCAGGCACAAATGATTCCGTCAGGCAAAGTCAATACCGTCAGCCCTTGATTTTTTTTTTTTGGGTCATTATTTAAACTTACTTTCAGCTAATGTAGGCTTATGATCATGGACCAGCATTATTTTAAAAACTTTATTGTACTCTAAAATAGAAAATCGGTTAATGTTAAAGACATTATGAGTACTTCGAACGTCCAACTACTTTTCTGACCAAAATATATGTATACAGTCAGTAGGTTCTCTACTTGGCAAATGTTCATAGTCAAATAATTACATTAAATGTATGTTTCATTATAATACGTTATTCTGATTGGCTATCTACCAATCTCGTGATATTCCTTAATCAATTGCATTACACAATGCAACTTTTCATTCATGATGACACGAGGTCCCACAATAAAGTGCACAGGTAAATGAAATAAAAACTTGATAAGAGGCGTGTTTTCATGATCCTATAGGTAAAAATGTAATTATAAGTATTGAATGCTTTTTTTTGTAACTTTATAGGGTTGTAAAAGCGTTGACCGTGCGCACATTTTTAGTATGAAGCGCTTCCGCGCTTCATACAAAATGTACTTCGGTCAACGCTTTTACACCCCAATAAATTTACAAAAAAGAGCAATCAATTCTTAATTAGATTCCCAACTTGACAAATGTATATCGTGACTAGATTCACAACTTTATATTATTTTCATGTACAGACAATATGTCATTGAGTATTTGAAAGGGTGCTGCGTGTAGAACAGGAATAATCAAACCATCATGAATACCCAAAACAAAATTAGATTTTACAGAAAAAGTGCGTAGTTCAATCCAAAACGACAGGCTTTACATGGGTACAGGATATTCCTTCTAATCTAGTCTAATATCATCACCGTTTTTTATAGGGTTCATGTTGCTTCGTCTAAATTTATTATATGCATTGTTTTGTCGACTGGTGTTTATCTTTTCATAGTTTGTTTTTTTTATCATAATTTTCTCGGTCTCTCTACGATTTTTGAGATCGGATTCTACGTTAAGCTTTGTAATCTTTCAACATTTGTTTTAAATTTTAACAATTGTCTGTAGCGTACATTTAGTGTTTATTTTTAAATTCTTAGCTTTTCTTGCTGTTTCCGTGTCATATATATATAAATACAAATGTATTTTGTTTTTTGTTTTTTATAGTTAATTTGTTCGCCAAATGAAAAGAACAAAAGAAGGTAAAAAAAACAATCTTGGATAATTTGCATATTTTGCCTTTAATCTAATATTATAGAAGTACTTTCTGCTTCAGAGAAGAACATAAAGAAGTGAATAGAATGGAATTCAAAACAGTGTAGCTGTGGCCATTGATTGACACATTAAAATCATCCATTGACTGGGACAATTTAGGTGAACGTTTGTATGTAACGACCAATGCTCACTATGTACTTTTTAAAGACATTTAAACTATGGGGTCACCAAAGGTTCTCAACACCTAAATAAAGTAATTCGAAAATTAATCAGAAATAACACGATATTTTGATTTATATCAATTATATAAATCAAAACACAAAGGTTATTCCTGATTAATTTTTCGAATTATTTTATAATTAAAGGCGTTAAGAAACCTTTGGTGACCCCACAGTTTAAATGTCTATCGTAGGTACGTCCTGAACAGTGGTCGTTACAGACAAACGTTCACGTAAATTGTCCCAGTCAATGGATGATTTTAATGTGTCAATCAATGGCCACAGCTACACTGTTTTGAATTTCATTCTAAGTTAATGAAAGTTCATATAACAAAAAAGGTAAATTGATTACAAAATGTGTGCACTTCTATGTGGGGTTTTATGTGCTTTGTCTATATGCCTTTTTGTGTTTCTTTGTAACATATTTGTTTGTTTTGGTGGGATTAAGATTAGGACACAATGTTGACTGTTGTACCCCTATTTAGACCTTTGTACCTACTTTATATAAAAAAGAAGATGTGGTATGATTGCCAATGAGACAACTGTCCAGAAGAGACCAAATGACACAGAAATAAACAACTATAGGTCACCGTACCGGGCCTTTAATAATGAACAAAGCCCATACCGCATAGTTAGCTATAAAAGGCCTCGAAATGAAAATGTAAAACATTTCAAACGAGGAAACTAACAGCCTTATTTATATAACAAAATGAACTAAAAACAAATATGTAACACATAAACAAACGAAAACCTTGTCTGTTTGTTTTGTTCACACATTGTTGTCAGAATAATGTTATTTTACGCGACTGGCATTCAAGTGTGAGGTTTAGCGCTATAAAACCAGGTTCAATCCACCATTTTCTATATTTGAAATTGCCTGGACCAAGTAAGGAATAGGATAGTTGCTGTCCATTCGTTTGATGTGTTTTGTCATTTCATTTTGCCATTTGGTTTGGGACTTCCCGTTTTTGAATTTTCCTCGAAGTTCAGTATTTTTGTGATTTTACTTTTTACATATTATGTCTTTAATCTAATATTACTAAAATAATTTCTGCTTCAGAGAATAACATATATAAGTGAATAAGTTAATCAAAGTTCATATATTAATAAAGGTGAATTGATTACAAAACTTGTGGACTGTTGTACCACTATTTAGACATTTTTACCTTTTATGTTCGTTTGTTTTGGTCACACATCGGTGTCAAAATAATGTTATTTTATGCGACTGACATACAAATGAGAGGTTTGGTAAGCTATAAAACCTGGCTTAATTTACCATTTTCTACATAAGAAAATACCTGTTCCAAGTCAGGAATATGACAGTTGTTATTTATTAGTTTGATGTGCTTACATTAAGCTTTTGACTTTGCCATTTGATTGGCGATTTTCCGGTTTAAATTTACCTTGGAGCTCGGTATTTTTATAATTTTACTTTTTTTGTTTGATTGTTCGAAATTTAAAATCTGTGTGTTTCTGGTTTAATGACACAAAATTTCTGTCCATATTTGAACCATGGTTGAGATTAATTGCTTGTAAGGTATGTTATTATTTTGATGTATAAATTCCTCTTCCAGTTATATTTTCATATTTTATCGACATTCAAGTGTGCGAGCATTTACATAGAAGTACTAATTCCATTTTCTACACAAGAAAATGCATGTACCAAGTCAGGAATAAGATAGTTGTTATCTATACGTTAAATTTGTCTGAGCTTTTGATTTTGCCATTTGATTAGGAAATTTCCGTTTTTGATTTTCTCTCGGTGTTTTCTGGTTTAATTACATAAAATTCCTTTCCATATTTGTACCATGGTTGAGGTTAAATGCTTAAGAGGTATGTTATTATTTTGATGTATAAATTCTTGTACCAAGTATATATTTTTTATTTTATTGACGTACAAGTGTGCGAGCATTTAGGTAGCACGGTAGTATTTGCATTCCAGAATTTAGGTTGCTCTTTGCGTACCTCAGTCAATGAAAGTATCTGAACAGTGTGATTGAACAAAAAGTAGAGTATCTAGTGAACAAACTTTCCAAAACTGAGGGATGAATCAGGTGTAGAAAATTATGAAGTGGCCTTAGATTTTTAAAAATAGCACAAAAAGTAAACGGTCATGTTTCAGAAAAAGGGAGAAGGTTTGGATCCATTAAAACGTTTAATCACGCTGCAAATGTTTGCACCTGTCCTAAGTCAGGAATCTGATGTACAGTAGTTGTCGTTTGTTTATGTAATATATACGTGTTTCTCGTTTCTCGTTTTGTTTATATAGATTAAACCGTTAGTTTTCCCGTTTGAATGGTTTTACACTAGTAATTTTGGGGCCCTTTATAGCTTGTTGTTCGGTGTGAGCCAAGGCTCCGTGTTGAAGGCCGTACTTTAACCTATAATGGTTTACTTTTTAAATTGTTATTTGTATGGAGAGTTGTCTCATTGGCACTCACACCACATCTTCCTATATCTATGATACACATTCAAAATCATTTGAAAAACAGTTAACTGTGAATGTAGAATTTTTTGCAGTGTTAGAAAGTGGTGAAAATTCTAAAAAGGCTATCATTATCCCTTATGGACCATGAAATATTATCGTGTCACCTTTACATAGAAGTTCTAGTCTTACCAATCAAATATCTTCTGATAATCCAAATAGTTCATGCAGCATAACATTATATTCACATTAAACATCACCAATCAGAGCCATCTGGAATTAATATGTAATAATACTAAACAAACTATGTATGATTAATTTGATTTATGTTTTGATATATACTTTACAAGGTTAAGAATGTGACAGGTATGTAGGTAAAATGTTAGAAGATCAAAATATGAAAGGGCAAAAGTTAAATGAAGATGAATTTAACTTGTAAGATCATCAATTACAAAACGAACAGGTAACAAATTAGAATTACAAGAAACACTTGTCTAGTGTATTAAGAAGCTTTCATTTGATCTTTATAGGGGTGGGGAGGGTATGATGGAATTTGAAAACAAGGATTAACAGGAGTTTCAAGTAAAAAAGGACAGGATGAGCAACTTTGTCAAAAAAAAAAAAAAAAAAAAAGCATGACAATTTATGTAAAAAAAAGTCAGGACCGAATAGAGTTAAAAAATAAAAGGCAATACAGATATTACAACAAAAAAAAAAAAGAAATGCAGGACAAATTTTAACATACATATTCATGTATTATGCTTTCCAACAGTCAGCTTTGAATTTTCCTAATGAAGGTAAACCCAGAAAAGCTCCGCTAGGTGCGCCTAATGTTTATAAAGTGTTATTTTCACTTGTTCAAGATTTTCTTTTAAATCTTTATTTGGAATGTAGAGATAAGTCATACGTATGTCATATATCTATATGTGGTTCAAACTAAATGTTTAATGAGTATGTGTCGTTTTTAGGGAGCCACCATTGGATTGTTGGGGTAGGGGGTGGGGGTGGCGCGTTATGATGAACATTTTTTTTCCTGCAATTTTTAGTTGTAATCTCTGTCCTACCTTTTTATTTTCACTCTTTACGGTACTGACTTCTTTTAAAAAATAATTCTTACTTTTTTTTAAAAATAAATTGTCATCCTGCATTTATGTTTGCCAAGTGCTTCATCCTTTTTTCTTGAAAAAAAATCCTGTCATGCCATCTTTTCAAATTTCATTCACCCCCCCCCCTCCTACCTCCCATAAAAAATCAAATGGTAACACCCTTAGATAAAAAGGTTGAACAACTTGAAGTCTGTTTAATGAGTCATGCATGAATGTTTTTATCTTTGTGTGCAAAGGTGTGAAAATTTAATGCATAAAAACAGACATGGATTGGTCAATGGAAACGACCACATATTCCTTCAAAAACACATATATGTACTCTAAATTTAAGAATTTAAAATCTGACAGCTATGTTGTTTAGTAAGGGATAGAAGGGGGGGGGGGGGTATGGTATTTTCATAAAAATTAAAAAAAACCCAACATCTTCTGATTCCCAAATTGAGGAATTTCTTTATCCAGATTTCCCCTTTACTTTATAGTGTTAATTGTGACTCAGACAAAAAACAGAACACCCTGGAGTTAAATGGTTGATTCCTAAGCAATGTTTAGATAACCGACAATGTAACTAAACCACACACATTGTGTATTAGAGTAAAAAGAAACGAAATTCCACGAAATGTGTAAATATCATCGACATTATTAAAACAAACGTTTGCCTGAGATTATTTAGACCAACCTCGAAGAAACTTGAGGTTTTTATAAGTATACTTTTATTTGTATCCTAAAATGGATGATTGCAAACATCTTTATTCGTTTTAAGGATGTTTGCTACTATTTTTCAAAATAACAGGCTTTTTAAAACACTGTTATAAATTGATAGTATGTAACTATATAAATAAAGGAACTAAAATAGCAGAAAAAAATATGGTCCGTGTCCTTATTTTAGGGATACTAGAACACACCCGCGAAATCGCGGGCATAAACAGCTTGTAAACTGTTGTAGGATGATTTTTTGTAAAAGATATTATGGCTGGAGAATTTCATATAAGGTATCAAAAGCTCTCTCCCTTTTTTCCAAAGTCCGTTATGTGTTTCCTTTCCGTTAAATTCATTTTTTTCGTGTTTCTGGCCTTCTACCACAATTATTCTTCCCCTGTGCTACAATGCATTTTTTTTGTAAAAGTCAAATAAAATTTAAAAATTTGCACCGCTTCAACATGAAATAAATGAAACTGCTTATAAACCATTATTATTCTAATAAAATGTGCTTCTACATGTTCTAGGACAATCCATCAGTGTTTTGCCTTTTGAGAGCCCTATTAACATGCCAATTGTAGGATTTGAATCTCGTATAAATGACTAAGGCTCATTTTAGGGGTGGTCTGAGGGGCCCTGATTCTAGTATGTTCGTCCGTTTGTTCGTTGTACCGTCCCACTGTCCCGCTTCAGGTTAAAGTTTGTGTGGAGGTAGTTTTTGATGAAGTTGAAGTCCAACCAACTCAAAACTTAGTAAATATGTTCCCTATGATATGATCTTTCTAATTTTAATGCCAAATTAGAGATTTTACCCTATTTCACGGTCCACTAAACATAGTAAATGATAGTGCCGATGTGGCATCCGTATACTATTGACACATTCTCTCTATATGTTTCCTTCATTTAAAATTGCTATCTGAAAAACAAACAAAGACCAATAAAAAAAAAAAAACAATACAAAGAGCAGTAAACGTCCTTAAAATCACATATCTTCATCCTATAGACGAACAGTCAGAAAACAGTCAGAAAATATTACGCAGGATGCATTAGATTCTGAAACGGCGAATTTCAATCGTCCTATTTGGTTATTTACAAGACTATGATTTTTACATTTTTTTTACTTTACACCGAACTCATGAAGGTCTTATATCTGATCTTATTGCTGTGTCCACAATTGTTATTCTACGTATTTCACCGGTATCGGTGTGGACAATTCCATGTTTATATCACATGATATTTCCGCAGGAAATGCTTCTATTGAGACCGTACGAATGGATGTACATTTGGATTATTGCATATGTATTGTGAAATATATTGTTCTCTGTGTATATATTTTTGATAAATTGATGATCACATTTTCTACAACATAGTTTAATAGATGTCAGGTTTGTACACATTAAGTCCCCATTTAGTCTCTACTGTAGTCTATTATTCAAACTGAAGCCAGTGAACTGGTTGATTTAAAAATAAGAATTATTTTGTATGGTTGCTAATGAAGCAACTATTCACCAACATCATTCAAATAAAGTTCATGTGAGAAACGTGACTCCGCTTCCTCCATCTATCTTTAGATGGAGATACGAAATTGGCCTTGTTGTGACGAATGCATGCATTGTGCATGTCATTGTAGTTTCCGAATACAACATTTGTTTTTGTCACAGACGTAATTTCATGTCATCTCATTATATAATATAATAAAAGAATTTAGTGATGTCGGAAGTCGTAAAGGATTTACCTGTTTTTGCCAAATTAACATATTGCACAGGTAAAAGTCGAAAGGTTTATATATATATTATGTTACAAAAACTTATTAGCTGCTTATGATGGATCTTTTCATAAAGGTAATGAGTTAAAACAATCATAGCATAATTGAATGTGATAAAATGGGAACGAGAACCGACTTGTAAAAACAATAGTTTTGATTTCAATGAGAATCGGTCTATGAAAAACAGATATGAAAACAAATAAAATATTATGACAAACGCACGTGTGTATTTGACAAAAAAGAATGATTAATGGTTGCTTGTTTGACGTTTCGACAAAAAAAGTCATTATTTTGTGATGCAGTTATCCTGGCACTACCAGTGTTGTGTGGCACAATCAATAAGTTAATAAGTGATACTTGTCAATTAGTATTTATTGCTTAATTTACAAGTATATTCAAAGAGCGATTAAAGTTCAAATAATTGTTTTGCACTGACACTGGCCGAGATGTGACGAATTCTGGTGTGATCGAATTGTGTCCTTGTAGTCCATTGAGGTATCTTATATAGTCCAATGGTCCATACACATGTCTATAGCTGTAGGCCGGTTGTATAATCGTCTGGTTATCGAGTACTATTTACATGAGGTTAATTGTCAAATAATGTAATTAACCCCTGACGGATAAAGGTCATTTATGGGCTTCGGGGTATATATGTCCATAGTATACGAACAGATTGTTATTAGTGTCCAAAGGCTTCCTGCTATTTAATGTATTCACAGATTGTTATTAGTGTCCAAAGGCTTTCTGCTATTTAATGTATTCACAGATTGTTATTAGTGTCCAAAGCATACATGATTGTCATTGAATTGTTTATTTCCTTTTTAATAAATTTCCTAATTAATATTCCTTGATAATTAATTAATGTTACCAATTGTGTAACATTATTCCTTCCCTCGCAATAAGAACGAAAGTTCGGAAAATACGATAATCCTTCTTCATTTATGCTATTGTAAATCCAGTAGTTCCAATGTTAAGTTTTTTGGTAACCATCACCACATATATAGTTCATAAAATTCGGCAAGTCCAACATCTGAATATATTTACACATAGTTCATTTGAAAATATTTCGATATACATAGTTCGTGTTTTATTTCCAACACCCTCATAATAAGTTGTTCCTCAATACTGATTAGGAACGCAAATGTTTATACAATTCTATTTACACAGTTCATAAAGTCATTTTGAAAATTATTTACACGGTTCGTCTTCCGCTAGTTGATTCGGTCGTCTACGTTGTATGGTTTACAATCCAGTCCTTTTACGAAGTAGTCGACGTATCTAGCTCTGGGTACATCTTTCTCAAAAGACTGGTCGCATCGGTCTTCGGTCTTGTATCGTCTTTGAGTAATGGTGCAGAGGGAAGCTTCTCTCTGGAATCAGGTACATCTGTCCCAACCATTTGCGTTGTCACCATTTGGTACCCATCGTTCGTGGCATTAGAACCCGAACTCACACCTTTCTTTTTGGCTAACCAAGATTTGTTTCTAAAAAACTTACAGTACAAAAATATAGCTATTCCAATAAATATCGCACCCAAACACATGGATAACCCTACTCCCCAATTTGGAAATTCGAAATCATCTTCAATTTCCCTTAAATTTCTAAGTTTTTCAATCAAAGCGTTCATAGGAATTTGTTTAATCGCCTTTAGTTCTCTTGGTAGTTCAAGCTTTGTAAAATTTGGTAAAGCAGCATGAAAGGGTTCCCATAAACTTGTATTCAGTACTTGAAAGGTATTTAAGAACCTATCGAACGTTTTTTCTGTTAAAAATGTACTTTCCATTTGATAAGTAGGTAATAAGGTCAAATGATTACTCGTAGCGGTACAAGTTCGCTTTAAATTAATTATAGTGGTAGAAGGATTAATTATCTGATCCGTCAACATGTTTGTATTGTCATCACATCTAATCGTGATTCTAAATTCATTAATGGTAGTAACTGCCCACATACTATCGGTCAAACAAGTTGCCATAGGCAAAATTGTATTTGGTCGTACTTTCGCTGTACATCTTGTTTTCTAATTTTCTTTATTGGCAAATAAGGCTATGATACATAATTTACTTATATTAACTGGATAAACTGGACTTTTAATTTCACAAAAAATAACTAAAGGATTGGAACACTTGTCAATTTCATTGGTATTTAGCAGCATATATTTAGTTTTTTTTTTTTTTTCTTGGTTTGCAGCAATGGTCAAAAATTTATAAAAAAAATCCAAGTATCTTTAACTTCGTCACAAGGTATTTTTAATGTCGCCGGTAGTCGTCGTTTTATGTCAGTCAATAGTACTCTTAAATTACCGGGTGAGATAAGACTAGGTGACATGTGTCCTAAGGACAACATGTTTAATTGAAATTGCAAATGGTTTAAATAACATATTTTATAAGTTTTAGAAATTCTTAAATGATTTGCATCCTACATACTACCTATAAAGCCAATTGATACCTACATAATACCTATTAAAGCCCTCACTAAGTTTTGTACATGTTCCTTAGATACTAATTTTGTTTCATTAGCCCCAATATCAGTAGTTTTCTGATTATTTTTTATTTTAACACTGTTCACAGACATGTTATCTTCAATGTCATAATGTTCAGATGTTACCGACGAAGAATGAGTGCTAGACATGTTATCATCAATGTCAGAGACTTCATAATCCGAAGGCGAATTTTCTAATTTTTCTTTAATGACTTGATCATCATTATCATCATTTTCTATTTGACTATCTTGTTCTGAAAAAATTTTCTTTCCCCTTAATTTTTTAGATAATTCCATTAATGGTATATCATCTTCTTCATCAGAATTTTCCCTTTCTTTTTTATATCTTTTTGCAATTTGATTTAACGGAGTGTCTGAATCTATGCTTTCATCATCAGAGGAGTCTTCCGATTGTGACTCCATGGGAACTACATACGCGGCTTTACGTAATGTCCTACCTTGATTGTTGTTAGGAATTTCCCAATCTAACTTAGCCAAACGAATTTGTTCAGCATGAGCCTTTGTGGTTGTCCCATCTAACTGATTTTTTAAAATAAAACTAACAGGTGAAGTTTGTTCTATAATCCTATAGTACGGAGTCCATTTTTTTGAAAGTTTGCTTGCCCTTCTATGATTTTTATAAAAAACTGGGTTTCCTACCTCAAACTTTATATCTTTGCTATTTTTGTTTGCGTACTTAGCTTGTTTCTGCTTAGATTTTTTCATAGTTTTATGAACCAGCATAAATGATTTATGTTGTTGTTGTAAGGCAATTTTATGATATTCCTCCCCATTGTATTTTCTCCTAGGCTGTAAAATGTTATCTAAGGGTAAAACTGGATCCCTGTTATATAATGCATAAAAAGGTGAAAGTTGGGTGGACTCATTGATATTGAATATAATTGCTGCTAAAGCTTGGTTCAAGTATAAATCCCAAGTTGTGGAATGATCGTCTATTAATTTTGACAAAACATCATGTAATGTTCTATGAAATCTTTCTATTTTAGCATTACCCTGAGGGTGATAGAATGAAGTTTTAATATGCTTTATATTAAGTTCTTTACAAACTTCTTCCATAGCCTTAGAACAGTTTTCCCCTCCGTTATCACTTGTTAGAATTTGAATCCCAGAATGCCTTGAAGTAATTTCTTCAATCAAAAGATGTGCGACATTGTCAGTGCTTTTTGTTGCGACACTAAAAGCTTCTGGCCACCCTGAGTATAAATCGATAAATCCTATAATGTACCTGTTACCTGACATGGTAGTTGGATACGGTCCACTCAAATCTACCCCTACATGACAAAAAGGATAAGGCGGAATTTTTGTTTCCTGAATTGGCGCTCTAACTTTTTGTAAATTGCGTGATTGACAAGGTACACACGTAGTGACATAATTATACAGTTCCTTAAACATGTTTGGCCAAAAATATTTTTGACGAATGGAATCAAATGTTTTATCAATGCCCATGTGCCCATTTTTATCATGATACTGTTCTACAACTGCTTGTTTTATATGCGAAGGTATGTACAACCTTATAATAGGATCATTATCTACATTTGAGATGTAATAAAGAATGTCATCTATTATGATGTACTTGTTTTGAACTGCCTCGGGTACCTTATCGCCTACAAGTTGTTCTTTTAACTCGCGTAATGTTTTGTCTTTCATTTGTTCAATTGACATATCAAATTCTTCAAACTGAAAATTTTCTTTTTCTGGAATATCTTCAACTAATTTGTCATTATTTGCGTAATCAGTAAAATGAAATCTATTTGAATTAATCACATTAATTTCGTAAGTATTGTCACTAATATCCGGATAAGGATCTGGATTTTCGTTTGGTTTTTCATCTGAAGGTAATCTAGACATGAAATCTGCACACACGTTTTGGGGCCCTGGAATATACTGAATCTTACAGTTATAACCCGTTATGTTCAAAGCCCACAGTTGAATTTTCTTATTTTGCATGGGGGATTCTAAAATGTATTTCAAAGGTTTGTGATCTGTCTTTATCACAAATTCAGCATTATACAAATAATGATTCAATTTTTGTAACGCATAATGAATAGCAAATGCTTCTTTTTCAATGGTTGACCAACGTGTTTGCGTATCACTCAATTTATGAGATAGGAAATAAATCGGTCTTTCCACTTCCTTTTCACCCTTGATTGGATTTTCTTGTAATTGCGTTAAACAAGCCCCTACACAACTATCGCTAGCGTCCGTGTACAGCACATAGGGTTTATTCAAATCTGGGTATGCCAATAATGGTACTTTCACTAGTTCATCCCTTAACTTTTCAAAAGCTACCTGACAAGTTGTGGTCCAATTAAAAACCTTGTTTTTCCTAGTTAAAGCAACTATAGGCTCTGCAATTTTTGAAAATGAAGGTACAAATCTGCGATAATAGCTCAAGCAACCTATTAATCCTCTTACTTCCCTTACATTCGAGGGAGCTTTCATGCCTTGAATGGCCTTGACCTTTTCAGGGTCTGGTTTTAATCCATCTTTACTTATTATAAAGCCTAAATAGTTGGTTTCATTTTGCAAAAAATTACATTTTTTCAATTTTAATTTAAGTTTGTGCTGTCGTAATCTATCAAAAACTTGTTGAATGTGGCCTAAATGTTCTTCCTCTGTTTCGGAAAATATCAAAATATCATCTATATAAGCAGTTGAAAAATGCTCTAACCCTTGTAATACTTCTGTAACTAATTCACTAAATAAACTGGGCCCTGAGGCGAGACCAAATGGTAATACATTGAACTCAAATAATCCTTTGTGACATACAAAAGCAGTCTTTTCCTTATCTGACTCCTTGACCTTGACCTGATAATAACCTGACTTTAAATCTAGCGAAGTCATTACTTTGGCTTTACCTACCGAAGCAAGCAAGTCATCAATCAATGGTAACGGAAATGAATAAATTTTACTAATTGCGTTTAGCCTGCGATAGTCAACGCACATCCTTGAAGTTTTATCCTTTTTTGAAACAATAATGATAGGCGCAGCCCAAGCCGACCTAGACTTCCTAATAATCTTAGCCTCTAGTAGTTCCTCAATTGTCCTATCTATTATTTCTCTCTGATTGAGTGGGGCCCTATAAGGTTTTAATCTAATAGGTGGGTTATTCCCTGTATCGATAGTCATTTGTACTGTATCAGTGCACCCCAAATCTTTATCTGAAGTTGCGAAAACATCTTCATTGTCCCTTATCATTCTAAGTATATCCTTTTTAAATTCTTGCGGTACACTTATTTCAGACTCATCTAACTTTTTGAGCCCCGAATTTCCTTGAGATTGATTCACATTGACTAAATTTATTTCTGCTAAATGAGAAGCCTTACCTACTACACAACCTCTTCTTAACCTAATTGATTTGTTTGTGTTATTTACAATCATCAAAGGAAACTTCCTATTTTTATTAAAATTAACCACCGTATTACTTATCATTAAGCCTGGTTCTGTACTAACATACCCTGAAGCTACAGGTGAGATTTCCAACAATTTAGTACTTCCAAAACTTGGATTGTTCTTAAGGCCTACGGGACAAACATTAATTGATTGTGGTTTTAATACGGCATTTACGGTTAATCTTACAACTGAAGCCACATTAATATCTTCTTCTAATGGAACATAATTTTTTTGAATTCTCAAACATCCTAAATCAAAATATAACCTAACTCCATTTTGTACTAACCAATCTTTTCCTAAAATAAAATTTCTGTTCATGTCTCTAACAACATAAAATAATTGAGTAACTTTTGTACTACCTATTTTAAAAGTAAGGTTTGCACAACCTTCTACATGTAAAGACCCCCCATTTACGGACTGTAAATTAGCCGTTTTCTTTAATAATTTTGGTTTATCCCTCAAAGTTTCAAAAATTCTTTTGTGTATCAAAGAAACACTAGCGCCTGAATCTACAAGAGCTCTATATCTTTGATTTTGAAATTTAATTAAAGTTGAATTTGGAGCTCCTGCAACATTTATAGAATAAGTAGGTAATTTAATTGGACTCTTATCACTGGCTTCAACGTGACAAGAGCGCTTTAGTTTTCCGGATATACACCCCAGTTTTCTACCATGTTAACAGTCCTAGGTTTTCTATTTGGGCAATTTGGCCTAATATGTCCCCGTTGATTACACTGATAACAAACTATCTCATTATTTCTTCCCGAATTCCCTTGATATTGTTGCGTTTCAACTGCATTTACTTGTCTATAGGTTCCCTTAGAACGACAATCTCGTGCTATATGTCCTACCCTACCACAAGAATAACAATTAATTTCCCTATTTCTACCCGAATTTCCGTGATATGTTTGCATTTCTACGGCATTAATTTGTCTCAAATTTCCCCCAGAACGACAATCACGTGATACATGACCTACTTTACCACAAGAATAACAACGTTTTGCATCACGATAATGATCAATTTCCATTGGTTCATGAGAGTTCAAAGGTTCAATCCGTCTTGGTCTTGTTAATGTCATTGGTCGTGTCGTTTTATACCTTGGTTCGTCTACCCTTTCCGTTCTTAAAGTAAATCTTTTTCTCAAATTTTGTTCAGTCATTGCACTTTTAACTGCCAAAGAAAAAGTAGCTGGGTTTTCTCTCATTAATTTCATTTTTAAATACGAATGAGCTAAACCATCTATAAAAATGCCTACGAGTTCCCTTTCTATAGCTTCGTTATGTCCATCTAAATCTGAATATGCCTCATTTGCCAAATTCAATAAATTTTCTGCATAAATTTGAACAGATTCGTCCCCTTTTTGTTTTAATTGTCTCAAAAGTGTCGACGCATGTTGAGGGTCAGTAATTTCCCCAAACCTTGAAGTTAATTCTTTTTTTAATTGTTCCCAAGTGGTGTCCTGATGGTCTCTTAAATACCTTTGTATGTAATCTGAACAAGCCCCTTTACATGTTTGAAAAGCTATTTCCTTAATTCGATCCCTATCATTAAAAAGTAAAGCATATTTTTCAATTGACTTAATCCAGGCTTTAAAATCTTTCGTATTACCTTCAAAAGGCGTTATTCCTTGAACTACATTTTGAGAACAAATGGCTGATTTTAACCCTTTAATTTCCGTGGCTACATCGCCTTGAATCGTAACTACCTCTCGTAACCCATGTATTTCATTAGCGACAGAATTGAAAGCTAATTCTACTTTTTGTGCTGACATAGAAGTATCTTGGTTATCCATCAAAAAAGAATGAAAGCTATGGTAATTGCAACTTACGTGGTTCCTTGGTTCCTTGGTCGTATAGTGGTTAGAAGTCCTTAATCCGTGGTCTGAACGGCACTAATTTGACTGATGTGGCACAATCAATAAGTTAATAAGTGATACTTGTCAATTAGTATTTATTGCTTAATTTACAAGTATATTCAAAGAGCGATTAAAGTTCAAATAATTGTTTTGCACTGACACTGGCCGAGATGTGACGAATTCTGGTGTGATCGAATTGTGTCCTTGTAGTCCATTGAGGTATCTTATATAGTCCAATGGTCCATACACATGTCTATAGCTGTAGGCCGGTTGTATAATCGTCTGGTTATCGAGTACTATTTACATGAGGTTAATTGTCAAATAATGTAATTAACCCCTGACGGATAAAGGTCATTTATGGGCTTCGGGGTATATATGTCCATAGTATACGAACAGATTGTTATTAGTGTCCAAAGGCTTCCTGCTATTTAATGTATTCACAGATTGTTATTAGTGTCCAAAGGCTTTCTGCTATTTAATGTATTCACAGATTGTTATTAGTGTCCAAAGCATACATGATTGTCATTGAATTGTTTATTTCCTTTTTAATAAATTTCCTAATTAATATTCCTTGATAATTAATTAATGTTACCAATTGTGTAACAGTTGTTGTTTCTGTCTTGAAAGTTTTAGTAATTAACGCTCCATAATTAATATGTATAATTTATAGAAATTGAGGTATAAGTCCCAATGAGACAACTCTCCATCCAAATGCAAGTCACAATGTGTAAAAAGTAAACAATTGCGGCCTTCAACACGGAGCCTTCGCTTGCACCAACAGCAATATATAAAGGGCCCCGAAATGACTGGTATTAATTAATTCAAACAGGAAAACCAACGTTTAATGTATTATATAAAAACGAGAAACACTTCAGAACCCCATCAACAAAGGACAACCACTAACACAGGTTTCTTCTGGCAGTATGAAATATAAATAAAATCGAAAATGGAAATGGGGAATATGTCAAAGAGACAACAACCCGACCATAGATCAGACAACAGCCGAAGGCCACAAGTTGGTCTTCAACGCAGCGAAAAAAATCTCTCACCCAGAGGTGGCCCACAGCTGACACCTGAATAAAATTGAGCTTACATTGAAAAACATAAAAGACTAACAAAGATCAGATCCTCGTGACTTGGAACAAGCGCAAAAATGCGACGGGTTAAACATGCTATGTGAGAGCTCAACCCTCCCCTATACTTCTAGCCAATGTAGAATAAAGAAACACATAGCAATACGCACAGTATGAAAGTTTATATATCAACGATTAAATAAAGCCTTGTATTTATATTGTTATCTGGTTCTATTAGTACATTATATATTTTTTTTTTTAAGTTTTATTTAAGCTCTGTATTTATAATAATTTTTATTGTTATCCTGGTACTTTTAGTACATTATTTATTCTTTTTTTTTCTTAAAAGTTTTATTAAAGCTCTGTATTAATTATATGTCGTGTTACATAATGTAGGCCATGAATATTACATACGAAGAATGTCAAAACATGTAATATAGGCTGACCTCAGGCTAATTATGACCAATGCTTTTAACATGCAAAGTACCTCGATTTTGATACTAATAAAGTATCTATTAGAGTTACCTGTGTTTTAGATTATAGAAACACATAGTATATATGACCAATACATGTACATTCTGGACAAGAACATGATTATATGATATAAATATCAACAATGCTTTGTAATCATGATATTGATGCTCCCATGTAGTCGAACTGTAAACTTGCTAATTCATGCGATAACAGTCAAAAGAGAGATAAAGTATTTCGTCATTTGACATTTTTTTTTATTGCAGTTGACCATATTTCTTCAAGTTTCTACTCCTTATTACTCGACAGTGAAGAAGAAACAAATGATCTGTTTAAAGTTTTTGGTTTACCAGGAGCATAATATATAGATATACTGTTCCCAGATTTGAATTGTTCTGGATGAAACTTTCGATCTCCTAACAAGCTATCTTACTACTTCCAGTTCGATTGAAAGGAAGAGAAAGATCTGATTACGCTACAGTCAATACATGTAGCAGTGGCGGATCCAGAGGGAACGTAGAAGGCGTACGCCCCCCTCTGCTTGGACTTTTTTTTGTAAAATGATTAATCAGACTAGACTTCGTGAACTCACAATTCTTTACTTATAATGATAGTTTTTGCTGGTATTTAAACTGATTATGTCAAAGCCATAAAATTCGCTACGGTGGAGTTGACCAGTTTGCCTAAAAAAGTTAAACGGCACTCAGCCATTTTGAAATTCAAATTACAGTAACACATTGATAAGGCTAAGGATGACAATCACGACACCTTCATAGCGACACAGAATTAAACAAAAACGTATTGACTTCTATTTCACAATTCCACTAAATAGAAAGTAAAACTCTATTATACTCTCATGGAAAATGTTCCTCAGCAATATTATTCACCTACGAAAACATGTTCAACCCTATACGCCCCAGCCTATTTTAAAATAACATAGCTGAATAATGATCCCCAGTCAGTATAAGCTCTAGAGTCTAAGATGCGAACCATTTGATTTGAGGAGGCAGTCTGAGATATTTGAGAGAGAACAAAATCTGACTTTGATTTTTGCCTAAAATTAAAATTCTTGCCGTATCAGGATTGAAAAAAATAATCTTGTCCACTTTTTGCTATTAGAAACGAAAATTTCCAACAGAATTATGAAGCATTAAATGAACATGATGATTAAAAAACGGGCGTATTTTTTTTTTGGAGGGGTAGGGGTTTGCATGTCTGACCGGAATGTGCACGCAGACTGTCTGTTTCATATGCCGAATTGATATATTAAATACAGTTTATTATACTTTTTCAAGACAAGACTGCAACCTGCATGCTGGGTGTGGCTTTTATGTCTCCATTTGTCTGTTTGTCGACCGTCATTTATAAATTTGTTGTTTCATTCGTATACGCCTTTGGCTGATGTGGAACCCCTCACTTCCCTTATTTTTGTTCGGTGAAACACATCAACTAAACATTTGGATAACAATTGCTTGTTTGTCTTTATTAAATCGTGTCGGTCGTATTCTAAATTTCATTTAATAGCCCGACGTAGATCTTGTTTACAACAAGAAATCTGTGAGATTATTCTAACTTAACATACAACAAACGAAAATTTTCCATGTCTATTTTTTACTGACAAGTCCCACATCAAATATATCAGTACAAGCCTTTGGATCCATACTATCATTATATGATAGACAATTAATAGGGAGAATACAGCATAAGAAAGTCCAACCCTTACACTTTACAGGAACAATAAAATATACAAGCCCCACGTACAATGTAAGTAACCGCCGGATGAAGAAGTGCATTTTACACTTATTTAAGGTTTTTTAGCCTTAAAAGGTCCCAAAAGATTTTTCGAATCGCTCCGCTCGGCGAGTTTTTAATATTTCGCCCCTCCTTTGAAAAATCCTGGGTCCGCCCCTGTGTAGATGATTACGCTACAGTGAATAGATCAGGGATAGGGAACGACTGAATTGCTTCATTGTAGATTATTCAATTTTCAGTGGCAAATATTTCATGGTTACACCCCGGATGTTAACATGGACTTAACAGAACCAGGCTATGGTTTTACACTAGTAATTTTTCGGGCCCTTTATAGCTTACTGTTTGCTGTGAGCCAATGTGCAATGTTAAAGACCGTACTTTGATCTATAATGGTTTTTCTTTAACAAATTGTGACTTGGATGGAGAGTTGTCTCATTGGCTATTATACGACATACATAATATAAATAGACGTTTATGAAGAATCGGGTAACTTTGACGAACTAAAAGAAGACTGTAAATCGTTAGTTTAATGTTCAAGCTAGGGAGACTCCTTTGGTTAAGTGCATGAAATGAATGTGATCGGTTCCATAATGAATAGAAACTTCAGTTAAGAAACTTATTCTAAACAATCGTATAATTTCTGGCAGAAACAAAGGTAAGAAAAAAATATCGGGTTAACGTGCAATTAAAATGTTGACATTTATCAAAGAGAAAATAAATACGTATCAGCACGAAGTGTCATGCATTTTTTTTATTTCCCACCTAAACAGCAACAAATGAAAGTTTTTAACGACCTTGATTGGCTATACAGCCCTTGCACGGTCGGTATCTGAACAAAAGGCAGCACGAGGGGTTATTATTAGTTATCTTGGTGTAATCAGGGGTGTACAGAATTTTACACCGTTGTTGAAAATTCATACACCCTGAGGCGCAGCCGAATGGGTGTATGAATTTTCAACAACGGTGTAAAATTCCGTGCACCCCTGATTACACTAAGATAACGAATTTATTTCTTATGAGTTTATAAAAAAAACAAAAAAAAAACAAAAATATTTTTTAAAAATTTTTAAATTTTTTTTTAGCATTTTCTAATTAATATTTTTTTTCTTAAATTTTAATTTTTTCTTTATTTTGGCAAAATTTTTATTTTTAAATTTTTTTGGGCATAATTTCATTTTTTTTTTTAAATTTTGGCAAAATTTTATTTATCCCCGGGTGAACAAGGGTGGGGTGTTATTTACACCGGGGTAGTCAACCAATCAGATTGTAGTATTTTTGCTCCATAAGAAATAAATGTGTATACCCTATGTAACCAATCAGCACGAGAGGTCATATTTGTATACCCCATCTGACCAATTAAAGCGGCGGATGTTCATGTAATTGATAGAAAAATGTTGGCCGTAACCTTCGCACCATTAATGACACTTAAGTGTCCTGTACCAAGTCAGGAGAATGACAGTTCTTGTCCATTCGTTTTTGATGTTGTTTGTCATTTGATTTTGCCATGTGATTATGGACTTTCCGATTAGATTTTCCTCTGAGTTCAGTATTTTTGTGATTTTACTTTTTAAACTGCTCACCATTATTGTTGCTTGAACAATCGCCCTGACCATGCATAAAATATTTGCCACTGGACGTTAAGCAACCAACAATTAATCAATTACATGAACTCAAAAATAATGTTTTAAAAAAGAATATTAATCGCATTGGTACAAATACATAGTTTACACCAGATGAATCAATAGTTGAACCATATATAAATAATGTCCGATGCCATTTTAGAATAATCTAGCTCCAAATCTATTCAAAAGTACATGACGTCACGAGAGTTTCAATAGAGATAAGAAGGTCTAGTATTCTGTAATATTTTGAATTAGAGAAGTAATTTCATGTCATCTAATTACGTAACACAATAATTGAATGGTGTCGGAAGTCCTATAAAATGATATAAATGTTTGTCAAATCAAAGTATTGCACAGGTAACCATGGTAACCCGCTAAGCATAGCAAAGTATAAGCATCTGTCAAGTAAAGGATGCATATATATATATATATATATATCTGTTTACAAGTGTTTCTAAAGTTTCGATTTTTGGGACTTTTATTTTTTATTTTTATGTATATGAAAAAAAAGAAGTAGGTTTAATAAGATTGTCAATGAGACAACTCTCTACAAGATACAATATGGTACAGGAATTAACAACTATAGGTCACTGTAAGGCCTTCAATAATAAACAAAGCCCAGCTATAAAAGGCTCTAACTGATTTACATTTGTTTCTTTACCGATCGTGCAAGTACTGTATAGCCAGTCAAGGTCGTTAAAAACTTCCATTTGTTGTTATTTGTTTCTAACCTTGTGTAGACTTCTTTTGTTTAGATGTCTTTACTGTTTTTTGTTTGGTTGCTGCATCAATCAGACAACAATTAACATTGAATTTCTCTTATTATTCATATGATACGATGAATGACATCTCGTTCCTTACTTCCTTAATTATCAAATGATTTGTTTTCGCCTCCGGACAATCATAACAATTATGACCAATTCATCATATTAGATAATCGATATCAATAAAAAATGATGGATCCCTCCCTATAGTCACGTGTGTATTTTTTCTCTGCATCAGAGGTCACATGAAATTCTGAAAATGTAATTGGCTCTGGACATGATGATAATGACGAAATTGGCTTAAACAAAATGTACAATGATCTACATAGAATTTTTTACTTAAATTTTAATTGATTAATTTGTTCAACACTGAATATGGATAAAAATGTTGTTTATTTTAAGTCAAGGTAGAGAACAATTAAGATGCCTTTCTTTTATAAACATGTCCGTATCATTAAGATGTGTGATCTCGGTGAACTGCTATGACAAAGTGCGTTCGTCTGCCATGGGCCGATCCAGGGGGTCAAATTACTTAGGAGATAGGAGGGATCAAAATATTTGCCCCCATGCAAATGTATTGATCGTGAAAAAAAGTTGTTCCATCATGGGAACCCTCGGAAATCTTCCCCACCTAGATCCGCCACTGACTACGATCTTAATTGACAGTTTTGTAATACGGACGTATGATTTCCTCGACCGATAAACACTTGTCACATTGACGCAGCATAAAAGTTTACCAATAAAGAAACGCAACTCTTCTTTGAATCAGCTAGCTGCTATATGCATTAACAAGGGCGAAAACTGCGTCACTACGGTATATTATATATAGGTTCATTGATAATTAAAACAATTAAATTACGTTGAAAAATACAGAGCATAGTATAACATTTGATTTTGCAATTTGTTGTCAAAGTGGATTCATTGGTGTCAACTAATAACCAATAACTAATAACTGACTCATCAGTGACGCTCGAATCAAAAATGTTATAAAAGGCCAAATAAAGTACGACGTTGAAGAGCATTGAGGATCAAAAATTCCTAAAAGTTTTGCCAAATACAGCTAAGGTAATCTATTCCTAAGGTAAAAAAAAGCCTTAGTTTCAACTGAATCAAATGAAAAAGAAAGTTTCATATGAGGTCATTACTTTGGAGTTGATATTATTATGCCGAAAAAAGAGGACTCTTTCTTAAGATCCTGTCACGTGTCTGTATGATTTTTGACAAGACTACGGCTGGTTTTTTTTTTTTTATTGTAATAGGTATACTTAAGCTTTAGGTTAGGTCAGACCCACCTTTAAAATATATATTTGTCTACAAATGGTCTATAAAAGATGTGTTTCAATAATTCTAAACTATATTTCTGTCATTTCCCCTAGAAACGTTTATTTCTCCTTTTTAGTGAAGGATTACAATGAGAGGCGAATTTAAGAGGTGGAAAGGGGTTCCCGTCCCCTTTTGTGCGACAAATATGGTTGATTATATAGGAAATCACTGAAGCATGACTGAATCCGGTCCCTCTTAGGCAGTCAGTGGGTCCCTATGCACTTATGAAAACTTCGGGATCCGCCGCTGACAATGGCTTACTTTCTTTATATACATATATATATACTGCGTTAGAAAACTTTTCTATTATGAGTATAATTCAAAACAATTACACTTGTTAGATTTATACTGAATACTCCATTTAGTGATAATGACTGGTAAAAACCCAAAGTTCATGTATTGGCGCTATGAAGGTTAATATATTTTTATCTCAATGAAAGTATAAAGGAGTAGGTCCGGTAAGGACCGATTTTGGCCTCAAATTTCAGGTTCATCTGACTACTTTTTAAACACTTAAGTGTCTATTTCATTTGAGTCAATTAGTTTATGTGAAAGATTTGAACTGATTTAGTCATTACAAACGAGCCGATTGAAGCACAAATATGAAAATTCAACCAAATATGCCGAAAAATGGCACTTTTCAGATGGTTTTTGTCAAAAATGAAAGTGGCCGAATCCGTGTTCATCCTCAACCTTCATATATGTTATGTATTATCATAAAATACAACTTCCATTTCAATATTAAGGATGAACACGAATGCGGCCACTTTCGTTTTACACGAAAACCGTCTAAAATTTAACTAAAATGCTAGAATTGTGAAGATTTCAGTAATTAAGCATGACTTTAAGGTGCTAGTACCCGATACATGTTCATTGTATAGTAAAAATAGCCCATATTTATGTAGCAGAAACATTCTACTGTTCAATGAATAACTAAAAGTTTACATTTTATCAACTTTGTAAAACTGCTATATTTTGGGGCCAAAATGGGTTCTTAATGGACCTACTCCTTTCTACAGCTGTAATATTCATATAGAGGAACTTGATAAGAGGTCTTCATATTTGAACCCTTATAAATTCTTACGATCTATAATATTCCATATTCATTACTTTGCCCATTATTCTTTATAATATTTTCTCTCACAATTTCCTCCTAAGTTTACTATAGAACTTGTGTAATATTAGTCTCTGTCTTCGCTTTTCTGTAAACCCCAATTAGACCCTCATATCAGTTATATGTACATGTACTTGGTTACGATAGATACAGCTTATACATACATAAGAATGCAGGATGTCATTTCGTTATGCAATTTTACCGTTATTTAAGTTACATTTACGTCACTACCGTCCAATTAATAGAATATTATCTGGTGTGTTATAAACATATAGATGAAAAGTACATAAAATTGAATTACAATATATCTTACATGTATATTATTATCTCGCAATTCAACATGTAGCCGGAAAAGCCGAGAGTGAACTCGAACAAAATAGAAAAAAGTTTTAGTATTTAATTTACCTTCGTTCTGGTAGAAATGTTTGTTATTCGTGCATCCACTGAATGAGAAAACTATGGCAAGTCATTTTGCTATTTTTCCAAAAAACCTGGTCCTGAGTCACTAAAGTCGAGCGCACTCTAGAAGGTGTACTTGAATTGGTTCATATTTATATTTGTTTTAACCAATATCTAAATTTATAAACTTGCTTTATGGAAATCATTGCTAGCACTGCATGCAATAGTCCTCCATTTATCAAACACCGAATTGTCAAATATGAGAATCAAAGGGGAAAGGCTGTGGATTTTCTACAAAAATCTTGGATTTATTTGCAACAAAATCCCATTTTGCTATTAAATGCAACGAATCAATAAAAAAAAATAAAGCTTTGCAGGACGTTTCCCCTTGGTATATATACAAAGTGGCCTATCTCTACTATTCATTATCTTTGCTGTTTTGATACTATTGATGTTTGAAAATTTCGAAATTCGCATGGCTTGACGAGTGCCTGTGGACATTGGACTACCCATGAGGGTCTTACACGGTCGGATTTTCTTTGTGACGAGTTTATTTTTAACGACATTGACTACCCATGAAGGTCTTTCACGGTCGAATTTTCTTTGTGACGAGATTATTTTTAATGACATTGACTACCCATGAAGATCTTGCACGGTCGAATTTTCTTTGTGACGAGTTTTTTTTTAACGACATTGACTACCCATGAGGGTCTTGCACGGTCGGATTTTCTTTGTGTATCGTTTCAAATTGATAAATATTATCCATTTACATTACTGCTATAGGGCACTGTGTGGTTTTGATATCCTATTTAGTTTGGATTATCTTGGTATTAGCTTGAAAAGAAAAAACACCCACCCAATGCTCTCTCCGCAGGGGCGTTTCCAGAATATTTGAAAGAGGGGGCGGAGAATTAAATCTTTCGCCGAAATTTTTTAGGACATTATTTTTACGGAAAGCAGGTCAAAAGGTCCAGGGAAGGAGATATGTGTTTCAGGTGTGGATTATTTGGACATTGGGCATCCGACTGCAAAAAAGACACCAAGACTAGATTTGGAGCTCCCATAGGAACTTCCTAAGAATTTCAGCGCTCATACGGACATTTTACAAGTACAAGATGTTTATGATATAAAATTGAGAATGGAAATGGGGAATGTGTCAAAGAGACAACAACCCGACCACAAAGCAGACAACAGCAGAAGGTCACCAACAGGTCTTCAATGCAGCGAGAAACTCCCGCACCCGGAGGCGCCCTTCAGCTGGCCCCATAACAAATATATATACTAGTTCAGTGATAATGAACGCCATATTAAACTCCAAATTGTACATAAGAAACTAAAAGTTAAAATAATACAAGACTAACAAAGGCCAGAGGCTCCTCTCAAAAATGCGGCGGGGTTAAACATGTTTGTGAGATCTCAACCCTCCCCCTATACCTTTAGCCAATGCAGAAAAGTAAACGCATAGCAATACGCACATTAAAATTCAGTTCAAGAGAAATCCGAGTCTGAATCTTATTTTGAATATGAAAAGGGTTGTTCAGATATTTTTGTTAAAGACAGGCTAAAAAATTCTGTAAACTTTTGGAAAAGTATTAACGCTTCTAGTTTTATTGAATTAAAGAGCTTGTATCGGGCGGTTTAGTAAAACGTGTATCAATTATGCCACATGTTGTTAACCCTTTAACTGTTTCAGTTAACGGTAGATAGATTTTAGATTTTAGACACGTAAATAAGCGAGTGATTGTAAACAAAATCAAATTCGAAGATTGGAAAACTTTATCACAATATGTTACTTTGAATTGTTACGGATATGTCTTTGATTTGGAGTCGGGATATCATCACTTAAACATTTTTGAACAACATCAAAAGTATTTAGGGTTTTCGTGGAAAGGAGAATTTTATGTTTTTACTATGCTGCCATTTGGTTTAAGTTCCAGCGGGTATATATATACCATATTTACTAAAACTGTGAGACAATTGGTAAAGCACTGGCGTAAATCTAGCATAAAAGTAGCTGTTTATTTAGATGATGGTTTTGAGGTCGAAGTTAGTTATGAACTACGTGAAAAGCACGCCCGAAGAATCAAAGCAGACTTGATTGCTTCTGGTTTTGTGCCAAACAAAGACAAGTGTGTATGGTTACCGTCACAGCACGTTGAGTGGTTAGGTTTTTCATGGCATTTAATTTCTTGCAAATTGCAAATTCCTCAAAGAAAAATAGATCAAATCTTGAATGTGGTAGGTGTTATACTAAATTCTAGTTACAGGGTGAAGGTACGACAGTTGGCCAAAATCTGTGATAAGTTAATTGCTTTAACACCAGCAGTAGGTAATGTTACCCAGATCATGACAAGAAATATTTTTTCGGTCATTAATATAAGAGACTCTTGGGATCAATATGTAAACATCGGCAAGTATCCTGATTGTATCAATGAGCTAATATTCTGGAAAGATAATTTGCCTTTATTAAAGGCGGTTGATCTGGTAAAGAACATTTCAAATGTTCATGTTTTTTACAGACGCTAGCGATACAGACGCTGCTGGTTTCATACAAAATTCAACAAAAAATTTGCACAAAATGTGGTTAGAAACTGAGCGAGTTAGGAGTTCTACTTCGCGAGAAGTAAAAGCAATTCACGAATCAGTTATGTGTCAGTGCCTTTTCGAAACTCGTACAAAACAATATCGTGACTTTTGACACAGATAACAAGAATGCTGTTAGCATCATAAATAAAGGTAGCATAGTACAAGAGTTACAACAGTTGTCCTTAGAAATTTATAGGTGTTGTTTACTTGAAAACATTACATTACACATTATCTGGTTACCCAGAAAAGAGAACGAGCAGGCTGATTTATTAAGTCGGATTATAGATATTGATGACTGGGGTATTTCTACAGAGTACTTTCAGTTTTTAGACGACCTCGGAGGTCCTCATACCTTCGATTAGGTTTGCTTATATGGACAATAAGAAAGAAGTTAAATTTAGTTCGTTGTACTGGAACCCTGGTTCCTCAGCAGTAGACGCTTTCTTGTGACACTGAGCACAAGAAAACAATCTTTTAGTACCACCTGTATCTTTAGTTTGTAAGTGCATAAACCACTTGCTTAGATGCAAAGCAGAGGGAACACTGGTAGTTCCGAGTTGGTTGTCATCTCCTTACTGGTCATTAATTTTTGATGAAAATGCAGAGTACAGATCTTACGTGTTAGACGTGCTTGAATTTAACGATGTAGACAGAATTCTAGTTTCTGGAAACAATTTAAATTCTATTTTTGCGAACGGAAAATTCAAGGGTAGAATTGTATCTGTTCGTTTGAAAGCTACTACTGATTGATATTTTTGATAACTTTTTATTATTGTTTGCAGATTTTACTCACTGGAGGTTTTCTATTCAGAGATGTTGGCTTACAGAAGCCGATTGGTGTATAAAGTGTGTCATTTGACGATAGTTTTGGGGCCACTTGGCCTGTAGATACCAAGTATACTGGGTATAGTTATGGTCACTGGACCTATTTTTTTCTGTTTGTTGTATGCTGAGCAGTTAGGCATATTTCAAGGTAAATATTTGATTAATTTATGATTATTTTACAGAAAATATTTTCAACAGGATTTTGGAAAAATTACACTCAAGTAAAGCACACAGAACTAAAGATTTTGTTCAGAAAAATGAAGAATTCAGTTTAATAGTGATTCTAAAGCCAGAAAAAAACAACTGTTAAATATGCATACAGTTTTAAGCGTTTTGTATTGTGGTCTGATAAGTACATGTATACATAAATCAAGTCTGTCCTTCCTGCCAATGACATTTATGTCAGTTTATATCTTCAATATCTAATGCAAATTGCTAAACACTACAGTACTATAGAAGCTGCATGTTACGCTATAAAGTGGGCTCACAGTTTAGCTGAGTTTGAAGACCCATGCGTCTCGGATATAGTTAAATGTATTGTGGAGGCATCTAAAAGAAAGCTTAATAGGCCTATTCAGAAAAAAGAACCAATGAATGCAAACATCATGCTCAGTCTTTTTAAGAAATTTGGTGGTACAAATAATTCGTTAAAAAATCTTAGATTATTAGCTATGTGTTTCCTGTCTTATTCAGGACTTTTAAGGTACAGTGAATTATGCCAGATTAGAGCCAAGAATATTACGTTCGGAGACGATCATATTGATATCTATATTGAAAGTAGCAAAACCGATTGTTATAAAAAAGGAAAAACCGTTTTTATAGCAAAACTTATATCAAGCACACTGTCCTGTTAAAATTTTAAGTGATTACTTAAATAAAGCTTAAATAGACAGGTCCTCAGATGATTTTGTGTTCAGAGCTTTATCGTATTGTAAAAGTACAAACAACTGTAAGCTGAGAAAAAAGAATATACAACTATCTTATACTAGGACTAGAGAGATTGTAAAAGGGCTCTATCGGAAATAGGTTTAAACGCAAGAATTTTTGGTACACATAGTTTTAGGGCAGGCGGTTGCTCAGCCGCTAGTAACTCTGGTGTCTCGGACAGATTAGTAAAGATTCACGGAAGGTGGAAATCTGATATTGCGAAAGACAGTTACATAAGCGACAATTTGAAAAAAAAAAACGCTTATTAGTTTCAAAATCTTTAGGTTTATAAGATTTATTACTGTAATTTCTTTTTTTGTACAATCGAGAATGGTCATCGTGCCGGTCAAGTTTTAGTTATTTCTATTATGAATGAGATAAGAAACAGATTGGGCTGAGGTATAAAGAATATATCTATATTATAAACCTGAGTGGATTTAAATACGGTGTACTCGATTTGAAATTATCGATAAGAGCGTTGACCATTCGCATGTTCACACGTAGTTTTTGTTAGTTATACTTAAGCACATATATATTCGAAAACAATAACAATAGAATTGTAACCGGTTTATAAACCTGAGTGGATTTAAATACGGTGGACTCGATTTGAAATTATCGATAAGAGCGTTGACCATTCGAATGTTCACACGTAGTTTTTGTTAGTTATACTTAAGCACATATATATTCGAAAAAACAGTATTAAATACTTGTTGTAACATTTTCTGTTTGTTTTTTGTAGATTGTTGAGTGCAACCTTATTCACTTATTTTGTGAAGTGGACTGTATTTACACAATTACAAACCTTTGTTATTTGTTATCATTTAATAAACATGTATTGCAATTATTTGTTATTATATAAAAGAGAATGTTCATCGTGCCTGACAAGTTATAAAACTAGTGTCAAGTTTTAGTTATTTCTATTATGAATGAGATAAGAAAGAGATTGGGCTGAGGTATATAGAAATTATATAGTCTAGTATATAAATAATTTAATGTTTGTTTGAACGAAGAGAATTTAGAAAATAAATATATTTATGTACGTGGCGGAAGATTTTTATCGTATTATAATTTTATTAATATAACAATAGAATTGTAACCGGTTTTATAAACCTAAGTGGATTTAAATACGGTGGACTCGATTTGAAATTATCGATAAGGGCGTTGACCATTCGCATGTTCACACGTAGTTTTTGTTCGTTATACTTAAGCACATATATATTCGAAAACAGTATTAAATACTTGTTGTAACATTTTCTTTTTGTTTTTTGTAGATTGTTGAGTGCAACCTTTTTAAGTTTATTTAAACAGAGGACTTATTCTGTGATGTGGACTGTATTTACACAATTACAAACCTTTGTAATTTGTTATGATAACATGTATTGCAATTATTTGGTATTATATAAAAGAGAATGGTCATCGTGCCTGACAAGTTTTAAAACTAGTGTCAAGTTTCAGTTATTTCTATTATGAATGAGATGAGAAACAGATTGGGCCGAGGTATATATTATAGAAATTATATAGTCTAGTATATAAATAATTTAATGTTTGTTTGAACGAAGAGAATTTAGAAAATAAATATATTTATGTACGTGGCGGAAGAATTTTATCGTATTATAATTTTATTAATATAACAATAGAATTATGGGTTTTCATATATTTTAGGCGGAATATAACCCACAACTGTTACGTAATAATGTGTATCTATATATATATCATAAAAATAACCGCAGTGGTTACATGTACAACTGTATGTCTTACAATCCTACCACCATGCGAAATAAAACACTCATTAATTAACATTAAGCAGAAGACATTAATATGTAAAAAATGTCACATGACGCATCACTTGTTTACTCTTCGTAGCGGTCACATCGTGAATCATTAATACAAATTATGTAAATATTAACTTCATCGAAAATTATTGATACACAAGAACTCCAACAGTATAAAAATAATTTTGGAAATATAATATAACCTTCCTTTTTTTTAACGTTTTCTTAGTTACCACTTTTTAAAACCTGACATAAATGTACACTGTAATACAGTCCAAGTTTGATAAACTAAATGATTTAAAGAAAAGTCAAGCAGCTCGACTAAATGAACTATCCATAATTTCGGTTGCAAAAATAAAGCATATATCTATACACGATGCTGCTGTAAACGTCAGGGTAAAATGGACAACCCTGCTGAACGGAATCGATGGGTAATAAACAGAATAACAAATGTGTTAACTTATGACTGAAATGACAAGCAATGTATTGAAATACAAAAAAAATTACTTTCAACTACATGTATTAGAAAAACAAGGAGGCCTAAGGAAGTAAACGTACAGAGATAAATGAAAACTAAAGGAGGAGGCACTTTTTCACTGATACACACTCACGTAAGTAACAAGAGGATCTTACATAAATTACGACCACCTGCACAAAAAAGTGTTCAGGTTAGTCGAACACAAGTTTTTAAGGAAATCAAATTGTGGAAATACATTAAAATAATGTGTACAAGAACGTGTATACACACGTGATTGAATGTTTCTCAATTTATCTAAATGCAGAATGAAAGATGTTAAAGCAGTGTGTCTCAAATCCTACTGTGATGCCCAATAACGAAAAGTGGACAAGTCTAATAATTATGCATTGGATATAAAAATGTTCAACAATTAATAAACGGTCTCCGTCGATGTTTTTCATTTATCTAATTGTGTATTGACCGCCAGGCAGTCGTGAAGTAATTGATATGTCTCTGTTAGTAAACTTATTTGAAAAAAATACAATTGATTTTAAGAACTATTCTTTTTATTACTGCCAAATTTAAAACGTAAACACAAGTTTGTAATAATAAATAAGAAAACTGTACTTACAAAGAAGCGCAACAAATTATCCTATAACATTACTAAACTAATTCATAATCTAATGATGAAATAACCATTTGCGTCGATGCGCATGAGTACACAATATCCGTACTACAAAGAAGGCGTACCACACTAATGATACAAATGAATTAACATGTCACTACTTAAATAAAATATCATATAAACAACAACTTGGTGTAAAAACAAATAAACAACCACACGATTCAACCTGGGAAAACCCACTACTTATTATTTTATTTTATATTTTTACCTGTTATGTCTTTTTGTTTTGTTCACGCATCGTTAACTTATCAATATAATAGAATTTGATGCAACTGTCATACAAGTGAGAAGTTTAGATAGCTTTAAAAACAGGTATAATTTACCATTTTTTACACATTAAGAAAATGCCTATACAAGCCAGCAAGTCAGGAATATGACAGTTGTTATCAATTCGTTTGATGCGTTTGAACTTTTGATTTTGTCATTTCATTAGAATTTTTAGTAAACATTCTTTGGACTTGTCTGATTTTATTGGTATAAAAGACATATTGTTGGTTTACTGTTTCATCGGGGTTTATTTTCATTTGTAATGCCTGCAGTCTTAAAAAAGCATAAAGAGAACAAGACAAATGAAATCAATAATTTAATATGACAGCTAACTTAGAGAATGTGTCAAAGAGACAACAAAATCCGACCAAAGAGCAGATAACAGCCGAAGGCCACCAATGAGTACTCAATGCAGCGAGAAATTCCCGCACCCGGAGGCGTGCTTCAGCTGGCCCCGAAACAAAAATGTATACTAGTTCAGTGATAATGGACGTCATACTAAACTCCGAACCACATCACCAAACCACAAGCACTGAACATCACCAAAATTATTTTTAAAGGAGACGTCAAAAGATAAACTACGGTCATTGATTATGGACAAACAAAGAGTACCATAATACAATCAATCTTCTGATCGCCCCTAACTCTTAACAGATTTTGAATAAATTAAACCGCGAATACCGCAAATAACCCGGAACATAAAAAATGACACTATCAAAATTAATGCTTCAGAAGGCTTACTTCAATATAAAAAGTCTCTTTAAAAAATCTTATTATTTAGATGGCAATGACTGCCTGAGAGGGGCCCCGCTCCTGTAATAGTGATTCCCTAAATAATTAACCAAATGTGTACAACAAAAGGGGGGGAGGCGATCCCTGCTTTCTAAATCCGTCTCTGTGTTTAATTTTATATAATTGTTGTTCGCTAAGGTTTATATAATGAACTAATTGCTACATTTGGTGGTAGTGTTGGTTTTTTTAGGGGGGGGGCTGAGGCATTGAGCTTGGTTGTCGTGTTAAAGGCTAGGAGATGATCCAATTTTTTTTTAACTTAAAAAGATAATAAAAATGAGAAATGAAATACTGCTGTTGAAATTTCCTAAAAGATAACAGTTTATCATTAGCATCAGTAAGAATTTATTATTTTAGCAATATTTGATCCTCGATGCTTTTCAACTACGTACTTGTTTGTCTTTTTTTGTGTCACTGATGAGTCTTTTCGTAGACTAAACTCGTGTCTGTCGTACACATTTTGAAGCTTGTTATCAATGATCAGTTGATTCCCTATATGTATTCGTTTCCTACAATACTTATTTAATAAAAAAACCAAAAAAAAAATAAGTTGCTTTCTTTAAAAAATAAAGCAATACGTGAACATGAGACCGCTGACTGATAACCAATTTAAAAGATTGTTGCTAAATTTTTGTTTGTTTTTGAATTGAAAGTATATAATATAGTGTTAACATTTTTGCACAAGTCAGTTGACTGCAATGTTGAATAGTTACTTACCACGCAAATATTTTTCTCTTTCCTGACCGTTTAAAATCTTTATACTTCTTTGGGTACGCATCCCTGCTCATTGGTGCTCATAGTTACATATTTAATGACTGATCAAACCTGTGAGACATAATGCACGTATACATTAAAATTTTAATTATATTTTATAATTGTAAGGAATAGCTATGATGATTGTAATCGTTGAGAAATAATCAGTTTATTCTGGGTCATTGTTTATCAATAAACTATTCCCAGGTTGTTTTAAAAATACTACACATACAACGCGTAGAGGGGTCATCTCAAAGCACGAATTATATAATTACGTAATCATTATACTGGGTATTTAATAAACACTCACATTATTAAAAATATCTATATTTTTGAAAAAAGGCAAATAGGTTATAACATATAAATGTTTTTAGAATGCAACCAAGTAGTTTATTGTTTTACTTTAAAATCTACAAATTAACTTTACCAGATTGTTGAAATGTATACAATGCCACGTGGTAGCCTATTAATAGGGGTACCGTATCAAAGACATAAATAACTACCTGTTTAAAGATGGAAAATTTTAGAGACGTTCCGAGAATGGTGATTCCGAGGGATATCGAGTGGCTCATAGACACTACCAAAATATCGCAAATATAATAGCTGAGGGGTTCACGCAAAAATAGGCTAGGGTTCAATTTGCTTTACGATTTATTCAGTAAAAAATTGTTGCATATGTACTTGTTTGCGATCAACTTATAATAATTTAAAAAGTTGTAAGATATTCTAACATGACGTCCATCAAACGCTTTGAGTACACACCCGTGGTAAAATATGAATATATTGCTAGGGCTGTTCCTATTGTACTCCCACGTCATATGTATTTTAATGAATGAGCTACCCGACGTCATAGAACAACGTTTCTGAAACCTTATACTCGCTAGTATTGTTTCTTAAACCACATATGGGGAGTAGGGTAATTATTATGCGGGAAAGTAAATTGTGTCGTTTCGGACAAGATTGGTCAGTAGTAAAAGGCAAATATTTTAAAGGTCTACATCGGTATACATTTTATCAAATAGAATTTTCTTATGATTCGTTAAAATGAATATTTCACCATGCGTTTTTTTTTATTAAAATAGTAAAAAATAAACAACTTGCTATTTATGGGTGTCGATGATAAACCCAGTGATGTAAACAATGTATTTGAAGATATTAGTAATAAATCGTCAAATCAAAAAGAGTCGTGGGAAGAGTGTGAAATGAAAATAAGGCTATTCTTAGAATCTGTACTAGAACTGGGTAAAGAATTTGCTGAAAATGTACAAATTGAACATGTACAACGTGTCCGTGGAACAGAAAGAAAACGGCCGATAATTGTAAGATTCTTAAGCTACAGAGACAGAAACCTAGTATTGAAAACGGCAAAAAATATTCTTAAACAAAGTCAAACTTACAGAGTCAACGAAGATTTTACACCAAGTGTGCGAACTGCAAGGAAAAATTTAAGCCCATTCCTTCTACGTGCAAGAGAAAATGGCAGTAAGGTCTCAATGCGTCAAGATAAGCTTTTGATCGATAGTAAACTGTACACTTTTGACGAGGAAACTCAAGACATACAAGAAGTTACAAGAAAATAGGGATGTGGTCAAGGCTCACGGTACTGTATATATGACAATTATTTTAAATGTAAACCCGATTCCTCAGAGAACAAAATTAAGATTGTGTCTTGGAACATTGAAAGTCTAAAAACAAAGTTATATCGTGACAAGAAGTCTGTTGATGAGATAGTAGAAAATCATGATGTTATTAGCTTTCAAGAAACATTTCAAAAAACAGAGGATGAATTTGTAAATACGTTTTGTGATTTTGAATGTTACGAAAGTATTCGTGTAAACGATCAATTTGTCTACAACAAAGCTTCAGGTGGTGTGTTAGTGTTGGTTAGAAAAAATATTGTTACAACATATAAAGTTATACAAATCTTGAAACAATTTAAAGATATGATTATACTTAAATTTTGTTCTGAAAACAAAACAATTATAATGGTATTTATTTATATACCCCCAGAAAACTCCATTTTTTATAGTAATCAGAACACTACAAATGGTATTGATATTCTTGAAGAAGCGCTTTTTGAGGTTGAATCATTGTATGATAATTGTGAAATACTTATGGCGGGTGACTTTAATTCTAGGACTTCAGAATTAAATGATTTTGTCTCAGAAGATAAACCTAACTATATTCCTGGTCTTCAATACATAATAAACAACGATCACGACTCAAAGTCATTTATTACGCAGTGTAAACGTAGCAATAAAGACAAAATTACAAATAATTTTGGTCGCTCATTGATACAGTTGTGTTGTGCAAAGGATTTATATATATTAAATGGACGCAAACATAATGATAGAGATGGTGAATTCACTTATATGTGTGCAAATGGTGCTAGTGTTATTGATTATATTATTTCTAGCTATAACATATTCAGATGGATATCACATTTTAGTGTACTTTCTGTTGATTTATCTAAACATTTACCAATTTCTTGTTGCTTAGATATTCCAGTTTCAGGACATGTTGAAAATGGTGAAGAATATTGTAATGAGAAACAGATACGATTTAAATGGAACAGTAACAAAGCTCAGTTGTGCAAAGATCTAATAGTCAATCCGACTTCCTTAGCAGGTTTAAATGATATTTTAGAATTAATAGACAGCAATACAAATGACGCTGCCAAGGCATTAGTATCTCACTTGCAAAATATTTGTACAGAAGCTGGTTTATTATCATGTCATAATAAAAGCAGTGAACGTGCTATTAACAATCAGGAATGGTTTGACTCAGAATGTGTGTCTATGAAAAGAAAAAAGTGTAAATTATTAAATGATTTTCGAGCAACTAGCAATGCTGACATACTACAAGAATATGTTAAAACGAAACAAAATTTTAACAAGTTGTGTGTAACTAAACAAAAACAACACAAAGAGAATAAGAAAACTGAATTATGTAATATTGCTAAAACTGGAGATTCTTGTAAATTTTGGAAATTGATAAAATCAGTTATTAGTAAATCTAATATACCTAGGTCAAATATTTCTAGTGAAGAATGGAAAACTTATTTTTCTGACCTTTTGAACCCTGAAATAATAGATAAAGATGTAAATTTTTCTGAATTTGTTGATAATTTTGTACAGGCTCATAATACTGAATGTGATTTATGTATTGATGAAAATTTTTCATATTTAGACAGTGATATTACTAGTGAAGAAATTTTAAGTGAAATAAAAAAGCTTAAAAATAATAAATCACCAGGTGAAGATGGTTTATCAGGGGAATTTTATAAATGTTTATCTTCAACACTTCTGCCAGTGTTGTTAAAATTATTTAATGAAATATTTCACACTGGAGATTTTCCAGAATGTTGGTCTACTGCTATTATTATTACATTGTTCAAAAAAGGCGATAGAAATGATTGTGGTAACTATCGTGGCATATCACTTTTATGTGTTATAAGTAAAATATTTTATGGGTATTATTTGTAATAGATTAAAAGTATGGTCAGATTTGAACGAGCATTTAATAGAAGAACAAGCTGGTTTTCGCAGTGGCTATTCCACAATAGATAATATTTTCATACTGTGTAGTATTATTATGAAATATTTATCAAAGAAAAGGGTGTTCTGTACTGTGCATTCATTGATTTTAGCAAAGCCTTTGATGGCATCAATCGTTCAAAACTTTTTTATATATTGTTAAGTAAAAATTTACATGGCAGAATGATAAAGCTATTGCAAAACATTTATGGCAATGTCAAAGCAAAAGTTAAAACAACTGATGGATTATCAGAAACTTTTACATGTAATTCTGGTGTGAGACAAGGTTGTACTTTAAGTCCTTGGTTATTTGCAATGTATATAAATGAACTTGCAACTGAAATTGAGAACAGTGGTGGAAATGGCATCTTTATACATGAGAACTTTCATAACGTTATGCTACTACTCTTTGCAGACGATCTTGCACTTATAGCCGATACACCAATTGATCTACAGAGAAGATTAAACAATTTAGAAAAGTATTGCGAAAAGTGGAATATGACTATAAACATGGACAAATCAAATATTGTTGTATTTAAAAATGGAGGTAAATTATCTAAAAACGAGAAGTGGTACTTCAATAATGAACCTTTAAAAGTTGTCAGTTATTATAAATATTTAGGAATATATTTTTCCAATAGACTGAAATGGACTTACTGTTGCAAAACATTACGAATGCAGTGTGAAAAGGCTCTGAACATGATAAAACATTGTATGTGTAAACTTGGAACTAGAGATATAAATCTTGGATTTAAGTTATTTGACTCTATGGTTGCTCCAATTCTTTATTATGGTGCAGAATTATGGGGAACAGAGAAAGTGAAAGACATTGAAACTGTTCAAAATAAATTTTGTAAATGGCTACTTGGAATGGGCCAAAAGACTAATAATCACATAGCAAGAGGTGAATGTGGCCGTCATGAACTATATATAAATTATGTGTGTAAACCTATTAAGTATTTTCTACACTTACAATGCATGGATGATAACAGACTTCCAAAACTATGCTATCGTATGATGTATAAAATGAATGAAAATGGACGTTTAAATTGGTGTTCTAAAGTGCAAAGACTATTATTTTCAAATGGATTTGGTGTTGTATGGGAAAGTCAAAGTGTTGGAGATGCAAAATTGTTTTTACATTTATTTAAACAGAGACTTACAGATATAAACTTACAATCTTGGTCAGATTATATTGGCAACTCATCAAAGTGTGCTTTTTATTCAAAAGTTAAGGATTATATTTGTATAAATGAAAATATACAGAAACTGTCATATAATCTTAGATATGAAATTTTTTCAATTTTATGTTCAAACCATAAGCTAGCTATTGAACAAGGTAGACATGAAAACCAACCAAGGGAAAATAGGTTGTGTAAAATTTGTAATACAAATGAAATAGAAGATGAATTCCATTTTGTACTTGTTTGTCCAATTTTGGCTGACATAAGGAGAAATTGTTTACCATTATGGTGTCAAGTAATTGTAACAGAGACACTTTAACTAGTCTTTTTAGAACAGAAAATTTAATTACTTTGAAAAATCTGGCTGTATTTTTGAAAAAAGCTAAATGCTGTAGAGAAGAAGTCTTGTCACTATGACTTGATAAAATGAATATACTTAATAAATAAATAAATAAATTTATTACAAATACAAGTTTATAAAACTTTTTGAAAATTAATAGATATATATATATATATGTTGGTAATATGTGTGTGTTGTATTGTTTAATATATGTTATTATTGAACTGTAGTTGATATTAAATTGTGAATTTATAAATGTACCGTGGGCTGGAGGCCTGTTTTTGTACAATAAACTTGATTTGATTTGATTTGATTTGAAAAAAAATATGTATCGCCGTCCTATTGATCAAGCTACAAAAATGAACGAGGAATCCATGATTTCAATCATATCCAAAAATCAACGCCACTTTGCTTATTTGAATATTATACTAAAGAAATCGGATATGGGTCACGGAAATTATTTTAAAATGATAGGGAATTTTGAAAAAAATGTCTGTTTTAATTTTAATTTAAGTGATAGACAGGTTGCCAGGGCAGAAAATAAGTATACACACAACAATATACACCATTTAAACGAAACATAATGACTGTTGTTGCAAAAATCAAGGTTCCTGAGCTATTTTAAAATCGAAGTGAGAGGCTTTTAATATTGCAGTGTAAAATACAGACTGAAACGTCAAATTTGCAAACTTCGTGTTGAAAATTGGCTTACAAGGTCATTAGAAAAACAGGTTGTCGGGGTGAAATTTTAAACTTGAATGTCCAAAGAATAAGCAAGTCCAAACCTTGTATGTGTGGTCGGTGAACTCAAGTTTCCACGTAAAGTTAAAATGTCCATATTTCAAGAAGAATAAACTCACGAAAACATGAAAAAATGACTAAATTCGCGTTCATTGTTTTGATTTTGACCGCCCGACAACTTTACGGAAATATCAAAGTGATTGTAAATAAGGACTCTGTGACGGGCAACTTATAATATCCGTGTTTTAAAGATTTTAGTGATATCAAGCCAGTCAACTTCAAACTGTTATCACGTGGTACAATTCTCATTTACTTATTATGAATATTAATTAGCAAAAGCACTACTAATTTCTGGCTATGTTAAAGTCCTAGCAACAAATATTTGTGACATGACATATAAATGTAGTGTTTTGTACTTCCTAAATTTGTCTTTGAAATAATCGGGGTTTTTTTCTCACAGAAAAATGCCAATTAAGGTAGTATGGGTGTCTTCCTACATCTTGGATTGTAAAAAACAGAGAACCATAGGTCCAGATTTTCTATCGAGTTGGCAAAATTTGAGGCAGGAATTCAGATATTTAATGTGAATTTTCATTTAAAAGAACCAATTTATAACAATATAACTTATCAATATTAATATTTTTGCAAATGTTGATTATTTTTGGTTGTTTAAAAAAAAAATGGCATTTTAAGAGGAGGTAACTCTAAAACAGTGCATTTTCTCAAGGATTCTACATGACATTTTTCTATTTTGTATTGTAGCCAGAAAAAAACTTGCGGTGACCCTATCTTTTCTTTTGATATTCTCAAAACATTTTCTGAAAGCTATCTTTTCCATAAGTATTTAACAATTCTATCATTTTGTTTAGCTTCTCATCACAAATGGTGTTTTTTTCCTGTATAATCCATACAAAATGTGTCATTTTGTCACTCCCTGTAGCTTGAGAAAATGCGCGGTGACTTATCATTTTTATTATATTTTTCAACATATATCAATATAGATACTACATTTTGGCAAAGTATGAACAAATGCTATCATTTTTATTTTAGACTCCCATTCCACCTTAAACGCTTTCAAACATGCTCAGTCAACGTACTGCCCTCGGAATTTGAAAACTCTTTGATTCTACATTTGCTCAAATGTACCATTTAGTATAATATAAAACTAAGAGGGTGTGGTGTGCTCGACAATGAGACAAGACTTAAGTACTCACCACAGTTCAAATAAAGTTGGTGTGGGCAATTGTTATAGGCAACCATACGGCCTTCAACAATGACAACACTTTTTCCTTATAGTCGACTGTATAAAGTCCGACATGGAAAATGAAAACAAATGTAAACGACATAACCAACGGCCTGATATATAACAAAACATTTTACGAAAAACAAATAAAGTGACAGACATGAACCAATGAAAACCACTGAAGTTTAAATTGGTGACTACATCATTACGTCTTGAAATGCCTGGTTCCATAACTTCCCTGTAAACAGCAACTCTCTATCAAAAGAAAAAATGCTAGGAAACGCATGCTCAGAATATCACGACCACGTGACGAAATGTAAGATATTGCTACCATTTATTGTAACAGATATAAAAATACGTTAAATTGGAAACACTCACTTTTAATGTTTTCCTTGTTGGGTAAACGCAAAGTATAACACACCTATATAAATGCTGTGAGATTCCAATCCAATGTGATTTTATAATTTAAATAGGATACTAGATTTTACTGTCATTGATTTTGTGGAATATTTCTGCATTACATATTCAACACGAATATGATCTCATTCAAGCTGTGGTACAAGAGACAATACAAGTATATAGTTATGATACTGAAGTTTTTCTTTCTTTTTGGTGGTCTTATAGATGTGCATTCTTTGTAATATTTGTGTATCATTTCGTTTTGTTAAAAGCAGGACATTTACAGTAAGCGGAGGAAGGAACCCGCGAATGCAGTTCCTGTAATCCCTAGCATATGGATATTACACTTGTTGCGCCGGACGTCAAATAATCTTAACGGACAAACTTGCAAGACATTTTCATTAATTCGTATCTTTTATAGATTACCTGTAATCTTAATACAATTTGGTGAACAGCTTTTAAAGTACTTTTCATTGGTATAGTTTTCAAAGACGAAAAATAGTCTTCACGAAATTCCCTCTCTGTTTTTCGGCCGTAAAAGTTTTATGAAGGCATGAACGTTTAACTCGGACATTTCCGCAAGAGATTGCAAACCTATGGTTTTGAATTGATTATGTAGCTAAATTTGTTTGATAATTTGTGTTTAAGAAGCTTACACTTAGTACAAAACAATCGTGCAAAAATTTACTAAATTATCTGTCAATTTTTTTTTTAACTAAAATATTTCATATTTCCAGACTAAATTTCCACTGGGACATTCCATTTCATCATATTCTTTTCAAAATATCTATGCAAATTTTAAATGGAGACAGCCGTGTTAACCAGTACTGAAATATATCACGTCGGAGAACGTTTGTGCAAAATTTCGAAGAGTTGTGTGAACATTTTGCGAATTGTTCGAGTTTTATGTTTCGAGTTTGTTACATGGGACAACGCTAAGTAAACTTTTTTTCTGATAATCTGTGTCTTCCGATGCCTGTGCATATTATTTTTTTATTCTTTATTCTTTCTCTATCATAATGTGAAAATTCAAGAAGCAATCTTTATTTTCATATATTATTTGACATATTTATTTCAGCATATCTAAGAAAATTTTCCTGTCAAATAATTAGTTAGCGATATTTTTCATGGTAGTAGCAATATCTAACGTTGCGTCCGTATCAACTCGGATACATATACACACCATATACATGCGCTACTGGAATGTTGCTACATTAAAAATGGAAAGTTCACAAATGGGAAACCGAAATCTTGTTTTTGTTTTCTAACTATTTTAATCTGAGCGTCACTGATGAGTCTTATGTAGACAAAATGTGCATCTGGTGTAGTATCAAATTATTAGCCTGGTACCTTTGTTTGATAAATAACTCGATCTGAAAACTGACTAAATGACCATATTCGTACCTATAATGGTTTACTTTTATAAATTGTTATTTGGATGGAGAGTTGTCTCATTGGCACTCACACCACATCTTCCTATATCTATATGTATATTAACCTACACGCACATTTTAATCAGTCAATCATTGAGTTGGGGTTTCTCGCATACAAAGTATACATTTCATCGTTATAATGATTTAAAAAATCAACGTACGAAATATAATATAAGAACTTGAATGCAATACCGAAACTGTTTTGCCCATTTTTTGATTGTTTACAGTAAGAACATTGCCATTTCAAGAAATTTAGTAGTTTGAATATCGAGTTTCTAGACTACTAGTACATGTGGCTGTATTTTGCATATTACCCGACAATATTCTTAACAGTCAGGAATAAAAATACCGAATGTTTGATGGGAAAGACTTCAGTGAATGCTTAATAACTAGAAGTCCTCCATGAAATATGTTCAGATGATATATGAGAGACAAACAAATCTTTGGGAATAAAGTGAAGAATGGGATTGTATTTAGACTGCAGTGGCGGATCCAGCCATTTTAAAAGGGGGGTTCCCAACCTAGAGTAAAAAAGGGGGGGTTCCAACTATATGCTCCCATTCAAATGCATTGATCGTCCAAAAAAACCGATTTTGAGTTTAAGATATTTTATAGACACCTGAATATTGCTACGTTTACTTACTATATGTTGCCCTCTAGGTCGCCTTTAAATTTTACCGACATATACCAACCTCTTACTATTAATCACAGAGGAATAGAAATTGGCAAACTTTGTAGTGTAAGATGGTAACCAAGTCGACAAAGAAGAAAATTATAGTGAAATGGACGGTTGCCATTATTCATAATAACATGTAGAAGGATATATACTAGGATTCTGCTTTCAGTTTTATGTGTACCTCACCTTCTTTTTCTTTGAGTTTTTACTAACAATATAATAAATAATAAATAATAAAAGTTTTTTATCTGATATAATCTATAATTATACTCTACTACGCGGGTTATTTAATTCGTGTGATCCACATTTTTGATGTTATTTCTTCATAGACAGATTTTTTTTTACCGTTATTCGTCATTCCTTAAATACATGTATTGTATCGAACCTTGACAACATATTCACCTCTTAATATCATAATTTATTGTTTGTGTCGATAGGTTGTTGTCTCGTTGGCTTATTTTCTATTTTTCTAGTCATGAATCTCAACATTCACAAACATAAGTTTATTAGGCTCATAAGTCATGAATTTTATACAGTTTATTAGGCTCACAAGTCTTGAATATTATACAGTTGATCAAGCTCACAAGTCTTGAATATTATACAGTTTATTAAGCTCACAAGTCTTGAATATTATACAGTTTATTAGGCTCACAAGTCTTGAATCTTATACAGTTTAATAGGGTCACAAATCTTGAATCTTATACAGTTTATTAGGCTCACATATGTTGAGGCTATCAACTAAGACTAAAATGGTAGTAAAATACAATATACAGAACTTTTAATACTCACATGTCGTGTAATCAAATTAAAAAAATTACAGAGCAAAACTAACGATCAGCGGCGTATCCACTCCTTTATACTTTCAACCGAGTTTCACACCAAACGCAACTAGTCTAATGTAAACTTGACAGCGTCAGAAAAGTTTCAGGCAAATAAAAATTCGATAGAAATCATTTATGATTTATTGCAGAAAACATTGAGGCATGATTACTGTGGTGTTTTGTGGTAAGACGATTTAAAACTTAATTGAAATGGAAAATATTGGACAAACATTGCAGGTTTTACGGAAAGTCTGTGTTATCATTACAAAATAAAAAATGATAAATTTTACAATGTGATCCAGAAAAACCTATACCTCAATGTTATGATCAAAATTCAGACTTCAAATCAAAAGACCGATGTGAGTGACTGCTAAGTAAAACTGCAAACATTGCACTAGACGGAGAAAGCTGGGATTTAAAAGGGCTAAATTTGTTGAATCTAAGCCTAAATGATTTTCCAAAACAAAACAAAAACTATTAAGTATACATAAGTGTATTATAATGAAGAGTTGGGGACTTGTAGCTATTCTGCTACACTGCAGATTTTGTGAAGATCATTCATGGAATTAAAAACTTACGGTAAATAGAAATAATAACTAAACATAGTATTTTGAAACAACATAGAAATAATGTAGTTTCACAACAAAAAAAAACAAAACAAAAACACGTCAGACTTGCTACACAGCAAAATACAGATAAATATGAAAAATATCAAAGGAAAGCACGACACAAATATTCAAAATAAATAAAAACAGTTAACATGTGGCCATAATCTTACCCTAAATAAATATAACAAAACAATTCACTTTTTTTTTTTTTTTTTTAATAAGAAATATTTAATTCCATATAGCATGACTCATTTCAGTACACCCTATCATATAGCGATCGTTATAAATTAAGCATTGTAGTTCGCATAAATATGATAAAAAAAATTACAATCTATTTTATGTCTGTAAACACGAACATTTTTCTGCTTAAGATGTAAGTCAATGTTTTATTTAATTTATTTTTACAATTGTTAATGTCGACCATTTTTCGCCTACAATATAATAGGCACTAGGAAAGTATACCCAGAGACTATCATTAGGATGTAACTGTCGTGCTAAAACAACAGAACCGGTATGTTGCATTGTAGAAGGAGGACTACTGGTATAAGCAATCCTTGTGTACGATATCACATTACCATTAAGGTAAATGTAGTAGTGAGCATCATTGGTTTTGGAGTAGATTGCTACCGATATCATGTAAAGTCCCTCCTTCTCCACCACAAACTTTCCAGTACTTTTATATGTTGGTAGGTTGTTGATACCAACGCTGAATGTGACGTAGTCAAACTTTTTTTATGCCGCTCTTCTTACTACTATATAAAGGATGAGTTGTCATGGCCACTGGTAAAAAAATATATATTTGAATGTTATGAAAACAATTTTATTAACATATGATATTAAAAACAATAGTATACGATATATGTGACATGCATTTTCCTGAAAAATCATACATGATCTATGCTTACCAACTTCAGAGACGTTACGCACGGTGTTCGGTTTAGTAATGGTAACGTTACTCGACGTCGTTTTTCTATTATTTCAACCTACATGTACGTCTGTACAAAACGTCAAAGCTTTGCATCTTTTTTTAAACAGCTGTCATTTTGATGTTTTACTGTTTATTTTAAAAAAAATGTACTGTAAACATGGCTGATTATATATATTTTTTGACAAAAAAACGTTATTTCATCATAACCTTAACTTATCGAAAGTATATATTTCAAATATTTGTCACTGTCCAAGCATATCAATTGTTGCACAATGCATAATCCTCTATGATGCTCATGATTCCGTCATCACAAGTATCTAGGCATAGGCATATTTATCGCTTGGAGACAGCCAGTACGGTACCAAAGCTGTTTTATGCTCCCAGAGTATATGATATTATTACGTAAGTATTTCTGTATTGGCCTTGTTATTGGTCCGAGGCTTGCTGTATTGGCCTGAGGCGAAGCCGAAGGCCAATACAGCTGGAACTCGGACCAATAACAAGGCCAATACAGAAATACACGTAATAGTATCATTATTAATTAACTACAGTGTTACAATATTTTTTTTAATTACATTTCACAAGAGATAAATATTTTTACCTTGAAGTGGAACTATCCAAATCTTAGTTTCTTTTTATTAGATGCAATATATATAATGATCTGGCGCTGTTTCCAGGTGTCTTCAGCATTTTCTCATATGATGAATTTTTCTACCCTTTCCAGTCACTATAAAGTGTTACAATTTTAATTTAGACGCAACACATAAATAGAAATTGGAAAGGTAAGTACTGCCATTGCATGTGTTATGCAGAAACTAATTGCATATATTTAAAATAAATAATGTAGGAGTTGAAAATAATACAACTTATCCATAAGCCAAATGACCCAAGAACGCATGACCAAAGAACGAAGATTTGCATAATTACAGAATGCATATGCCTGGTTCGGGTTTAAAAATAAATGACAGTTTACAAAAAAAAAGCGAAAGTAAATAGGTTCGAGGTCGTCAAGAAATGAATTTTGTGATAATCTACTCGTTCCTCAAACCCGAAAAAAAAATTCGGCGCAAATGAAAAAAAAAATCGGCGCAAATGAAATGCAGATCGGCGCAAATGCAAAACGCCGTTTTAGCCTGAAATATCACAGGGACTCGGTTAGCAGATTAAAATTTCGTCTCTCATACTGAAAACGACATGTTTGCCAGTTACGTTGCTTTCGCCGGGAAATTTAAATATTCTGACACGAATGCAACTGAAGCTGCGTAAGGGTTCTGTTAATCCACAAATCAAAATATGCATGTGATAAAAGAATAATTTTGGAAGAAAATGAGGGCTTTTGTAAGGTATATAGTAATTTATTAATATTTTTAATTGTTTTTTATCTAAAGTAGGAAAGGCATTTTAAGATTGCGACTTAGATCCCTCCATGATGACTAAATGAAAACTGCGTCTTCCAAACAACTGTTTACTTTCAGTTTGCGTTTATCGTGACTTTCGATATAAAAAAAAAGAGACGTTCCGAAATCCTGTATTTGTGTCAACTCGGCCAATATAGAATAACTCGGCCAATACAGAAAAAAATCCATATTGGCCGAGTTATTCTGTATTGGCCGAGTTTACAACTTATATTGCATAGGCAGTTTTCATCATATTAAGTCCAATAACAGTGTAGTTAATTAATAATACATTTTATCAACCCGCCTTCAACTGTAGTTTTCAAATTGCAGTTCGCAAATAATTGTAGGGTCTTTTTATTTGTACTATCAACATCTCAAATATGTGTCTTTCAAGAAGATGAGAAAGAAAAATAATCCTCGTTCGGGTCAATGGCAACAACAGCTACTATATATCCTCTGTTTGCTTGATATGTAAATTTAATTTCATTCTCAGATTTTTGAATGAAAAGGGCATTTTTGAATTATGAATTTTATTTCAAAATTAAACATGTTAAAAAAAGTGGTCTATAGTCGGCCTTAAAATAGAATTTCTATTTTTCACATGCGTCTGTTTGTCGGATGCGTGGACATGACTTTTAGTGTATCATGACAACAAACGTTCGTATAAATGTTACTAGGCTCCAAAAACTAAAGCTTCAGTATTAATAAGCTTGTGCTACAATGTACATATACTTTTGTAACATGAATGGTACATTGTCCTTTGATCTTCTGGTGAGTTAACTGAATGATTTTTTTTTAGTTATTTCACTCTCCAATCCCGCCGTAGAGATCTTCTCGTTTGAAAAGCAAAAAAATGAGAGGAGCTTAAACCAGTGCATTAACTTCCATCTCAAAAGTTGTTAATGCACAGTCTAGCTTCGCCTCCTTGGGGTAGCAATCAGGGAGTAACCATTTGAACTTCAAGGGGGCTATGTTTTTGTTGTCTCAGTCGGAAATTTGTTTTCGTAAAGAGCGATCAATCTTAATATTTCGTTTTTCAACGCTATCAATCAAATTAGTTTTTTTTCCAATACTTTTAAAGTACCATTCCACCTAAGATTCATGCAAAGGGTGATTCACTGGTAGTTGCAAAATTGGATTGTATGGGGTTCTATTGTTTCCTTTCAGTTAATAAGTGAAAAAAATGAAAAAATATCACTGTTTTGCTATTCGGTTGCTATGGTAACCGTGCTGTCATAAAGTACCTAGTTATTTCGCCCTAAAACCTGAAATTTTGCATATTTTCTTGATCTCTTTCACCCTAATTTCGAAATAACTTGAAATATATAACAATATAATGTTGAAGTTGAAGACATGTTCTTAATATGTAAGTATATGAGGAGAGTGAAACAGTTCTTAAAATTATGTTTCCATGGCAACCAAATTACCAAATTTTGCATCCAGAAGAAAAATTGAAAATAATCGATTTTCAATATCAATTATCTCCCATGAACAGACTGATATTTAAAATCTGTTTAGAAGCATTTGTTCATTAGACCCTTGTCTAAAACATATAAAAAATAAACATTTGTAGCCTCCTTTAGATTTTTTGTAAAAAAACATTTTTTACCCCCCCCATTTCATGATTTTTGTGAATTTTTGAATTTTATTGAATTCTGTTTTAGACAGCCTTTTCCATTGTTCCTTTTACATATATTGATCTATATTATTTTTTTATGTATATTTAATTATGGTATGCTTGTCATAGTGCTATATTGACCTTAAGAATAAATATTGCCCATGGTTGCTGTGGAAAACAAATGATATTGTTACATTTTAGAAAAAAGTCTTATTTTAGGAATACCAAGAGTTGTATGTATGGATATAGTGATAACTATAACATTTAGTTGTAAATTGGCAATTTGTTATTATACTGCAACACTCCTAGAAACCAGATCTTGAAACTGGCTGGTATTTTAAGAACCTCAGATGCCATTGTAACCTACAGACCAAACTATGACTCTTAAAAATATTGTCAAAATGTTATAAAAATTGACATTTCAGAGCTCATTACTCCAAATCAGTTCATCCAATTGATCTGAAAATCAGAGAGTATATAGATCTTGGTAGTTCTCCTATTCAAACTATATACTCCAGCCTGTATCTATCGACTGTCAAGATCAATGCAAAAAATTGCTCATATCAAATATATCATAGCCCCATGCACAAACCGACATAAACTATTTATTGTTCTGAAAAAAAATTGACTGTACTCTTTTCCTTGAGTTTTCAGTGTCTATTGTTTATATTTTATATAAACAGCAGGGCTTTGGGCAAAATCCTGCCATTGCATGAACAACAACAAACATTTTAGCACGGGTTTAAATCACAGGGTTGACATGTACACTACTAAATTCAATCATTGTCACATCGTTCCCGATTGTAGTATTTACATCAGTATGACTTTCTCAGATGACAATACGAATAATAAAAATCTTGACTTAAGATAAGGTATATATAGGTACAGTTTTCAATTTGTTAGCTGGAATGACGTAAAACAGCGAATCAAAAAATTCAACTTTTTTTTATAACTTATATACGACCATACTGTTGATTAAAAAATACTCCATTCCAGACCCTTTTGTTTTCCAAAAAAATTATTAAACCAATAATTGATAAGTTCCAGGTCACTGGGTTCAAGCAAAAAGATTTTTAAAGCAGAGAAAAATTGTGCATCTTATAATCTGCATGACTTTATCAGATGACAATACTAATACTAAAATAAAGCTTACGCATAGTTATATACTTTAATTCAGTCACAGACCCGCGATATCACGGGTGTGTTCTAGTGATAATTGAAAAACATACCAAAAAAACAAAACTTAACATTGACCAATGAATCATGAAAATGAGGTCAAGAGCAGATCAAACTACCTGGTAGGTATATTTTTATGGTTTTGTTGAAACATGAAAATGTTGTCAAGGAAAAGGGCACCTGACAGAAGGAAACTTCTTAGCATAAGGTATCTGCATAAAAGGTTTGAAGCATCCATGTCTTCTCCCCTCTAATATATAAAGCTTTATACAAATAGTTTACACTGCTGCAGCCAGATAGTAATCAGTAAATCTGAAAGTCTCCCATATATATAGAGCTCTATTTTCACAGGCAATACAAAAATCAGTTGGCATTATTTTCTTTATAATTCTATAAAATTATTGTTTTTACAAATAGTCAATCAAGTCTTTTCCTTTAAAGATGCAGACACACACAAGCCAATTCAGTCCCTTCTAAACAAACCACTTGAAGGATTAGGGCAAAAATTGTATGGTCTAGTCCTTAATGTCAGATCAACACTTCTTCAGGCTATAATTCATCCAAAAGGGTAGTATGTCCACTGTCTTATTGATATCTTATAAAATGCTGCTTCCAAGACATTATATGTGACTGTGATAGCTCTATGTCTGTTATGTAACTCAATATCATGAATATGTAGTTCCTCTAGAAAATCTACAAAACAGAAATGAAAATATTATAATACATGCAAATCATTAATGGTACATGTATGATCATGTTTAAAATAAATGTAAGAATAAAAATCATAGAAATCAAATGTCAGACTTATAAACGCCTGTTAACTCAACAAGCATGTGACGTCAAAACTTGAAACCGTTAAATTTTGTTTAATTGCTTTGGGAGAGTCAGCAGTTATGAATAGATTTGATAAATAGTAAATATATTTTTCTACATGTATATTTATCTGATCCAAGTTTCAAAAAAAAAAATGACTCTTTAAAGTGTTGTTGTAATATGTATTAGTATTTTCAGCTCTGCTAATTTTAAGTTTTTATTTATTGACAACCCTGTGTACCTGTGTACTGGGATATAGTGATTTTCACCATTTCATGAGACTCTTTCTAAAGTTACAAGCACATTGATTCACCTTATACATATATGATATAGAGTTACAAATGCTATATATACATTTACATATGTATATATTGGTCAAAGTTTCATATCAATGAAATTGAACTTTTTCAGCCTAGTTGTAATCTAATTAAGAAATAATTCATGGAAGCCATAGATTTGTTGTAAATTTACACATGGCCTGGGCCGTGATATTCGAATTTTATCCTGAGCGTTAGCAAGGGATAAAATAAACGAATATCACGGCCCAGGCCATGTGTAAATTTACAACAAATCTATGGCTTCCATGAATTATTTCGATTCTAATAGGACAAATACGATCATTAAAAAACTGAAGCGATGATGGGTATACCGTGTGTGTGGCTGTTCTATTTTACCCACTGTTCGATAAATGTAAAAAAAAATCTAATAAACCTGCATGAATGATTTCTTAACTAACCGCTAGAAAAAAGTGTGATTACTTTTTTTACTTCTCAGAAAACCCAACATTTGCAATTTTAAATTTACATTTTTTATCGTAAGCTACCGTCAAATTCACTGTTGACATGTTGTAACCAAGGAGCCGCCATGTTGACTTGCTGATATCAGTAAATGTGCGAATAATGCAATAGAACAGAAAACAAGCAACACCTACCCCATACTTTTTTTAATGCAATTCTATCCGATTTTAGAAGGTAAACGCAATAGAAAAACCTTCAGCTTTGACGTTTTCATTCGTATGACGTCATGTTTTGAAATGACGTTAATGCGCCAAAATCATTACTGGAATTTCGTGGAATTTTAATTTATTTTGTTTTTGTCAATTTTTCCGTTCTCTAATGTGTAAATTCTTTTTGTTATGCGCCAGAATCAGAATAAATGTTCTGTAGGGTTTTATTCAATTGTAATTGTTAACACAGCGAAATCCACAACCGTTTACACATAGGTTACGATACATGTGGATTAACGTGGGAGGCATATTTAAACAGCCATTTGTGTACATCTTTGGAGTCTGCGCTAAGTATAGATATATCGAGAATTTTATCACGGTGTTGTTTACAAAGCGAAAGAAGCACGTCATATTAGAATGTACTTTTACATAATGTGTGTATAGGAATCAAAAGGATCAGTTCAGTTGAAAAAACAGCTTTAAAAATATGAACAAGAGAAACAAGTGGCACAATCTATTTGTTTTGACAACTTAAGTTGTCTGATATAAGAATATCTTTAAAAAAAATATTTTCTATTGGTTAATTACCTTGTATACAATGTATCACTTTCTTCATAATTTAATTTCTGCTCTAGTAACTTTAAATGACACTGGATGACCGGTAGAAAGTACCTTAAAAACAGATTAATAATAAATATTCATAAGATTTTTAAGTTAAACAAAAAAAAACAAGTGAAACTGTGAGCTTCTGCTCACTGATAATACCCCCGTCCAAATGTGTTCGGTAAGCAAAAAGTTGTCAAGTGATGAATCTGAAAACGCATCACACGGTATAGCTGACTTATATCAAGCCTGAAACCAAATTTCAGAATTTTAATTTCATAAATTAAAAACCTACCTGACATATGTCCGTTAGGATTTCTTTCTCTCGTTGGTATTTAACTCGCTCCCCACCGGAAGTTAAAAACTAGTACTCAGGTGTACTGTTATGACTTCCGGTCCAGGTAAACGAGATCAGTTTTCTTTCTCGGCGCTTGAAAGACGGTCGTGTTTTTCAGCGTGGTATAAAAACTTTTGTAAACTGTAGTTATAATGAATAGCGACAGTACTAGTGAGCACGTGGATGAACCACGAGATGAGAGCAGTGTTAATGGCGCGGGAACCGCCATTGGCATTAGAAAAACCAGTTCTTCAAGTTCAAAGACGAAGAAAAAGCGGAGAAGCAGATATGACATTCTTGAAGAGAAAATGAACAGTAAGTTGGACAATGTTAATGATAAATTTGATACTTTAATAACATTGTTTCAAGCCAAGAATTGTGCCGAAAATGGCGACAAAAATTCTGAGGCAAAAGGTTTGTCACAAAGACAACCTGAAGGTCGTGAGCGTGAGCAAACACAAAGTTTGCGCCGGGAATTGTCAGAAAATGAAAATTCTGATGACAATGTTTCAATCAGACCAAGAGACGATGAAATATTAGGTGAAAGTGACAATGAGTGGGACACAAAGTCCTCTGATGAAGAACACTTGTCCGTAGAGACAAAAAAGTGTTTGTTTGATCTCTTTGGGGATGATGCCTTGACAAAAAAGTCTGAAAAGAAAATGGGCATTGAAATTGACGAGGCACAAAAGCAGGTTTTGTTAAATAGTTGGAGAGCTGAACATCCTAATTTAGTCTCTGCTTTTGCTGAAGAAAGCAAAGATGATTTTCCAGTACATGAAGATACTGAAATTTTTTTACTAGTTCCTACTATTGATGATTTGATAAGTAGATGTTTGATTAAAAAACATGGCAAGAAAGCTTCAGTTACAAAAGGTGGTAAATGTTTATTCAGTCAACCTAGTAAAATGATTGAAAAAATAGCTTACAGAGGTCAACAAGCTGCCTACATGGGTATTGTTATGCATATGTACATGCAACAAGGTTTGGGTGCGCTAATGCAAACTTTACAGTCAGACAATGTAGATTCAGATCAGGGTTGGCAAAAACCCGGGTTTTATGAGTATTGCCCAGCCCAGTGGGAAATACTGGGAAAACCCGGGTTTTACTGGGTTTTAGTGGGTAATACTGGGCAATACTGGATAATATAAAATATTTGTCTGAATTTTAAAGAGGATTCAGTGATAAACACAAATGCAATACATTTAATAAGATATTTATACCCTATTTTGTTTGTTTAGCATTTGTCTAGATTGGCAAACTGTAAATAGAAAGCAAATAAATCATTTTTTTCCAAATGAATATAGCTCCTATTAAGAATTAACAATTACATGTATTAAAGAAACATTACATTTGAATAATGTATATGTACTGGCACTAATTAATAAGTAATTATTCAGATTAGAACACAGATTTGTTTATGTAACAATAATCAGTCCTTTCAATTTTATAAGTGTTTATGGCATGACCCTGTAGGGTGTTTATATAGCAATATGAATGTATAACAATTAAAATTCACAATTCACTTAAACACAGCAATAAAATGGAATAAAATTAAATGTGCAAATCTTGTATTCTGCTTACATATAAAATTAATAGAGAAGAGAATGAATTGAATTTTCTAGAAATGACTGTCAATGGTTATCTGTATAAAAAGTATATATTTAGCTGTTATACTATGAAACTATAGCAAGTCTTTACTATTTTGTGTTAAAATAAGCTTTAAAAATCATATTGCCCAGTAATGCCCACTATTACCCATTTCTGGGAGTATTGCCCAGCCCGGGAAAACCCGGGTTTTCCCGCCCGGGAATTCCGGGTGGGTAATACTTTGCCAACCCTGATTCAGATAAAGCAATACAACAGGTTAGAGATGTATTTGCCATGTCCACTAAAAGCTTAGATCAAGTGGGGCGTACAGGTACTTTTCATCACATTGTAAGAAGGCAAGTAGCGATGACTGATACAGGTTTATATGAAATTGATGAGGCTAGAGACTTGTCTGATTTACCATTATCAGCAGATGGTGTGTTTGGATCTGACTTTGAAAAATTTCTCAAGACTCGTAAAGAGAAAAATAAAGCTCTGGACGACTTACTACCAGAAATTAGTGTTAAAAAATCCTATTTGGGTAAGAGAAAGACTGTGTCTTCTTCAGAAGCCTCTGGTTCTAAGAAACCTTATGTGGTAAAGGACAAAACAGAGTCATCAGATCGTTCTGGTTATTCAAATAAGCCAAATTTTAATAGTAGACAGTTTGATAAAAAAGTTGGGCATAGTGAGACTAAAAATGAAGTTCCACATTTTCGGATCCCTAAGTTTAAAAGAGGGGCTAGTAACAGTAGAGGAGGAAAAACCTCAGGATACTCTAGATGACAAGGTGAGAAAAGTGAAGTTTCCGAAGATACACATACCGGTCGGGGGCGGTTAACACATTTTTTACAAGAATGGGAGCAGATAACTCAGGATCAGTGGGTTCTGTCAATAATCAAAGACGGTTACAAACTGAAGTTTCTGCAAAAACCTCCTTTTCAGGGAATAAAAAAGACAGTAGTCAGTACAAAAAATTTGGATATTTTAAATTTAGAAATAAATTCTCTTTTGGAAAAAGGGGCTATAGAAAAAGTACCAGTCAAAGAACGAATGACAGGTTTTTACAGTACATTATTCCTAGTTCCAAAAAAGAATGGACAAATGAGACCGGTTATAAATTTGAAACCACTAAATCAGTATCTTCGGAAGCAACACTTCAAAATGGACACAATTTCAAAGGTGTTAAACTTAGTAAAACAAGGAGATTGGGCAATAAGTCTGGACTTAAAAGACGCTTATTTTCATATAAAAGTAAAAAATCACAGGAAATACCTCAGATTTTCTGTTCAAGGTCAAGTTTACCAGTTCAAAGCCCTTTGTTTTGGCCCAACATCATCACCACGAGTTTTTACGAAGGTGGTGTCAGTAGTTGCAGCCCATTTAAGAAAACAAAACATACGTCTAGCAGTATATCTAGACGATTGGATGTGTGTCAATCAGTTTCAGCAAAAACTTGTAATAGATCGAGAAATAATGTTGAATCTCCTTGTTCGACTAGGCTTTTTAATCAATCACGAAAAGTCCAGTTTAATACCAAATCAAACAATCACTTATTTGGGAGCGGTGTTCAAGTTCGATCAAGGTTTGGTATTACCAACTCAGGACAGGATACAGAGTCTATTTTTATCAGTACAAAAAGTAATGAATGGCATGGTAACAGCCAGACATTACATGGAAGTATTGGGGAAAATGGCATCTTGTCTAGAGTTGATTCCGAATGCCAGGTTATTTATGAGGCCTGTCCAATTACATTTACTTCGAAATTGGACCCCATCAAAAATGAGTTTAGATTTTCAAATTCAATGTACTCCAAACGTAAAAGTTCATTTGAAATGGTGGTTGTCTTTAGCAAACATTATGCAGGGAAGATCTTTAAAACAAAATCAGACCTCAGTTACAATCACGACGGATGCCTCCAAGTCGGGTTGGGGGGGGGGGGGGGGGGGGTCACATGAACAATCTAACAGCTCAGGGTCTTTGGACAGAGGAGCAAAAACTGTTACATATAAACAATCTAGAATTGGAAGCAGTTTTTCTGACTGAAGAAATTTCAGAAATTTTTGAAAAACAAACTAGTTTTGATTCGATCAGACAATGTTACGGTAGTCCAATACATAAACAAGCAAGGAGGGACTCGGTCACTTCAGCTGTGTCAAAGGACTTGGGATTTATGGATGTTTGCCCTAGAAAACAAAATTTATCTGAAAGCAGCACACATTGCGGGAGTAAACAATGTGTTAGCAGATCAATTGAGTCGGATAAAAATTCAGGCAACAGAGTGGGAATTAGACCATTTAGTTGTGCATCAAATTTTTCAAAATTGGGGGCATCCAACAATCGATCTTTTTGCGACAAACGAAAACAAAAAAGCAGTTGTGTTTTGCTCATGGATGAATCACCCACAAGCATTAGCAGTGGATGCTCTATCCATAGAATGGAACAACATGTTTGCCTATGCATTTCCCCCCCTTGCACTAATTCCAAAAATTTTACAGCACATGCAAAAATTTCAGTGCGAGATAATACTGATAGCTCCACATTGGTCAAGACAACATTGGTATCCCCAGTTGTTACAACTACTAGTAGCTTGTCCTCTAAAACTTCCACTAGTAGAAAATCTGCTGGTTCAGGGCAAGAGAAAAGTGGCACATCCGAACCCAGAAGTGTTTCAGTTAACTGCATGGCTACTATCGACCAGCAGCTCAAAACAAAAGGTTTTTCTGAAAACGCTAGGAAACTCTTGTCAGCATCTTGGCGGGCAGGTACTCAAAAGGATTACAAAGCTAAATTTAGAAAATACAATAGCTGGTGTTCTGAACGGGATATCGATCCCTATACAGCTTCTTTAGAAAATTGTGCAAATTTTTTAACACATTTATTTGACAAAGGTTTACAGTATAGGACAATTGCAGGTTACAGGTCTATGCTGTCTTCAGTATTATCTCCTATTGAAAAAATCCCTGTTGGTCAACACCCTTACATTATAAGATTACTGAAAGGGGTTTTTAATACGAGACCGCCTAAACGAAAACTTGTACCCGAGTGGGATTTACCTTTAGTCTTAGACTTACTAAAGAAAGAACCTTATGAACCAATGAAAAAAGCTAGTTTGAAATATATAACTTGGAAAACAATTTTTCTTATTGCAATTACTACTTTTAGAAGATGTGGGGATTTGCAATCTTTGAGAATTGGTGAAGGTTCAGTTAATGTTCAGAAAAAAGGGGTAACTTTTTTACGTCATGGTTTGTCAAAACAAGATAGAATTTCTCATCAAAGTCCAACTATTTTTGTTCCAGCTTTTGAGAACAACAGATTACTAGATCCTAAGAGGGCTTTGACACATTATTTGAGGAATACAGAGGATTTAAGAGACAAGAATGGCAAAGATGAACTGAAATTGTTTTTAACTGTAAATAAACCACATAGACCAGTGTCTTCACAAACTATTTCAAGCTGGTTAGTTAAGGTGATTAGACATGCATATAAGAAACAGAAGAAAGATATTCCTTCAGTGAGAGGACATTCTACTAGGTCAATTGGACCTTCCTGGGCTCTTTTCAAATGAGCAAAAATGAAAGACATTTTAGATAGTGCAGATTGGAGTCAAGCCAACACTTTTGTGAATTTTTACTTAAAGATGTACAGGTGGATTTTTTAAACATTTGAATACTTTCCCGACGAGTTTGGTGGAGAGAATGTTTTAGTTTTGTGTGTAAATATTAACAGTGGTATATATTTTAACTGTATATAGAAAATACTTACAACATGAAGTTGTGGGAAACATTTTTATAAAAAATGCAGAAAAATATTTAAAAAAATCATAAAACTTTAAAAACTACAAAAAGATGTTTGTACATATATATATATAAAATGAACTGATGTGAAGAAGAGGAAAATTATTCCTAAAGATCTATAGAGGCAAACTTCTATTTATCCACATCCAGAAAGGGATTGCTTTGGAATCAGAGATAATCCTAACGGACATATGTCAGGTAGGTTTTTAATTTATGAAATTAAAATTCAAAAATTTGTAAACAAGTTAAAATTTCATGAATAAATTATACCTACCTGACATATGTCAGACCACCCTACCTCCCCGTAAATGAGAAGTTTGATACGAGGTGTCTTTCAAGCGCCGAGTGAAAACTGATCTCGTTTACCTGGACCGGAAGTCATAACAGTACACCTGAGTACTAGTTTTTAACTTCCGGTGGGGAGCGAGTTAAATACCAACGAGAGAAAGAAATCCTAACGGACATATGTCAGGTAGGTATAATTTATTCATAAAATTTTAACTTGTTTACAAATTTTTGAAATCCTGATAGTATAGTTCCTGGATAAAATGTGACGAAAAATATTCATGGGACGGACGGACTGACTGACAGACTGACGGAAGGACAGAAAGAGGTAAAACAGTATACCCCCTTTTTTTCAAAGCGGGGGTATAATTAAATATACATGTAGAATATGGAGTTTATTATGGCTTTCATTATCACTGAACTAGTATATATATTTGTTATGGGGCCAGTTAAAGGACACCTCTGGGTGCGGGAATTTTTCACTGCATTGAAGACCTACGGGTGACCTTCTGTCTGTTCTATCATGTGTCTATGGTCGGGTTGATGTCTCTTTGACACATTCCCCATTTCCATTTCCATTCTCAATTGTAACCTTCATACCTTTTCTCAAAACATATTTTTGTATATTATATTTGCTTAACTAGGAATAGGAAAAAAAGAGAAATACAAATGCAATTCCAAGATTCCTAAAAGTGAGTCTGGCAACAGTAATTATAAAGAGTAATATAGAGTTAGTGATGTCCACTGAATAAAAATACAGTAAAAAAAATGTATGTATAATTTCAGTTGCTCACTCTGACATATTACAAATGTATTAAGAAAAATATAGTTTCACAATGCAAAGGCATCATGATATATACATTTTTTGTAGTAATCAAGATATTGAAGATTTCTGAAAGTTTCATGCAAGTTGCATTCATAAATCCCCAATATGCAACTACATGTAAATGTCAAAAAAAATATATAAGTTAACATAAAAGATAACAAGAAAGCACACAAATTACACACTTACATTGACATGATTGACTTATAAATCCTTTAAAAGTAGCCTTAAAAGTTTGTTATACATATAATTCAGTGCATGTGGTTGTCCTTTGTTTATGTACATGTACTAACTAAATGTTGTACATGTATCTTGTATATATCATACCGGCATTTGTTTTTTATAGAAAAAAATGGATATAAATCAGACTGTTTAATAGTTTTCTGTTTGGAATGCTTTACATTTGTTATTACTGGGTTATTTAGATCTTACAATACAGTATCACGGATTAACTCATTGTTGAAGGATGTATAGTGTTAATGACAGTAACATAGAAAGTATGTGACTGTCAATTGATCTTTAGCATGTCTACCTGTTATCAAGGTAATAAAGAATGCTTTCATTACTATCGGGTCCGTTCGCCCTATTCTAATAACATGTTCACCCTTGGTTCATTCGCCCATAAAGTCTGTTCGCCCTACTCAAAAAAATAATATTGAGGGCATTGAAGTTGAATAAAGATATTTTTATTCTTTAAATTTATGAAAACCATGAAAACTGTAACATAGAAATATTTAAAAGTTGAAGGGTTGTTTTGGATCAATTATTAATTAATGACATAACAAATCAAAAGAAAAATAATAAATTCGTCTCGGCTATAAAAATATTAGTGTAATTTTTCAACAAAGTTTCAACATATTCTCTGTTCATATAATAAACATGATTAACAAAGAAACTAGAAAGCATTTTGGAAAAAAAACCCAGGGAGAATGGACCCTGGGCGAACAGGTATCAGGGCGAACGTGAATCAGAGCGAACGGCAATCATTCCAAATCTTCCTTAGTACAATGTATTTGGATATTTCAAATATTTAGGTTCATTTACTATAAATAAAATTAAAATAAATATTTAACTAAACAGGCTAACTGTCACGACTACATGTCTAGCATTTCACTGGGACCAGCAACTTGAAAGCTATTGGTCACATACATGAACATGGAACCCAGTAAACACTTGAACAAATACTAAATTGAGTCCCCCTTTCCAAAAAATTAAAATATCCTATTTTATGAATGTATTTTTATTCCACATTTAATGAAAAAAAAGTAATCATGTTGTTAAACCTACCAATATCAACTGGGGGAAGTATTTTGTATTCCTTCAGGCTCCATTGGCTATGAACAATGATGAAAAGGCCTCGGACTGTCTGTATTTTGTCTTCATCCTCATGTCAAGTTTCCATTTGTAACTTTTAATTACCGTGTTATAACTCTATACCAAGTTTGTAACAGTGTGGTGTTTATACTCTGAGTGAAATATAAGTAGTAAACATCCATTCTCTGTGGGATAACACTATAAACAAGTCTGCTTTCTTCAGTTGTTAGTTGTACGGAGCGATACTTTTCAGTCCAAAAGCTAATTTCAAATGATATTTTACATCTCTGTGACACAAACTTAGCTTTAGTTGTGTCTGTAGAGTAACATTAGTAAAGAACACAACAGCAATTTCTTTGATGACAGCTGCATATTGTATGATAAACAACATCGTAAATTTGCCTCCACATGTAGTGAGGCAGAACCGGAAGTGATAAATTGTTTACAAGACACGATGCACTGAACAAAAGTCATCAGTAAAAATTATTTATCTATCCAATTTAACGCAATAAACAATGAATCTTTACTAAATTATCAATTGCTCAACACTGTTGATTGCAGTTTTATAAAAAAATACAGAATACATTATGAAATATTTTTTTTACTTGTTTTGAAGTTCAACCAGAGTTGTCTTTCTTGGAATAGTAAGAAAAAGCGGTTAATTTAAAATGAAAATAACTTTTTATTGATAATAGCCTACAAATATAATTTTTTGATATGTTGTTTGGGAGATTCCATATTTTCTGAAATGCTAAATGGTTTACTACAACTCGCCTGCTCACGGCAGATATATGTTATAGCATCCATCATATTTCCAATACTTATATAGTGAGAAAAGCATGCCCATCTGAATTTTCATTAGGGTATAAATGACATTAATAGTAGGCATTAACAATTATGGTTGAAAATATGTTAATTTTTACTCAAAGTATGTCACATAACCAAATATCAAGCATATTGGTTACATAGGGTAAATCACTTTTTCTTCATTTTGCATGATTCTTAGGTGGAGTGATTGTTAAAACACTATAAGGTATGGGGAAAATCTGTAATCAGATTTTTTTTTATGTCATCTGCTTGACCAGAATATACATATTTTTTTTCCATCAAATTGGGGATCAGAATATCTTTTTAGAAGAATAGAACCCCCCCCCCCCCCATATAAAGTTCTATTTTCGTGTATTGAACAAGCTTCAAACATTTGTCACTGGACCTTACATGAATTCGACACGATCTTCCCCAGTTTTGGGGAACAAAAGAACATTTTGATTTACCTTCATAATTGGTATTAGGGATTTGCTTCCTTTTTATCACAACGTCCTTTGAAACTACAAGTCTTTTTTTATGTTTTGAGGGCAAATAATCAAAGAATAAATTTTTGCATTACCCCGCCCCCTTTTTTCTCTCCCAACCACACCCCCTTTTCAAGAATTTTTGTTTTCTCCGATAAAGGTACGTTTAAAATTCAAAGAATTGTTAGTACCGTTTGATTCATGCTCGACAGTCATTTATTTTTTCTTCCCAATAACTCCTAAAGGGGTCAACTGACCATTTCGGTCATGCTGACTTATTTGTAAATCTTACTTTGCTGAACATTATTGCTTTTTACAGTTTATCTCTATCTATAATAATATTCAAGATAATAACCAAAAACAGCCAAATTTCCTTAAAATTACTAATTCAGGGGCAGCAACCCAACAACAGGTTGTCTGATTCATCTGAAAATTTCAGGGCAGGTAGATCTTGACCTGATAAACAATTTTACTCATGTCAGATTTGCTCTAAATGCTTTGGTTTTTGAGTTATAAGCCAAAAACTGCATTTTACCCCTATGTTCTATTTTTAGCCATGGCGGCCATCTTTGTTGGATGGCCGGGTCACCGGACACATTTTTCAAACAACATACCACAAAGATGATTGTGGCCAAGTTTGGTTTGATTTGGCCCAGTAGTTTCAGAGGAGAAGATTTTTGTAAAAGATTACTAAGATTTACGAAAAATGGTTAAAAATTGACTATAAAGGGCAATAACTCCTAAAGGGATCAACTGACCATTTCGGTCATGTTGACTTATTTGTAAATCTTACTTTGTTGAACATTATTACTGTTTACAGTTTATCTCTATCTATAATAATAATGAAGATAATAACCAAAAACAGCAAAATTTCCTTAAAATTACTAATTCTGGGGCAGCAACCCAACAACTGGTTATCCGATTTATCTGAAAATTTCAGGGCAGATAGATCTTAACCTGTTAAACAATTTAACCCCTTGTCAGATTTGCTCTAAATGCTTTGGTTTTTGAGTTATAAGCCAAAAACTGCATTTTACCCCTATGTTCTATTTTTAGCCATGGCGGCCATCTTGGATGGTTGGCCGGGTCATCGGACACATTTTTTAAACTAGATACCCCAATGATGATTGTGGCCAAGTTTGGTTTAATATGGCCCGCTAGTTTCAGAGGAGAAGATTTTTGTAAAAGTTAACGCCGGACGACGGACGCCAAGTGATGAGAAAAGCTCACTTGACCCTTTGGGCCAGGTGAGCTAAAAAACCATAGCCCCCTTGAAGTTGAAATGGTTGCTCCCTGATTGCTACCCCAAGGAGGCGAAGCTAGCCCCAACAAAAAAAATTGAGGAACAAATCATGGTAACAAATGATAAACAAATCGTATGATTTCTTTGTGATTTGAAAGTGATAAAATTTCACATGCAAATGAGCTAACAAATCACAAACAAATTGCTTTCAATTCATAAGCAAATCATAAACAAATTGTTCTAGAAAAAAATAAAGAAAATTCTTTTTAAGATCACAAAATAAATGGTGTGATGATTTATGTGTTAAGATTGATGATTGGGGCAAAATCTATTCGATGGCATTTCAAGCAACAAAAAACACTAAACTTCAAAATTTTCAATTCAAGTTATTACATAGAATTGTATACACAAACTCTTTTCTTTATAAATGTGGTTTAATAGAAACAGAAATGTGCACCTTTTGCACTGAAACCAAAGAAAGCTTATTGCATATTTTTGGGAATGTATATATAGCAAAAATATTTGGATAGCACTTCAAGATTTATTATTAAAATGTGGATTTAGCCTTAAACATATAGAGGCAAAAGATGTTATTTTTGGTATTGGGAAAATTTTTGACCCATATAATGTAGTACAACATATAATGTTGATCTTAAAATTTTATATTTATAGCTGTAAAAACTCAGGAGAAAAACCTTCTGTGAAAGGTAGTATTGCATATTTAAAATACTGTATAAGAATAGAACAACATACAGTAAATTTCTTATCGCCTACACAAAAAGAATATATATATAGATAAAAAATGGTTGCCATTACAATCTGTCCTAGGTGATTTAAATATTTTATAACTGGTACGAAAATTATAGTTATATTTTGTTGTATGTTTTGCTATTTAGAGTTGTCATATAATAATAATATCTTTAAGACCATACTTGAAACTGTACATGTGTGTAATCCTGCTTGATTGTTTTCTGTCTTTATGTCAAAAATAAACAAATTACAAAAAATTGTAAAGAAGTTGTTTTGAAATCATAAACAAATCAGAATTACTTGCTTTCATACTTCAAGCAAATCATAAACAAATTGTTTTCAAATTATGAAGAAATTATAAACAAATTGTTTTCAAATCTTTAACAAATCAGAAGTAAATCATATATTCCTAGCTCAAGCAAATCACAAGCAAATCGTAAATAAATTGTCATCACTGATTAAATCATTTACATCCAGATCAAAAATGTTCTGCCCCTGAAACCACCAAACTTTGAAGCGCAATTGTCTTCATATTACCTTTAAAAGCTACTCGTCTAAAGAATACGACCATTGGTTGCGATGAGGGACGAATTGTTCCCTCTATGTAGGTTTCTCTTACTTCTCTCCCGAATTTGACTATAACGAAATTTGAAAAAGACATGGGCAACCACGTGTACTTAGAAGAATGATGTCGAATAGGTGATGGGGGTTAGTCTTGGTCCAAATCTGCTATTATTGTAATATAGTTTTGCCTTTTTTGCCCAGGACCTGCCAGTGGTCAGTAAACATCATGAACATTAAAACATTAAACTTGCCAGTGAATTTTGTCTGCTGGTTCGGGTCGGGAAGCTAGTCAGTTCGTTTATAAATGCATGTTTCGATCTAGCTGTTTACACATCTTTTACACATTTTTATTTTGAAAATTAATCCTTACAGTAAAAAGTTTATGATAACGAGATACTGCACAGTTTCTGAATTTTAAAGGTTAACGTTTGAACAGTATTAGTTGAATTTGTGAAATTATAAATAAATAACTAAAATTCCTTACCACCATCATCTTTCAGACTGAATAACACTCCTCATTTTGCAACCTTCTTTGTTCAGTTAATATAGAACAGTATTTGAAATTTGAAATTGACCTCGACCGGAAGTCAGAGAGATAGATAAACAAAGAAAATTGGAATGCATTAACATTTTATTCATTATAGCAAATCATCAATGAATCACACCATGATAGCTAACAAAGTTAACAAAATATTGTCAAATCATTTCATATGATATTCTAAGGGGACGACCATTTGATATTCTGGGGGGGGGGGGGGGGGGCAGGAGGATTTGTTTTTGATCGGTTATTTATTTTCGTAAACTAAGAGGACAGATTATTCATTTTCTGCACTACTGAAGCAAGATTTTTCATTTTCATTAAAGCAAGGGACTGATTATTCATTTTCACAACTATATTTATGATATTCTAAAACATACAATTTTTAAATGATTTGTTTATTATAAATAATACATGTATAGTAAAGTCATTATGTAGCATTTAATCAGAATTAATCCTCCTCCTCTGCAGAAAGGAATCTCTTTATATTCCCAACTGCATATACATGTATTACATACATACATATTATTAAAGTTTGGCTGTAACTAGCCTCTTTTAAAAGTATTGGCAAACATGTTTCACCGAGCGGAGCGAGGCAAATTTTTTTTTGAAGGGTTTTGGAGCCACTGCAGGCCCAAGAAGCTATAGAACAAAAGATGCAAAATCATACTTTCTGGGTGTTCCGAATACCCTTTTATATTCTGAAAATGCAAATTCGTTTTAATAATTTTTTGACAATATTTTGGTCTCAAAGGAAAATGTATAATTTCAGTGTAAGACTTAGGTTTCTACTCACTGGAACAACATCAAAAGACCAATGTGCATGATAAAGCAAAAATGTAATTCACATAGTTAAGTCTGTGGCTGCTGTTTTTTTAAACTCATGATCAAGTTCATATCAAAATTACTAGATTACAAAAGGAATGCAACACTGACAGAATACAGAAGGGCAATCAATGAACAAAAGACAAATAAATAAGAAACATTGATCCTGAAAAATCAGGGCTACGTCTGAGGGAAAACAGAACTTGCTTCTTGCAAGGCACTCGCCGTGAACACAATTTGATATGGAGACAAGCGTTTGGTTTTTAAATTTCCTACATGAGGCATTTGCCTCAATGTAGTTTCGGCCCTGTAATAAAATAAAAGTGAGGTAAGGTTTCCTGAGACAACATACCTCAAGATAAATGAAACCAAATTACAGACATTTCAAGTATATTTAGATAATATTTATACTTTTATTATTAAAAAAAAATTGGGAAGAGTTTCCCGATTTTTTGGGGAAAAAAGATGAATTTATGAAGAATCTGGTGCCATCTCATACTTTCGATTAGACCTGCTGAGTTATTTATTTTCAAGACATTGCAAGTCAGGTAATTCATTTCCAAACTACCACAGAACAAACCATTTATTTTTGTGATTATCAAGGCCAAGTTATCTATTTTCAAAATCCTCCTGCCCCCCCCCAGAATATCAAATGGTCGTCCCCTAAGTTAACAAATCATAACGAAATCACACCATTCTAGCTAACAAAGTTAACAAATCTCTTTCAAATCATTTCATACGATATTCTAAGTTAACAAATCATAAAGAAATCACACAAAAACAGAAACAAATTGCTTTCAAATCATAAAATTTAAAGAAAGCACAAAGAAATCAGTTTAAGGGAATTTGGAAATTCTGATTTGTTTATAATTTGTTTAATGAATCGCAAGCAAATGGTACTAACAAATCGCAGAATCACGATTTGAAAGAGATTTGAATACGATTTGAAAGCAATTTGTTCATTTATTTTTCTGTTTGGGAGACTGTGCAATAACAACTTTTGAGATGGAAGTTAATGCACTGGTTTAAGCTCCTCCCATTGTTTGCTTTTCAACCGAGAAGTTCTCTACGGCGGGACTGGAGAGTGAAATAACTAAAAAATCATTAAGTTAACACACTCTGTTAAAAAAAACCCGAGTTAACTCACCAGAAGATCAAAGGAAAATTTACCATTCATGTTACAAAAAGGAGAAGCTGTTAGAGCAAATGGATAATTACATACAGACACACAAAATCTAGGAAGCTTTTTTTTTATATATTTTATGTGAAAATGACAAAGAGAATGATGGTCGTAGTATGAACGCAGTCAGGTCTTGAGAAGAGCATAATGATAATCGTACTATGGTCGTGAACAGCGTGGTATAGTCGTAGTGGAAGCGTAGTGTGGTCGCGGTGAGATCGTAGCGCAGTCTCTCTGAATAGAATCTCGCGTTCGCTACGCTCTCGATTCGATGGTATAGCGACCTTTGCGATCTGACTACGATCTAAGTGCGCTCTCACTACGATTCTACAATGACCTGATTTCGCCACGACCGCACCACGATTGTTTTGAACATGTTCAAAGTTGGCCACGCTCATCACGATCTTGAAGACTTCACCACGACCGTGGTACGACCTTACTGCGATCTACACGATCGTACTACGATCATCAAAATTTTCATTTTTTTCACAGATCGTAGTGCGATCGTGGCCTAGTGGGAGTGTTGTATTACATTCAATAAGTACTAAAAAAGCTACTTTTTAAAATTTTACAAGGATATATTACTTGCAACTAATGCATAAAGTGCCTGGCTTTATCATGTAAACATACGAAGTCAAAACAAAAATCAAAATCTGGAACGTCCAATTTACTGACATCGACCTCAATTTCAAGATCATCAAAGGTATTGACCATGAGTTATATCATCTTATGCTAAATATTAGATATACGCAATATTTAATATATAAAAGGGGAGAAAACTCTAATTAAATGTCAACGTACCCTTTCAATCAAAATAGTAGTGATTTTTTTTTTATAAATTTAGAATATTAACCTTGACTTTACTGTCTTTTTTGAACCAGGGACATCAAATTCAAAGACCGTAGAGCACTATCACTTATGGTTTACCAGGAACAATTGTATTTTACTTATTTTAAATACAAAAGGGGAAACAACACTCATATGAAGTCTCCGCATAGCTTCGGTCAAAATAAAACGTAACATTTTGAGGATATAACGAGCAATTTGGATAAATATATTTGTCACTTTCTTTTACGGTTGCGAAGCAAAAACCGTATTCGGGAAGATAACTCTTACATAGAAAAGTTTGAGGTTAATCAGGGTTAGTTTCAAAAGCGTATAGACTGTATGATATTATATACAAAAAACTTAGCAATATCTTCTTCAAACAAAATTACAGCACAAGAAAAAATTAGGCGGAAGAAATCAGAACAAAACCAATAGGTCTTTCCACGGAAGAGTCGTAAGAACAAATGGTCATTATGTATAAATGTTTCTCTGTAAAGGGACAAAACTCACAAAGCCTTAAAAACTTTCATAATTATCTCAACTTGTTAAAATATTTCAACTTACGTCATTATGTATTAAATTCTTAATTCCTCTTAATCATGTTAATGTGTATTACAGCTCTGCTCTATTACACAATCATTTATATGAATGCTCCTATTTTCTTTACCACGTTTGTTAAAAAAAATGTTCACCATATACAAGATACTAGTATATCTTTCTCCAGATAACCAAATATAACCAAGAGGATCATGCGAGCCTGATATCGCTCACCTGTAATTTCAGTTTCAGGAATTTTACTTATGGCAGATATTACATTCCTGAATAATTTTGTCATTACCACTTTCTCTCTTTTTAAAAATGTTTTATGATAATATAAAAGTTGATACATAACTGAAAACTGTAAAATGTCCTAAAAGTTAATTATTTCTAGACATTAAACCAACAATAAGTTGTCCTAATTGTCTGAAGATTGCTTGACAGGTAGATCTAAACCTGTTTAACACTTTCACCTATGCCAATTTTGATCCTACTGCTTTGGGTTTTGATATGAAAGCCAAAAACTTCATTTGACCCTTTTCTAATTAAGAAACTACCGCCTTGTTTTTAAATGCCAAAAAAAACTAATCTTCTCTTAATAAACTTGAGAAAGGAAATGGGGAATGTGTCAAAGCGACAACAACCCGACAATAGAGTAGACAACAGCCGAAGGCCACGGACGTTAAGTCGGGTTGTTGTCACTTCAACATATTCCCCATTTCCATTCTCAATTTTTATTATAAAAGAAAAAACGTTTTAAGGACAATAAGCCTTTAAGGGGTCAATTGACTATCATGATCATGTTTACTTGTTTGTTGATCTTACTTAGCTTAACAGTAATTGCCATTTATACTTTCTCTCTATCTATTATAATATTAAAGAAAAAACAAAAAGCAGTAAAATTTAATAAATAAAAACTATTTCCAACAGTTATCCAACAATGAGTTGTCGAAATTATCTGAAAATTTCATTACACATAGATCATGACCCATCATTTTTATCACTGTAAATCTCTTTCACTTTTGCTCTAACTGCTAAAGTTCTTGAGATAAAAGCCAAAACCTGCATTTGACCCCTATGTTCTATTTTAGCTATGTTTGTTAATGGATCAAAACTTCGGATACAAAGTATAAACAAGATAACATAAGGAACATTCAGATTAAGATTGTAAGTATTTGGCCAAATTGTTGCAGAGAAAATGATTTTTGTAAAAAGTAATAGACTTACATGAAAAAATGTAAAAAAATAAACGTTTCAAGGGCAATAACTCCTTAAGCAGTCAATTGACTGTTCGATAATTTGACTTATTTGTAGATCATACTTAGCTGAACATTTTTGCAGTATACAATTTCTCTCTGTCTATAATAATATTGAAGATAATAACAAAAAAACAGTAAACTTTAATAAAAATAAATTACTTCCAACAGTAACCCATCAATGGGTTATCGAACTTGTTTGATAATTTCATAGCAGAGAGATCATGACCCATTTATCACGGTAACTCTCTTTCACTTTTTGCTGTAACTGCTATAGTTTTTGAGATAAAAGCCAAAAACCGCATTTGACCCCTATGTTCTATTTTTAGCTATGGCGGCCATGTCTGTTAATGGATCTAAACTTCCGATACAGTTTATAAACCAGTTACCCCAATTAAGGAACACTCAGTTAAAGTTAATAAGTATTGGGCCAAAAAGTTTCAGAGGAGAAGATTTTTTAAATGTTGGCAAACATAATGAACAAATTGTGTCAAAATTGTCTTTAAAGGGCAATACACAATTTTTGTTGTAATAAGCTTTTTTGTAGATCTTACTCGCTGAACATTTGTATCTGTATCTTCATTAATATTCAAGATAATAACCAAACACTTCAAAATTTCCTTCAAATCACCAGTTTAGTCGCAGCAAGGGTTGTTCGGTTCGTCTGAAAATGTTAAGGCTGATAGATCCTGACCTATTTAACATGTTCACCCGTTGTCAGATTTGCTCTTAATGCTTTCGTTTTTTAGATATAAGCCAAAAATTGCATTTGCCTCGTCTGTCCTATTTTTAGCTATGACGGCCATGTATAATGATGGATCAGAATTTTGGATTTTATAAACTAGATAGCATAAGGAACCTTCAGTTGACGTTTGGATGTAATAAGCCCAGAAGTTTAAGAGGAGAAGATTCTTGAAAAAGTTTACGGCGACGCCTATGATTACGACAACTACATACGACGGATACAAAGTGATGACATAAGCTCTTTGTAAATCGTTTTCATTACAAAATCATTTCCAGATCAGTAATGTGCTATAGTTCGTGTTTAATAAATCCGAAGGCCTACACAATGAATCCTTATTGACTTCTTGAAAAATAAATAATCATGAAAAGTAAAAAATATGTTAAGAGAATACATTTTGTTATTCGAAAAAAAAACCCACCTCTTGTATCCCTTTAATTAGGCCTTAGGAGTCTAGGCAGAAAACGTTTCTCGAGAAAGAATAAAAATTAAACAAGAAAATATACTGTCTGCATACTAGTATATTAGTTCACCTAGACCAAAGGTATGAGTTCGAGGTACTGTCTTAATTTTCACATTTTAATTATCTGCAAAATCCTTCTTGCCAGCTGGAACAATAATGTTTCCATCCATTACAAAATAAAGATGACAAGGTGTAATTGGATTGTCAATAAGACAACTATCCACCAGAAACCAAATGATGTAGAAGTACGATTTGTGAATCTGAATTTAGAAATGCAAACTTCGTGATTGTCTAACATTGTAATGATTATTGTAGGAATGATCCATTGACAGTTTTTATACCATAGTTATTTTATCAATGGCCAAAACTCAAATGCCCACTAACACTTGCACCATTGGACAAAGATTAACATAAAAGCAAGAGAAATAAGTATGTATACAAATACCATGCATATGTTGTGTACAAGTTATCATTTTGTACAAATTATAATTTGTACAAAAATATTGTACAAATTATAATTTGTGTTTTGACTTTGTTCAAATTATAATTTCTACAAAAAAGTGTATTTTCCCATTTCTTTTCTTTTAAATTTTGAAGAACAATCAGCCTTTTATAGTTTTGTAAAAAAGGGGTATTTTGTTATTAAATAAGGTTTACTGTGTGGTCATTTATTACAATTCTATCATGTGAGTCAATGCTATTTTTTCACCAAAATCTATATTATAAATTTTTGTACAAGTAATAAGTGAATTTTGGTCTACGGTTTCCATATTTATGAGTTTTTATTATTTTCTAAAAAAAATTATCGCTACTACTCTGTTACAAAGTTTACATTGGACTCATGCTGGAAATCGAAGCAACAGTTCTGAAAATTTTAACCAAATACGAAATAAAGGAAACTATGCTAATTTTAAGCGTTATATATATAGCTATTAATCTGAATTCCAATTTCTCTCTCACTATAGACACAGTTTAACATAGGAAACTATGCAAAAAACTTAGAAGATGCTCGGAAAAAATCGGGCGAGGGTCATAAACATAAATTAATTACCGGAGAAAAGCTTTTCAGCCAGGTAAAACAAACTACAATGTAACACTAATCAAACCAAAACTATCCACACTGATCTGTGTTCACACTTTTAAAAAATCTTTTAAAAGTACATTCAATTGTATATTGCCTAGTTAACATACCTCTTGAATTCATGGCGTTGAATTTAGAATTTAAGTCGACCAGTCTAGATTCATGACCTCCTAATAATCCATTATTAATGTTAGCTGTAGACGTAACTTTATTGATATCACTCTGTATTGCGCTTGTTTTTCCAGAAAAGTCTTGGATATCTGAATGGAGCGCATCCAATCTTTTGGAGTGTTTTACAAGTTGCTCTGCTAAAATTGAAGCATTGCTATCAACAGACAGTATGGTTTCCCTTAATTCTGATTGTATGATTTCCACATTGTTTGTTAAATTCTTCACTTTTTCATCGATATCTTTGTTCAAAGTATTGATAATTTTAGCAAAATAATTCATGTTTTCAAGAACTTTCTCCTCCATTTCTTTCCTTAATATCGCAATGTCCTGTTTAACTAAAGTAAATTCGTCTCTGCTATCTCTGATATGCTCGTCAATCTTTTTTTGTAATTCTGACTGCACTAAAACCACATTTCTAGATAAATTCTTTATCTTTGCATGTTGATCTGACTTCAGAGTATCCATGAGCTTGGTCGTATCCTTTTTTTGTTCAAGAATTTCATGTGAAATGGTCTCTTCTGTGTCCATTCGCAATGATGCAATGTCCTGTTTAACGTCAGTAATTTGGACACCGTTTTCTTCAATATGTTTGTCAATCTTCTGTTGTAAGGTTTCTAGCTGACCCTTTACGTCACTCAACACTTGACCGGAAACTATATCTTTTTTTAGTTCTTCGTTTAATTTGTATGATATCGTTGTGTTGATAATATTCCGTAATGGTATTTCGATAGACCGGACAATATGCGCACTGATGTTTGTTGTATCTACTATTGCAACAAGTGGCGCTTTTTGATTGTCCAGAATCGGGGCAACAAACCTCTCTAAATCCTGACATTTGCACGAATATATTGTGTAAACTAAATACAAAATCGAAAAATAATTCTGCCTCAACATTTTGAAATTAAGTGAAAATAATTCTTCGACTTTATTTCCAATAACTCAAAAAGTAAACATAGAAATTATCTGCAGCAGAACACTGTACAATTATTCCTTGTTACGGGATGGCGTGTTACTCAATAGAATTGTTTTTTAAATCTGCAGCAGAACACTGTACAATTATTCCTTGTTACGGGATGGCGTGTTACTCAATAGAATTGTTTGTTAACTCTGCAGCAGAACACTGTACAATTATTCCTTGTTACGGGATGGCGTGTTACTCAATAGAATTGTTTTTTAAATCTGCAGCAGAACACTGTACAATTATTCCTTGTTACGGGATGGCGTGTTACTCAATAGAATTGTTTGTTAACTCTGCAGCAGAACACTGTACAATTATTCCTTGTTACGGGATGGCGTGTTACTCAATAGAATTGTTTGTTAACTCTGCAGCAGAACACTGTACAATTATTCCTTGTTACGGGATGGCGTGTTACCCAATATAATTGTTTGTTAACTCTGCAGCAGAACACTGTACAATTATTCCTTGTTACGAGATGGCGTGTTACTCAATATAATTGGTTTGTTAAATCTGCAGCAGAACACTGTACAATTATTCCATGTCGCGTGTTAACGTGTTACCCAATAGAATTGTTTGTAATATCTGCTGAACAGCAGAACACTGTACAATTATTCCTTGTTACGGGATGGCGTGTTACCCAATAGAATTGTTTGTAATATCTACAGCAGAACAATGTTTGTTGTCTAGCTAATGCCAGTTTTTTCCCGTTTAGAAGTTATATAATTTACAAAAGTAATTAATCATTACGAATGTAAGATACAAATATTAGTACATTTATTTTTCGTCAGACTTCATTAGTGCCAATCTAGATGATAAATTAAGAAAAACATTATTTTTTGTAGATGGCTGATGGCAGATACATTTATTTCAAACGATATTAATCGCTGATGATATAAAAAAGAAGATGTGGTATGATTGCTAATGAGACAACTATCCACAAAAGACCAAAATGACACAGACATTAACAACTATAGGTCACCATACGGCCTTCAACAATGAGCAAAGCCCATACCGCATAGTCAGCTGTAAAAGCCCGGAAATTCATTGATGTTATATATATAATCATATAACAGATGATACTAATCAAAATCTTTACAAATTATTTTAGATAATATCAAATAGGTATACAAAGAATGTTCGCCTGTAGTTTCATGCATATTTCATTTTCCAAAATTTCATGTTCACCCTATAATACGAAAGCACTCCCAAATCATATATAAATTTTGGTGGTGTCAATATGATAGATTATAATTAAATACAAGATGCTGCTATATCTCAAACTGTAATTAAAAATGTTATTTACATAATAAAATACTAGTGGTTTAGGCATTTTAGCGATTGAATCTATAAATAAGATATACTATATAAAATGTAGAGATGTGGTATGATTGCCAATGAGACAACTATTCACCAAAGCTCAAAAGAAGTGGATGAAACCAATAACAGTATTAGCCGTATTTGGCACAACATTTTGAAATTTTTGGTCCTCAATGCTCTTCAACTTTATACTTGTTTTGCTTTCTAACTATTTTGATCTAAGCGTCACTGATGAGTCTTATGACTGGCGAATTTTAAGCCTGATACCTTTGATAACTATACAACCGCTCGACCTTCAACAGTGAGAAAAACACATACCGTGTAGACTACTTTATAAAAGGGGACATAGAAAATATAGTATGATACCACATGTACCAATGTATGTTAAAAACAGTATAACAAATCCAATGCAAATTTAAAAAAGGAGAAGTCTATATAATGTAACAAAATCAAAAGCTAGTGTTTGATGATATTTTTTTACAGAGGTGTTACCCTTGACATATTGGTATAATCAATCCTGTTTTTTAATCGAATGAACCAAAGAATGATAGAGCAATTACATGAATGAGCTGTTTTTTTTGTAAGTTTTAAAAGTATATAATTTAATTTTGGATGTAAAGCGTCATCTGATTGGCTGATATTATTTTGTTTATCATCTCATAGACATAATTCTGTCATGTGACCAAGACGTCATCAACCTTTTTTCATGATTTACGCCGGTTTAAAATGGAATTTAGAGTTAAATTATAAGAAATGACTTTAATATTTTTTATGTCCACTTAAAGTAACATAAAAAATGTGATGCACACTTAATAATAACCCGCTGAGCGGGTTATTCAGTGTGCACCACATTTTTGATGTTATTTCTTCATAGACAGAACAAATATGACAGTCATTCCTTAAATAGATAACACTATTTGCAGAGGAAATTGATTTAATAAGCTAGCTTCAAATTAAATACCACACTGGACTATTGGTAAAATAATTTTTAGTTTTGTAATTGTATTAAAGGAATGACTGTAATTATTTTTTTTTATCTATGAAGAAATAACATAAAAAATGTGGTGCACACTGAATAACGCGCGTAGCGGGTTATTTAACAGTGTGCACCACATATATTTTATGATTTTCAATCATATTTTAAAAAGGCATGGCACAGCAATGTTTGGTGCAAAATAACTAGTTTGTGAATTTAAATCCTTTTAAGTATATAATTCGGACTATGCTATACATAAAAGTCAAATTAGATTCGACAATTTTCCTATTTTTACCCCATGAGTGATCCATATACATGAGAAAGAAGCCCCACAGAAACAATCAAGATCCATCGTCAAAAGTAACTTTCCAGATAACGAAAAAAATATTCAGATATGAAACTTTCAACCTCTTACATTGATCCTAACATGGGATATGGAAAAAAATGGTAGCAAAAATAACAGAAATCCCCAGACTATAGACAAGCTTGTATGTGAGAAGAATTCACAGTAAAACAATACAAGTAGTTCTCCATAAATATAATTGTATTACAATTATATATTGACATAATAACGAGTATATTTTTTTTGTGCTTCTGTTACAAAAGTTTTGTGTGGACTTTCAATAAAATCAAAGAAGTGCTCGATCATTAACAAATAGCATTCCTCTTTTATGTGTTGTCGCTATCATCTGGACCTAAACACAAATTTGAATCTTTTTTCAAGATCCATTGTTTTCAAAGAAGTTCGACCTAAAAGATATCATTCTTCTATGACTTGTAGTTGATTAGATTTTGTATCTTAATGTATCTTAACCAGAATTAATTTAGGTCAAGATGACTCTTTTTTCATGAACAATAGTTACTATCTAATAATAGTAAATCATTCTTTTTCACTCACGGTTTGTTTCAATCTTTACCTTAATGCAAAACTTAGATGCATGTTTTTTTATTAGTTGTTAGTGGCTTTGAACTAGCTGTCAGTAACTGCGAGTACTCTCAGATCAGTACTTAGTGTCTTTTTGTTGTTGGGATATACAAGTACCCGCCCACGTCCACTCTATTTTTTGGTTAGATGTATTTATATTTGTATCCATCTGATGAATTAAGTCTTTTACAACTGATTTTCATAGTTCGTTCTTATGATGTTCTGTTACAAAACACTGTCCCAGGTTAGAGGGACGGTTGGTATCCCGCTAACATGTTAAAACCCGCCACATTCTGTATATTTGTGGCTGTCCCAAGTCAGGAGGAGCCTTTATGTTCGTTTTTCGTTAGTTTGTTTGTACATAAATTAGGCCGTTACCCAATAGAATTGTTTGTAATATCTGCTGAACAGCAGAACACTGTACAATTATTCCTTGTTACGGGATGGCGTGTTACCCAATAGAATTGTTTGTAATATCTACAGCAGAACAATGTTTGTTGTCTAGCTAATGCCAGTTTTTTTTCCGTTTAGAAGTTATATAATTTACAAAAGTAATTAATCATTACGAATGTAAGATACAAATATTAGTACATTTATTTTTCGTCAGACTTCATTAGTGCCAATCTAGATGATAAATTAAGAAAAACATTATTTTTTGTAGATGGCTGATGGCAGATACATTTATTTCAAACGATATTAATCGCTGATGATATAAAAAAGAAGATGTGGTATGATTGCCAATGAGACAACTATCCACAAAAGACCAAAATGACACAGACATTAACAACTATAGGTCACCATACGGCCTTCAACAATGAGCAAAGCCCATACCGCATAGTCAGCTGTAAAAGCCCGGAAATTCATTTATGTTATATATATAATCATATAACAGATGATACTAATCAAAATCTTTACAATTTATTTTAGATAATATCAAATAGGTATACAAAGAATGTTCGCCTGTAGTTTCATGCATATTTCATTTTCCAAAATTTCATGTTCACCCTATATTACGAAAGCACTCCCAAATCATATATTAATTTTGGTGGTGTCAATATGAAAGATTATAATTAAATACAAGATGCTGCTATATCTCAAACTGTAATTAAAAATGTTATTTACATAATAAAATACTAGTGGTTTAGGCATTTTAGCGATTGAATCTATAAATAAGATATACTATATAAAATGTAGAGATGTGGTATGATTGCCAATGAGACAACTATTCACCAAAGCTCAAAAGAAGTGGATGAAACCAATAACAGTATTAGCCGTATTTGGTACAACATTTTGAAATTTTTGGTCCTCAATGCTCTTCAACTTTATACTTGTTTTGCTTTCTAACTTTTTTGATCTAAGCGTCACTGATGAGTCTTATGACTGGCGAATTTTAAGCCTGATACCTTTGATAACTATACAACCGCTCGACCTTCAACAGTGAGAAAAACACATACCGTGTAGACTACTTTATAAAAGGGGACATGGAAAATATAGTATGATACCACATGTACCAATGTATGTTAAAAACAGTATAACAAATCCAATGCAAATTTAAAAAAGGAGAAGTCTATATAATGTAACAAAATCAAAAGCTAGTGTTTGATGATATTTTTTTACAGAGGTGTTTCCCTTGACATATTGGTATAATCAATCCTGTTTTTTAATCGAATGAACCAAAGAATGATAGAGCAATTACATGAATGAGCTGGTTTTTTTAAGTTTTAAAAGTATATAATTTAATTTTGGATGTAAAGCGTCTTCTGATTGGCTGATATTATTTTGTTTATCATCTCATAGACATAATTCTGTCATGTGACCAAGACGTCATCAACCTTTTTTCATGATTTACGCCGGTTTAAAATGGAATTTAGAGTTAAATTATAAGAAATGACTTTAATATTTTTTATGTCCACTTAAAGTAACATAAAAAATGTGATGCACACTTAATAATAACCCGCTGAGCGGGTTATTCAGTGTGCACCACATTTTTGATGTTATTTCTTCATAGACAGAACAAATATGACAGTCATTCCTTAAATAGATAACACTATTTGCAGAGGAAATTGATTTAATAAGCTAGCTTCAAATTAAATACCACACTGGACTATTGGTAAAATAATTTTTAGTTTTGTAATTATATTTAAGGAATGACTGTAATTTTTTTTTTATCTATGAAGAAATAACATAAAAAAATGTGGTGCACACTGAATAACGCGCGTAGCGGGTTATTTAACAGTGTGCACCACATTTATTTTATGATTTTCAATCATATTTTAAAAAGGCATGGCACAGCAATGTTTGGTGCAAAATAACTAGTTTGTGAATTTAAATCCTTTTAAGTATATAATTCGGACTATGCTATACATAAAAGTCAAATTAGATTCGACAATTTTCCTATTTTTACCCCATGAGTGATCCATATACACGAGAAAGAAGCCCCACAGAAACAATCAAGATCCATCGTCAAAAGTAACTTTCCAGATAACGAAAAAAATATTCAGATATGAAACTTTCAACCTCTTACATTGATCCTAACATGGGATATGGAAAAAAAAAATGGTAGCAAAAATAACAGAAATCCCCAGACTATAGACAAGCTTGTATGTGAGAAGAATTCACAGTAAAACAATACAAGTAGTTCTCCATAAATATAATTGTATTACAATTATATATTGACATAATAACGAGTATATTTTTTTTGTGCTTCTGTTACAAAAGTTTTGTGTGGACTTTCAATAAAATCAAAGAAGTGCTCGATCATTAACAAATAGCATTCCTCTTTTATGTGTTGTCGCTATCATCTGGACCTAAACACAAATTTGAATCTTTTTTCAAGATCCATTGTTTTCAAAGAAGTTCGACCTAAAAGATATCATTCTTCTATGACTTGTAGTTGATTAGATTTTGTATCTTAATGTATCTTAACCAGAATTAATTTAGGTCAAGATGACTCTTTTTTCATGAACAATAGTTACTATCTAATAATAGTAAATCATTCTTTTTTACTCACGGTTTGTTTCAATCTTTACCTTAATGCAAAACTTAGATGCATGTTTTTTATTAGTTGTTAGTGGCTTTGAACTAGCTGTCAGTAACTGCGAGTACTCTCAGATCAGTACTTAGTGTCTTTTTGTTGTTGGGATATACAAGTACCCGCCCACGTCCACTCTATTTTTTGGTTAGATGTATTTATATTTGTATCCATCTGATGAGTTAAGTCTTTTACAACTGATTTTCATAGTTCGTTCTTATGATGTTCTGTTACACCACTGTCCCAGGTTAGAGGGACGGTTGGTATCCCGCTAACATGTTAAAACCCGCCACATTCTGTATATTTGTGGCTGTCCCAAGTCAGGAGGAGCCTTTATGTTCGTTTTTCGTTAGTTTGTTTGTACATAAATTAGGCCGTTAGTTTTCTCGTTTGGAATGTTTTACGTTTATCATTTCGGGACCTTCTATAGCTGACTATGCGGTATTGGCTTTGCTCATTGTTGAAGACCGTACTGTGGCCTATTGTTGTTAATTTCTGTGTCATTTGGTCTCTTGTGGAAAGTTGTTCCATTGGCAAGTATACCACTGTTTTCATATATTAACCGTGCAGACTGACGAACAAACGTAGTAAACGTTTTATTCACCCCCACAAACTCAGTTTTCATCAAAGATGATAGCTTTAAATGCAAATGTTTAACTGGGTCTTGAAAGGGTTAATTTTTCTTATGAAAGTTTATATCTCTATATAAAACTGATGGTTATATTTAGAAGACAGACTGCTTGGCGTGCTAAAAAGCTTGTAAAAAAATGGAATAATTGATGTAAAGTTATGTTAAACACCTACAATGAAATGCTTTAAACTGCATTTTCCATATCTGTTAGATACTTATTCATGTAAAAATGATAAATTCTGAAAATCGATGCCAAAAATGACTCTTTCATTACATATAGCTAGCGTAATATGGCACTTAGGTGTTATAGAAAGCTGACTTTTTTATTTAAAAGGTAATCAAGCTTTTTAAAACTGAGTACTGACTATACAATGGCACCTTGATAAAGTTCTTCAGTAGGTAATGAACTCGAGGAATATATCATACAAATTTTCCTTCGATATTTCATTAACTAAAATTTTCATTATTCAACTTACATTATGCCATGCGTATTTCTTACGACGAACAGAACTAGTTCATTCATTCACCTTTTAGTTTCATCTTTTCCTCAGAATGAACTTCCAATAAATTAATAGAATTATATCTGTCCAATTGCAGACAATAGCAGGCGTTATTTTTTTTCTGATATAGTTTTCAATCGAATTGCCTTGATAACATAACTTCAACAACTGTTTCAATTTGTTTGGGGGCACTATCAATTATAAAATTGAGAATGGAAATGGGGCATGTGTGACTGTATTCGGTAATTTCCGCTAAAAAACGAAGTGTATCGAATCATCTCATCATACATCAAACATCATCATCACCATCACCGATCATCACCTTCATCAACAAAAAACGTATAATGTTGTGACCACTGCAGATAATGTTGTGACCACTTCATATAATGTTTTGACCACTTCATTTAATGTTGGGACCACTGCATATAATGTTTGGACCACTTCATATAATATTGTGAGCACTGCATATAATGTTGTGAGCACTGCATATAATGTTGTGAGCACTGCATATAATGTTGTGAGCACTGCATATAATGCTGATCATTAACATAAGGCAGTCATGGCGTTCCATAACATTCCATCGCTTGATAATACGATTGATGCTTTTACAGATGATGTATAAGATATATACTTAAGAATCTTTATTTCAGTATATGCTGCCCTCACTGTCTTATTAACAGAAATTGGTGAAGATATGGAGAGAAAGATAGAGAATTTGGAATTTGATGAGACTGTCGTACAGAGTGAAAGATTTAGCGCTATACAACCAAGTTTAATCCACCATTTTCTACATTTCAAAAATGCCTGTACCAAGACAGTTGTTGTCCATTTGTTTTTTATATGTTTTGTCATTTGATTTTGCAATGTGATTTGGGACTTTCCGATTTGATTTTCCTCTGAGTTCAGTATTTTTGTGGTTTTATTTTTTTCTGAATTCTGTGATTTCTGGACGTTACATGATTTTATTGTGAACATGTGTCTTTAATGTAAAAGTTTAATTCGAATCATGAATGTTATCAACTGGGCATTAATGCGATTATGAGATCTTTATAATATCAGAAATTGCTGAAGGGATGGTTAGAAGGATAGATATTTTTTTCTAAATTCCGTGATTTCTTGACGTACATAATTTTATTATGAACATGTGTTTTTAATGTAAAAGTTTGAAAATACAATTCGAAGCAAGAGTATTATAAATTGGGTGTTAACGCGTATATTAGATTAAAAAAATCCTAAATTTAAAACATTCATTGCACTTTTAAAGGTAAAAGAAGCAGATGTAAATAATTCAAATGTTCATTTTTACCTTCTCTTATAAATAGTTCACTTTGTTTTGTTTAACTTCAACGGAATATCAATCTGAAAAAAAATAGTTTCTTCAAAGTCCGGATTGATGCTAAAGCCAATCGATGTGACCAAAGCTTGATACCGAAAACCTGCCTGGATTTTGGATAAGTGACTAATATAGAAATTAAAATAACAAAAAAAAAAAAAAAAAAACTCCTAGGAAAATCAAAAAAAGGAAATTCCGTAATCAAATGGCAAAACAAAATCCATTTTATTGACAACGACATGAGAACAAAACAAACAGAAATTATAGGTAAAAATGACAAAAATAGGGGTACAGCAGTCAACACAGTGTAATAGTCTCAATCACTATAAAAACAAACAAATATGTAACAAAATATATAAATATGAAACACAAAAAGGCATACAGAAAAATGCATAAGCAAAAATGAAAGATAAAAATACAAAAATTTACTATAGCACAATAACGAGATGTATAAGTACAGAGCTCTGTCAGATGGTTACCACCAATACAGACTACACAGTAAAACTTATATTCATAAGGACAAATAAAGGAATATTATAACACGTTGTTAAGATGATAATTTACCATAGCACAATAACACAATGAAGGGATTTATAAGTACGGAGTCACGTCAAATGGAATTCATCAAAAAAAGACTAAACAATAAAAGTAATATTCATAAAGACAATTACAAGACTACCATAACACTTAAATTATTAAGATGCTAAACAACGTCAGTACCTATAATCTATACTTCAAGACAAACTTGTATTATTTGAAGTTGATATATAATATTTATCAACAAAGTTTTGGTACCTTCCGATGAACTTATTTTTCAAAAAGGACAAGACGTTCTTAGAAAAACCCTTGGTTTATCAACTTATTACTCAGACACAGTTGACGTTTTTAGAAGTATGAGTAGCAGCTACAAGCTCTAGAATACCCAATAAATTGGAAAATATGTATTCCATATAATATTGTTAATGCAAAGAATATCATCAATATAACTGAATGTGTAACATAAATGATCTGGTTTCTTTGATCTTCTTGTTTTTGACAAATGTCTGAAGGATATCAGATTCATCAAAATAAGAAAAGGTCGACAAGGAGAGGCGCAGAGTTCGTTTCCAATAGGAATCCCGACAATTTGTTGAAAAAAAAGTTAGCTAAAAATTTAACAAATATGTCATCAAAAAATAAATTCCACCGTACCGACCACTTGTTCCTCTGTGTAGCATGTTTTACGTTGTTTTTGTTCAGTATTAACAAATTATGCCGTATGATATTCCAAAGTAATAAATTTAAAGTAATGAATATTTAATGGAAATTAACAACATTCATTAACTATGAATGAAAATAAGTAAAGCTGATACAAATACATAAATAATTGTCACATAAGCAAACATAGGTCTTTGTTACTTTATTGTGGTGTGTTGATATTTTCCTAGTCTGTGAGCTTATCATCAAAAACACGTTATCTGGATTTCATTTCACACGATATAACATTTGTCAAATCGATCTTAAAATTGGGTGAAAACTTTGAATGGAACTGTGAATGTACTCAAAGTCCAAACTGGTTATGCAGCCATTTATGATATTGTAAGTATAAGCCTTTAGAAAACAAAACAAAGGTTAAGCTCTTTTGCTGTTCTCGATCAGCCGACAATTTTCATATCGGGAATCGTGGTTGACATTTAACGATTATTCGTTGAAATGATTTTCCCAACCAATAACTAGAATTTACTACATTAGCCTTCCAACGAGTTTAATTCCGCCACATTTTGTGTGTGTTTGTTCAAATTCAAAAGCCGGTAATTCAGTTATTGTCGTTTGTTGTTGTTTGAAATATTTGTTTTTCGTTTACTATTTTGTACATACATTATGCCGTTAGTTTTCTCTTTGAATTGTTTTGCATTAATGTTTGTTGTTTTGGGGGCTATTATAGCTGGCTATAGCTATGTGATATGGGTTTTGTTCATTGTTGATAGCCGTACAGTGACCTAAAGTTGTTAATTTCTGTTTCATTTGGTCACCTGTGGAGAGTTGTCTCATTACCGGCAATCATACCACATCTTCTTATGTTTGTATAAATTATGTGTACGGACCTAATATGCCGAAGGTAGATTTATTAAACAAACAAAAATGATAAAACAGTAAAATATTTATCATTTGAAAGATCGTACACATTTTTTCGGAGTGCATTCAATCATCAAGCAGAATCTTTAAAATCTTTTACTCTGTACAACTCTGATTGACTAACTTAAATTGATTTGTTTGAAGCTTAATTGATAGATCTATTGCTAAATCTTATGTTTGCATTTACCACTATCAAGTAAGTGATCATTGATCATAATCATATTTATAGTGGTGTTGAAGAACATTATCATTTGTGACGTCACACTGAACGTAAGAATTGACAGGATACCTTTTGAAAAACGCATACGCACATGTTTTTAGAATAAAGTGCATACCATGTCTGAGGGGTCTTAACAAAAGGAGAAATAAAAGAGGGGCGAAAGATACTAGAGGGACAGTTAAACTCATAAATCGAAAATAAACTGACAACGCCATGGCTAAAAATGGAAAAGATAGACAGACAAACAATAAAACACATGACACAACATAGAAAACTAAGGAATAAGCAACAAGAACCCAACAAAAACGGGGTGATCGCAGGTGCTCCGGAAGGGTAAGCAGATCCTGCTCCACATGTGGCACCCGTGGTGTTGCTCATGTTATTACAAATCCGGTAAACAGTTTAATTTGATAGGTCACATTCAAGAAAGGGAAAGGGATTGTAGCTACGACTTAAGGAACATTTCGATAGCATTTGTGAAACGGTTATTCCATAACGGTCAACCAACTCGTGATGGCGTCTGTAAAATTTGCGAAGGGATGATTTCAGCTTCACCATATCGAACTCTTGGTTTAATAGCTTCCTTGTGAGCAGCAGCCCTCTATCAAGAAACTATGATAGGAAATGCAAGCACGGGAATATCGTATCAATTGGGAGATGTATACGCCGTATGCAGGTGCTGCTGGAATGTTGCTACTTAGAAATGGAAAGTTCACAATTGGAAAGCTGAAATCATCTCTTTTGTCGTAAAGTTTTGTTTTCAACCGACCCTCATTGTCAATTTCTATATGTAAGTCAAGATATGAGGCCGACTTAACTGTTGTATCCTTTATCTCTAGTTCGATGGGATAGATGCGTTCAACATAGTCACCAAATTTTGAATTATTTAGCGAAAGAACATCATCTTTATAGCGGTAAGTAGAGTTAAAGTATATTGCTAACTTCTTATCTTTCTTCCACAGAAGTTCATGGTTGAAGTCAGCCTTATAATAATAAAAAAAACAAGTCGGCAAGAAGATGGACACAATTGGTTCCCATAGGAATGCCAACAGTCTGTTGATAAACACGTCCTCCGAACGTAACAAATATGTTGTCAATCAAACAAATCAAGCATCTTGATAATTTGTTGAAGACACTTCACAACCTGTTGACCACTAGATATCATGGGCTGTCTATAGCTTTATCTAATGTTGATGCCTACTTTGGATATTTATAATTTAACATTCAGCTATAGACAATTGAAAACATCTTAACCCATATATGATAGGAAATGCAAGCACGGGAATATCGTATCAATTGGGAGATGTATACGCCGTATGCAGGTGCTGCTGGAATGTTGCTACTTAGAAATGGAAAGTTCACAATTGGAAAGCTGAAATCATCTCTTTTGTCGTAAAGTTTTGTTTTCAACCGACCCTCATTGTCAATTTCTATATGTAAGTCAAGATATGAGGCCGACTTAACTGTTGTATCCTTTATCTCTAGTTCGATGGGATAGATGCGTTGAACATAGTCACCAAATCCCGGCGAGGGAAGAACCAAAAATTTGCGAAAGCAAATTTACAGATCTAACATTGTTGGGTTGATGTTTAGACGAGTTGTATATACATTATGTACACAGCCATGTATCACCATCATTGATGGCGATCCGATGGATACATCTGTTGTAGGGTTGTCACTGACTCAGACGTACTTATGAATATAATTATTTTCTGTGACTGTATCTTACATTAATTTGTAGGATCCTTTACTATAGATAATTTAGCTGATCTGTAACAATAACATCTTCATGCCTTATATATCATGTACTGTAGTACGCCGCTAGATTAAAACTGACGTGGAAAGGTAACACATGCCCACCGAAAGCTCTTTTTTTGAGAGCCCAGGTGGTCGTGTGGTCTAGCGGGACGGCTGCAGTGCAGGCGATTTGGTGTCACGATATCACAGTAGCATGGGTTCGAATCCCGGCGAGGGAAGAACCAAAAATTTGCGAAAGCAAATTTACAGATCTAACATTGTTGGGTTGATGTTTAGACGAGTTGTATATACATTATGTACACAGCCATGTATCACCATCATTGATGGCGATCCGATGGATACATCTGTTGTAGGGTTGTCACTGACTCAGACGTACTTATGAATATAATTATTTTCTGTGACTGTATCTTACATTAATTTGTAGGATCCTTTACTATAGATAATTTAGCTGATCTGTAACAATAACATCTTCATGCCTTATATATCATGTACTGTAGTACGCCGCTAGATTAAAACTGACGTGGAAAGGTAACACATGCCCACCGAAAGCTCTTTTTTTGAGAGCCCAGGTGGTCGTGTGGTCTAGCGGGACGGCTGCAGTGCAGGCGATTTGGTGTCACGATATCACAGTAGCATGGGTTCGAATCCCGGCGAGGGAAGAACCAAAAATTTGCGAAAGCAAATTTACAGATCTAACATTGTTGGGTTGATGTTTAGACGAGTTGTATATACATTATGTACACAGCCATGTATCACCATCATTGATGGCGATCCGATGGATACATCTGTTGTAGGGTTGTCACTGACTCAGACGTACTTATGAATATAATTATTTTCTGTGACTGTATCTTACATTAATTTGTAGGATCCTTTACTATAGATAATTTAGCTGATCTGTAACAATAACATCTTCATGCCTTATATATCATGTACTGTAGTACGCCGCTAGATTAAAACTGACGTGGAAAGGTAACACATGCCCACCGAAAGCTCTTTTTTTGAGAGCCCAGGTGGTCGTGTGGTCTAGCGGGACGGCTGCAGTGCAGGCGATTTGGTGTCACGATATCACAGTAGCATGGGTTCGAATCCCGGCGAGGGAAGAACCAAAAATTTGCGAAAGCAAATTTACAGATCTAATATTGTTGGGTTGATGTTTAGACGAGTTGTATATACATTATGTACACAGCCATGTATCACCATCATTGATGGCGATCCGATGGATACATCTGTTGTAGGGTTGTCACTGACTCAGACGTACTTATGAATATAATTATTTTCTGTGACTGTATCTTACATTAATTTGTAGGATCCTTTACTATAGATAATTTAGCTGATCTGTAACAATAACATCTTCATGCCTTATATATCATGTACTGTAGGACGCCGCTAGATTAAAACTGACGTGGAAAGGTAACACATGCCCACCGAAAGCTCTTTTTTTGAGAGCCCAGGTGGTCGTGTGGTCTAGCGGGACGGCTGCAGTGCAGGCGATTTGGTGTCACGATATCACAGTAGCATGGGTTCGAATCCCGGCGAGGGAAGAACCAAAAATTTGCGAAAGCAAATTTACAGATCTAACATTGTTGGGTTGATGTTTAGACGAGTTGTATATACATTATGTACACAGCCATGTATCACCATCATTGATGGCGATCCGATGGATACATCTGTTGTAGGGTTGTCACTGACTCAGACGTACTTATGAATATAATTATTTTCTGTGACTGTATCTTACATTAATTTGTAGGATCCTTTACTATAGATAATTTAGCTGATCTGTAACAATAACATCTTCATGCCTTATATATCATGTACTGTAGTACGCCGCTAGATTAAAACTGACGTGGAAAGGTAACACATGCCCACCGAAAGCTCTTTTTTTGAGAGCCCAGGTGGTCGTGTGGTCTAGCGGGACGGCTGCAGTGCAGGCGATTTGGTGTCACGATATCACAGTAGCATGGGTTCGAATCCCGGCGAGGGAAGAACCAAATATTTGCGAAAGCAAATTTACAGATCTAACATTGTTGGGTTGATGTTTAGACGAGTTGTATATACATTATGTACACATCCATGTATCACCATCATTGATGGCGATCCGATGGATACATCTGTTGTAGGGTTGTCACTGACTCAGACGTACTTATGAATATAATTATTTTCTGTGACTGTATCTTACATTAATTTGTAGGATCCTTTACTATAGATAATTTAGCTGATCTGTAACAATAACATCTTCATGCCTTATATATCATGTACTGTAGTACGCCGCTAGATTAAAACTGACGTGGAAAGGTAACACATGCCCACCGAAAGCTCTTTTTTTGAGAGCCCAGGTGGTCGTGTGGTCTAGCGGGACGGCTGCAGTGCAGGCGATTTGGTGTCACGATATCACGGTAGCATGGGTTCGAATCCCGGCGAGGGAAGAACCAAAAATTTGCGAAAGCAAATTTACAGATCTAACATTGTTGGGTTGATGTTTAGACGAGTTATATATATATATATATAAGTACGTCTGAGTCAGTGACAACTCTACAACAGATGTATCCATCGGATCGCCATCAATGATGGTGATACATGGCTGTGTACATAATGTATATACAACTCGTTAAACATCAACCAACAATGTTAGATCTGTAAATTTCCTTTCGCAAATTTGTGGTTCTTCCCTCGCCGGATTCAAACCCATGCTACTGTGATATCGTGACACCAAATCGCCTGCACTGCAGCCGTCCCGCTAGACCACACGACCACCTGGGTTCTCTAAAAAAGAGCTTCTGTGGGCATGTGTTACCTTTCCACGTCAGTTTTAATCTAGCGGCGTACTACAGTACATGATATATAAGGCATGAAGATGTTATTGTTACAGATCAGCTAAATTATCTATAGTAAAGGATCCTACAAATTAATGTACTATACAGTCACAGAAAATAAATATATTCATAAGTACGTCTGAGTCAGTGACAACTCTACAACAGATGTATCCATCGGATCGCCATCAATGATGGTGATACATGGCTGTGTACATAATGTATATACAACTCGTCTAAACATCAACCCAACAATGTTAGATCTGTAAATTTGCTTTCGCAAATTTGTGGTTCTTCCCTCGCGGGATTCGAACCATGCTACTGTGATATCGTGACACCAAATCGCTCCGATGGATACATCTGTTGTAGAGTTGTCACTGACTCAGACGTACTTATGAATATAATTATTTTCTGTGACTGTATATTACATAAATTTGTAGGATCCTTTACTATAGAGAATTTAGCTGATCTGTAACAATAACATCTTCATGCCTTATATATTATGTACTGTAGTACGCCGCTAGATTAAAACTGACGTGGAAAGGTAACACATGCCCACCGAAAGCTCTTTTTTTAGAGAGCCCAGGTGGTCGTGTGGTCTAGCGGGACGGCTGCAGTGCAGGCGATTTGGTGTCACGATATCACAGTAGCATGGGTTCGAATCCCGGCGAGGGAAGAACCACAAATTTGCGAAAGCAAATTTACAGATCTAACATTGTTGGGTTGATGTTTAGACGAGTTGTATATACATTATGTACACAGCCATGTATCACCATCATTGATGGCGATCCGATGGATACATCTGTTGTAGAGTTGTCACTGACTCAGACGTACTTATGAATATATTTATTTTCTGTGACTGTATATTACATTAATTTGAAGGATCCTTTACTATAGATAATTTAGCTGATCTGTAACAATAACATCTTCATGCCTTATATATCATGTACTGTAGTACGCCGCTAGATTAAAGCTGACGTGGAAAGGTAACACATGCCCACCGTAAGCTCTTTTTTTTTGAGAGCCCAGGTGGTCGTGTGGTCTAGCGGGACGGCTGCAGTGCAGGCGATTTGGTGTCACGATATCACAGTAGCATGGGTTCGAATCCCGGCGAGGGAAGAACCAAAAATTTGCGAAAGCAAATTTACAGATCTAACATTGTTGGGTTGATGATTAGACGAGTTGTATATACATTATGTACACAGCCATGTATCACCATCATTGATGGCGATCCGATGGATACATCTGTTGTAGGGTTGTCACTGACTCAGACGTACTTATGTATATATATATATATATATATATATATATATATATATATATATATATATAAGAAAAAGTTAAGTAAAGTCCGTATGCTGGTAACATATAAGAAAATTATTAAAAGATAAAAACGGTTTCAATGCATCACTTTTTTACTAGTACTTTCACTGCTTCCGCAGATCTTCAGGTAATGTGACTTGTATATAAATAAAACAATTGATTGACGTTAACAATAGAATGACGTTAACAAATACAAGGGAGACTACTAATGTCATTTTAAGACAATTTTTCGAACAATTTAAACAAAATTATTCCGTTTGTCACAACTTATAATCCGCGAGATTATGACATTTTTAGTTTAATGCGACAAATTGAAAAAAATTTACACAAAAGTGAAAGAATGGACAAGGTCTTACAGAAAAAGAAGATTATCAACAGCAAAAGACAGTCGAAAAGTCTGAAACGATATTTAACATCTTCAAAATTTGACTTTAATGAAACTGTGCCAATTGTAAAAAAATGTACCGATAAACGATGTATGACTTGTCCAAATTTAATAGAAGAAAGTTCAATTTATTTCAAAAATGGAAAGCATTTTACTGTGAGGCAAAATATGTCTTGTAAAAGTTCAAACGTCATCTATTCTCTCATATGTTCAAATTGTGAGGAATTCTATGTTGGAGAGACAAAAAATGAACTGCGGACTAGAATGACTTTACATAGACAGCAAACCAACCATGAAGATTTAACACTCATCAGGGCAAACGACCATTTCCATCGTTGTTCTAATGGACAATTTAAAATATTTCCATTGTATATGGTCAATCGTCAAAATGATTTTCTCCGGAGGAAGAAGGAAGAATTATTCATAAACATTCTCAACCCGGGATTAAATGATAAATGATATTCTAATTTTAACGTAACATTTTAAAGTCTTAAAATAACATTAGTAGTCTCCCTTGTATTTGTTAACGTCATACTATTGTTAACGTCAATCAATTGTTTTATTTATATACAAGTCACATTACCAAAAGATCTGCGGAAGCAGTGAAAGTACTAGTAAAAAAGTGATGCATTGAAACCGTTTTTATCATTTAATAATTTTCTTATATGTTACCAGCATACGGACTTTACTTAACTTTTTCTTATCTACTTACGTATGTATTGGCATGATAATATTCGGGATTCGAACAATTGAGGATCATTATTAATATGGAGACTACAGCATTTAAAGAATTATCAAGTAAGTTGATATTAATTCATGAAGATTTAAGAGAGCTGATAAATATTTCGAAGACTCAAAAAATTGATGAAACTAAAATCATTAAAACTCTTAAACGAGAACTGAAAATATCTTTCAATATTGTGGATGAGCAGCAAGCCGTGAACTCACAAGAACTTTTGATTAATTCTTCACAAGATATTAACAATGTAAGAAAATCCATTATCTCATTATGGAAACGAAAATTAAATGAGAGAAAACAAAATTTCTGGAACTTTCTTAAAAGTCAAAATACTGTAATTATTTACGAAACATGGTTGGGAAAAGAAATGCCAGTAATTCCAAGAAAGTTAAGACCAAAAACCATTCCCGGAGAACACACTGATGACATTAATATTCGCCGCGAGAATGCCATTCGTAATTTTGAGGTTGAAATTAAACTTTTGAAAAATAAAGCTAACAGATATGAACATAACTACAAAAAAATAGATGAAGAAATGTTCGAAACTTTTGTTGCAAAATTTAACGCCGAAATCACAGAAAGTATTAACAATTTATAGAGATCTGATTGTGAAAAAGAAGAAATTAAATCTGTACAAATCTGGGAAAGGAAACAGCTATGGCTTGAATAATACGAAGACCATTTTGGTGATTTATTCGTTACTGAAGAAAACACACAGGTTGATAACGCATATAAAAAGAAAACCTTTCCACGTAAAGAAAGGAAAGTACAAAGAAATTATCCCGAAACTTCACACAATACCGATGATAACTTAACAAATCAAGCAGTAGTACATGTATCACATACTCCGCACACAAATATCCAGCCCAGGAATAAACCAAAGTGTCATCAAAATCAAAACCGTTATTCTAAACAAACAACAAATGCAAATCAAAATAACTATAATTTGAGATTACGAAGAAATCCTGAACCACATAGAAGACAACAAAATTTTGTAAATGATAATGGTACTACATACATAGGACAAAACGTACAGAACCATTTTTTAGGACAACGCAGGATGAACGACAAAGGGGGAGGGACAACAGACCGCAGTATACGGAACCAAATTCAATCATCAGTCAACACGAATTACGAGGAGACATTCCCGAAGGAAATAGCCTAACAAACACGGAAAAAATTCACCCTAGAATCATAAACTTGTCGCATAGAAAATTACAATTAAAGGAAATAAATCTTTTAAAAAGAGGATTAAAATTTACACCAACACCTAATGAGGATAAAACACAACTGGAGCCGACATTGATGAATTTGGCAGAAGATTGAGGATAAATTATATTTTTTGTAAGGATAATGAAGAAAACGAAGAAGAAGAAAATAAACCACTGGTAAGAAATAAATCAGACTGGATTCCAAGACCAACAAAAGATAAAGATTTAGAAGAAACTATTAAAACATTAAAAACAAATTCACTTACAAGCAATAAAAATGTCAAGGACAATTTAACCCGAGAGGAGAAAACAGCTTTACAAAATTTAAAATCAGATAAATCAATAATAATAAAAGAAGCGGATAAAGGTAATGCAGTTGTAATCATGGACCGTGAGTATTACAGAGATAGTATTTTAAATATGTTACAAGATGAAATGTCTTATGAGGTGACAGATAAAAAATTGGACCGACAAACAAGTACAATGATTAAGAAATTACTAAAGAAACATGAAACGGAATTGTTTAAAGAAGAGATAGATTACATTTCAAATTCTAAATTTTCAGAAAGCTATTTCTATGGTTTACTAAAAATTCACAAAAGTGAGGAAATTTCAAATGCGATATCAGAACAAAACAGTGAATACATCGAACTTTTAACACCAAATGATTTAAAATTTCGACCAATTGTGGGTGGACCCAACAGTGTTACACAGAATTTAAGCCATTTCATAGACATTGTGCTTAAACCTTTATGTCGTTAAGTTCCAAGTTTTATACGAGACGATTTGGAATTTTTAAATCATCTACCTAAAACTGTAAACCCGAATTCAGAACTCATTACTTTTGATATTGTCAGCCTATACACAAATATTCCTTAGGAATTACAGCCGTAAAATATTGGTTAGAAAATACGGAAAACGTCATTGAAAACAGATTAACAAAAGAATTTATCCTTGCATCTTTGAAACTTATACTAGAAAGAAATATTTTTTACTTTAACGGAACATACTATCATCAGAAAAAAGGAACAGCTATGGGTACTAAAATGGCGCCTTCATATGCCACTTTGGTACTTGGATATTTGGAACAATTATTATACAAAAAAATGAGTCACAAGTACGGAAATGAATTTGCCATTTACATACGTCAAAACTGGAAACGATTTCTTGACGACTGTTTTATAATTTGGAATTCGGATATATCTGTCTCAGATTTTCATTCTGATTTAAATTCTTTAAATCCATATATTCATTTCACTATTAACAGAAATGTCAGGGAAATGCCGTTTTTGGATATTTTGGTTATTATAACGGAAGACAATAAAATTGTCACAGATATCTTCTCTAAAGACACTGATACACATATGTATTTAAATTTTTACTCAAACCATCCAAAACATGTTAAATTAAATATACCTTTTAATCTAGCGTCAAGAATAATCACTATTTCAAGTACAGACATATTACGCAATAAAAGACTGGAAGAATTAAAAGCGTATTTAAAGAAGCAACACTACCCGGAACAAGTAATAAATTACGGAATTCAAAAGGCACTGACAAAAGGACCAATTGTTACAGAATCACGGCGATCCGAAACTACCGGGGAATCATCGAACAATTTAAACAAAATTATTCCGTTTGTCACAACTTATAATCCGCGAGATTATGACATTTTTAGTTTCATGCGACAAATTGAAACAAATTTACACAAAAGTGAAAGAATGGACAAGGTCTTACAGAAAAAGAAGATTATCAACAGCAAAAGACAGTCGAAAAGTCGGAAACGATATTTAACATCTTCAAAATTTGACTTTAATGAAACTGTGCCAATTGTAAAAAAATGTACAAAAAACGATGTATGACTTGTCCAAATTTAATAGAAGAAAGTTCAATTTATTTCAAAAATGGAAAGCATTTTACTGTGAGGCAAAATATGTCTTGTAAAAGTTCAAACGTCATCTATTCTCTCATATGTTCAAATTGTGAGGAATTCTATGTTGGAGAGACAAAAAATGAACTGCGGACTAGAATGACTTTACATAGACAGCAAACCAACCATGAAGATTTAACACTCATCAGGGCAAACGACCATTTCCATCGTTGTTCTAATGGACGATTTAAAATATTTCCATTGCATATGGTCAATCGTCAAAATGATTTTCTCCGGAGGAAGAAGGAAGAATTATTCATAAACATTCTCAACCCGGGATTAAATGATAAATGATATTCTAATTTTAACGTAACATTTTAAAGTCTTAAAATAACATTAGTAGTCTCCCTTGTATTTGTTAACGTCATACTATTGTTAACGTCAATCAATTGTTTTATTTATATACAAGTCACATTACCTGAAGATCTGCGGAAGCAGTAAAAGTACTAGTAAAAAAGTGATGCATTGAAACCGTTTTTATCTTTTAATAATTTTCTTATATATATGTACGCCGCTAGATTAAAACTGACGTGGAAAGGTAACACATGCCCACCGAAAGCTCTTTTATGAGAGCCCAAGTGGTCGTGTGGTCTAGCGGGACGGCTGCAGTGCAGGCGATTTGGTGTCACGATATCACAGTAGCATGGGTTCGAATCCCGGCGAGGGAAGAACCAAAAATTTGCGAAAGCCTCGCCGGGATTCGAACCCATGCTACTGTGATATCGTGACACCAAATCGCCTGCACTGCAGCCGTCCCGCTAGACCACACGACCACCTGGGCTCTCAATAAAGAGCTTTCGCTGGCCATGTGTTACCTTTCCACGTCAGTTTTAATCTAGCGGCGTACTACAGTACATAATATATAAGGCATGAAGATGTTATTGTTACAGATCAGCTAAATTATCTATAGTAAAGGATCCTACAAATTAATGTAATATACAGTCACAGAAAATAATTATATTTATAAGTACGTCTGAGTCAGTGACAACTCTACAACAGATGTATCCATCGGATCGCCATCAATGATGGTGATACATGGCTGTGTACATAATGTATATACAACTCGTCTAAACATCAACCCAACAATGTTAGATCTGTAAATTTGCTTTCGCAAATTTTTGGTTCTTCCCTCGCCGGGATTCGAACCCATGCTACTGTGATATCGTGACACCAAATCGCCTGCACTGCAGCCGTCCCGCTAGACCACACGACCACCTGGGCTCTCAATAAAGAGCTTTCGGTGGGCATGTGTTACCTTTCCACGTCAGTTTTAATCTAGAGGCGTACTACAATACATGATATATAAGGCATGAAGATGTTATTGTTACAGATCAGCTAAATTATCTATAGTAAAGGATCCTACAAATTAATGTAATATACAGTCACAGAAAATAATTATATTTATAAGTACGTCTGAGTCAGTGACAACTCTTCAACAGATGTATCCATCGGATCGCCATCAATGATGGTGATACATGGCTGTGTACATAATGTATATACAACTCGTCTAAACATCAACCCAACAATGTTAGATCTGTAAATTTGCTTTCGCAAATTTTTGTTTCTTTCCTCGCCGGGATTCGAACCCATGCTACTGTGATATCGTGACACCAAATCGCCTGCACTGCAGCCGTCCCGCTAGACCACACGACCACCTGGGCTTTCAAAAAAAGAGCTTTCGCTGGCCGTGTGTTACCTTTCCTCGTCAGTTTTAATCTAGCGGCGTACTACAGTACATGATATATAAGGCATGAAGATGTTATGTATTACTTGACAAACGGTTATAGACGTTAGACAACCTAATGACCACTGGATATCATGGGTTGTCTTTAGATACAAGTAAAGTTGATGTGGTCTCTTGCTATGTATAACTTGACATACAGTTATAGAAACTTGTCAATCTGTTCACCACTAGATATCATGGGTTGTCTGTAGCTACAAGTAATGTTGATGTCGACTCTGGCTATGTGTAGCTTGACATCCAGTTATAAACACTTGACAACCTGTTGACCACTAGATATCATGGGTTGTCTGTAGTTACAAGTAATTTTGATGCCGTCTCTGGTATTGTATAACTTGACATACAGTTATAGACACTTGTCAACCTGTTGACCTCGAGATTTCATGGGTTGTCTGTAGATGCAAGTAAAGTTGATATGGTCTCTGGCTATGTATAACTTGACATACAGTTATAGACACTTGTCAACCTGTTCACCACTATATATCGTGGGTTGTCTGTAGCTAAAAGTAATGTTGATGTCGACTCTGGCTATGTGTAGCTTGACATCCAGTTATAAACACTTGACAACCTGTTGACCACTTGATATCATGGGTTGTCTGTAGTAACAAGTAATGTTGATGGTGTCTCTGGCTATGTATAACTTGACATACAGTTATAGACGCTTGACCACCTGTTGACCACTAGATATCATGGATTGTCTTTAGTTACAAGTAATGTTGATGCCGTCTCTAGTATTGTTTTACTTGACATACATTTATAGACACTTGTCAACCTGTTGACCACTAGATATCATGGGTTGTCTGTAGTTACAAGTAATGTTGATGCCGTCTCTGGCTATGTATAACTTGACATACAGTTATAGACACTTGACAACCTGTTGACCACTAGATATCATAGGTTGTCTGTAGCTGTAAGGAATGTATATGCCGTCTCTGGATATGTATTACTTGACATACGGTTATAGACCCTTGACAACCTGTTGACCACTAGATATCATGGATTGTCTGTAGCAACATGTAATATTGATGCCGTCTCTGGATATGTATAACTTGACATATATGTATAATTGTATAAATATTTGACAACAGGTTGATCTCTTGATACAATTTGCTGAATTTGTCGTTATGTTGTTGTATCATTGACACTTTTCTTTATTTATATCAAATCATAAATCCCAAAAATCAAAAATTATAACATTTGAAGATTTTAGTGTGCAATCAAGAAATACTTTAATGGTAATAAAATACAGTGAATATAGAATTTCTAACAACTACATGAAATAGAATTAAAACAATCACATGACAAACAATTTTGAAGTATGATAAGCGGTATAACAGTTTTTCTCGTTTGTTCTGAAAGAGTTTTGGCAGACTTGCCAGCGTCAGACGTCAGACAAGATTCTTGTCTCCCACAAAATGAATCATCTTAACATTTTTTTTATAATTGAGGATCAAGATTTCAAAACGGTCGATATAAACTTTTCAAATAACTTTTTGTAGAAAACATATTACAGCATGTGTTAACTTCGATAGATGATTGGAGTAAAACGAACTCTTACTGCACTGCAATGGGTTTTACTGAAAGTCTGTGTGCTGTAATTTAATGAAAGAATTACCATAACAAAATAAAATACGTTAAATTTAGGAATGTGATCTAGAAAAATTACCATGAGCGAAGTCTTAAGATTTAAAGTTAAAAATTCAAATCAAAAGCTATGCGAGTAACTGTTATATTAAAAATTATGTATGCTAATTTTAAAATTTGTAGACAACATATTTGTCAATATCTTTTTACTGAGTGCTAGTAACATAATTACAAAAGCGTAATTGTACTGGGCCTTGTAGTTCCTATGCTTAAAGATGTGCAAAATCATCAGATGTTTTAGAGATCATATATGATAAAACAACTGTTGTGTGAATAGAACCAATACAAATAAAAATTAACATTTTTTCTATAAAATGTTCTTTAAAAAAGAAAAACTTTGGGTCAGACCCAGTGCTTGTTATTTTGCTACATAACGTTCATTCCTTTATAAAATATGCTTTTCATATCCAAGCAAATTAAAGTATCATAGTTACCTCCATTTATATGGCTTAGGTAAAACATTGAATCGAATCTAACAAATATTCCGTATTTGTAATGAACAGTCGAAATAGTTAATTTTAGTCAAATAGATGAATACTTTTACAAATGAAATGCGTTCATGTCTCAATTTCGGTATACCAGTAGTTCATGACAGTCAAAGATGGCGGAGGACCCCTGGTCGTCAGGGAGTACACCACTAATTCATGGCCCTATTGCTTTCTGTTAAATGTCTCAGTAGGCCCATCTCTTTTGTTGAAAGTTCAAATAAAGTGACAATCATTGCATGTCAAAGCTACACTTTATGGTGTGGTGTACTGAAAAAATTAAGATACCTTTAATGGCATATAAGAAAGAACTGGTTCCCGTAATTTCGACTGTAAAGAAACGGGTTCTTCATATCTGATAAACAGGCAAAATTTACCATCTTTTTTAAATTTCCTGCAATTTTTGTATTATTCAAAATTATAATTAAAGGTGTGTTCTACAGTTATCACCAGTCATTCAATTTTCATGCGATACCAAAATGAATTAAATATTCAACATATGTCATGTTTGTCATTGATATGTTATGTTTGACATCGTCTTATCATGTTTGACATTTTCCCATTATGTTTGTCATCGTCTTATCATGCTTGACATTATTGTATCATGTTTGACATTTTCCTATCAAGTTAGGCATTATTCTATCATGTTTGACATTGTCCTTTCATGTTTTACATTGTCTTAGCATGATTGACATTATCGTATCATGTTTGACATTGTCCTATCATGTTAGAAATTATTCTATCATGTTTGACATTTTACTTTCATGTTTGACATTACCCTATCATGTTAGATATTCTCCTATCGCCTTTGACATCGTCCTATCTAGTTAGACTTTGTCCTATCATTTTTGACATTTTACTATCATGTTTGACATTGTCTTATCATTTTTGACATTGTCCTATCATGTTTTGCATTATCCTTTCATGTTAGACATTGTCCTATCATGTTTGGCATTATGCTAAATATTTGACATTGTCCTATAATGTCATTTACTATTGAAATCACATTCCTATTTTACCGTAATTCAGAATAATCTTTACCTTGCGAAAACTGATTGATGGGTACAAAATTACTCAGTTATGTTAAATCAACATAAACAACTAGAAGCAGAATCTTTGCAAAAAAAAAAACCCAAAAACACAACAACACATAATATGCATAATACATCAAAAAGTTAACATATGGCCATGATCTTCAACAACATAATTATAACAAATTGTTCACATTAATTTGTTACCAAAATAAGAAATATATTTTACGAACTCTTTATTACAGCATGACATATTATATGTTATTCAGGTCTCAGACAGGGTATATACTGTGACATTCCCGGCTTAGAGTTTATATCCCCTGAGCCTAAGGCGAAGGGGATATAAGCCCTAAGCCGGGAATGTCACAGTATATACCCTTTCTGAGACCTGAATTACACATATATTACGGATTACCCCTGACTTAATGTTATTTTCCAGTGCAGGTATTTGTTGACAACACATATATTATATTGAAAAACCCAACCTGATATGTTTGGCATACGTGTAGGATTTTTTAATTTGCTGTGAACATAATTTTATCGTGTATGTAATAATTTATAATAACACTTTTAACATTAAATTTTAGTATTAAAAGTGTAAATTGAGTGATTTTGTATCAAAAATGTATTATTGACTGAAGCACGTCATTATTTTCCCTCTGTGAGCCTCTGACAGTCTGATAGCTTTTGACTACGTCACATAGTAACCGGTGTTATGATGAAGTTTTTGAGGTTCCAATTGGGGATAAAAACGTCGTATATACCCCGGCAGTTTCCTGAATATATACTGACATCTCTGTGTTGTTATCCAATCACAAACCTCGACACATTTGTAATCCGTAATATATGACCTTATTTCATTTTAACACCCTATCGTATTTGATAAAGTGATCTTTATATGTTTACTGTTGTAATTCGCAAAAATGTGATTAAAAAATTACAATCTGTTTGATGTCTATAGGCCGAACATTGTATTACTCATGTTAGTTTAATGTTTTATTTAATTTTTACAATCGTAAATGTCGACCATACTCCGCCTACAATATAATAGGTACTAGGAAAGTATACCCAGAGACTATCATTAGGATGTAACTGTCGTGCTAAAACAACAGTACCGGTATGTTGCATTGTAGAAGGAGGACTACTGGTATAAGCAATCCTTGTGTACGATATCACATTTCCATTAAGGTAAATGTAGTAGTGAGCATCATTGGTTTTGGAGTAGATTGCTACCGATATCATGTAAAGTCCCTCCTTCTCCACCACAAACTTCCCGGTACTTTTATACGTTGGTAGATTGTTGATGCCAACGCTGAATGTGACGTCCGCAAACTTTAATGTACCAGACCACGTTGTACTGGGTCGAGGATGAGCTGTCATGGCCACTGAAAAAATAATATTTTCGGATTATGTATACAATTTTATTTCATCTTATAAAATATATGATAATAAAACAATGATGTACAATTTGTGTGATACTGTGGATTCATTATTATTTGTTGCAACCAATTTTCGTGGATTTCGTTGGAACAAGTGAACCACGAAATTAAATGTTCAACGAATGTCATATTTTTCTATAGATTTTAACACAGAATTTGGAAAACCACGAATTGAAATTAAATATCCGAGAACTCTTATCCTCGATTTTTTCTTAATCCACGAAAATTAGTACCCGCGAAAATAATTAATCTATAGTATGTCTTTTTCTGAAAAATTGATTAAGCACATCTACAACAGTAACCTTGCTTACAAAATGACTATTTTCTTCTATCATTTAAGTAATTTAGTGAAACTCATTTTTTGTTAGCAATAAAGGTTATAAGTAATACGTAAAGTAGATATCAGCCGATATAACAGTACATTAATTTATTTGTATACTTATGAACTATCATTATGTTCCGTAGCGGGTCTCTACCGTTGGCGATCGAGACAGGACGATATGCCCGACCGCGAACACCAGTAGATGAAAGACTATGCCGACTATGTAATAGGAACAATGTTGAAAGTGAAAAACATTTTTTGTTGTTTTATCCATTATATGACGATATTAGATTTAACTTGTTTGCCAAAAGAGGGACGAAAGATACCAAAGGGACAGTTAAACTCATAAATCTAAAACCAACTGACAAAGCCATGGCTAAAAATGAAAAAGACAAACAGAAAAACAATAGTACACATGACACAACATAGAAAACTAAAGAATAAACAACACGAACCCTTTAATTGATGGTTTTGATACTCTTGATATGGACAGTAAATATATCGGAATAATGTCTTGTGAAGATATACAAACTTCTTTGTCATATGCAATTTTTAAATCTTTTCAGAGACGAAAACTATTTAGCACATGAGAATTTATCAAGCAATAATATTTAATGTTTTTCTATTTATATTTATAAACAGTGATTTTAACTCAAATAACTTAGTCATTTTTATAAGCATTTAACTTTTATGTAAGTTTAACTGTAATAATTAATATTTCTATTTCTATTTCTTATTTTTAAAGCTCAGTGTGATGATAACTAAATCTTTGTAAATCTTTTCAAATCTTTTTTAGATTTTTTGAATTTGAAGTTTACACATATAGACTAAAATGACTTGTTTAGTGAATTCTTGTAACTTTTAGATTTTAGAAATGTTTGTACATAAGTGTCTCATAAGTCTACATAAGGCTGGATATTTGGTCATTTTATTTTGTGAAACTAATTCTTACATACTTTTGAATTTTCAACCCTGTATTCTAACATTGCCCGTGTGAAATTTTGAAATTGTTTAAATTATTTTGTTAACGTATTTTCTTCGTTCGTTACATAACACTCTACATTTCAAAATTTGTGAAGTTTGATTTCTTTGTTTGAGTCGCGTGTTTGGAGAATGTGCCAACCAATACGAAGTGGTTTTTTTTGTGTAGAACAACTGCAAGTTAAAAATCAACCTAAAGTTTTACCTATAAAGAAGTTTTACAAAATCAAGAAGTTTTACAAATCAAGAAGTTTTACATATCAAGAAGTTTTACATATCAAGAAGTTTAAAAAGTCAAGAATTAAATCGTTCTACAATATGTCACACGAGTCGATACATCTCAACTCGTACGTCAGCCAACTCGTACTGAACCTATGAAACGCAAACTAACATGGGACATTGTCGGAAAATACGCGAAGTACAAACATTACGCTATGGCAACGTTGTTACCATAACGCTTTACTCTGTGACGTTATATTATATGCATTAGCTATCACGACGATTAAACGTATAGAAAACAGAACGCATGGTTTATTAAGATATTTCAACATTTAATGGTGCCGTAACCTTTGGATATATATGGATTCAAAGCTAAAGTCAGTTCGTGCTGGACACAAAGGAGCCGTCACCAGCTACTGGTGAAATTCGACGAGTTAAAGTCAAAAACAGACACAGAAGTTGACGAAGTGAAAGCCCTTGATGATGCGTCACGCAGAAACAGAAAACATTGATTGACCTGAATAACAGACTTTTGGAACAGACATCGGAGGGAAATCTGGAGCAGGAAATCACCGACTCAGATGAGTATATGTACGAACTTGATTGCAAAATTAGACGAATTCGGAAATTTATGAAGTCCTTTGAAACAAATACTATAATTTCGCATGCTACTGTTGGTCCTTCAACGAGCAGACTTAACCCAGACGCATCTAATTTCACACCCGAAGCTAGAGTTGATATGAACACATGTGCAATAGATTATATGAACCAGCAGTATTCAATTCACGTCCTGCAGTGCATATCCATCCGTAAGAGAATGTCATATTTCAAGTCCCGTCAGAACCAAGATCTTCAAAAACTAATTCCCATAGGCTTCCAAAGTTAGACTTACCGTATTTTAATGGAGAAATTCTCAAGTGGCAGACACTTTGGGATTGTTTCGAGTCATCTATACAATACAGCGACACATTAACACCAATCCAAAAGTTTAACTATCTTCAAGCCCAGCTAGAGGGAAGCGCCGCGCAAACAGTAGAGGGATTCGCTTTGACTAATGAGAACTACGAAACCACAGTCAACCTTCTCAGAGATAGGTTCGGACAACCTAGCAAACTGGTCCATGCTTACATGAAAGCACTCATGAACTTACCCACACCGACAAATGATGCATTTAGCTTGAGGTTTTACGGAGACAAACTTGAATCATATATGCGAGGATTAGAGTCACTTGGTCAAACACCAGAACTGTATGGTTCGCTTTTGGTACCTGTAGTTTTGGACAAGTTACCGATTGACATGAGAAAGAATATTGCACGAGAGCACGGAAGAGATAATTTGATATTAGATAATTTACGCCAATCTATAACTAAAGAGATTGAAATACTTGAGGCAGGACAGGGAGTCATGGAATCGGACAGATTGTACGCTACTGCATTTTTTATGAGTACGCAATCACATTCATACAAGAGCAAATTCACAGACACACATAAGAAGAAAAATACACGTACATGTATTTTCTGTTCAGGTGAGCACTATCCGACGGAGTTCTCTGAGGTAACAGACGTAAACGCTAGAAATCAAATTGTAAAACAGAAACAGTTATGCTTTAACTGTTTAGGGTCACACCGAGTGGCCACATGTAAGTCTACAAAACGATGCAAAAAATGTGACAGAATGCATCATACAAGCATATTTAAAGGTAAAGAGGTAATTCCAGGAACGACACCGGAGCCTTCAATGCAACAGTCACCTATAGAGGTAGTTGAAACACCAAACGAGACTAGAGTAATGTATTCATCACAACAGAGTCATAACGTTCTCCTGAAAACAGCAATTGCACCAGTTATATATAACGACCAAGAAGTAGAATGTGTACCGATTATCAGGTTATCTGCATGTTGATATCGTAAAATATCAGCTGCGAGACATAATATGAAGCTTTTTTGTCGAGTGAGCGTAGCGAACGAGATCAAAAAGCCTTCATATAATGTCAAGCAGCTGATATTTTACAATATCAATATGCAGATAATCTGATAATCGATTTATCGGGCTATATTTGCGTGTTTCAGAAGTGTTTTCTTTGTTTCACCAGCACACAAAAGATGACTTGATAAGTTCGGGTCAAAGTTATTAACGTCGGTTCAAACATTATGACGTCGCTGATATGTCCGGGTCAAAGTTATTAAGGCCGGGTCAACGTATTTGACGTCACAAAGACATGATACGGAATAATATTAAGAGCTGAACAGAGTGATATAGACAGTGGGACGACCGATAAAACATATTATTTGACGAGGGAGCACAGCGTTCTTTCATAACTTAGAATTTGGTTGATAAACTAGAAATTAAACCAACGGAAAAGTCAGCATTCAACTGTCTGCGCTCGGAGATTTATCTCAGAAAGTTCGTTTCTTAGACACTGCAACAATAAAACTACAGACCGACACAGGAGAGAAGGTGCGTATTAACACACTCATTGTTCCGGAAATTGCTGTTTCAATTAAGAACAATATTTCCCAGACTACAAGGAGCTTGCCACACTTAAGAGAACTTACAAAACTTGCAAAGTACAGAATGTTTTGAAATAAACTTACTCATAGGCGCCGCCCACTATTGGGACATTATCGAGGACAAAGTAATTAGAGGAAACGGACCCACCGCTGTTCAGTCAAAGATCGGATATGTATTATCTGGACCGATCAATAAAAACATCAACCAGCCGTCGACAGTTCTTGTAAACGTCATTACAGACAAGAACACAACTATTGAAAACGAGAAAGGCTATTCCACAGAAAGGTTGCCTTGGAAACATGACCATCCAGATGATATTCCTTCAGGTATGACCGTTGCCAAAAGAAGACCAGAAAACCCATCGCAATGGCTTGTACAAAGTAGATCGTACATCAACCAATTTGAGGAAACTGTCCAAGGAAGTAACTTGCTACCTAGACCGCCTGAACAAACACACTCTCAACTGTTGGAGTCAACAAGCCACAAAAATGCAGGACAGGCACTTATAACGCCTAAGAAAATTACCGCTGAGTGAGGTTACCGTGTGTGCTAGAAAAAAACATCCACGAATGAACTGATAAACTGTAATTGTGTTCAGTCAAGGTTAAGGAATTTGATTATTTTATTTGAGATGGACATTAATTTTAAATTTAATTATCTATATTGTGAATTTATATTTTTAATTTTTGTTACATACTAAGTATTTCACTTTTGTCGGCCCCCAGAATATCGGAAAATACGCGAAGTACAAACATTACGCTATGGCAACGTTGTTACCATAACGCTTTACTCTGTGACGTTATATTATATGCATTAGCTATCACGACGATTAAACGTATAGAAAACACAACGCATGATTTATTAAGATTCTTCAACAGACATATGGTCACATATAAGAGGGAGATCCTTGACTATCTTATATTCAGTCACTAGGTCAATTGTAAGGTCATAGTTCCTAAAAAAAATTATTATTGTAATATGTACATGAAATAATAAACGAAAGACACATATCTTTAAGAAGACAGAATTTTAAGAATATGGCCTTACGTTACAGGCTTGACAACTAAATGTTCTTTGTTACATCTATCAGGTAGCCAAGTAAAAGTAAGCATAATTAAAAACCAACTGTTCAGAGAACATCTCAAGGTCTTTCAACCCGAAACAATATGTCTTGACATGAAAATATAAAAAAATCGCTTTTAAATATCATTAAAAATTAATGTTTTATGACACGTTTTTTTTTTAAGATAAGGGATATAATTTGTTACTTCCGTTTTGAAAAATGTCACTTCTTGTATATTTTGATTGTTTACTTTACGCTGATTCTAAAAATATAGGATTCTATACACTTTTACATTAACTAAGTACAAAAATAGCTACTTCCGGTTTACACAATGTCCTTTCCTTTTGAATATTATAAGGATATATTGGAATAGATTATCTCAATGTATTTGGCAAAACTTTTAGGAATTTTTGGTCCTCAATGCTCTTCAAATTTGTATACTTTTTAAGCTCTTTTAATATTTTTTTTTTATTTCAAGCATCACTGATGAGTTTTTTTTTAGACGAAACGCGCGTCTGGCGTAAATAAAAAAATTTGATCCTGGTATCTATGATGAGTTTATTTGCTTGTAGCTAATGCATTATGTGCCATGAGATTATCATAAAAACATACAAAGTCAAAACAAAAATCAAAATCTAGAACGTTCAATTGACCTCGACCTCAATTTCAAGGTCATCAACCTGTGACCTCAAATCAATAGACCCGAGGTCTTTACTATATATATTATAAAATGAGGTATATCATCTTATGCGAAATATTAAATATAAGCAATATTAAATATAAAAGGGGAGAAAACTTTCATCAAATGTCAAGTTACCTTTTGACCAAATTGTTTCTGTGAAATGACATGTCGCGACTAACAATTTAGTGTCAATGTGTTGTCGATATCTAACACAATTTTGATGAATAGTGAAAATAAACAAAATTATAAATTTAGAATACGACCTTGGCCTTAAACCTTGACTTTACTGTCTTTTTTTGGACCAGGGACCTCAAATTCAAAGACCCTAGGAAACTATCAATTATGGTTTACCAGTTACAATTGTATTTCACTTATTTTAAATACAAAAGGTGAAATAACCCTCATATGAAGTCTCCGAATAGCTTCGGTCAAAATAAAACGTAACATTATGTGGATATAACGAGCAATTTAGATAAATATATTTGTCACTTTCTTTTACGACTGCAGAGGAAAAGAAGTATTCGCCGGGGAGATAACTCGTACAGAGAAAAACGTGCGGTTAAACAGGATCAGTTTTAAAAGCGTATAGACTGTATGCTTTTTTTTTTTTATCTTACCTCCTATAGATTTATAGAGATATGATTGGTTAAAGGACTCGTGGTGACTATGTATATTTGATTTACATATATAGGGTAAGTAACCATTCATGTGTAGTTATCATATTGGGTTAGTAAGGAGTTACTCCCCTTTCAAAACAAAAATAGAATCCACAACCCTTTATAAAAACAACATGGAGTTGAGGGAAAATCTGAAAGGATTCAACAGACGAAGAAATTGATGATGAAAGGTTGAAATAAGTTCATAAAACATATTCTAATATGACGTGCATCATTCCCCAAACAGAAAAATAGATGAACAAATTGCTTTCAAATCGTATTCAAATCTATTTCAAATCGTGATTCTGTGATTTTTTAGTACCATTTGTTTGCAATTCATTAAACAAATCATAAACAAATCAGAATTTTTCAAATTCCCTAAAACTGATTTCTTTGTGATTTCTTTCTATTGTATGATTTGTAAGCAATTTGTGTTTGTTTTTGTGTGATTTCTTTATAATTTGTTAACTTAGAATATCGTATGAAATGATTTGAAAGAGATTTGTTTACTTTGTTAGCTAGAATGGTGTCATTTCGTTATGATGTGTTAACTTTGAATATCATACGAAATGATTTGAAAAGGATTTGTTAACTTTATTAGCTATCTTGGGGTGATTCATTGATGATTTGCCTAAATGAATAAAATGTTAATGCATTCACATTTTCTTTGTTTATCTATCTCTCTGAATTCCGGTTGAGGTCAAATTCAAATTTCAAATATTGTTCTATATTAACTGAAAAAAGAAGGTTGCAAGATGAGCAGTTTAATTTAGTCTATGAAATATGACGGCGGTAAGGAATCACAGTTATTTATTTATAGTGTCACATATTCAACTAATACTATTCAAACGTTACTTAACTTTCAAAGTTCAGAAACTGTGCATTTCAGTATCTCGTAAATATCTTGATAATTTTGTGCTGTATGGATTAATTTTCAAATTAAAATGTGTAAAAGATGTGTAAACAGATCAAAAAATTCATTTCAAGACTAGCTTCCCGAGGTAGCTGATTAAATTCACTGGCAAGTTTTAATTGTTGTTTACTGACCAGGTCCCGGGCAAATTGGACAAATCTATATTACAATGTAGCAGATTTGGACCAAGACTAAGACCCATCACCTATTCGACATCATTCTACTAATTACACTTGATTGCTAATGTTTTTTGTAAATTTCGTTATAGTTAAATTCGGGAGAAAAGTAGGAGAAACCTACACATAGGAAACAGTTTGTCCCTCATCGCAACCAAAGAAAGTATTCCTTTTTACAATTAGAGGAGTAGCTATTAAAGATAAAATTAAGACAATTGCTCTTCAAAGTTTGGGGGTTGCAGGGGCAAAACATATTTTTGATCTGGATGTGAATGATTTAATCTGTGAATTGATGATTGATGCCAATTTATTTATGATTTGCTTGGGGTAGGAATAAATTATTTTCTTCAGATTTGTTAAAGATGTGATAATAATTTGTTTATAATTACTTCATAATTTGAAAACAATTCGTTTATGGTTTGCTTGAGGTAGGAACATGATTAACTTCTTATTTATTAAAGATTTGATAACAATTTCTTTACGATGTGAAAACAATATGTTTGTGATTTACTTGAAGTAGGAAAGCAAATACTTCTGATGTGTTAATGATTTCAAAACAATTTCTTCACAATTAGTTTATAATTTGCTTATGAATTGTAAGCAATTTGTTAGTGATTTGTTATTGTGACTTGTTAGCTCATTTGCATGTGAAATTTTATAACTTTCAAATCACAAAGACATCATACGATTTGTTTATCATTAGTAACCAAGATTTGTTCCTCAATGTTTTTTGTTTGGATCGCTTTATGACAAGTTAAACCCATGGTCAAAATCCAATAAAATTTGTTTGCACATGCGTATATTGACTAGTAAAGAATAATGAGTTTTATCAAATTGGCATGCATTTAATATATTTGATTAGATTAAAACATTTCCAACCTCTTAAATGATGCATTCATTTATTATGACTGTAACGTGTTGCACTTAAAAATTGACATATTTGACCTAGATACGACAACTGTTCATGCTGGCTGTTCAAAACTCCCCCCCCCCCCTCTGCAAAATCACATTGCCAGTCGTTAGCTTGTTTACAAACAAAAAAGGTAGGGGCATGGAAAAGCCTAAACAAACGATCTACACATATACACATCGAAATTACCTTAATTATCCTAATCAGAATCGAAATAATTGATGCAAGCTATACTTTATTTTAGTTTTAACATGGGCAGGCGTTATATTCGTGGTATTTTAGCCCTCATGATCACTATCGCTAGGGCAAAAAAAAAAATCACGAATATAATGCCTATCCATGTTAAAATTACAATAAAGTATAGCTTGCATCAATTATTTCCCTTTAAAAAAAACAGAAATCTGAAAGATCTGTAATGAACGATTGAAATAAATTCATAAAACAAATTTAAAGCTAAAAAGTTGTTATTGTTGGCATTAGTTTTCTGTTTAGACAAATGGAAGTAGGATCTTAATGCTAAGTATTGAAGACTTGATAACTTTGATAGGCCGCAAGTCCAAATACTACATGTAAAGATAGTCGGTAAGATAAATTCGTAACACGGTGTGCTAGTGACCTAATACGATACAATATGGGATCAGTAAATTCCATATGGGGATTCGTTTTCACCCCATATGGAATGTACAGACCCCATATATATCGTATTAGGTAAAGAACGCACCATTTAATACCGCAGTCCCACTAGGCCACGATCGCACTACGATCTCTGAAAAAAATGCAAATTTTGATATTCGTTGTACGATCGTGTAGATCGCAGTAAGGTAGTATTACGGTCGCGGTGAGGTCTTCAAGATCGTGAAGAGCGTGGCCAACTTTGAACATGTTCCAAACAAGCGTGGTGCGGTCGTTGCGAAATCCGGTCGTGATAGAAGCGTAGTGAGAGCGCATTTAGGTCGTAGTAAGATCGCAAAAGTCGCTGTACCATTGTAGCGAGAGCGTAGCAAAAGCGTGATTCTATTCGGAGAGAATGCGCTACGATCTCACAGCGACGTTAGTATGACCTCACTACGACCACCACGTTCTCACCGCGACCCAACTACGCTTCCAATACGACTTTGCCACGTTTACACCACGCTGTTCAAGACCATATTACGATTCTAGTACGCCCTTTCTGTCGGCATCACGCTCTTCTTACGACCTGACTACGTTCATACTATGACCATCATTCTCATTGTCATTTTCACATAAAATATATTAAATCTCTTCAGATTTTGTTTGTCTGTACATTTTGTTAGTCTGTACAACGGATCAACCATGCCTCTCGTTTTGATATGGATAAGCCCGTTGAATGGTTTCACACTAGTAATTTTTGAGGCTCTTTATAGCTTGCTTTTCGATGTGAGCCAAGGCTCTGTGTTGAAGGCAATACCTTGGCCTATAATGGTTTACTTTTATAAATTGTTACTTGGTTTGAGTGTTGTCTCATTGGCACTCATACCACATCTTCCTATATATATTGACACATCTGTGTCATCTCAGCTGTCGTTCATTACAATATCGTCATTTGCGCTTTATGGACCAGCAATAGGTTGTAATTTAAGTTGGATTGGTCGGTCCGATATCTCTGCTTGATCAGGATTCGTTACTATCAGAGTTCCCTCTACCTCTACATCAACCCCTACCACCACGCCCACGTGTTCTAGTAGATTTTGGTGGCATGACTGTATTGTTTCCGAAAAATCTACGTATTAATCAGAAATAGAAGAAATGAAACTGTATTGATATGGAACACGATGTTGACGTTATTGCTGAGAACGTATTAAGATCGCGGTATGAACGTAGTATAATCGTTGTAAGAACGTGCTATAATCGCAGTAGAAGCGTGGTAAGATCGTGCTGCAATAGTGATGAGTGTAGAAAGATCTTTATAAGGGTAGTGAGGTCGAAGAATAAGCGCGGTGAGAACGTGGTATAATCGTAGCGGGATCGTTGTAGAAGCGTAATGAGGACGTAGAAGCATCGTCCAAGAAACGAAAATTTACATTTTCATGCCGCTCATACCGCGACCTCACCACGATCTCAATTTATTTTAAATCGCGGTGAGCGTGGTGCGATCGTGGTCTAGTGGATCTGGGGCTTAACTAATAATATACAAAAACAGACCTAATCAATATCTTTTTAAAACAAAAATACAGCAGAAGAAAAACATTAGGCGGAAGAAAAATAACAATCAGAACAAAACCAAAAGGTCGTTCCACGGAAGAGTCCCAAGTACAAATATTCATTATGTCTGCATGTTTCTATGTAAAGGGACGAAACTAACGAAGCCTTAAAGACTTCCAAAATTGTCTTACTTTGTGAAAACAATTCAACTTGTGTCATTATTTATTCAACCTTAAATCTTCTTAATCATGTAATTTGGTATTACAGTATTGCTCAATTACACAACTATTCATACGAATGCTCCTATTTTCTTTACCACTTTTGTTAAAAAAAAGTTCAGCATATACAATATATTAGTATATCTTTCTCCAGATAACCAAACACAAACAAGAGGATCATCGTGCGAGCCTGATATCGCTCACCTGTAATTTCAGTTTCAGGCATTTTACTTATTGGTAGATATTACTTTCCTGAATAATTTTGTCATAACCACTTTCTCTCTTTTTACAAATGTTTTTTAATAATATAAAAGTTGATACATAACCGAAAAATGTAAAATTTCCTAAAAGTTAACTATTTCTAGACAGTAAACCAACAATAAGTTGTCCTATTAGTCTGTAGATTGCTTGACGGGTAAATCTAAACCCATTTAACACTTTCACGCATGTCAATTTGTTTCCTACTGCTTTGAGTTTTAATATGAAAGCCTCAAACTTCATTTGACCCTTTTCTAATTTTTAAAACTACCGCCTTGCTTTTAAATGATTTCTTTTTAATCTTCTCTTAAGTCGGGTTGTTGCCTTTTTAACATATTCCCCATTTCCATTCTCAATTTTATCATAAAAATAAAAAACCGTTTTAAGGGCAATAAGTCTATAAGGGGTCAATTGACTATCATGATCATGTTTACTTATTTGTTGATCTTACTTAGCTGAACAGTTATTGCCATTAATGTTTTCTCTCTATCTATTATAATATTAAAGAAAATAACAAAAAAGTAAAATTTAAAAAATAAAAGCTATTTCCAACAGTAATTCAACAATGAGCTGTCGAACTTATCTGAAAATTCCATTACAAATAGATCATGACCCATTTATCACAGTAACTCTCTTTCACTTTTGCTTTAACTTCTATAGTTCTTGAGATAAAAGCCCAAAACTGCATTTGACCCCTATGTTCTATTTTAGCTATGTCTGTTAATGGATCAAAACTTCTGATACAAAGTATTAACAAGATACCATAAAGAACATTCAGATTAAGATTGTAAGTATTTGGCCAAGTTGTTGCAGAGAAAATGATTTTTGTAAAAAGTAATAGACTAAAAAAGATGCAAAAAGGTAAAAAAAAATAAACGTCCAAAGGCAATTACTCCTTACACAGTCAATTGACTATTCGATAATTTGACTTATTATTTTGTAGATCTTACTGAACATTTTTGCCATTTTACAATTTCTCTCTATCTAATTATAATATTGAAGATAATAACAAAAACAGTAAAATTTAATAAAAATACATTATTTCCGACAGTAACCCATCAATGGGTTATCGAGCTTGTATGAACTTTCATAACAGAGAGATCATGACCAATTTATCACTTTTTATTGTAACTGCTATAATAGTTTTTGAGCTAAAAGCCAAAAACTGCATTTGACCCCTATGTTCTATTTTTAGCTATGGCGGCCATGTCTGTTAATGAATCTAAACTTCGGATATAGTTAATAAACCAGTTACCCCAAAGAACACTTAGTTAAAGTTAATAAGTTTTGGGCCAAATAGTTTCAGAGGAGAATTTTTTATTTATATGTAAGCAAACATAATGAACAAATTGTGTCAAAATTGTTTTTAAAGGGCAATAACTCCTTAAGGGGTCAATTGACAATTTTTGTTGTAATAACCTTTTTTGTACTCGCTGAACATTATTGACAACTACAAACGACGGACGCCAAGTGATGACATAAGATCTTTGCAAATCTTTTTCATTACAAAATCATTTCCAAATCAGTAATGTGCTATACTTCGTGTTTAATAAATCTGGAAGTCTACACAATCAATCCTTATTGACTTCTCGCAAAATTAATAATCATGAAAAGAAAAAATATTTTAAGAGAATACGTTTTGTAATTCGAAAACAAACTCTTGCATCACTTCAATCAGGCCTTGGGAATCTATACAGAAAACATTTCTAAAAAAAGAATAAAATTAAACAAGAAAATATACTGTCTGCATACTAGTATATTAGTTCACCTAGGCCAAAGGTATGAGTTCGAGGTACTGTCTTAATTTTTCACATTTTAATTATCTGCAAAATCGTTTTGCCAATTGGAACAATGTTTTCATCCATTACAAAATAAAAATGACAAGGTGTAATTGGATTGCCAATAAGACAACTCTCTACCAGAGACCAACTGATGTAGAAGTACGATTTGTGAATCTGAATTTAGAAATACGAACTTCGTGATTGTCTAAAATTGTAATGATTATTGTAGGAATGATCAATTGCCAGTCTTTATACCACAGTTATTTCGTCAATGGCCAAAACTCAGATTATCACTACCACTTGCACCATTGGACAAAAATTAACATATAAGCAATAGAATTAAGTATGTATATAAATATCATGCATGAAATTGAGAATTGAAATGGAAATACATACTTCTCAGACCATCTTCTTACACATTTAAATGAAATATTGCACTAATGATGATAAGGGGATCAAATCTTTAATTTGCAGTTTTTATTGCCTAACTGAATCAGAAATGAATATCAATGTGACATACAATACAGCCATATGAATTATACACTCATACAGCTTCTGAGAAACCATGTCATACATTAAAGCCAAATTTTGCACAAGTGTATCTACGGTTTCCATATTTATAAGCTTTATTATTTTTCCAAAATAAGTTATGGCTACTACTCTGTCACAAAGTTTACAATGGACCCATGCTGGAAATCGGCTAAACAGTTCCGAAAATCTTAACCAAATATGGCAGGAATGGAACTATGTTAATTTTAAGCTTTTGCTACTAATCTGATATCCAATTTGTCTCTCACTATAGACACAGTTTAACATAAAACACTATTAGAAAAACATAGATCTCAAGAAAAATCTGGCGGGTTCATCAACATAAATCAATTACCGGAGAAAAGTTTGATAGCCAAGTCAAAGAAACTAACACTAATAAAACCAAAACTATCCACATTGATCTGTGTCCACACTTTTATAGAATCTTTTAAAGTATATTCAATAGTATATTGCCTATTAAACTTACCTCTTGAATTCATGGCGTTGAATTTAACATTTAAGTCGTTCAGCCTAGAGTCCTGACCTCCTAATAATCCATTATTAATATTAGCTGTAGACATAACTTTATTGATATCACTCTGCATTGCGCTTGTTTTTCCAGAAAAGTCTTGGATATTTGAATGGAGCGCATCCAATCTATTGGAGTGTTTTACCAGTTGCTCTGCTAACATTGACGCATTGTTATCAACAGACAGTATGGTTTCCCTTAATTCTGATTGTATGATTTCCACATTGTTGGTTAAATTCTTCACTTTTTCATCGAGATCTTTGTTCACCGTTTTGATCATTTTAGCAAAATAATTCATGTTTTCAAGAATTTTCTCCTCCATTTCCTTCCTTAATGTCGCAATGTCCTGTTTAACTAAAGTAAATTCGTCTCTGCTATCTCCAATATGTACGTCAACTGCCTTTTGTTCTTCTGACTGCATTAAAACCACATGTCTAGTTAAATTTTTCATCTTTTCATCTTGATCTGACTTAAGTGTATCGACAAGCTTGGTCATATCCCTTTTTTGTTCAAGAATTTCATGTGAAATGGTCTCTTCTGTGTCTATCCTTAATGATGCAATGTCCTGTTTAACGTCAGTAAGTTTGACCTGGTTATCTCCAATATGTTTGTCAATCTTGTGTTGTAAGGTTTCAAGCTGACCATTTACGTCACTCAACACTTTACCGGAAACTATGTCTTTTTTCAGTTCTTCGTTTATTTTGAATTCTATCGTTGTTTGATAATCTCCCGAAGCGGCATTTCTATTGACCGGACAATATGCGAACTTATGTTTGTTGTATCGACTATTGCAACAAGTGGCGCTTTTTGATTGTCCAGTATCGGGGCAACAAACTTCTCTAAATCCTGACATATGCACACATATATTGTGCAAATGAAATACAAAATCGAAAAATATTTCTGCCTCAACATTTTGAAATTAAGTGAAAATAATTCTTCAACTTTATTTCCAATAACTTAAAAAGTAAAAATGGAAATTACATTATCTGCAGCAGAAAACTGTACAATTATTCCTTGTTACGTGATGGCGTGTTACTCAATAGGATTGTTTGTTAAATCTGCAGCAGAACAATGTTTGTTGTCTAGCTAATGCCAAGCTCTCTTCCATTTAGAAGTTATATAACTTACAAACGTAATTATTCATTACGAATGTAAGATACAAGTATTAGCACATCTATTTTTCGTCAGACTTCATTAGTGCCAATCTAGATGACTTAAGAAAACATTATTTTTATTTTTGTAGATGGCAGATGGCTGATAAACTTATATTTATTTCAAACGATAATATTAATAGTTGCTGATAAATTCATTGAAGTTATATAAATAATTATAAAACATCTGATACTAATTAAAAGTTTCACATTTACTAAATTCTTTCATAGATATAATTGAAAGATTCGATTAGTAAATTTCGCTGTACCTGTAGAAAGCTTATTGAAAACGGTATCTCACATACTAAATTTAAGGTAATAGTTTATTAAAAGCGCGGAAATCACTATATGATCCATGTAAACTAATCGAACCGCTAAACAAACTTATTGATAATGGTTATCTTAACAATTTTGTAATTAGATCTTTGAATATAGTTTACATTGGCACTAATATCGATTTTATCATCAGCAAATTAAAACATAACTTAATTTGTATTCTTTTCAAACGAGATGTAAAATAGACACACCCACGTTCATTTTTGAGGTTAACTTCTAACTACATGTATCCTACTGCCTATTGATACATTTATTTTTGGCATTGCACAAGTAATGCCAGTGGCGGATCCAGAACTTTTCCTAAAAAAAAGGGGGGGGGCCCATTCATGATTCAATGATTCCCTATATAATCAACCAAATTTTTCTTACGAAAAAGGGGGGGATGTGTGCCCCCCTGGATCCCGTGGATATGTTTTAGATGATTTTAGTCTCTGATACATGATTTTTTATTACGAATTGTTTTTGGCTTTTAACTAGCTGTCAGTAACTTCGAGTACTTTCAAATCGTACTTTCTTGTTAATTTGACCTGATGATACTTTTTGTAATGTTTTTTTGGTTATGTAATGTGTACTTATTCGGGGTTATATCTGGTATACATGTTGGACTCCGAACCGCGATAGTCACGCTGAAGTGCGTTGGTTATCACGCTGAAGTGCGATGGTGACATTGTGATGCTAACTTGTTGTTAAAATGCTGGCGTGCGTTGGTGGGTACGCTGAAATGTGATGGTCTAATTTTGACGTTGCATGTTTATACTAGCTAAATGCGACGTTATGAAGTTAGAATCCTATTTAATGTGGAGGTGTAGTGGTTAGCGTGCTAGCCCCATATTTGAGAGATCGGGTTTTTATTTTTGTGCAGGTTATTAAACAAAAGACTTTAATTTTTAATATGGTTATCATCCGTATACATAAGCAGACAGCAGTATGGGTTCAGAAAATAGACTGGATGGCTGAGATTAAAGGGAAATCACACTATTCATACTTGGTCTTCTAATAATAAATCATTGAAATTTTGCATAAAGATAGATTACTTAGATAGATATAGGAAGATGTGGTGTGAGTGCCAATGAGACAACTCTCCATCCAAATAACTATCCACAAAAAGTAAACCATTATAGTATACTTATTTCGGAATTTTAAGCGAAACGAATTGGAGTCACCGATGTTGTTTTCGAGATATGTCTTCAAATTGAGTGTTTAAGTGCAATAATTAAAACTGATTCACTAAGTATGATCCAACTTATTTTATCCAATATACTAGTAAATTGTTTTTGTCATATCATATCTAAGAAATTGCTCACAATACCCAGTCATCCATTTATCTGATATATTTAAATAACAGTTTTATGATTGACTCATAACGGGTAATTAGCTGCTTCTCCACTCAGGACCACGTTGCGACCAATCGGGTTTAATTTTTGCCTATCCCACTGCAGAAGATTAATACTGTTAGCACAACAAATTTACTGAGATTGTGTTTTTTTTTCCAAATATAAAAAAGAAGATGTGGTATTATTGCCAATGAGACAACTGTCCACAAGAGACCAACATGAAACACATTAACAACTATAGGTCACCGTAGTTTATCATTCACAAGTCGCCGAATAAAACAAAGTTACAGCTACCTGATATAACGAACAAAAATAAGCGTATAACTAATTGTATCTTATTATTAAGTTGTCAACACAAAATAATGTGAAGGATACTTTAAAAAAGTCAAAAGTAATAATCAGATCAAGACATTTTACTTGTCGTACAAAACTTTTCCGGTATACATTTTGTCGTTTGAACACTGGTAAGCTCATCTAGAGACGAAAATCATCTTATCCTTTAGCCGCCTTGTTCCCATTGTTTTACATGTTTTGGTAACCTCCACACCCAGTGATAAAAAATGTTTGGGACTTGAATCGTTCGTTTCATAGAAACAGTGTTCCGAAGTTGTCGTGCCACTAATTTCAGATATCGATCGTAAATGCATCATTTGACGAGAAAATCGTGCCGTCAGACTTCAAGCAGGCTCTTGTGAGGACTTTTTTGAAAAAACCGTGACTTGATTCTGAAATTTACAAAAACTAAAGACCGGTGTCCAATTTACCTTTTATTTCAAAAACTCTAGAAAAGAAAGTTGATAAGAGACTGGATGTTCATTTGGCTTAAGACAAACATTCATCAGTGGTTTTAGTGCTTTTGGACCTATCCGCTGCATTCGATGTCATAAGATGACAGAATTCTTCTGAAATGTCTGTCGTTTGCGTATGGCATAACTGGTTGCGCTCTAGAATGAATTAAGTCGTATTTGACAGATAGACATCAGCGTGTTGTAATTGGAACAAAGATGCCTATCTGAATTTATAATTATTTTTTATTTTTACCTTTTGAAAATTAAATTCTTTCATTTCACAGCAATAAATCAAACTACCAAATAAACTTGAATTTTGTAAGATCAATATTTAATTTAGTTAGATGAGCTGATTTACACCAGTCAAAACTAAATTTGCAGGTCAAGACTAGTCGAGACAGGTCGAGACAGGTCGAGCCTTGGTCGAGACCGTTTCAGACTACACCAAGATCATCAAGTACTGAATCAGACAAGTTGAGACCTAGTCGAGTACACTAAAGTACAATTAAGTACAGTCGAGACAATGTCGAGACTAGTCGAGTAACATGTGTGCTCGATTTTACTGGTCGAGCACAAAAACTGGTCAATTTTTACTCTAAGCAGTTTGTAGTGTATGGGTGACAGAGTGCTTGTTAGTAGTAGAGAGTTGAGATTCTGTCTTACTTTCACTTTCAACATTTTTTTCTAAAAAATTGAAAATGAAAGTAGGTCATCCATCTTTTAAAGAATAAGTAAGAAACTAGTTTCAACTAGTTATTGTTTTTAAAAACACCCTAAACCGTTGTGAAAGTTTTGCCACACTATTGGAAATGTTATTTTTAAAATAGGAGAAAGATGTGTTGAAATTGAAAAAAAATATAATAAAGGACATTGGTATAGGAATTAAAATGAGAACGATGTTGGTTGAAACAGTAAAACAGTTTAAAAGAAGTATGGATAAAAAAAACGGTCTTAAAGTATACTCTATAATGAAGAAAAGATTAGCTGCTTAAATTGATTGACATGAAGACAGAAAATTAATTGGAGCGCATTTCTCAACCAACGACGAAATTACAGATCATGATTGAGGCGAAACAAAATGGGTTGAAAGGTATAAGTAGGTTACCTTAAAATCTATTGTTAACAAAGGTAAAATCAAGAAAGATCAAGTGTCAATGATTCGGGTACATGAACCCATGTTATCTTTAAAAGGTGTATTAACTTCCTGGAACATGACACCGAAAATGCTGAAATGAACATCCAGACCTTTGCTGTAGTATAAACACTAGGGAAAAGGATGGATATCATTATAAATTGTGGATTGAAAGGGGTTCAACTTTATATAGTTTTACTAGGAAAATCAACCCCAAAGGTAAATAATTATCAAAGGTACCTGGATTTCAGTTTAGTACGCCAGACGCGCGTTTCGTCTACATAAGACTCACCAGTGACGCTCATATCAAAATATTTATAAAGCAAAACAAGTACAAAGTTGAAGAGCATTGAGGATCCAAAATTCCAAAAAGTTGTGCCAAATACAGCTATGGTAATCTATGCCTGGGATAAAAAAAAATCCTTAGTTTTTCGAAAAATTCAAAGTTTAGTAAACAGCAAATTAATAAAAAAAAAAAATGACCACATTATTGATATTCATGTCAACACCGAAATGTGGACTACTGGGCTGGTGATACCCTCGGGGACGAAACGTCCACCAGCAGTGGTATCGACCCAGTGGTGTAAATAATTATCAAAGGTACCAGGATTACAATTTAGTACGCCAGACGCGCGTTTCGTCTACATAAGACTCATCAGTGACGCTCATATCAAAATATTTATAAAGCCAAATAAGTACAAAGTTGAAGAGCATTGAGGATCCAAAATTCCAAAAAGTTGTGCCAAATACAAATGTACAGCTATGGTACTAAAGTAATCTATGCCTGGGATAAGAAAATCCTTAGTTTTCCGAAAAATTCAAAGTTTAGTAAACAGCAAATTTATAAAAAAAAAAAATGACCACATTATTGATATTCATGTCAACACCGAAATGTTGACTACTGGGCTGGTCATACCCTCGGGGACGAAACGTGCACCAGCAATGGCATCGACCCACACATAAATCGATGAGAATGAGGCAAACTTTAACAGAAGCCGCTGACTTCATTTAAACTTTGGAAGAAGTGGTTCAAAAGATTGGGGAAAGAGTTGCTCAGTGGATAGGCCGGACCTCTGAAAGGATTGACTGGACATTGAAGGAAATTGTGAAATTGGGACTAAAGATCAACAAACTCACGTTAGTCGGTTCGCAACATGTATCTTTATCAAAATGGATGAAAGACAAGAAATCTGTGATTAACGTTCAAATAGATATTCAATAGGTTCTGATAGAAGGTGAAGGTAAAATATAATGGTTGCATACATAACATATCTAGCATGTCTAGACTACTGTCGAATCAGATCTCGGATCATAACGAAAATTCATTTATGCTACAGATGTTTAAACAACCGTCACAGAAAAAAGGCGTTGAAGAAACCAAAAGTGTATTGTGTAAATCACAAATCAAAAAAAAATAAGACGCTGGTAAAGGAGCCTACAATAGCTTTGAGAACCATTCCAGATCGATGAGAGTTCCTTTCGTTGTTTATGCAGACTTTGAGTGCTTTACCGAAATATTGTTGTTGTTTAATGCCAAGTTCTTCCTTTAGATCTTATATAACTTACAAAAGTCACTAATCATAACGAATGTAAGTTAATTACAAGGATTAGAACATCATGTGTTTGACAGACTTCATTAGTGTCAATCAAAATGACTAATTAAGAAAAAACATTATTTTTTGTAGAAGGCAAAGATATATTTATTTCAAACTACACTAGTTGCTGATGAATACGTTGATGTTGTATATATATATATATATCTACACAGCTATGTATCACGATCATTGCTGGTGATCCGATGGATAAATCTGTTGTAGAGTTGTCACTGACTCAGACGTACTTATAAATATAATTATTTTCTATGACTGTATCTTGCATTAATTTGAAGGATCCTTTACTATAGATAATTGAGCTGATCTGTAACAATAACATCTCCATGCCTTATATATCATGTACTGTATTACGACGCTAGATTAAAACTGACGAGGAGAGGTAACACACGGCCACCGAAAGCTTTATTTTGAAGCCAAGGTGGTCGTGTGGTCTTTCGCACCGGATACAGTGCAGGCGATTTGGTGTCACGATATCTCAGTAGCATGGGTTCGAATCCCGGCGAGGAAAGAACAAATAATTTGCGAAAGCAAATTGACAGATCTAACATTGTTGGGTTGATGTTTAGACGAGTTGTATATATATATATTTGATACGTATATATATATAGCAGCTGATACTTATGAATAGCTTTACAATGTGTTTTAGATAATATCAAATAGGCATTCAAAGAATTTTCGCCTGTAGTTTCATGCATATTTCATTTTCTAAAATCTCATGTCCAACCTATATTACTAAAGAAAACGATGTAAAAGCACTCCCGAAACCTGTATAAATTTTGGTGGTGTCAATATGAAAGATTATGATAAAATACTAGATGCTGCTATATCTCAAACTGTAATTAAAAATGTTATTTACATAATGAAAAAGGCTAGTGGTATAGACATGTTAGCCAATGCATATACATATATATATATAAGATATACTTTATAAAATGTAGAGATATTGTAGGATTGCCAATAAGACACCAGGGAAAGGGATGGATATAATTATAAATTGTGAATTGAAAGGGGTTCAACTTTATAGTTTTACTAGGAAAATCAATCCCAAAGGTAAATAAGACGATGAGAATTAGGCAAACTTTAACAGAAGCCGCTGACTTCATTTAAACTTTGGAAGAAATGGTTCAAAAGAATGAAGAAAAAGTTGCTCAGTGGATAAGCCGGACCTCTGACAAGATTGACAGGACATTGAAGGAAATTGTGAAATTGGGACTTAGGATCAACAAACTCACACCGTTAGTCGGTTCGCAACATGTATCTTTACCAAAATGGATGAAAGACAAAAATCTGTTATTAATGTTCAAATAGATATTCAATGGGTTCTGATAGAAGGTGAAGGTAAAACATAATGGTTGCATACATAACATATCTAGCATGTCTAGACTACTGTCGAATCAGATATCGGATCATTCCTTTCTTTGTGTATGCAGACTTTGAGTGCTTTACCGAAATATAGTTGTTGTTTAATGCCAAGTTCTTCCTTTAGATCTTATATAATCATTAATCATTACGAATGTAGGTTAATGACAAGGATTAAAACACCCTGTTTTTGACAGACTTCATTAGTGCCAATCAAGATGACTAATTAAGAAAAACATTATTTTTTGTAGAAGGCAGATCAAATATATATTTATTTCAAACTACACTAGTTGCTAATGAATACGTTGATGTTGTATATATATGAGGAGGACACAGACACGTCTGACTCGGAGGAAGAAATCATAATTCCGCATTTTAAAAAGAAGAGTTCATGGATTCCAAAACCTAGTAAATCTGCTACACTGGAAGATGTTATCGACAAAATCAAATCGGATGTTGTTCATCTAGCTAGCAACAAGTACTCGTCATTTTACAACACCTCTCCTGACGAGAAAAAAGCCATACAATCGCTGAGAAACCGAGATGATATTGTGATAAAACCAGCAGACAAGGGCAGTGCCGTTGTGATAATGGACAAAGCTAACTACATCGCGGAAGCAGTGCGTCAGCTCTCTGATGAGAGATTTTATAAGAAGCTAGACTATGACCCTACTTCCGAGTTTAGCTCCAAAATTATCACTGCGTTACAAACCATGTACAATGACGGTCACATAGATGAGGATACAATTGGTTATTTAAAGCCAGAGAATGCCAAGCCTGGTCGATTGTATCTTCTTCCCAAAATACACAAGGTTAACAACCCTGGTAGACCCATTGTATCCGCAAACGGCCATCCGACTGAGAAAATCTCGGAATTCGTCGATTTTCATTTAAGATCTCATGTAGAAAATCTTCCTTCTCACATTCAAGACACTACAGATTATCTTCGTAAAATGGAATCCATGAACCCTCTTCCTCCGGAAACCCTCCTTGTCACTTTAGATGTCACCTCATTGTATACCAACATACCTCATGATGATGGCATACAATCTTGTAGGGAAATATGGGACTCGCGCAACATTTTAGAACCACCTACTGAATGTTTAGTCCAGCTGCTTACTCTGGTCCTGAAATGCAACAATTTCACCTTTAATGGTGAGCATCACCTTCAAATTAACGGGACAGCGATGGGGACGAAAATGGCACCGTCTTACGCCAATATTTTCATGGGCAAATTAGAAAAACAAATTATAGCAACATCTTTATCCAAACCTTTGTCTTGGTTCCGTTTCATTGATGATGTTGACATGAAATGGATTGAATCTCAACAAAAACTGGATGATTTCATCAGACATGCAAACAACGCCCACCATTCAATTAAATTTACGTATGAAATTTCCGACTCTAAGATATCTTTCTTAGACACAACCACATCTATAAAGGACGGTGTCATATCAACAGACCTCTACTGTAAACCCACAGATAAACATCAATACCTTTCTCCCCAAAGCTGTCACCCAAAACACTGTACAAAAAGTATCCCGTACAGTCAAGCTCTCAGAGTCAAGCGGATTTGCTCCTCTGAGGAGGCTGTCACGAAACGGTTACAGGAACTTCGCGGATTTTTGACAAAACGAGGTTATAAGAAATTGGACATAGATAAGGGGTTTGCGCGCGCTAACAATAACAGCCGCAATGACCTCTTACAGTACAAACGGAAGAGGCGCAGCAAAATAGTCCCGTTTGTTCTTACATACAATCCAGCCTTTAATAACCTTTCACGTTTGATCCGTGCCAATTGGCAAACTATTTCCAAACACCCTAAATTATCCAAGATCTTTCCCAATCGTCCTGTCTTAGCTTTTCGGAGACCAGCAAGTCTGAAAGACTTATTTGTTAGAGCTGACGTTTCCTCAAATAAAAGCTGTTCAACTGCAGGATGGTGCAAGTCATGTGGTAACAGACGTTGCCTGACTTGTCAACAAATACTGAATACTCAAACATTCACTTGCCACTCGACTGGGTCTGTGTACACTATATATTGCAATGTAACTTGCAAAACCCAGAATGTTGTATACCTCCTTCAGTGTCGATGTGGCATGCAGTATGTTGGCGAGACAGAGCAGCCATTTAACAAACGCATGAATGGTCATCGAAGTGACTACACTTGCAAGCCCGACCTACCCGTAAGTCGTCATTTGAGATCACCTGGACACACACAAGCTGATCTCAAAAACCTTACCATCACGATCATAGACCACAACGAGTGTTGGTCGAAGGTCGACAGAGTCGCTCGGGAAAGATTTTGGATAAGAAAGTTACGGACAGTCTCCCCAGAGGGCATAAATGAAAAAACATAGAACGAGTCTCTCATTTTCCTGTGACCACCTGTTTCAAACAACGCAGGATTTAGTATTGGCTTTACAGTTCGAAATTATTTTTAAAATTACCGTTTAAATTACAGGTTTTCATTGATTCGGGATGATGTATAAGTAAGTTGCCACGTTCAATTATTTAAGCTCAATATACAAAACTTATTTTTTCAATCACTATTAGACTGCTATTCGTTTGGAAGGCTTTAATATGTAGTTTCCGTTGTAATTGCCCTACCGTTGTCTAATTTATACCATCCTGGATCGGTAAGGACATTTTTGATTATTTTGATTATTTTGTTTGAGGACTGCCCTCAATGCAGTTATTACATCTCAACTGTCACATCCTTTGGAAATCTAAAGTTGTGCCATTTCACATCGTAAATAACTATTTTATTTTTTTATTTTTGGCATATTTCTGTAGTCTTTGCGGTGTGTTTGGAAATTTTAAAATTGTTTCAGCGTTCGCTTAAATTGTATAAATCAAGATTTTGATAGAGTCTCAATTTGAATTGACACGATTCATTTGACATCGTGCTATTATTGAAGAAGGATATCTGTTATCCGAAATATCTAATATTTGTATATTTTATAGTTATTTTATGGTGATGTTGTACCCTTTTTGACTTGTTATATATTATATTTTGTAGTGTACAGAATCATATTACATGATCCATCGCCCTGTAAGATTGATCGTTGACTATTTATTCAGTCATTTTATATATATATATATATATATATCAGCTGATACTTATGAATAGCTTTACAATGTGTTTTAGATAATATCAAATAGGCATTCAAAGATTGTTCGCCTGTAGTTTCATGCATATTTCATTTTCTAAAATCTCATGTCCACCCTGTATTACTAAAGAAAACGATATAAAAGCACTCCTGAAACCTGCATAAATTTTGGTGGTGTCAATATGAAAGATTATAATAAAATACTAGATACTGCTATTTCTCAAACTGTAATTAAAAATGTGACTTACATACTGAAAAAAGCTAGTGTTATCGACATGTTCATGATGTTAGCCAATGCATATATATATAAGATAAACTATATAAAATGTAGAGATATTGTAGGATTGCCAATGAGATAACTATTCACCAAAGTTCAAAAGAAGTGGATGTTAGTAATTACAGTATAAGCCGTATTCGGCACAACATTTTAAAGTTTTGTGTCCTCAATGCTCTTTCTCCAATTTATTTGTATTGTAGTCCTGTCATGTAATGTTGTCATTTTAATGTTATAATTAACATTGCCATTAAAGCGGGGGGTTTGGCATGCCACAAAACCAGGTTCAACCCACCATTTTTATCATCAAATGCCATGTACCAAGTCAGGAAAATGACCATTGTTATATTATAGATTGTTTCTGTGTGTGTAACATTTTAAAATTTTGTGTTTCTGTTGTTTCGTAGTTCTCTTATATTTGATACGTTTCCCTCAGTTTTAGTTTGTAACCCGGATTTTTTCTCCCTATCGATTTGTGAATTTCAAACAGCGGTATACTACAGTTGCCTTTATTTACTCTTCAACTTTATACCTGTTTTGCTTTATAAGTTTTTTTTTATCTGAGCGTTACTGATGAGTCTTATGACTAGCGTATCAAATTTTAAGCCTGGTACCTTTGATAACTATACTTTATAACTGTTACGGCACATACCGTGTAGACTACTCTATAAAAGGATGACATGAAAAATATAAAACAATGCAATTACGAAAACTAATGCATAGTATGATACCACATGCATGTTAAAAACAGTATAACGAATCCAATGCAAATTAAAAAGGAGAAGTCTATAAAAAGTAACAAAATCAAAAGCTAGTGATGGTATTTTTTACAGAGGTATTTCCCTTGAAATATTGGTATAATCAATCCTGTTTTTAAAAACAAACACAACCAAAATGAACCAAAGAATTGTAAAGCAATTGCATAAATGTGTTGTTTTGGGAAAAGATTTTTCAGGCATTTTGAACAATAGACTAGCACTATACATTTAATTTCCAAGGCATAAGCTAGCTTCAAAATATCACAATCGACTATTGGTAAAATAATTGTTATTGTTATACTGTATACATTTGTTGATTGATACCTCTCAAAGAAATACAAATTAGTTTGTACCTTTGTGGAATTCAACAAAGGTACAGGACATTTTAAGAAACAATGGTGGGTTGAATATGATTATGTAGCCAAACTTCCCGCTTTTATGGCAATGTTAAACATTACACTAAAGTGGCAACTTTACATGACTACAATACCAAAAACAAAATGGAAGATCATTCAGTAATGAGAAATACACAAATTAACAATACAATAGAACATACAACAAGTTAATACTAGTAGTTATTCGAAGTAACAGGCTTATAACTTAATAAGTTACTAAGTTGTAAAACTTGTGTCTAATCCATTTGTCATTTTGAACAATAAAATATGTTCAAACTATAATTTGATATACTAGTACCAGACGCGTCTAAATAAGACTCATCAGTGACGCTCATGCCAAATTAGTAAAGAAAGCAAAACAAAGATGAAGAGCATTGATGACCCAAAATTCCAAAAAGTCGTGCCAAATACGGCTTTATCTGCTTTGGATAAGAAAATCCTGATTATTTAAAATAATTCATTTTTATGCAAATGTTATTTATAAATTTTGGCAATTTTGAACGACTTGTACCTTGAAAAATAGCGCGGTGACCCCTACTATTTATCATAAAATTGAGAATAGAAAATGGGAATGTGTCAAAGAGACAACAACCGACCATAGAAAAAACAACAGCAGAAGGTCACCAACAGGTCTTCAATGTAGCTAGAAATTCCCGCACCCGGAGGCGTCCTTCAGCTGGCCCCTAAACAAATATATACTAGTTCAGTGATAATTAACGCCATACTAATTTCCAAATTGTACACAAGAAACTAAAATTAAAATAATACAAGACTAACAAAGCCAAGAGCCTCCTGACTTGTAACAGGAGCATAAATGCGGCGGGGTTAAACATGTTAATGAGATATCAACCCTCCCCCTATACATCAAGCCAATGTAGAAAAGTAAACGCATAACAATACGCACATTTGAAATCAGTTCAAGAGAAGTTCGAGTCTGATGTCAGAAGATGTAACCAAAGAAAATAAACCAAATGACAATAATACATAAATAACAACAGACTACTAGCAGTTAACAGACATGCCAGCTCCAGACTTCTATTAAACTGATTGAAAGATTATGATTACATCATATGAATATCAGGCACAATCCTTCTCGTTAGGGGTTTAGTATCATAACATAAAATTATATGAGAAGAACATAACCCGTGTCATGCCAAAAACTGTTTTTTTGATAAATGTGTTAAGTTCCGATGCAAATACCCTATAAGTGAATCAATATTAACGCCAAAATATGCAATCTTTAATGACCTGAAAACAGTATTGTAATTATATCCCTTCTTAATAAGTCTATTTAAAGCTTTTGTTAGTTTCTGAGGTGAATACTGACATTTTTGTGCTTTATAAAGAATATTTCCATAAAAAAAAATTGGATGTGAAATACCTGAACGTATAAGAAGTCTGCATGTTGAGCTATATTTACGAATGATGTCATTATACCGATGATAAAATTTAGTAAATGTTTTGACTAGTTTCATATCATCCATGAATGCTCTTCCTGGTGGTTGCAGTACTCCTGACTTCATCAATGGACCTCTGCTCTTCTTCTCTACTGACTTCACAATCATATTCATTGCTGCTGAGAAAAGAATGACAGATATTGTGCATCCTGTCACTATTCCCACTTCTAAACGTTTCCATGATGTTGTAAAATCTCCAACGGTAAATCTCAGCTCCAGATGGTTGAAGTACTCTTTTATCAGCTCTCTTATTCCGTCAGGTACAGCATGTAGTTTGTCATCCTTTTAGCAAGAATAGCAAGACATATCTTTCCTTCCACATTTAACAGTGAGATGGTTCTGAACTGTTTTAATGTCTCTGACTTCTCTTCCTTTGGTATAAAGCACCCTTCTGCCTTGTGCTAACTCTCTGCTAGTCGACCTCTTCTCAAAATGACTCTTATCAATTTCCATAGACGTCGTGTAATTCTCTGACAGTTCTTGTATACCTTATATGGTACTTCATTTGGACCTGGTGCTGATGCTGCCCTTCCTTTCTTGATAACATCTACTACCCCTTTCGACTTTGGTGGTGATTCATCAAAAGCCTGCTCTGGATCTTCCGGGCGTATAAGTTGTTCTATCTCTGGGAGTTCTTCTTCCCTTTTTGGATCACTGTGCATTTCTCTGAAATATTCTTCTACTTCCTCTTTACTAGCTTTTAGTTGTCCTGATCCTTTCTTCCCCAACAATCTTGATGTAAATTGGAAAGGATCTGATGTAAATTGAGCTCTTGCTTTCTCTCTCTTTTTTCTCCTTTTCCTAGTTCTCTCTGCTCTCCTTGTGATCTTGACTTTCTTCCTGATGGTGTCCCTCAGTTCAGATAATGCTGTTTTTTCATCCTCTGATTGCTGAATATATCTTTTCTTAAGTTGCCTAAGGTCTTTCCTCATCTTTGCTATTTTGGATTCTCGTCTGTTCTTTTGACCCTCTCGCCTCACCACCTCTTTCTCATCTGCACCAAATCTGTCCATACATATGTTGTAAATAAATGATGTCATTGATTCTATCTTCCTGTCTATGTTACCTGCCAATGTTGTGTTCAAAATTGCATCCACATCCTCATCAAACTGTTGACATTCACTTTTACTTTTATTGTTGGACCATTTTACTCTCTTTCTTCTTATGTTGTTCTCACTTGTGTCTGATGTTCTTTTTGGCTCTTGTGGCTGTCTGTTGTTGTCTAAACCCTCCCTTTTCTGTTGATTCCTCTCTACCATGCTGTCCTCCTCATTGTATAACACATGGAGGCTGTGGTCGCTGTGGTTTGTATCCTGAACCACCTACTCCTCCGTCTCATCAGGTTGCCCTGTGCGTTGTGTTATGCTCTGATTTTGGCTTGCATTTATGTATCTTCAGACCACGTTGGTTCTTGCAAACTTTCCCACAGATGCATACATTTCCGTTGTTCAAATTCGTAGTCGTTGTTCGTTCCTGTGTCGTTTCCGGTGTTACCAATCCTGTAGGTTGCTCATCCTCCCCCGCTCTCACACAACCTTGGGGGTGTCTTATTATACATCGTTCCATAACTAGATGAAAATGGGTTCTTCCGCACAGAAGATGTGCTTCGGCCTGCCAAGCCTCTGCACCCCTTGATCCCAGTCTCTCCACATGTACTTAGTAGAATGGTGTCGAATATGTGACTGATTCTGAGTCTTGGTCCAATTATGCTTTAGTTTAATATTCTGTAGCTTTGCTCATTTTGCCCGGGACCTGGTCAGTAAACATCATGAACAACATTATTATGATTATAACGAGATTCTAAAATACACAGACTCTAAATTTTAAAGGTTAACGTTTAAATAGAATTAGTTGAATATGTAAAATTATTGATAAATAACTAAGATTCCTTACCACCGTTATCTTTCATAGACAGAATAAAACTCCTCATCTTGCAACCTCCTTTGTTCAGTTAATAAAGAACAATATTTGAAATTTGAATTTGACCTCAACCGGAAGTTAGAGATAGATAAACAAAGAAAATTAGAATGCATTAACATTTTATTCATTGTAGCAAATCATCAATGAATCACACCATGATGGCTAACAAAGTTAACAAATCATTTTCAAATCATTTCATAGGATATTCTAAGTTAACAAATCAAAACGAAATCACACCATTCTAGCTAAGAAAGATAACAAATCTCTTTCAAATCATTTCACACGATATTCTAAGTTAACAAATCATTAAGAAATCACACAAAAACAGAAACAAATTGCTTACAAATCATACAACAGAAAGAAATCACAAAGAAATCATTTTAAGAGAATTTGGAAATTTTGATTTGTTTATGATTTGTTTAATGAATCGCAAGCAAATGGTACTAACAAATCGCAGAATAACGATTTGAAAGAGATTTGAATACGATTTGAAAGCAATGTGTTCATTTATTTTTCTGTTTGGGACGACACTCATTCCAATAATTTTTTTTTTTTTAAGAATAGTAACATCTTCATTTTAAAAAAAATATAAGAAAATTCTATCATTTTTTTTTCTATACCCCTGAACAACCTTAACTGACTTTTGGAAAACTGAAGTTCAATTTTGCCATTCTTTCAAAAGTCAATAAATGAAGTATTGAGCACCATTGGTTGTGGAGATGATTGAAACCGTTATCATGTATAGTCCCGCCTTAACCACAAACTTCCCGCTATTATACGCAACTAAAACTTTCTTAAACAACCTGACTATGTTTCCTTTATTTTTTAAGTATTTCATTCCTGAAACTCATTCAGTTTGGTTATCATTCCGAGTTATTAACAAAGGTTTTGAATAATCAGTGAAGTAAAAATCAGCTAATATGATAATTCGTTACCTTTTTGTACCAACATTTATTTTTTGTATATTTGTAAGGGTTCGGATAGGATTTACGGATTATGGAATAATGGCAAAAAAAAATTAAAAATAAAAACAGACGCGCAGACCAGAAAACACAATGCCCCTTTACTATGGTAGGTGGGAGCATATAAAAAAGCTGGGAAGAACATGTTGCTCGTATATATTTATGTAAGATTATATCATATTAAATATCACTCTTGTAAAAACTCTAAGAAAAGATTTCTATACACATAATTATGCATTATTATATTCTACCATATATAGACTATTGTAGTTCAGTTTGGGGAAATTTATTACTTTTTTTTTTTAAATAATCAAACTTGAAGGAAGAGTAGCAAGAATTATACTTGAATGAGATATTTCTGTTTCATCTAATTTTATGTTTCTTCTCTAAAATGAAGTTTTTACTAGATAAAATTTTGGGCTGTCGAAAAAATTATGAGAATTGTCGAAGAATTCTGAAATCATTTTCTATATTTGCTAGTTTTTATAATAAAGCCTAGTTCAAGAAAATTTGCTTGATAGTAGTATTTTATTAGGCTGGTTAGTAAATTGAAGCCAAATGTTGACATGACAATCTCTCTGTAAAGCTTGTTTATTGCCAGCTTTCGTCATTTTACATCAAATTTATGAGAAATCCGAACCCTTTCCGAAATTAAAATTTCTCCAAAAAAAATTTCTGAACACATGTTTCAGAGTTATATTGTAAATATGAATTTTCAGTTATTCAAAAAATAAATGAGACTCAGTAGTGAATGAATATTTTTCAAAAATATATAAGACTCAGTAGTGAATGAATATCTTTTAAAAAGTTCGAATTAACACTTCGTCGGAGTTAAAAGCTTGTTCCTGGTATCTATGGTGAGTTTATCCATTACAGCGTTGCAAAGTTAACTTCCTTTAACCTGAGAAGTGTACACATAAGGGTAAACGGCAATCGGAAAGAAACGAGTAGCGTGAGGATCGAGGATAGAACTGACACAGATTATGTTTTAAAAAGAGATTCATATTTTCATCTCAAGTTTGTCAGTTCTCCCTACCATATGCTGACAATTATACTCCTATGGGGATGGGGCATTTAATAAGTGCTATGTTATATATCGCACGCCTTTTTACGAATTAACTTACGAAAAGCGTAGCTTTGAACGTTACATCTATTAAGTGTTATAGACATAAGAGGCAACTCTCCATCCAAGTCATAATTTGTAAAAGTAAACCATTATAGGTCAAGGTACGTTCTTCAAAACAAAGCCATGACTCACACCGAACAGCAAGCTATAAAGAGACCCAAAAATGTGTTCATGGTCATGTTCATTTTCAAGTACATGCTCGATACAGATGCTGGTGGACTTTTATTCGATCCTCTATAGATTAGTTTAGTTAAAACATAGATTAATTTACTGTCTAAAAACCCCAATCGGATTGGATGCAAGTTAAAGCAACTTAAAATCATCTCCAATTAAGTACAATAAACAAAATTTCAAGATAACGGCAATAATTATTATATAATTCAGTACATACGAAAAATATATACACTATATAAATTATGTTTAAAAAGTAAATTCCCGTGTTGTATGATCTTCTTGTATGTTGAGGTATCAATTTCATCCATTGTCTGTTCGATTTTTGAACAGTATTTAGATCTGTTTTGCTCCAATTCTTTGCAGTGTAGAAGATAATGTTCTAGATCTTCATTTTCCTGTTCACAGATTGTACACATCGTGTTAACTTTCGGATCGAGCTTAGCTCTTTTGGCTTGGAATATGTACGTTTGAGTACTTATTCTTGCTTTTATTTCTCCTGCCTTTACGTCTTTACTATTGTTTTTTCCGCTTTTCCATATATGGTGAGCTTCATTTAATAGATTGTTCTGTATCTCTATGTATTTAAGTGATGTTTTTTCCATTTTTCTTTGCAGCTGTCATTTTGATTTTGAACTCATTACTTCTTTCTTGAGGTGTTGCCTCCATACTTTATATGCAATTTTTGATTGCTTTGGTCATGTTGGTGCCTTATTTATTTGTTCCTTCCATATCGCCTTTCCCCCCCTTTGATTTGGTTTTGATTTTTCTTCTATACTTTGAGACCAATTCGCCCACTTTCTACAAAAATCGCCCTACTATTGTTAAAATCCCATTGAAAAAAGGTCTGACAACTCGCCTCACTTATAAAAAGGGGTAAAATCACACTGAAAAAAAGTTCTGCCAAACTCGACCAACTTATGAATAATAGAAAGAAAAAAACACAAAGTATTTAAGTATGCCACTTCTCGCCCCACTTATGAATTAAATTGATTGATTAATTGTTGGTTGCTAAGTGGCAAATATGTCATGCATGCTCAGGACGAGAACAAGTTAACAATAAATACAATAGGTAGGTCGAGATGATGGTCGGAGAAATTTGAGGGTATATTGAATAAGAATAGAAATTGTGACTTGCAACAGGCCACCTACGGACCCCTCAATGAGTTGTTGCAAGGGTTCTTAACGTGCAAAGAACGTGGACGAGGCATCGGATATAACGTCCCCATTCTGACCTAATGTGGCTGCAAACTTGATACTTATTACATGTACATCCATCCCGTTTAGCGGCAAACGGTGAAAAGCGTCAGTTTTACTGCCGGTCGGAAGAAGACCAAGTGACCACTGTAGGTCGGTCGGTTGGTCGGTCGGTCGGTTTAGGGTACAATTAACTTCAAAAGAGGGGGTTGTATGTTTTTTTTACAAAAATATTCTAATCCCTAATTTAATGAACAGAAATTATTTTGGTCAAGCAGATGACACAAATACGGCATATAAGTTTTAAGTGGGACGAGTTGGCAGATATAAATTTAACGGGATTTAACCGTTTCCATAAGTGGGGCGATCGAGTTCGTTAACCAGTGTTTGGCGATATTTTTTAAGTCAGGCAAGTATGGTGTGGGGCGATTTCCCAGTAGGGCGAGTTGTCCTCTTTCCTATAAACGTAAGTCTTCTTTGTAAAAACAAGAAAAGTATAAGTCTTGTTAACTACACAAAAAATATATTTTAAAGATAACAAAGAAGGCATTCTAGTTGGAATATAAATTGCGAATGATTTGCATCACCTGATTAGCTCGCTAAATCCACGTTTATGACAGATACAAATAAAAAAATTAGAAAAACAAAAACCAATCAAGATATATTTATGGTCTTCAGATCTACCACGCTATAAATAGCAAAATAACAAATCCTTTAAAAGTCTAATTTTCATTGGTAGGGCTCATTTGGGATGATTTTAAAAGAACTTGCACAACACAACAGGCAGTCCTTCATGTTATAACATTTTAAGCGAATGCTTTTAATTTAATGACATGTAGCAACAATATTGTTTCGTGTATCTAATCTTATGACTAGTAATTGTGTGCATGTATATTGACAGTGTTCTGTTAGAGTTTGTCAGGTAAGATACATGTATGTCACTTCATCAGTGTACCTGCAACCATGTAAACTCTTTATTTCTTCGGATGTCTTCTTAAAGAAATCTATGGACACTTCATGCCAGATCAGAATCAAATAAATATACCAAGGTGCTTGAACAACATGACCAACTCCAACAAGAAAAGTATTAGTAGCTGTCCCATGATTACAAAATAGTTCATTTATTTTCAGCAAGAATATGTGTGTTGTCGTGTTTATAACTTGTAATTCAAGTAATATGAGGCAGGCATAACCTGTGAATGGGGACGAAGTTTGTATAAATTAGTTTTTATTTCAATTCAAACATGTTTAAATTAAAAGAAACGGAAAATACCGTAACGTTCCCGACTTTGGTTCTGTTGTTACGGATTTAGTTGTGACGTTGTGACGTTATTTTAGTTATGACGTCCTGTTCAATGTAAACAAAGAAACGCTTTCATCAGGTAACGTTTATTTCATATCAAATAATTATTAAAAATGAAATTGGTATTGCGTTCCTTCCTATTTTATACTAGACCGATAAATATATATTAAATACTAAAAGTTTCATTCAAACGAGACCGGAAAAAGGAAGTACATTGTAGATTTCTGCGCCAGTCCTGGATTTCAAAAAGGTGACAAAAAAAGATTTGAACGATTTTGAGTTCATTAGTACAATGAAAAATTCGGGAAATTTTCCCGTATTTTTTTTTTATTGATTTTTCTACTGTTATTGGGGACTTCGTCCTCATATAAGAAAACAGGAAGCAGTCATCCAACTGATGGAAGCCAATATAAATGGCATTAATGCAATTATAAATGAATCTGTCCTGATTGAACTACTGATGACACAGTGATCAGGTGATGTCATTTATCAATCACTTTTAAAAAAACAGTGTAAGACTACACATAGACTAAATACTTTTTTCAATTAGAGTAGTGGATCAGTCGAATAACCTGTCAGATTTAACGGTGAACATGGTGAAAGCAAAGACTCCAAACAATTTTAAGTCTGCATTAAATGGCGAAAATTGGAACCCATATTAATTCATATGTTCGTGTTAAGTGTTTCAGCTGTGCACACCTAAAATAATTAAGTATTTTTGATAAGTTTAATATATTATATATAAATATATTATTATAAGATGAGAAATCATATATACGACAATCCAAGATGAGGGGTCAGTAGAAGCCTTTGGCTTATGAAACGACCCGAAGATAAAAGTATCATGGCATGTGTTTATCATGTCTTATATTGACAAAAATGATTGATAGGAAATTAAACGAGAAATTAGCACATATCATTACTGAGTTAGAAAGGAAATGAAAGATACTGGCTCAGTTTGTCTTTTAATAATAGCAATAATACCACATCTTTGGTGGATTGTTGTCTCATTAGCAATTATACCACTTCTCCTTATTCATGTTATTTTACTATGACTTAAACAAGTATTTATCTGACTGACTGTTATGGCAAAATATGGATTAATTAGAAATATTCAAATGTACATGATGTCATGATGTTATACAATGTACAATGTAAATGATACTGTAACAACACTATTGACAACCATGAATTGACAACAATTCATATACTGTAAATTCAGAATTATTGTGAGGTTTTTATTAATTAAATGTGAATAATGCGATTGAATGAGCATCGCAATAATATGAACTTGCATTCAGAATTTCTATACATATTTTGATTTGTATGCAGATTTTCTTGAAATCACAATAATCAATCTCACATTTTTGTCCATTTTTCAATGATCGCAAAAAGAAATGCACGCAATAATTTCTGAATTTACAGTACGGTATACATGGTATTTGAAATACATTATTTTCGCTTCAGGTAAAGAAATAAAAGGGTCTTGTATAAAGATGGCAGCCAACGGATCAGAGAAATCTAAAGACTTCCTGAATAGACTAGCTGAGTTAAAAAAGAGATCATATGAAGTAAAATTTGACCTTGATGGAAGTGATTATACAGCCGTTGAAAATATTGGTATTGGGGCATATGGAGTCGTTTGCTCTGCCATTCATAAAAAATCCCAGGATCGTGTTGCTATTAAAAAAATTCATAAAGCATTTGAATTTGAAAAAATTGCTACAAGAACATACAGAGAAATAAAAATATTAAAACATTTTAAACATGATAATATTATATCAATTCGAGATATTCTTAAACCTAAAGGCTCTGTGACGGAATTTATGGATATTTATATTGTGTTAGATTTAATGGAGAGTGATCTGCATAGAATAATTTATTCCAAACAAGAATTAACCGAAGAACATGTCCGTTACTTTTTATATCAGTTGTTACGAGGGTTAAAATATATTCATTCTGCAAAAGTTATACATAGGGATTTAAAACCAAGTAATTTATTGGTAAATGAAGACTGTCAATTGAAGATAGGTGATTTTGGTGAGTTTATCGATATCATGTACTGTGGATTTATTAATATTTTCGTTGGATCATGTGGATACCAATTTTCATGGATTTCGTGGAAACAGGGAAACCACGAATTTAAATGTCCAACAAATTACAAATTTTCTAAAGGAATGTCTGCAGACTTTGCCAAAACCACTAAAATTAAATATCCATGAATATCATGAATATGCAAGTTTTCCTCAAACAATGAAAATTGGTATCCACAAAAACAAATAAATCCACAGTATATAATCAAGGTATACCTACACATGAATGACAAGAGAACATTTGTATAAATCTAGATATTGAAAATGTTTCATAGGTATATTTTCTAAAAGTTTATCCTCTAAACTCTTAAACTGAACACATACAATTAAGAATGGAAATGGGGAATGTGTCAAAGAGAATGATGAGACAACAACACGACCAAAGAACAGAAAACAGCCCAAGACCAACAATGGGTCTTCAACAAAACAATAAAATTCTGCACCTGGAGGTGTTCTTCAGTTGACCCCTAAACTAAAATGTGTACTACATGTACATGTTATAAATGTACGTAGTTCAGTGAAAATAAATGTAAAAAAAAAGTCCAAAACATGTAAATGAACTAAACTTAAAAGACATTCAAGACTAGCAAAGGCCGGAGGATCCTGACTTTTGACACTTATATATATGTTAATTTCTATTCTAGGTATGGCTCGAGGTTTATTGTCGAACCCAGAAGAACCAAACCATTACATGACACAGTATGTGGCTACTCGATGGTACCGAGCCCCCGAGATCATGTTGTCCATGGTGGAGTATTCATCGGGAGTAGACATGTGGTCTGTCGGGTGTATATTTGCTGAAATGCTCGGAAGAAAACATCTTTTCCCAGGTATAGTTAGGATAAGAAATTGAAAGAACTTGATTGATTTGTGGTGTTTAACTTTGCTTTCAGATCGTTTTTTTTTTTTCGTGGGCGGTTAGATTTTTACTGATGATGGAAGCAGGATGCCTTGATTTCCTGTAGAAACCATGACATTTGACATGAAAACTGACAGCCTTTGTCAATAAGATTGGAGTCTATCATGCCTGTCTAGCGGGGGGTTCAACTGACAATCTCCGTGTTAGCAGGCTAGTGTTACTGTAGCATGTCTAGTTCAACAACTTACACCACTTGGTTCAAAAGGCTCGTTAGAATTTGATACAAAATGAATGGAAGAAAATATGGGTACTGGTATATGCAAAAAATTCAACAGCATAATACTGTACATGTACAATCTTTATATATATAAAAAAAGACAAAAAATAATCTGACAATATGTATAAACATTTGCTTCGTTCAAAATAACCATGATGGTATTATATACATGACAGACATACATGTATTGTGAATAAATATTGAATCTACTGTAAATTCAGAAGTGTTTAAGTGTATAAATCTCTGTGAAATTATACCACAAGTTTCCATACTACAAAGGGATGGTTATAGGGGGTAATGGATCAAATCATTAAGCAATTAGGGGCAAAAAATGGGGGGAAACAAGGGTGTTTCTGGTTAAAGGATAATTTAGACAATTTAAAAATAGTGTAAGGGAGGTAATCCAATTCCAATTAAAATTTAAAGAATACTATTACATGTATATATGTCTGATTACTTGATTACCTCCCTTACACTGCTTGAAAATTATGTTAAAGGAAGTGATAATTGTAGCTGTGAGATGTGTAGCTGTTAAGTTATTTCTAGAAGTTACTGTTTAATCAAAATATTAATTTTAACCATGACTAAGTTATTTTAAATTTTAATACTTTGTGATGTATTGAAATGAGTAGCTCAGGGACTAAACTTGGGAATTCCAAGCTAGGAGCCCAGACCAGATATTTTATGATTAGTTTCTATATGTTCAACTGAAATTTAGCAGAAAGTTTAGGGGCCCAGCTCAAAATCTAGGAGCCATGGGCGACTGGGCCCCCTTTAAGTTTTGTCCCTGTAATAGCTATTGTTGCCAACTTAATTAGAAATTTGAAATGAGATTATTTTTGGAATAAGGGATTGGGGAGGTGAAAAAAAATGGGGCAGTCAGGGGTACTACTTGTACAAGTGATTTTTATTTACTTGAAGAAGTAAAAAAAAATATACACATATAAGTGAATTAATAATGTTTAAAAAATCTCCCTTTAAAGTCATAAGAAACCTCAAGTCAAACAAAAATAATGCATATGTCTTTTATAACTCAATGGATAGTTTTCATTATAAAACTTATGTACATATACTTTTTTTCTGAAGAAAATTCTTTAATTTATTCATATTTAGAAGAAGTATACTTTATTTGAATTGCTTCCTTCCAGCAAGCAATTCCCCCGACATATTTTCCATATGCAAGGTGACCTCAGTGTGACCCATCTCGTAAAAATCCGGTGACCACAATACGCATGGATGTCCTTAAAATAAACTATTATCTGTATTTACATGTTAAACACGTGCTCAATTTTCATGCTTTTTTGTTTATTTTTCGTCAATTGTTGACAAACAGGTGACAATCGTTAAACCTCGGCTTCAAAACACGAACTTTAATTACCTGCCATATTTTCACAACAACACTGACCGTTTGAAAAAAAAATTGACGATTATACGAAATTTACACGAAAAAAAATGATAAATTCGAGTACAGAAGACTAAGGCCGTGTTCACATTGACCTAAACTCGGTGTTGTGTTAGTGTAACTCACACATAAACTAAACATAATTACGTTCTCATTGATAAAACTCAATGTTTACATGTAGTGTAAATCATGTTTTGTCTATATGCAGTCGATAGTCGATGTAGGCCTTGTGTAGGTTAAGTGTACACTAAACTAGGCATTCAGAACTTTAATTTTCCCATGTATATTTAAAAAAGAAGCGTTTTTTATATAAAATTGATACTAATAACACTTATTAATAAAGTTCTTTGAAGAAATATTTGTCTAAACATGATATATCTATTTGTTATAATTTTTTTTACCTAGCCTTATTAACCCCTTATCAAGACAAACAAGACTCATCCATAATCAATGCCAAACACATAATTCATTTGAAAAGGTCTTCCCGAATCGACTGGACGTACAAACTGACAGAAATATTTGCCACTGGTCTTTACTCAAATAAAGATTCACTCATAAATGCATTACTGAAAAAGGGTGAGGTTTATTGTTTGTTTGTGTAGAATCTCAGATCCGATTAAAATACAATTAGAAATAAAAAAAAATATCACCCTCTCTTTTTGCCAAAAAAAAAAACAAACTTGTAGAAACAATACCATTTGAAACAAACAGAAAAGATAGAAATGTAGTGATCCTTTAACATCGCAATTCTTTTTCTTTGTCTATAAGCACGCTGATGCAGCCTACATTTTTAATGCGTAGTCGATACATCTTTAAACTACTGCAAATTATTCAAAATGACTTTCTTAAAGGAGCAACCACTTTACTTTAAAAAAAAAAGGGGGGGTCTGAGTTTTTTTTTCTCGCGCAAAAGTTAATATTCAATTTTTTCGATGGTACCAATTCAATATTTAACACTATAATGTATGGGGAAACTTCGGATTCCGACTATTTTTTCATTCTAATCATCTGTATGACCAGATTTTTTTTCAATCAAATTGTGGAAAAATCCAACCAACCCCCCCTTTTTAAAAAAAAAAGTCAAATGGTCGTTCCCTTAATACTGCTAGAAAAGTTGTTCTAAAATTTGAGTTCGGTTCTACATAATGAACATTTAAATGACATATAGTTTACAAGTGTGAACACATCTTATGTACAGGTAACTAAACAAGCTGTATAGATGTGGACAAATCTAATGTGAAACTAGTGTAGATTACATTAAACCAAATGTAAACATGTTTACTGTACACGGCGTTTGGTGTGAACACGGCCTAAGTTTATGATGTTTGTATGCGTTGGTTCAAGAATTGGAAGAACATTATTTTTCACCGGTCACTCGTTTCTTATGACTTTAACTTTCTCAAAAATTAACTTGTATAAGTAAATTTTTCTTACAATCCTACAAATATTCTCAAGTTTTGAGATGTAAAATCAGGGCTTTTATGATTTTTCGCAGGTTAGCTCATATTTTTTAATTGACAGACAAATTGGACTTTTATTGCCCATGAAATTACACTTAGATGTTAAGTAAAGACATCTGCAAAGGGCAGATAACTTAAATTTACATTAGAGCAAAGAAGTCCTCAGAATTCATTAAAAGAAGATAGGATGACTTATTTACTTATACAAGTAAAAAAAAAATCGGAATGTCTAAGGGACATAACTCAGCCAATTTTTTTTTTACCTATACAAGTAAATAAAATTCACTTGTATAATGGCTTACAAATTTACTTATATAAGTATATTAATATTACTTCTTCAAGTAATTAAAAATAACTTGTACAAGTAGTACCCCTGACTGTGGGGAGGGGTGAGGTGTAAACATTTTCTCATTTCAGATTTTTTTTTTACAGTTTATTAGACCACACCCATTCTGTGTCAGAAACCTTTGCTGTGTCAACTATTTTATCACAATCCAAATTCAGAGCTGTATCGAGCTTGAATGTTGTGTACATACTTGCCCCAACTGTTCAAGGTTCGACCTCTGTGGTCATATAAAGCTGCTCCCTGTGGAGCATTCTGTTGTGAAATAGTTTTATAATACAACAAAATGTATTAGTGTGTTATCTTCTTTTTTAGGAAAAGATTACATACAGCAGATAAGATATATTATAGGTGTTCTAGGATCACCATCGCAAGCCGTCATGGATTTATGTAACTCAGATCTAATCAAAAACTTTGTAAAGCGTAAGTATCAACAATGATTGCACTCTTCACAATCATGACAATGTGCATAAAAGTACACTTAAATCATGTATATCAAGTATACATTTGTATTCATTTCTGGTGCTCCTCCTATTTTTTGTAAGTCACCAGACACTTAATTGTATCAGTGTTTCCAGCTAGCCTGTTTTCAGAGGGCGCGGCGCCCGCCCTTTCCCGAGTGGCGCCCTGGGCCCTTTTTACAGTTTCCAGGGCGCCCTGCCTTTTTTGAAGAAGGATTGTATATTAATTTGTTCGTATTGATATGATACGCTAATTACTAAATTTTACCTGGGGAAAGTTGATTATTTTGTTTACGACCCCAAGCTAATCAACGGTTACAACTGGTGTCATAATCTGTTGTTATAGGTAATCCGTTTATCGGATGGATCATTAATGATCATTCAAATAGAATCCGTAAGTCGCAATTATATTTGAAGAAATGTGCATACAACAACTTGGGCACAATTTGCGATGTTTACCGTAGTTTCATGGAGGAAACGTAATGACAGAAAGTTGAAAACCATTATAAACTCGTTGAAGACATTGTTTTACTTGTTTTCCGTGAAATAAATAGAAAATTCAGACGTATTTGTCATTGACTGCCTTCATTTTTTATACGAAAATAACAAAATTGGCCGCCATATTGTGATCCTATTTACATCATATTTACGTACTGTTTATAATCCTCCAAAGAAGGAGCACACCCGAATAAAGAAAGATAAATCAATCTGATTTTTCTCCTAGCATTGAGTAACCCATTTACATATTCTAAAATATGTCTACATACTTCTTGCTTAAGAATATATATGTTTAGGTATTTATTTTGAGTTATGGGAAAAGTTAAAGAGGGTCTTAGTAGCAGTGTTGGTAGGGGACCTTGGTTATCTTTTTCTGTATTCTTTATTTTTGATACAATTTTCACTGTTGCTATATATCCTAAAATTGTGCATTTACTGAGCACAGCTGTTTTGTGCTGTATTACCATGAAGCACAGCAGGGGTAGAAAGGTGAAACTTGTAAAATGTGGCAGACCATAGAAACAGAATGAAACAGGTGACCTTTCAAATTAAAACATACTGCATATAAAGTTCAACTGTGCCAAGCAATAATCAAAAAACTTGTGTGACAAGCTGCTTGACAAGTTTTTCAGCCTAAAAAGTAGAAAGATAGAGTTCTATATGTTGTTCTTGTATAACCTGTGATTCAACGAATAAACACAATGTTTGATTAATATCTTTTATTAAAATATGCCCTTTTCATATTATCATATCGCGAGTTAAATGCCCTTTTTCAGGATTGGCACCCTGTCCTTTTGAAATCCTAGCTGGAACACTGTGTATACAATATAAAAAAAGAAGATGGTTTGATGGCCAATGAGACAACTCTCCACAAGAGACCAAAATGACACAGAAATTTACAACAAGACAGTTGAAAAAGTCTGTTTGTTAATAAAAATTTAATATGACAATTCAAATCAAACCACTTCTCATGAAATTTGATACATAATTTAATATGTTAAACATGTTAAATAGAATTTATTGAAAGAAAGCCCTCTTTTCAAATTGGATGTTTTTTGTCATACATGGACCTTTTTACCATGTTTACATGGAAAATTTCACATTTTTATTCAAATATTACATTTTTCATTTTTAGCATACCATTTTTTGACCTCCCAACCCCCAAAAAAGTAGTTTGGCCAAAAATGATTACAATACACCAGAAATCCCATTATGACAATTGTGAGAAATTCCACACTGATTTGTGGATTTATTTATTTTTCGTGAAATATATTTTCACTGATCAATAGAGGATAACATTTCTGGTATTGCCAAAATATCCATTCAAGCCAATAGAAAATAAAATTGAGAATGGAAATTGGAATACGTAAAAAAGACAACAACTCAACCAAAGAGACCAAAAACCGCCCCAGGCCACCAATGGGTCTTCAACACATCATGCACTTTATTGAACATTTGAATCCTTGCTTTACCTATACCCACAAATATCCATGAGTTAATAGGCATCTTATGACTAATAATGAATCCACAGTATGATAATAATGGTTTTGTATTTTAGAACTTGGTAAAAGAGAAGGTATTGCATGGACAACTCTGTTTCCAAAAGCAAGTCGTAAAGCAATAAACTTATTGAGTCGAATATTAGTGCTGCACCCTGGTGAGAGAATAACTGTGGAGGAGGCTTTAAAACATCATTATTTCTCAAAATACCATGACCCGGATGATGAACCTGTATGTGTTCCAGCATTTAATTTTGAATTTGAAAATCAGGTATGTACATCACATTCATGTTGCATTGTGTTACTTTTATCATGTTTATGAATTGCCCTTCTTTTAAAGGTCAAATTTGGATACAAAAAAATCTAAAAAAGATAGATGTGTACAATTGTGCCTGCAAAAAAAAAAGAACATTACTTTTCTTTTTTTGGCTCACCTGGCCTAAAAGGCCAAGTGAGCTTTTCCCATCACTTGGCGTTCGTCGTCTGTCGTCCGTCATCGTTAACTTTTACAAAAATCTTCTCCTCTGAAACAACTGGGCCAAATTAAACCAAACTTGGCCACAATCATCATTGGTGTATCTAGTTTAAAATTTGTGTTTTTTGACCCGGCCAACCAATCAAGATGGCCGCCATGGCTAAAAATAGAACATAGGGGTAAAATGCAGTTTTTGGCTTATAACTCAAAAACCAAAGCATTTAGAGCAAATCTGACATGGGGTAAAATTGTTTATCAGGTCAAGATCTATCTACCCTGAAATTTTCAGATGAATCAGACAACCCATTGTTCGGGTTGCTGCCCCTAAATTGGTAATTTTAAGGAAATTTTACTGTTTTTGGTTAATATCTTGAATATTATTATAGATGGAGATAAACTGTAAACAGCAATAATGTTCAGCAAAGTAAGATTTACAAATAAGTCAACATGACCAAAATGGTCAGTTGACCCCTTTAGGAGTTATTGCCCTTTATAGTCAATTTTTAACCATTTTTCGTAAATCTCCATGATCTTTTACAAAAATCTTCTCCTCTGAAACTACTGGGCCAAATTAAACCAAAGTTGGCCACAATCATCATTTATGTATCTAGTTTAAAATTTGTGTTTTTTTACCAGGATGGCCGCCATGGCTAAAAATAGAACATAGGGGTAAAATGCAGTTTTTGGCTTATAACTCAAAAACCAAAGCATTTAGAGCAAATTTGACATGGGGTAAAATTGTTTATCTGGTCAAGATCTATCTGCCCTGAAATTTTTAGATGAATCGGACAACTCGTTGTTAGGTTGCTGCCCCTAAATTGGTAATTTTAAGGAAATTTTGCTGTTTTGGGTTATTATCTTGAATATTATTGTAGATAGAGATAAACTGTAAACAGCAATAATGTACAGCAATTTAAGACTCAAAAATAAGTCAAAATGACCAAAATGGTCAATTGACCCCCTAAGAAGTTATTGTCCTTTATAATCAATTTTTAACAATTTTCATAAAATTTGTAAATTTTTACTAACATTTTCCACTGAAACTACAAGGACAAGTTTATTATAGATAGAGATAATTGTAAGCAGCAAGAATGTTCAGTAAAGTAAGATGTACAAACACATCACAATCACCTAAACACAATTTTGTCATGAACTGTCTGCTTCCTTTGTTTAATTCACATATACCAAGGTGAGCGACACAGGCTCTTTAGAGCCTCTATTTTTATAGATTAGACTGTTGTTCTCGTTTGAATGGTTTTACACTAATCATTTTGGGGCCCTTTATAGCTTGCTGTTCGGGTTGAGCCAAGGCTCCGTGTTGAAGACTGTACTTTGACCTATAATTTTTTACTTTCACAATTTGTGACTTGGATGGAGAGTAATCTCATTGGCACTCATACCACATCTTCTTTATCTAGTAGCAGCTTTTACTTTAATTTGCAAGGTATTTGTTTGTTTGATGATGTTAAGCACAATTTTTCAAAACTCTGTTTAACCTGATGGCTATCAGATTAACAGTAAATAAGATTGCTTTGAGTAAACCACATACTTGTGTTAGAACCTTTAAAACTAAAAAAACTTTATGAAAGTTCACAATTAAATATTTTTTCAATAAATTATTTTGGTGACCAGTGTTGGGTAAAACATCAGAACTATGTTGATCGTTTGGAGTGATAAAAGGTATATTAACAAAATTAATAAAGTCTAAGGAAAATTTTAGACTTTTGTAATCAAAATTTAATACAAAATCAAAAGCTTAACCACATCAAACAAATTTATAACAACATGAACAACTATCATATCCTTGACTTGGTACAGGCATTTTCTTATGAAGAAAATGGTGGACTTAAAAAGCACCAATTTATGACCCAATGATACAATATCTATGGTTTATACAAAGTGAATAACTGAACCCACAGAATGATTTTTTTTTGTAGCAATTAAATTTAGAACAGTTAAGAGATATGATATATACAGAGAGTATGGAATATCATCAGCCTAAAACATTCAATGCATTTCTTCGTCCAGCCCCAAAGGAACCTTCTGTATCCAAGGCAACGGTAACCACAGAACAGGTTGTACCTGAATCAAGCAAGGTCAAAGTTGAAGTAGGCAATCTGGAACCAAGGTCATTAACTGATGTAGAAATGCATAGTGCAAAAGTTGAAGACTCCAAAAAGGAAACTATTCATACAGTTGATTCTCAGAAAGTGAAAGAAGCTACAAAACCTGAGGTCAAGGGTCAAGAAGGTCATACAGTTTCCTCCAACACAAAAGAATTAATAAAAGCAGCCTTGATGAATGCTAATCTGAGAAAACAAAGACAAGGTAGGTCATTATAATTCATCTCTTCAAAACAGTTGCAAAATGAAATAATATTAATGTGAAAAAATTAGATTTGAAATATAATATCAAAACACCTTTGATTTCGCTATTTGGAAATCTGTCCCAGTTGCCAAGAGAATCTGTCCCACTTGAACTATTGACGTCACACAGTAGTCGCTTTTCCATTAAATTTTTTTCCATTGTGGCGTCAGATATTTTGTATTATGAGGTCATAGTTTTACTGGAACCTTTGTGATGTCCAATCATGGTGGACAACTAGCGATAAGGTGTATGAGACCACTAGCAAAATGACAACATATAATAGAAAAATATGTGTTAAGATCAAACCTTCAAAAAAAGGACGAGTATCTATAGAAAAATATGTCTTAAGATCAAACCTTCAAAAAAAGGATGAGTATCTATAGAAAAATATGTCTTAAGATCACACCTTCAACAGATCTAGAAGGACGAGTATCTATTGAAAAATATGTCTTAAGATCAAACCTTCAACAAAAGGACGAGTATCTATAGAAATTTTTGTCTTAAGATCAAACCTTCAAAAAAAGGATGAGTATCTATAGAAAAATATGTCTTAAGATCACACCTTCAACAGATCTAGAAGGACGAGTATCTATTGAAAAATATGTCTTAAGATCAAACCTTCAACAAAAGGACGAGTATCTATAGAAATTTTTGTCTTAAGATCAAACCTTCAACAAAAGGACAAGTATCTATAGAAAAATATGTCTTAAGATCAAACCTTCAACAGATCTAGAAGAACAAGTGTTTATAGAAAAAAAAATGTCTTAAAGTTCAAACCTTTAACAAAAGAACAAGTATCTATTGAAAAATATGTCTTCAACAGTTCTAGAAGGACATGTATTTATAGAAAAAATGTCTTAAGATTAACCTGTCAACAGAAGGACAGGTATCTATATATACCACTAGACTAAAAATTGTTTGCTTGATTTTCTTAAACTATTTAAATTTTACACTTTGTGTATGTCAGATTTTCTTAAGCTATTCGACTTTTACACTGCAGAATCTTTAAACGAAGAGAACAATAAAAACAAGCCAATTACAGCTGCTCAGAGACAAAGAGAAAGAGAAGAAAAAAGGAGAAAGAAGAAAGAGAAATCATTGGAAAAAATGAAGAAGAAAAAAGGTCCCAAAGGTATGAAATGCTGTAATCATGGTAATAATCATTTGATAATTGACAATCTATAAATTTCTTTGCAGATTTTTGAATTCAAACTTTTAGGCAGACAATATTTTACTTTACAAAAATACAAAGGAAGTAAAATGAATATTTAACAAGTATGATATCTTCCTAGTAATCATAGTATTTTAAGGAATACAAAAATTTTAATACTATAGTCGTGATTTTCTTTTCTGTCATAATTGGTAGACGAAGACAGCATCAGGATTCCAAAATGTGCACGGAAACTTTGAAAGAGCTGTTGACCCTACCACCTTTTGACAACCACTGTATATCTGTTAATAGATAACACAAGTTTTTATCTCAATTTTCTACTAGTCATGAATTTGACATGCAGATACATATATGTATAAGTTGTAACTAAAATATCTTCAGTTATCTCCTCTCACACAAAATTGCTTAATATTTTAAGCATTGAAAAAAGGGACCATGCATTCAAAATATACATGATGTATGGTCTTTTTTTGATAAATATTTGACAATAATACTTATATTCTAAGTATAGGTTCTTAATTGATAAAAATGTGACAATTATACTTTGGAAATATATTTTTCTTGAGAACTAATGTTTTTGGATTAAAATATATTATAATTTGCCACAAGTAAAAAACAGCTTGAATTTCTTTTAAGTCTTGCTCAATTCTTCACTAAGATCTAGAGGATCAAGTTTTGTTGAGTCAAATAAGAAAATCAACCATTTTAAACCTCTAAAAAACATTATCAAGGGGAATAACTCCCAACTCATTACGCCATATTGAACCTAACTATAGGAGATGTATAGTCAATATTATCATAAAAATTTAAATTATTCAATGATAGATATCACCTATCTTGATGAACATGAAGTTAAAGGAAAGTCCAGCTTCTGCTTGTTCTTTTTAAGAAGTATCTGCCAAATGTGAATACAATCTGTGAGGAGAGCACAGTTTGTTCCCGAAAAAATGATGACTTTCTGTTGAAAAATTATGCACATTAAACTTTAAAATAGGTGTAAAAAAAATAAGCATTTTGATGATCAATTTCAGTTTTGCTTAGCTTCAGAATAAATTTATAACAAAATTTGATTTGTCCCTTCATGTTCTGAAAACAAGATATTTGTATCTTTTTTTAAGAAAAGTTCTTTTTATCTGTCTATCTGTCTAAGGTTTAACATAAGAATAAATGTGTAAGGGCCGTTGGTGGAGAATTCTATTACATAAGGGGAGGGACTGACTTAAGCTTTGATTCTATGTACTAACAGATCTTACAAGTAACAAAAACAATGTGTTGTATGAGAAGAATGAGAATCAGCAGGTCAGTAAACAGTTCATCAATGATTAACGACCAATAGGTCATAGGTTAATTGTTAATGACCTCTTAAAAATAAATCTATAAAATAATAATCAAAAACAACTACCATGTCTAAAAGACTTTTTTGGGTCTTTTATAGCTTGCTGTTCAATGTGAACCAAGGCTTCGTGTTGAAGGCCGTACCTTGACCTATAATGGTTTACTTTAAAAGATTGTTATTTGAATGGAGAGTTGTCTCATTGGCACTCATACCACATCTTCCTATATCTATCTTCTAGCTTAGTCATTGAGGCCATGAATGAATCATAGATTCTCACACCCCTCCCCCAGTATTTTCAGAGCAAAAAATTAACAATCTTGACTGATGATTATTTTCTATTATTTTTTTAAGTTGTTATAGGAAAATTTAGGTATTTTTTTTATAATGAATAGCCTAACAGTGTTTAAAAAACAGTTATAACAGATGTACCTTTTAATTTATAATTCAGGAATTGAAAAAGTACATTCATTGTTGACAAATGAAGACAAGGAAATGTTAGAGCGATGGGCAAAGATGCAAAAGAATGTCCAACAGATTGCGCCAAAACCAGACCCAAGTCAGAGTCAAAACAGAAACGAACAAACTATAACAATTATAAACATCCAACAACAGGTAATCACAATACCAAAACAAACTGAACCTAGTAACCAAGGGCAACATACTACTGATGCAACATCTGTTGGAACAAAAACTTTCTCCCAGCATGCATTTGGAATTCAAAACTTATCTGGTCAGAGAGGTTCCCTACCAGTTCAATCTGACTTAAATGAAAGTGAGAAAGTTCAAATTCCACCAGAAAGACGTGAAAGTGACTCAAGTGTTTATCAAATACATAGACAGGAAAATAAACAGAATTTGTTGTCTAATTTACAACAGAAAAATGTGTCTGAATCTACAAAGCAAAGTGAGAATGTTCCAGGATTTTCTACAATAAACATGCAAGATTTGAAATCACTAGGTATTACAAACATGCCATTGCAGGAACCAACTTCATTTACAAATGTTGATGGGTCTTCAGATAAACTTCATACGAGTAGTTCTAATGAAACATTAGAGAATCCTAGTCATAATTTTACTAATAGAAGATCACCTTATTCACAAGGATCTCCTTCGAAGGACTATAGTAATAATGGGTCTCCAGAAAGTTTTACGTCGCAGGGCTCGCCAGAGAATTTCTTAAATACCTCAGATAGTAGTGAACACAGTCAGACAAATTTACATGCTACTAATGTTTCTCAAAATGTTCAACCAGCAGGAATGCAAAATTTTCAGAATTTTTCTCAGAATGCTCAATTTACTAGTCAGAGTAATGAAATAAACTCAAATGCAGGAAATTTGAGTACCAATTTTTCAAATCAAATGACATCTCAGGAACTAATATCTAATCAAACACAAGCAAACGAACAACTGCGTAGTAACCATGGTAACACTTCACAAAATTATATTAGTCAACAAACTAGTGAAGATTTCCCCAATCAACCGTCGAGAGAGATGCAACCAAGTTTTTTCAGCTCATCATATACCGACTCCTTCTTAGGAGGACAGTCCTTCCAAGATACTGGAAGTTTTCAGCCTTATGAAAGCCAACATAGTCATCAAAATAAACTATCAAGACGTGCGTCATCTAACCAAGACTTTTCTGATTTTACATCGTGTCAGTATGATGGTTCAATGTTAAACCAGTTTGCCCAGTCTTTTGAAGAAACAACTAATATTCCACAGCAACAAAACTTTCAAAATTATGACCAAGTCAATAATACCAAATTAAACGATGGATCTTTTTCAGAAATCAGTTCAGGTTTTATGAATCATAATCAAAATTTTCAACAGGATTTTGGCCTACCATCATCTTTTACAACACAATCAGGATTTATACCAAGTTCATCCACCAGCATACCCTTTCAAGGTTATGCGTCAAACCACCCATCCACGGTTACCCAGCCATTACCTTCAAGTCAACTTCCTGTCGGAGACCGAACAATTCCATCCAAACAGCCAGCCCTACAAATCAATACAAACATGCCACCTGATCTTATTACTGTCTTATCAAAACAGTTCTCGAAATCCCAAGTGGAGGATCCCTGTCCCCCAGTTTTAGCCTTGACCCCTAGAGGTACTGGGGCAGGTTATGGACTAGGAATGGGGATGGATTTAGATTCACTGATTATGGATTCACAGGACACAGAATTGTAAGTTTTTAGATCAAGCCTTTTTATTTTGATTTGTAAACCTTTATGCATGGATTGTTATGAAACATGGATAGAAGCTAATAATTAGAAAATAGCATCTATAGACATGAACATGATGACAGAAAAGTTATATTTTTTTTATATTCTGTATTTTTCTCATAGATCGACTCACTTTTTAAGTTAACATTACACTTCTCACTGAGTCAGACAAGACAGGATACTTTGGAACCTCTTACATATTTTGTTTTTAATGTCTGCATGTGAATATCATGCAATCACTATTACATGAATTAAGGATTGTCAAATTTAATTTATGGCTGCTCTTGTTAAAACAATGTCCTAAAAACTGAAATTATAAATGTCTAAACAACAATAATCTTAATCATTTTAATCAGATTTAACAGCATCATGACGATTTCCTCCTGAGTTATTATCATTGGACTTAGAAAATTCAATCAAATATACATCATTTTTTTTTGTACATGTATTAACCTGTTTTTATCACTTTTTTTCGTCATCATGGTCATGCTTGAACATGTTGAAGACATGGAAGATATTGTTTGATAATTGGTTTATAGTTTTATCATGACAAGGAACAGATCAAGTTTGAATTATGTTCAATCTGATGATTTTATGCAGATTATGGTCCCATGGGAAATTTTCTCCAAAAAAAAGAAAAAAGTTTTCCTCCATTTTTTTCGTCATGTTTGAACATTTTTACTCAATATTTGTTATATTGTTTACACCATGACACATTATAGATCAAGTCAGCATTTTGTTATAGTACTACAATGCATTTTTAACCAGTAGGGGATTATTTATTGCCTAGCAATACTCTCAGAAATCTTGTTTTTATATAAGCATGTTATAACTTCCATTCTTGTAACTTTATCTTTGTACTTTTCAGAGGCAGAGCCGAGCCGTCACCATTGTCATCATCTTTGTTAACCGATTGGATGGATGTCACGGGAGATCTAAATATAGACATGGATGCGCTAGAACAAGAACTAAGTTTACAGTCGCCCATGACATTGTCTTATAGTGATCTCTCTATGTACCCATCATGATATAGTTCTATAAATAGATGTGGATGCATTATAAAATGAACAAGTTGAGAACTTAGCTTACATTCGCCCATGACATTGTCTTACAGACCTCTCTCTATGTACCCATCATGATGTATAGTTCTATAAATAGATGTGAACTTTAGAGTAGAAACAATATTGATTAGGTTCCAGTTTTAAAAGGGGGGTATGATAACAGATGAGGAGAACTATAATGGCCATTTCACAATTATATTTATGAAAAATTAATATAGCGTAAGCAATGCTTGTTTGCCAATTTGCACAAAGCATAGTGAAAAATTAACTTCAAGATCAATTATTTGGTAATAATATGTAATTGCAAACAATAACCCTTTGTCACCTGAATTAATTACTTTATTTACACAGGGGTCACTAAATGCTTCTGTTTGATGCCTTTTAAAGAGTGTATGTGTAAGAATGTCAAAGGAAAATAAGATGTTTTTACAGTCTTTTTACAGTTTTATATCAGTAAGAAAGCGTTAATAAAGTAGCAAATGGTAAATTATGTAAGTGGTTTACAATAAAGTAGAGAATGCATGGTGAATTGTGTTTGATGAAATGGTGAATGCAGTGGAGAATGGTAAATTATGTAAATGATGATTGGTGAAAGATGCCATAAATTATTTAAATCAGGAATATTGTAGGATGAAGTGGAGAATGGTAGATTATGTATTGTAAAATTGGGTTTACTACCTGTTAAACTTATAAATACTATGTTTTTTAATTTAGAAAAATATTGAAATTTCTAATTGCACTTTTCCTGTATATGAATTGATTCATTGGTAATTTGAAGAGTGCAATATCATTGTATGGTTCAGATGGGAAAGCTGAATGGTGTATGGTGAATTGGGTAGTGTGTTGTGTAATCAGTAATGGTGAATGGTGTCAGTGGGAAGTTTACACAAATCAAGAACTGTATTTTAAGACATATCTTAAGACATGACATCTGTGATAAAAGTTATAAAACGAGTGCAGGTTATAGTGATAGCAGCATTGTTTGGAGAAATTATTTATTTAGTTAGCTATAGATACATGATTGTATATTTGATTCTTTGTTCTGTTTACTGTATGAACAAAATAAAGATATAAACATTTATGTGTTGTTGTTTATTAGTTTAAAAAAAATCAGATGTGGTGGTATGAGGGTGGGGATAGGGATTTACAGAATAGAGAATAAAAACTAAGGGAAAAAAAGTACAAAAATGAGATTAATGCAGTGCACAAATATAAAAAATATTGAAAAATGGGTAAAAAAATAAAGAATATAGAAATGAAAGACCCCCTATCCAGACACTCTGGTATGACAGGGTACCCGTGGAAGTTCCTATTGTTTGTGGAAAGTACGTCCTACGAGCATAAAAATACGATGTCAATCAAGAAATCAAGTATCTTAATGTCAGGGTCAGAGATTTTGTTATTAAAATCTTAAATTTAATTATATGTTGATATAAAAGGACTCTGGAATTAAATTTAATTAATGTAGGTTTTACTGTAGGACTATGTACATTGTCATTCAGTACTGTGTACACTGTGTACATTGTCATTCAATACTGTGCACTGTGCACACTATGTACATTGTCATTCAATACTGTGCACACTGTGTACATTGTCATTCAATACTGTGCACTGTGCACACTATGTACATTGTCATTCAATACTGTGCACACTGTGTACATTGTCATTCAGTACAGTGTACACTGTAGACTTTTCCTTAAATCATCTATGATACTGCTGGACCAAATATTACCAAACTAAAACTTAAATGCTTCTCCAGTAATTTTATTTAAATCTACAGATTTTGGCTGTTATTTGAAAAAAAAGCAGGCTATGCAAAATAACAATTTTTAAATTGATCAGCAGGTCAAATGCTATCAACTCTGAAAATTTCAGGAAAATTGGTCAATCCATTTCCTGAATTGTTCAATCATTTCAATATCCAGACCACATGTTTGGTTATTTCCTTAAAAACTATTATAGATAAAGAGAAACAGTAAAAAAAATAAATTATGGGAAAATTACAAATAAGTTAACTTTACTGAATTGGCAATTGACCGTTTATAGGATTTTCTGTCTTTGTGGGTGATTGTTAACAACTTTTGGCATTTCTTAACAGAACTGTATAAGATATAGAGAGAATCCTGAAAGAATTGAATTGATCAGTAATTTTAATACTACCGCAAAAATTTAAAAATATTTTGGTCGTGTATTGGTATCACGTTGTCTTTAGTTTCCGCACAATAACTTTAGTATAAGTAAATAGAAATGTATGAAATTCAAACACAAGGTTTATGACCATAAAAGGAAGGTTGGGATTGGTTTTGGGAGTTTTGTTTCCAACAGTTTAGGAATTCGAGAACAAAAGGGTCCAAAATAAAACTTTGTTTGATTTCATTAAAAATTGAATTATTGGGTTTTTTTTTTATTCCGAATATAACCATGTATTTTGATTCTTAATTTTTGGTCCTGTTTTCAAGTTGGTGTACATTAAGGTCCAAAGGGTCCAAAATTAAACTTAGTTTGATTTTAACAAAAATTTAATTCTTGGGGTTCTTTGATATGCTGAATCTAAACATGTACTTAGATTTTTGATTATGGGCCAAGTTTTCAAGTTGGTCAAATCAGGGTCCAAAATTAAACTTTGTTTGATTTCAACAAAAAATGAGTATATGGGGTTCTTTGATATGCCGAATCTAACCATGTATTTAGATTTTTGATATTTGTCCCCTTTTATCAAAATTGGTCCACATTGAGTTCTAAAGGGTCCAAAATTGAACTCTATTTGATTTCATCAAAAATTGAATTCTTGGGGTTCTTTGATATGCTGAATCTAACCATATATTTAGATTTTGGATATTGGACCATAATAGGTAAATGTCCAATTTAATTTTTTTGAGTTCTTAGACCACATTCATTCTGTGTCGACTATTTAATCACAATCCAAATTCAGAGCTGTATCAGGCTTGAATGTTGTGTCCATACTTGCCCAACTGTTCAGGGTTCGACCTCTGTTGTTGTATCAAGATGCGCCCTGCGGAGCATCGTTTTTTTTTAGTTTTTTTTTACAAAAAAAAGTCAACATAAAAAAATAATTGATTTATTACCCAGTTTTTACGAAGCTATAATAGAGAGAAACTGAATTGCATAATTATACAGACTGTGCCAACTTTTCACCTGACTTTGACCTCATTTTATGGATCAGTGAACAAAGTTATGTTTTTTATGGTCACGTCCTTGACTCAGAAACTACAATCAACTGGTCTACTTCACTTGGTGTATGGAATTATTTGAAAGTGTGTATGTCTTACTGACAGGAGTCAACTGACCTTGACCTTATTTTTATGGTTCAGTGGTTAAAGTTAAATTTTGGTCTGGTTTTTTTTCTAATATTGTATGCATGCAATATGTTATATATAATTGGGGTATGTTAATATTTTACGATGCACATGTCAGTCTGGTAGGATTTATTTCACTTTGACCTCATTTTCACTTTCAATATTAGTTTATAATGGATTTGGAGTACATGGTTCAGTAGCTTTCAACTGTCAATTATTTTTGGCTGCTTCAAATTTATTGTATATTGTAAAATTCTTAATTATTAAACCCTGTACGAGGTTTCAGATTTTCATATTAAACGTCCCAATTCCTTCCAGAAGGGGCTGCGTATATACATGTATATGTCAGTGTGTAAAGTTGTAATGTTGTAAAAATTATAATTTGTACAGATTTTTTGTACAAGTTAAAAGTGTTTTATGAACTGCTTAACACAAATGGATGACGCAAGAACACAGTCTTTTGTTTTGCATATTTCTGTTATATTTTCAAAACTACATGACACGTATAGATTATTACATGGTATTTTTCATATCAGACCCTTTTATGATATCAGCCCAAGAGCCGCAGGCTCGAGGGCTAATATCATGAAAGAGGGCCTACAAAAGGTCTGATATGAAAAATAACATGTAATTATCTTTTTATCATTTAGCAGAAGAAATACAGACAAGAACTATTAAAATTTAATTGTGTTTGTCTTTGCACTTTCAGATAATATTTACAGACAACCAGGTCTTCAATAATATTGTCACCTCATTTATGTCTTTCAAAACATGTTTAACTTAATTCATTTTTGCTCCTCAACCATTTTGTGAAAAGTCTTATCACTTGCCGTATTCCGCGTTCTGTTGTCGTTTTCAAACAAATTTTCGGAAATGCACGAAGTTGCATGTGATAAACGTCACGGAAATTAACGGAAAGGCATGTGAAAGCAGTCATTAAAGGTACCTTTATCAGCCCGCTATGGAAATTCTCAGGAATCTGGTCAATAAACCTAATAATCCTTTCATAGCCTTTTGATATTTTCAAATGTTATTGAACTGTAAAATTTAGTTTATAAGATATCTTATATAGTTTATCAGATATCTTATATAATTGTCTTTATAAGATATCTCATAAACTATATAAAATATCTTATAAACTATATGAGATATCTTATAAACAATATAAGATATCTGATAAACTATATAAGATATCTTATAAATTATATAAGATATCTTATATAAAAATTGTTTATAAGATATCTCATATACTTTATAAGATATCGTATAAACTTTAGAAGATATATTATAAAGTATATAAGATATCATATAAACTTTATGAGATATCTTATATAACATTAAAGATATCTTATATAACATTAAAGATGTCTCATATAACATTAAAGATATCTTATATAATATATGAGATATCTTATAAAAATGAAATTATATAAGATATCTTATATATTTTAAAAAGGAGATATATCTTATATATTATAGGAGATATCTTGAAATTCAAATAAATAGTAAAACGGCTTGCCATATGTTCCTCTCAGTGAGACTGAATAATCAATCAGAAGAGACAGAGGAGATAACACATCAATTGGCTACTAAATTAAAAATGTCTCTGGCGCAACTTCATGGATTGATCAACCGGACACGAGGGATAGGGCTGCTCTAGATCCTGAACACGAAGATAAGGATTTTGTTTCAGGGTATTCCTATTTTCCCTCGTTCTGGCTAAGAGTTTGAAAGTTCATGGACCATATGGGTTGATGCAGACGATGATGTTGAAGAAAGAGGGATGTACAGCCCAGGTAACCGATACTTGTTTTATTCGCTTAAAAAACAAGGCTTAGAAATGTCTTTGGTAAAAAAATGTTGCTTTAAAAATAAGGCAAAAAGTATTTTTAATGGTAATGACCTAAACCTTGACATTAGCATTAGTTTTCAATTGATACAATTTTGTTAAGTATGTTACATTTTATTTAAGTACACCTATTAATGAAGGGGAACCATTAATATATGATAAACCTTCTTTCCGAATCCGTTTGTAGGATGACAAATATTGATTTCGGTCCTACATTTTTTTTAGTTATCTCTGTCCTGCCTTTTTATTTTTCACTCTGTTGTTCTGTCTTTTTTTATTAGTTTATCTTGATTAATTTTTGCCAAGTTACTCATCTTGCTTTTTTTTACATCAAAACTCCTGTCCTGCCTAATTTTTCAAATTTCATCCATTTCGCATGTTGTCCGATGTTTCATCTCGAGGAGGTCTTGTCTGATGTACTTCCAACTATTCAGATTTTATTTTTGGATTGAAATGATTTTTTTTTAGATTCGCCATAGCAAATTGCTCCAATCTACAAAGAGGTGACAAACCGGTTTATATTTAATGAAACTTACAGGCCCTTTAATTGTTTTACAGTTTGAATAAATTCTTGTCTTAACCCTTCAAAAAAAATGAAATCATAACAATATAACCCCACCAATTTTATTGTAAGCTAAATCTTAAAAAATTAAAAGGAGCAACAATATTTATTGGTTATGTGTACTGTATAACTTGACTAAGTTACTAAAAATAAGAAATGCATATACAAGGTTGATGAAATATTAATATGGGATACAACTGGACGTAAACTTAACCGACATTTTTAGACATGGCTGCTCCACCTGCATACCAAGTTTCATGATTTTAGGTGCCATAGTTCCTAGGACTGAGCACGAAAGCGAAAGCTCACGAGGATGAGGATGCGGACATTGACACCGATGCATACCCAATAGTTCACTACGACTTAGTAAAGGCTTACTAAAACAAAATACTTTTAAAAATACACATCACTTTTTTCCAATAATTCTTAAAACTGATGTCCATGTCAATTTTAAAACAGAACATACATAAATTGTTAGGGGAAACAGGATCCATGAAACACAAAGTATACTCTGATACTAGCATATGCCCTTGTTGGTCAATCAATTTGTCCCAAATTAAGAAAGGGGGAGGGGTCAGTGAAAAAACTGTGAATTTAGTTTGTTATCCTACATTGAATTATTGATGTCGTCCCTAGAGAGGGCATGTTGAGCTGTCGTTTAGACGTTGTTAATGGCTCTTATAATCTTATTCATTAACTGTTTACATACCCATTAACCCCCAATCTTTACACACAACCCCACACACACGAAGGAATACACCTTTGAATTTATTGTATTATAGTTGGAATCAGAGGTATATAATGTCTCTGTTGAAATCAATTAAAATTATTAATTTTTTACCTGAAGTTAATGTTTTCTAGATTTTCCGTCTCTAAAATATCAAAATCAAATCAAATCAAACTAGTTTAAACTAGCATGGGTACTATGGGGGCCTCGGTTGGTCAAAGATGCTCCCGACTTTGACCTGGAGATCAATCTTCTGATATCTCTTCGGTTTGTCTGTTCCCGCCGAGCAGCCCGGTGGTTTTCTCCGAGTACTTCGGCTTCCTCCACCATAATAACAGACCCTGTCCGGTGTCCTAACACTCCTTGTTGATGGGGTGGGGATTGTCCTTGTAAATATTAAAAACATTGTAAATACGTTAGTGACACATCTCCATTAATTCCGATAGGGAGTGTACATGGATTCCACTGTACCCTCGCAGCTCTCGAGGGGTTCTTCGGATATCAGAGAAATCTACAGTACATACATACAGCTGTACATACATACTAACATCAAATACTTTTAATACCATATATATATAAATCAAAAACATGGTCTGTGACAAACATAACATATGTCAAAATATTTTAATCTATAAAAGTTATATTTAGGGCATCTGAGAAAAAAGTGTTTTTCGTCCTCTATCTCATTACAGAATTTGCAGTATCTCTGATCTCTAGGGATCTTGAGATGTCTACCATTTTCTATTAAAAATTAAAATCACAAAAATACTGAATTCAGAGGAAAATCAAACCGGAAAGTCCCTGATCACATGGCAAAATCAAATGACAAAACACACCAAAAACGAATGGACAACAACTGTCATATTAAAAGAGTGTTCGCTTATTCTGAATTTTGTTAGTAGTTTTCTGTCAAAATGGTTATGTTTTAGGTAACATTCTTGTTTCATGGTAATCTTAATATTTTTGTATAGGAAAAATTTATTACTTTCATTTAAGTCCTTTATCTTTTTTCCAATAGATTTGATTTGCTTTTTTCTGTAATTTAATGCTGTACCTGTATTTTGTACAGTTGTTATCATTTCTGGATTAATATCTAATTCTGTTAAAATATTTGATGTTTCCAATCTGATGCAAATATCTACTGTCTCTTTCATTCTTTGCAGAAATCTATCTCGGGTACTGTGGATTCGAGTCATTTTGCTTCTAATGCCAAAAGATGAAGATAACACAGACTCTCATTGGATCATACTTATTCGCGTTTAATTGCGATAGTTTTCATAAAATGAAGAAATAACACGATAGTTTAAGAAAGTAACGCGATAGTTTTACAAAATAACGTGTTAATACTTGAATAAATAATATCGCGTTAATAATGAACGAGTTAGTTTGATAATTTTTCAAATTAATAGCCAAATTGAAATATCGCGATAGTTTTGTATAATAACACGTTAGTTTTTTGGAAACTAACGCGTTAAAATGGAGAAATAACGCGTTACTGTTGTAAAGTAACACGATAGCTAAGTAAAATAACGCTTAAAAAAATAACGCGATAGAATATCCCGTAAAAAACACGAACGGCCACTAGATACAGTGGCAGATTTAGAAATATTCTTAAGATGGGGACTAAGAGGGGTCCAACTCCAGGCACGCTTCGGTGATTGCCTATATGATCAACCAAATATTTCCCCCAAAAGGAAGGGACACAGCCGCCTCGCCCAAACCCTTAAATCCGCCTCAGATATACGGTCCTACACCTAGAAATAATCCTTTGATAGATGCAGAGTTACTGTGGTACTGCATATTAGCCTAAACAGAGATGTGATTTGTTTTATCAATGGATGGGATAAAAAAAATTGAGTTACAATTGCTATATTTGGACGGATTTTCTGCCATTTTGAATATTTTTTTATTTATCGGCCGTTGTTGTCTTATTCTGTTTTTTCTTTCTCGATATATCGCCTTTTTTTTATCACTAGCTTGAGCCTGGTTCAGATATACTCGACAAACGAAGATCATAACGATACTTTAAAGTGTTCTGTTTGTTATTCCTCAGAAATAATACAATTTTAAATGTTAGCGAACAATGGTCACTATGATAGCCATTTATTGTAGTCTTTTGACGAGTAGGTATTGGACACTGGTTTTTATCGTTTATCATAATGATTGTCCACATAACAGATAAGGTGCTAAACGACATCGTAAAAACAGAAGATGTCATTATTTAATTCAAATATGTCCATCAAAGGTCACTTGAAATATGTCGTGTTGACAAATAAACATAAATCACTGAAGACTTCTGCTTATATAAAAGAAAAATAATAGAAAACCTAGCTAGTCTTATATATTTGCCTTTTTTTTTTTAGCTTATTTGTGTGTAAAGCATCTCTTTTATGGTCTTTCTGGTTAGTTATTTAAATAATCACATTTCTACATCGGTGGTCTCATGTACATGTAGTAGTGAACTCAGTGGTGTGTTCAAATCGAACACGGGAGTCCGTGAATGAGGGTCTGAATGGCGATCCGAGCGTCACTCAAAATCTTTTGTAGTCCATGAATTAAACGTGCGTCTGGCGTAGAAACAAAATATTAATCCATCTCTGATAAGTTTATTTACAGAATTAAAAACTCGAATAATGACTAAAAATGCATAATAAAGGAGAAGAAATGATCAGAGTAAATGGTGCTTAAATAAAGAGTTGTTGAAGGATTATGTTTTCAACTAAGCTTGATAATGAAGACAAAATAAGAAAACAAATCTGGTTCATTGGTTTAATAACTTCAATAACTGCAATAGCAAATTTTTAACGTTCTGAGGTTATGGCCCTTGGGGTTGTTTCAAGGAAGCTTCCATTTGATTTTTATGGGGCGGGGTTGGAGGATGAAATTTGAAAAAGGCAGAACAGGAGTTTTGAGGAATATAAATTAATGCAGTATGTAAAATTTTGGCCAAATAAACCCAGGATCACAATTTTTGTACAAAAAGTCAGGGTTAACTAATTAAATAAAGGCGGGACAGAGATTACGACTGAAATTAATGTAGGACACATTTTTTTCATCGGTGGTATATTTTTACTAAACAATTTACTGTTTTGGGTTAAACACTAGTCATGGTTTTGACGACAATTAAGGTCAGTATACGGTGGAGGGGAGGGGTATCATACGTTTTGGCTATAGTAAGTGAACCGAGCAGGTTAAAACCTTCGTGGAGGAACTCAGTCAGAGGCTAATAGTGAACTGTGTATACTTTTCCATCATTTTTATTTACATATCGATTCTATTTCTCACATTTTTGAAATATTTTGTCGTTTTAACCTATCAATTACACTTTTATAATCATTAATCAACAGTCAATTAATAAAAAAATGACTTTAAATGCCTACGGTGCATCTTTTCCAATTATGTATTAATTACATATTATCTTGATTAATGATTTATATCAATCACGAATTTCTATAGTTCAAAACAATTCAAAAATAGAGATATATCATCTTCAGTTATTTGTTCAAAGATACTATATGATGTTTATTAAATATGAATAAAAAAGTCATAAGATTGAAAAGTATTTTTTTTATGTTTTATATATTTTTAGTATAAGCAGTATACGTACATTGTACATACGATGATTAAATACAGGTAGATCATAATATACCTTTGAAAGAAAAATCAGACATAATTTACCCTGATATATATAAGAAGGTGTGGTGTGAGTGCAAATGAGACAATTCTCCATTCAAGTCACAATTTGTAAAAGTTAACCATTATAGACCAAAGTACGACCTTCAACAAGGAGCATTGGCTCACACCGAACATCAAGCTTTAAAGGGCCCCAAAATTTACTCGACAAAGTGTAAAACCCTTCAAACCGGAAAACCAACGGTCTAATCTATATTTAAAAAAAACGATAAACACTTATGAAACACATCAACAAACGACAACCACTGAACATCAGGTTCATAAATATACATTTTGTTTGTTGCTGAAAAAGGAAATGTTAGAAGAAAGTAAAAATATGTCTACACATCAATTTTGAGTCATAAAGACCCCATCAAAGAGGTTTTACGGAAGTTCTTAAATGTTCAGAGATTATTTCTCTTTATACCCGATGCATCAGATTAAAAGTCCTTTTCACACTTGACGTAGCTGCGTATACATAGAGCCTACCGTGCGAGGGCTGTGTAACCAGTCGAGGTTGTTAAAAACTTCCATTATCATATATAGAGAATAATACATGGCAAAATCCGTATCACATGTCGTATCATCCCGAGACATCAATATCAGCCCAAGGGCCTTTAGGCCCGATGGATGATATTGGTCGAGGGTGATACGGCATGTGATACGGATTTTACCATGTATTATACGCTTTATCATATATTTCAACAGAAGAGTATTAAATTATATGAACTGTTTTCTGATCCAAAGCACTGGGTTACCTTCAGTTCTACTTTTGTCTTGTTTAAAAGGCCTTAAAACAACGACTCAATTACTTATCCGAAGCACCTGGGTTACCTTACAATTTGCGTGCTGTTGTTTTAAAAATATTTTATTTATTATTGTATTTATTTGTGTGTAATAGTTGCATTTAGTGTGCCAAAAAATATGAAAACTTGACGTTCGAGACGTCACATACCAAACAATGACGTCATTCAAAAAGATGACCTATACTAAGTATTTTGAGGAAAATTTTTCTTAAGCAAAAAAAACCAAAAAAACTGACTTTATTTAAGGAAAAAAAAAAGTAGGGGTGTGATAAAGGGTATGCGATAAAGGGTAGGGGTGTGAAAAAGGGTATGCGATAAAGGGTGCGCATCAAAGTTGCGCGATATGGATTAAACAGCAGGCTATTTATCAAATATGCAAAACTACTGTATTTACTACTAAACATATGATAAAGCTGCTTATTATCCTGTCCACACAGTCAAACGGACGTCACTCCCGTTTTACTGCGAAATGGCAAAAGTCAAAGTTACCCATTCAAATAAATAAAAAAAAAAAATACTTTTAAAATGTACGTTATAGCTGGGACTATTATACTTATAGACTATTCAAGGTGTCTTAAGCAATGAAGAATAAACAGCTAAATTTACTTGAAGCTAAGATGGAAATGTTAATGAAAAATGACATGTCTTTTGAATCTGTATGCATGGTTTTACATAATTATTTACTTATCTTTAGTTATTTCACTATGATCCGCCATTCCGCATTACTTTTACTTTTTATATATCAAAATATTGTATACAATTTTATTTTTAGATGAAACGAGATTATTTTGATAAATTTACAAATTTGAAATTTATATATACTAATTTCAATCTTGATGTTCTTGCAACTGACTATACACCAACTTGACACCCTAAAATCCCCTCTCCCAGCAGTGATCATAATCATATATCTCATTAATATGCATCCGTCCCGATAACGTTGAAATACTTTCCACTGGATGTTAAACACTTATGACTGTAATCATGATGTATTCTAAATAAACTAGAAACTAATTTAGAATATTTTTTACATTTTCCATTTTGTTATTCGTCTTTTTACAAGCTAGTGAAATTATGTATAAAAGTGATAAAAACAGCGCAAAATGTTATGTAGCTGATCAAATGCAAAGATTAATTTCTGTGCCTATCAAGCATATCCTCTTCATAATTAACAGATTATGAATTGCATGCGTCCGAAGCTCTTTTCTTGAAGTATCTTCATCAGAAACGCTCAAAGCCGAACATCTGAAAGCTAATGCGAAACAGTTGAAGAGTTATATAAACAAAAAGAACTTTAAAAATAATTCCAATTTCCAACCTTTCAAACTGGTCGATCCACTTTAAGATTGAAACTCTATATATTTTTATTTCTTCCTAAATGTACATGAAATTCAGCAACAACAAAAAAACGAAAAACGAAAGTGCGATTATTCAAAAGAGGAAAAGATACTTTACCAAAGGGCAATCAAAACACTATAGAGTAGAAGGAAAACAGAGACAAACTACATGACAAAAACGAAAATCAAGTAACCTAACATCGACAGTTTGATTTCTCAGTTTCGTTTTATTGTTCATATAGTTATAACCTGGGACTAAATATAGTTATATAAATAATACACGAAATAGTTGCCACTGCACATCAAACACCAACAGTTAGTCTTCTACACTACTAAAGGAAGGGATCAATGTCATTGAACCGCAACTCCTCTGGACCATACAGTCAGAAATATTTGTGATATGTAGTATAATTGTAGTGTTTTGTACTCCCTTAATTTATCTTTCAATTGATACAAATGTAGTGTTTTGTACTTCCTTAATTTATCTTTCAATTGATACAAATGTAGTGTTTTGTACTTCCTTAATTTTTATGCAGTTAAGCTGCATTATGCGAGCACCCTCGATTTGTGTTCTACCCAATAAATCCTGAAATACTTGCCATTGTTATTATCTAGCTTGTTACTATGTTATATATAACTAATTGAACACTTTTTTAATACATTTTATTCTGGATTACAAAAAAAATGACCAGAAAAACCTTAAATGATCGTCGATTTATCCAAAAGTTTTAAAGTTACACATAGGAAGTAGTGCTTATTAAAAATCCTTGTGTAGTTCATTATGACTTGTGCTTTTAGCTAAGATGTCAAAGAACAATTGTATGAAATATTTAATCGCCGAAAATTTCTTAAGACAAGCAGTTTAGATTTCCTAAATGACAAAAGTCGTAGGAATATTGTTTGTCATCAATACGTAGTACAACTACGTCAGTAGTCTATTATATAATTCAACTGTTCATGCTGTTGGCGCCAATTTCAAATTAGAAAAAGAAATTTTCGTAGCTTTTCAATTTGGAGGCAGGTGTGCAAATTAGCAGTGGTCCGAGACCTTCCACTTTTGCAAGCGGAATTTCGACTAGGATAGTTGGTTTCTAGCTACGCCCGACGTAGTCGCCTTACATTTGAAAGAAAATAAGAAATTACTTTGCAAACCTTTTCACCATGTTCACCAAAGTCTCCAATTAAACGAGCTAAAAACTTATTTTTATCATTATTATTCATGACGGCGATGTTTATTTTGTTCAACCGCTAGCTTTATACAGAAAATTACCGACAAATATTGTATAAATTCGAGTAAAATCGTATCTGATTGACAAAAACAACATTGTAAACACATAACAATGGCGGCCGTGAAGACAAAATCGGATCCGATTCCGGAAGCGGATAAGGGTAATTCCGGGTTTGACGATCATTTACAAAATAAATCCAAGCAGGTGAAAAAATACATCTATGCATGGTAAATGAATATAAACACTAGTATTGTAAACCAAAAGATATATGTAAAAGAAAGAAACAGCAGAAACATATTTTATTCAAAAACTAAAAATTACTTTTTGATAAATTTTAATTTAAAAATCCAATACAACGTGACAGCTGGGGACAGTATATCTAACAATATACATGTTCATGGTCACAGTCTAAATTTTCTTTATAAATGATAAATCATGATAATGCATGTGAGATGCTTTTAAAGTGTAAACATATTACTGCAATTTCGAGGGGCTATTTGTTTTTTTCTCAATTTTGAAGGGTCAATTAAGGTAGCTGAAAGTTTCATTCTTTACTTTCACAAATAATGCAACTATATTATATATACCTTAATGTAAGTAAATCATATGATGGCATTCTTTAGGCCACTCTACCCCCTCCTGTTTAATAATTTGGAACAATGGCGGATCCAGCCATTTTAAAAAAGGGGGGTTCCCAACCCAGAGTAAAGGGGGGGTGGTTCCAACTATATGCTCCCATTCAAATGCATTGATTGGCCAAAAAAGGGAGGGATTCCAACCCCCGGAACCCCCCCCTGGATCCGCCACTGTTGAAACGGTCGAGCTCCCTACCCCTAAACCATATGTGGGGCAGATCCAGGATTTTAGGTTAGGAGGGGCGCAAACTTAAATTTTTGCTGAGCAGAGCGAGGCTAAAAAAAAATTGAGGTAAAATTATCGGAATTTTCTTTATTAAGCTGAGAAACAACCCATGCTTTGCAAATTTAAGGGGGGGGGGGGTGCAAGCCCGCAACCCTCCCCCGTCTAAATCCGCCCCTGCATATATTCAAGTATAGGAAAATATAATAAATAAAAAATGAAATATAGGGGGAGTCCCTGGAGTTACCCCACCCTCCCTGTTTGAGAACTTGGAAACGGTCGAGATCCACACCAATTAACCATATATATTCATGTTTGTGACAATATGAAAAATCAAATGAAATATAGGAAGAGTCGCTAGGGGTCACCCCACCCCTCCTGTTTTAGAATTTAAAAATGGTTGAGATCCCCATCCTTAAACCATATATATTCATGTATAACAATATAACAAATCAGATGAAAGATAGGGGGAGTCCCTGAGGTCACTGTTCACGCTCCTGTTTGAGAACTTGGAAAGGGTCAAGATCCATACCCCTAAACCATATATACTCATGTATGGGACAATATAACAAATCAAATGAAATATAAGGGAAGTCCCTGTGGTCATCCCAACCCTCCTGTTTGATAACTTGGAAACGGTCGAGATCCCCACACCAAAACAATATATATTCATGTATGGATCAATATATCTAATTAAATGAAATATAGGGGGAGTGCCTTGGGTCACCCTACCCTTCCTGTTTGAGAACTTGGAAACCAATGAGATCCCCACCCCTAAACCATATATATTCATGTATGGGACAATATAACAAATAAAATGAAATGTAGGGGAAGTCCCTAGGGTCACCCTACCCCCAGTGGCGGATCCAGAAATATTCATAAGTGGGGCCCACTGACTGACCTAAGAGGGGCCCGCTCCAGTCATGCTTCAGTGATTACCTATATAAGCAACCAAATTTTTTCCCAAAAAGGGGGGGCGGGCCCCCTGCCCCCTAAATCCTCTGCCTACCCCTACCTGTTTGAGAACTTGAAAACCGTTGAGATCCCTACCCCTAAATTATATATATTCATTTGTATGGGACAAAATAACAAATCATTTACATTTACTATGGGCAAGTCAGTCAGACCTCATCTTTGATCCCTGTTGTAGTGAACATTTGTCTGATTCGTGTCTCATAACTTTTGTACTATAGAACACACACTCAGTTTTCTTTCCAGCTAGGGAAACCAGTCCATTCATACTATTACATGTTCATACTACGTCAAATTGAACTTCTAGCAGTCAAATAAAACCAAGGTTAACTACCAAGTAGAACAACTGCAATCATTGGGAACTTGTACCACTGCAGACTCACCATAAAAAATATACATTGATATATGCTTTGCTTTTGAAACCATGATAACATATAAATTATTTGCCTTAATAAATAAATCATTAGATAAACATGAATGTACTATATATGAATGTTTATTGTTGAGGCAACATTGCCACAGTTTTCATAATTACGGTTGCCTTGGTTTTTGGTTAACTGCCTTCAGCGCTTACAGCGCTTTGATTCTTTGGAGCAATCTTTTTTTTCCCACTGAAAACGCCTATTTTTGAGAAAATATCCAAATTTGGAGACCGTTATCGATATCCGTGTCTTATACGCTTTCGCGCATGCTTATATTATTCGATATTTTTACCAAGTTTCAATCGATATGAATGGGGTCTTTTGAATTAGGTTCCTCATTTCTATCCCTTTAAAGAAATATAATTGAATGCATTAATCGTGTCCAAATCCTTCCGGTGTCTACCGTATTCCCGTGTTCACACTATTCTTAATTGTTTTCCGCGATTTTGCGGGAGTCTTCTTGTTATTCTTGTAACAAAAGCATGCATTTTATGAAAAATTCGTTGCATGTCAAAATAACCATAATGAATGATTTAGCGTGTACACAAAAAAAACCCACAACGTTAATCTATACACATGTGACGAACAGTGACCATAAACAGCGAAATCCACCAAATTCGTTGATTAATTAGCGGAACGAGATTGATTGACTATTTTACGAGATCTGATGTCCATTTCTCTGCCAAGCTTGACGGATGTATATCATACAACCAATAAAATCATTTTATATCGCAAAATATGTATGAAAACTCTATGTTGTAACGGACCGTCAAGTAGAAAGCGTGATCAACGCCAGGATTAAACAAATATGGCGCTGGGCCAGGCTATCTTTCTCTTCACCGTCATTGGTATGTAATTACTTTTTTTAAATTTATTTTCTTTCCCAAAAATGATTATGATAAAAAGGGAAAAAAATGAGTCATCGTTCTAACCGGTGCCCTTACAGAACTGAAATGTTTGCAGCAGGTCTGCAGCATACTTGCTGCAGGTCTGCTGCAAACAAAAAGCTTGCAGGAACCCTTTGAATAATGTTTGCAGAAGTTTGCAGCTAGCTGCGAACCTCCTGCAAACATTGCAGCTTTTTGCTGCAAGCTTGCGGCAAGTTTGCAGAAACTTTTATGTTTGCAGTAAGATTGCAGGAAACTCTAGAATTTAAGGGATGTTCGCAGCTAGATTGCAGGAATCTTTGACAATTCTATATGTTTGCAAGAGCATTGCAAGAATTACATAAAACGATTGAGCATGCCCATTGGTAACTTCCTGGAAGATACAGATTTGAAATTTGAAAATGTTGAAGGTGTTTGAGTCATGTTATCATACAATGTATTAGTATTCAGGGAGTATTTTAGGTTGGAAATTAAAAGAAAAGTTTTCAAAGACATTTGTTGTAAGTATTGATTCTTCATAGACGTGTAAATATATGAATTTCCTCCCCTCAATAAATACCTGCATAATGTTTTCAAAACTATACAGTACACTCAAGAATGTTTGGAGATTATAACTTATTTTAAAATATTGTGTTGTTATAATTCAAGTTGAATTATGTAAAAATTAATAGAATATATGCACAAAATAAATTTCAAATAAAACTTTTTTCGTATTTTAGATATGCATGCAATTCATTTTAGCACGTACTTGAACAACAAGAAATCTTTAAATTACTTTTTAAATAAGGAATAAATCTTGCTATGATAATTATGCAAATGATAAATTATTGTATGTATGTATGTAACCAAACTTTTCAGAATTTACTGTGTAATAAAGATAATGTGATGTGTATACACAACATGACTTAATTGGTTTAATATTGTATAATCATTTATGTAGTTCCTGCAAGTTTGTAGCAAACACACAGAAGAAAAAATAATTTGAATATAAATGTTTGCAGCAGGTCTGCAGCAAACACGCAGCAGGTCTGCTGCAAACACGCAGGAGGAAGATTAATTTGCATAAAAATGTTTGCAGCAGGTCTGCAGCAAACACGCAGCAGGTCTGCTGCAAACACGCAGGAGAAAGATTAATTTGCATAAAAATGTTTGCAGCAGGTCTGCCGCAAACACTCATTTGCATATAAATGTTTGCAGCAGGTCTGCAGCAAACACTCATTTGCATGGTAAATTGTTTGCAGCAGACCTGCAGCGTATTTGCAGCAAACACGCTGCAAACACAGACTCTGTGTTCGCTGCAAGTCTGCAGCAAGTTCGCAGCAGACCTGCAGCAACTATTTGCAGGAGGCTGATTTTTTCGGTAAGGGTGCTTGTATGTAAAACTTTTTAACGATTATCGTATGAACATACACGACTCCTTCATGTCTGCTTGTGAAGAGACTGATATAAATAAATAAAAAGATGAAAACGAAATAATTTATGAAGTCCAACAATTACTATTAATTTACCTTGCGTCCTACAACAGGCACTAGACGTTCTGGCAATAGTAATAAAATATTGGCAATGGGAAGAAAAAAGTGTCCATATATCTCTTTTTTTTTTATATATATATGGACATTATTTTTTCCCCATTGCCAAACAATTATTTGCTTATTCGGATTTCTTAATATCTTATCATGAATACTAGTATACGATACCTGATATAAATATATGGTATGGACACCCAAACAAGCGTGCATATATTTACACAATCATGATTCCTTTCCGCGCGAATGTCCAAAATGTTGATTGCCATACACTTTTAAAAGGGTTGCATTTGTGTTGAAACAAGGTATCAGCTCTAGGGTTCAAGTTAGATGTAAAATAAAAATGAATGGTTTTTTTTAAGAGAATGCTTTATGTGTTTTATCTCTAAAGAGATTCATAAACTCATGGCAGGACTTAAAAAGTTTACTTGTCTCTGTTCAGACGCAGTAAAAAAATCTGCCCTTAACGGGTCGACACACATTAATCGAAATTACCTATTGTACTCATTGTTATTTTTTTGTATCGTCCTTAATATTCATGAAATACTAGCCACTGGCTGTTTAGCAAACACAATTAATTAAATTTTATTTCAATCTTTAGTTTTGTTAGGTTGCTGAAACTTTTTTATATTTCAAGAAATGTGCAAATGAAAACCTTGATTTCATAAATTGACATAATTTAGGGGAAGAAATAGCGGTAATAACGATGGACAGTTGAACGTCCAATGGCTAATAGTGCATGCATGCATGCATATCAGGAACCAAGTTTTGAAAAAGTCGATGCGCTTATCAAGATTTTAAACTTGTAAAAACTATACCACAAACTTAAGGTAGCAGTCCTTCTAGAAACATGCCAATTTTTAATTTTTATGTCATTTGGTCTATTGTGAAGATTTCTCATCAATTGGCAATCATACCACATTTTCTTTTTCTTTATTTATAAAAAAATAGATTTAAGAACCTACCATCCTTGGTAAACCCATATATATTGTAACAGTTTCATATGATGAATGTATGTATATACAACTATTATTTTAAAACCCACAGCATAAATTAAACAGAGTAAGAAAAGACTTAGTATCATTGTTCTTGTATTGTTAAAAAATAATATTTCGTCTGTATTCGGTAATATCTCGATTACACTCAAATAAATGTACCGATATTCAAAAGACGAGTAAATAATATAAGTAAAGATCTCCTTTCATGCAGTTGACACACATATCAATAAACTAATGTTTATTACAAAAACCATACATAAATTCTGAATTCATTTGTAAATCAGTTTATTATAAAATGTAAATAAACATTGTGTAAGCAATTTTGATCAATTATTGTCATAAATATACTTGAAATACACAGCCGTACATTCAACCCATTATTTTGACAGCTAATTGATAAATGTATGAAGCACTATAGTCTTTAGTTACAAATTGAAAAGTGTCACAAAATTTCTCATGAAATATATTAAATAAACATTATGATGAATAAAATGAATAGATTTGGATGGAGAGTTGTCTCATTGGCACTCATACCACATCTTCCTATATTTAGATACAGGTATAAAAGCAGGCACATATTTCCCAGTTGAAGTCGTTCAGTGGCGGATGCATGGGGAGATTTCCGGGGGTTAGAACCCCCTTTGGTTCTTGACGATCAATACATTTGAATGAGTGGTACTTATGATTGGACCCCGCTTTATCATGGGTTGTGACCCCCTTTTCTTAAATGGCTGGATCCGCCCCTGTCGTAAAGTTTTGCCTCCTTTTCCATGTTTTCCAATCGACCATCTATACTACGAAAGGAAGAGACTGATTTCATTTAGCCGCAACTTCTCTGAAACCATACAAAATCGGAAATATTAATGTGATATGACGTATAAATGTAGTGTTTTGTACTTCCTTAATTTCTATTTGAAACAATTTTTACGCCAAAAACGCCAATTTTTGAGAAAATATCCCAAGTTCTGAGACTGCGCGTTTCGATCATTGTCTTATACGCTTTCGCGCATGCTCAGTTGAAGTACTGATCTCGAAATATATATAAAAAAAAACCTCTTCGTTTCAATACTTGCCCAATTATACCGCGATTTTGCAGGCATCTTCTAGTAATTTTATATACTAGAGGTTTAGCCTAATGTTTATTAATTCTTGCATGTCCTGAATATGCATGGAATATTTGTCGCTGGACATTAATCAAAACCAGTCACGTTTTGTAACAATTCGGCTGTTTTTTAAATAAAAATAAGAAGATGAAGTAGGATTGCCAATGAATTCCATCAAAGTTCAAATGAAGTTGATCCAAGCATTTAAAGGGAACGATTAGGCCTTCAACAATGAGAAAAACCCATAATGTATAGTAGGCAATAAAAAGTCCATTCCAATTTGTATGTTTCAATTTATTAAACAGATACATCTTAAGTTGTATAAAGAAAACCTTAACAAAATCGTTAAAGAAGATGCTTTATGGCTGTTCATGCTGCATTAAAAGCATATAAACCTGAAAGATTTAAATTTTTAAGAACAATTACGCAAAAAAAAACCAACAACCGTGCAAAATTAACAGGATACATACGTCAAGCACGGGAAACTGTATACGTTCTTCACACAGCTATTAAATAAACAAACCCATTTAAATTGGAAAGAGTCGTTGATGACTAGATCTGTTGAACACATATACGGATTGTATACTTTCTACAATTGATTAGTCGCTTGTGTTTAGTTTATAGCAGGCGAGGGGAAGGCGAGTGCAGATAATTTATCATTATCGTGAAACGTGTTTTAATAAGGTGTTTTCTGTAGATTTTAATATAATAAAGCTTAATTGACATGTCAAGATGGTTGATAAGTAATGCATGATTAAGAATGTATCTTTGATTTAAAGACAGGACGCATATAGTTATAATTATGATATATCATCCAGACTTTACACCTATGTGACAAATGTTGCATTTTGATTATTGAAATATACCGCATAGCAATAATTTATTTGAAAATATGATATAGAATTTAATTAGTTTCCTTTACATTTTATTTGATAAATTATCTTATATATCATTCCCTAAAACAATAGTAGTAATCAATCATATTGAATTGAAAAAGAAAACAAAAGTTAATTTCCATAAATCATAGAAAAAAATTATCTCGGTCCCTTCGCCTCATTATTATTCATAGACCATATTATCCTGTCAATACTGCATCCCTCATTTAGCCGATGCGTTCGACTTTTATCTTAAATGACTATAGAATTGTTAGTTTTCCAACCAAAGGTCGGTGGTGCATCGTGTATCTTCCGCCAATAAAGGTTGACCACCTCAAAAAAGCCAATATTGCTGAAAGTTGCGTTAAATCAATCAATTGATCAAGCAATCATACAACATGTTTTGCTTCAAAATTCAATCAAAGATTCAAAGATTGAAAATAAAAACCGACAACACCGCGTTCAGTAAAGCTTTAATGGTCTCTTGGCATCGTTTTTTAGTGAGAAGTTCGACTGTAGATCTGTATATTAATGATAGGTGTAATAAATAATAATATGCATTTTTGTTACTTTTCAGACACAATTTTAGAAACTAACGCCAGAGGTAAGTTACTTTGTAAAGTTTAAACTATTTTCTGACCCATGAACTTGAATGCGAACTTTTTTTTAACGCTTTTGAATGTTAATTTGTATAAACAAGATCCTCATTTGGATTTTTTAGTTTTTCCCATTCAGACAATCCTGTTTCCACGTTTACATGAAGCTTTGGAAGATTTCACTGACAAATAAAAACACCAAATTACACCATAATGCAGTACATTTATAAAGCAGTAGGATTCGTATCCTCTGTTTTACTCACAGGCTCAAAATCTGAAAAATTTGTTAATAATGTCGCTTATTATAAGTTCTATTTTGTTGTCAAAATAGGCATCGAAGGACGTATTTAAGGATGTTCGTTCCTCTTGAAAATAAAATAAAACTCTTGTTAATTCTTCGTAGCTTTCCATAGAAAAAAAGTTTAAAGAACAAGAGAGACTCAACAAACACCTCTATGACAGAAACTTGATACACCCCCGAAGTGTGTTTGCGGAGACCCTCAAACAATGAATCACTATTTATTAAAATGCAAAATATTCAATGTACCTCGCCAAAGACACATTCACAACCTACAGATTCCAATCAAAATTTCTACTAATGTCTTACTTTTTGGTTCCGATAGACTCACAGTAGAACAAAACATACTGATGTTTAAAGCTGAGCAAAACTTTATTTTAAGTAGCAATCGATTCACATCCACAATCAAATAATGCTAATTACTCACTCCTATATTGTTTCATTCTTTAATAACACTCTCATTTTTCTAAAAACACCTTTCACCCCCTTCCTTTGCTATATATTTTTTTCTTATGAATATTCCTTTTGTTATTGTAATCATTGACTGTATTTTGTTACATATTTATTCGTTTGCTATTCAGCATGTGTTCATAGCTTGTAATTTTATTTTTTTTAAATTTAGGGAGATGGATTTATATAAGAGCACTGCTCTTGTTTCCTAATCCCAGTTATTGAATCTTTTGTATATTTCGTATTTATGTCTTTACCCTTGTAGCTATATATATAATGCTTTCTTTAATAAAATGTGTTTACAGTAATCTTCCGCCAAATTTTCAATAGATTATTATTATCTCAAAAACAAGCACACGGGTCTTTTATTCTTCATCTTTATTCAAAAGCAGTCTTGGTATTTTAATATTAAAAAGCGAACACCCTTAAGGCTGCTTTACTTTAGATAAACATTATATCTTTGAAGAAACTGCCCTTGTATACGCTGATTGGATAAATACTATGAACTTTTTTGTTGTTGATTTTTTTTAAAAGCATAGAAACAGCTTATGATTAATATACTACTTATACCGTTAAAAACATAGAACTCCCTTTGTCATATAAAACACTGTCAAACATCTAAACATACTATCCACACTGATATGTGTCCACACTTATACTGTTAATAGATAAATATAACCGAGCAATTAACACAGGTGAGCAGGTGTGAGTAGGCATTAGGAAAGACTTAACAGAAAAACCAGATGATATAAATAACAATGAAATGGCTATAAATGACAAGTGTTACGTATTTGATACAACATTATCCAATCATGTACATCTTTACTCTAATGTTGCCCTCAGGACGCCATATGAACATTACCTTACACAAAAATTATATCGGAAAATGCTTTGTTTTTATACATTTTTTTGTATTTATAGTGATTGAGAATAACACAATGTTGACTGCTGTATCCCTATTTTTGACATTTTTACATATTATGATTGTTTGTTTTGTTCACATATCGTTGTCAATATAAAGTAATTTGATGCGATTGTCATACAAGTGAGCGGTTTAGCTAGCTTTAAAACCAGGTTTAATTCACAATTTTCTACAGAAGAAAATGCCTGTACCAAGTCGGGAATATGACAGTTGTTATCCACTCTTTTATGTGTTTGAGCTTTTGATTTTGCCATTTGATTAGGGACTTACCTTTTTTGAATTAAATATATTTCTCGGAGTTCAGTATTTTTTTGATTTTACTTTTTACCAAGTCAGAAACATGATATACGTTGATACCGTCCAACCTTTGATATTGTAAGATTTTATGGACTCCCCTATTTCGAACCTGCCTTTGATTCTGTATGTTTGGAAATGCTTTTTAACATAAATGCTGCAAATATAAAAATATTTCAATGACTATCTCTACAATGACATGATAATAAAAACAAAACATGAGTGGGTCGTTGGGTCGTTGGATAAAAATTGATCGACACTTGATAATGAGGTCATCTTTGATTGACATCCCGTCGCGTGATTTAAGAGTTTCAAAACTGGATTTAAGAGTATCTGCATACATGAGACATCAGCTTAATTTTTGCCGACTTGACATGACCGTTCACATAATAAAAAGTAAATTAATAAAAATGGTAAACAGCGAGGAAAATTCTAAACGGAAAGTCCCTTATCAAATCAAAAGTTGAAACACATCAAACGAATGGATAACAACTGTCATATTCCTGACTTGGTACATCCATTTTCGTATGTAGAAAATGGTGGATCAAACCAAACCTAGTTTTATAGCTTGCTAAACCTATCACTTTTGCCTAGGGAATTTTAAACCTGTCACTTGGTAACACACCCTTTTTATCTAAATAGAGGACTTGTCTATTGTAGTTATGAGATTTAACTGAAAGTGCATGTATAGACATGTGTTATTGGTAGTTTCCTCTTATAATAACTCTCCATTACAATGAATTTATACAAGTTTAAAAAGGGATTTTTATGCCCCATCTAGGGGTATTATGTTTTCGGTCTATGCGTCCGTTCGTCCGTCTGTCACGCTTCATGTTAAAGTTTGTGGTCAAGGTAGTTTTTGATGAAGTTGAAGTCCAATCAACTTGAAACTTAGTACACATGTTCCCTACGATATTATCTTTCTAATTTTAATGTCAATGAACATATACAGTAAGAGTGGGGCATCCGTGTATATGGACACATTTTTGTTTAGTTTCAATTTTAATGTTAAACATTTTTATCTTAGGTATATGATCAGAAGTTGAACTGAACAACAAGGCTTGGATGTTTAAAACTACATAAAACAAATGCTTTAGAGAATATACATTATGCAAATAAGCACTCATTCTAATGTCATTTAGAAAATAGTTATCAAAAGTACCAGGATTATAATTTTATACGCCAGACGCGCGTTTCGTCTACACAAGACTCATCAGTGACGCAGCGTCGTTCATATCAAAATAGTTAAAAAAAAAAAAGCCAAATAAATACAAAGTTGAAGAGCATTGAGGACCCAAAATTCCAGAAAAACTTGGATATAACTCCAGGTATATATCTTTCTTTACATGTAACAAGTGTATGACAAACAAACAAATACTAAGAAAATGAATAATTTCCTGTCGACAATTATTTCCTATTGATGATACCAGAGACAAATTAATTTGATTGATGGCTTATATCTCTAAACGACTTTCGCACGATAGCGTTTTTTATTGCCACGTAAAACTGTTTGAGAAATATTCTTTCATCAAAACTACATAAACAATTGTCAGGTGCAGGGATACACGTATATATGTCCTTGCAAAAATTAAAATGTATAAAACAAATACCATAGACGTGTATACACTATACTCATAGCTATAAAGTTGTATATACTTAACAGATTTATTACTATGTGTACATACCTCATACATGTTACTTTACTACAATATGAAACGGATTGATGTTATCGACAATTAGCTTGTAAACATTTAAATAACTGAAAAATGACATGCCTGAAAAAATGTTCAAACCACTAAATAGATATTTTTCAAGGTATGTCACCTCCAAGTTTAATATGACTTGCAGTTCGGATTCTTCTTCGCAAAAATTATCTCCCCATTACGCCACCTAATTTTTATAATCGTAAACATGGAAGCCATTGTAGCGATGACGTGCTCTTGAAGATCTATCCACTTATCATCATTACGATCCTTATATGCCAGTTGTATTTTAAAAGACAAATGTATTTACTAGCTATTTAGCATCTTCTAATGTACCTTTATGCATTTGATCAACTTGAATTAAAACTATTGTCTGATCGGTTGTCAGGGACATTTTCAAAAATACTTTAAACATATCATATATCACAAAGATCTTGAAATGTACGATCAAGGATACTACAAAAAACAAAAGGTCTGCTTAATATCTTGATTGTTTTCTTGATAATAACACCGACGGAGGAATTCACAATGACATCTTTGACAAACATGATGATTTCAGTTTTTCCATTGTTAACTTTTCAATTCTCAGTAGTGCAATACTCGCTGCTCAATTGTAAAGTGTTTAGATATCTCAATTGATGTATTTGGTTTTGCATGTTTATTTCAACTGCTCCAACAGGTTTGACGTAAAAAAACGACTAAACTTGATGATAGATCAGTTTTACACCACCACGAGTTGATTGACCGATACGAGTTGTCTGTATCACAAATCACTTCTAGATGTGTTCATTGTTTTAATACCATAATGGTCATTTGATCTTAAAATTCACTGATTATGTCCTATTTCGCTATTGGGAAATAAGACGGAAAATAGTCGCAATAGAGGTGATGTAATGTCAATGGACCCGTTTCGCTCCATTTCCAAGGGGTTCTTGCGATTCATCTGTTTCTGTTTTTTTGTATCTTTTTATTGATGTGTTACAAACGCATTTATTAGGTTTGATCATTTGTGAACTACTGTTGCCTGTAATTTGAATCTATTTTGTTTCATGCCATTTTGTGTTTGTCATCTTGTTTTGCGACCTTCTTAGTCTTTTAACTTTATCCCCCTTTAGAATTTTAATATTTTGTCTAAGTATGCACCACATGTTCGATGTTATTTCGAATAGACATAAAACATATTACAGTCATTCCCTATAATTTAATGCCTCGTTCACATGTACATTTAATTCGAATTGAATTCGAATCGAATGCGAATCGAAATCCCTTATCGCGTTCACACACTCTTTAATTCTTCGAATTGACTAATTCGAACTATCCAATTCGCATTACAAATACGTTTTTGTTAATACGAATTAAAAGTTAACGTCGTTCGGACAGTAAAGCGAATTTTGACGTGCATTGAAATCGAATAAGAATTGACATTAAGACGTACAACGTTTCAAATGTGAATTAAACTAATTCGAATTAGTTGATGCGAATCGAATTCGAATTACGTGAGAACTCAGCATAAAGCTAAATTCCATTTTAAGCCGGAGTAACTCATTAAATAACGCTGATGACGTCACGATTACATGACAAAATTATGTCTTTGAGCTGAGACACAAAACACTGTCAGACAATCTGAAGACGAGATACACCCAAAATTAATTTACCATAACATACATTGTATCTGTCAATCTTTCCTGTATTTCAGTTTCAACAGTGCAACAACCATATCTTCTTGGAACAGAGATCCTAATTCAAGATAAAAATGGACAAATGCGATCATTGGGACCGAATGAATTACATCTGGCTGGAGATGCAAAAGTTGGACTACCAGGCGTTAAAAGTCTTCATGATATGCCTACCTTAATGCACGGTGAAGGGATGGATATACCTCATAAATCAGACCATCGATTTAATGGTCACGTGTCTAACAACAATGGATATGGCTACGGGGGCCAAGTTGGGGTTATCAATTTACAAAACAATAATTTCGGAAATAATGATAAATCAACACAGGTTATTCATATACCACATTCTGGTTATAAACAGGGATTTAATACTGATTTTTCCAGACCAAGCGAACATTTCAATAAAGGTGAGATTACAGTCAAATACGTTTTTAAGGAATTGTAGGTAATTTGATCAAGTAACAAAAAAATATAATCTATTATTATGCAAATTTTTCAGCACAAAATGGGTTATTCTGGTTAAATGATATTATCCTTGTTAAAATGTACATGTACCTATTGTTCTACTTTATATATGATTTCTTTTAACTAATTGTCTCAAGTTAACATACATGTACTGTTACAGTATTGAATAATTAAACCTTAAGACAATCCTTTCTTAATTAACGGCTGATATTATTATCGTTTACCTTGTTTACATAACTGTTTTGCAGATAAAATACTATTTTAAGAAACAAGAATGTCGAAAATATGGTGGCCTTCGGTTGTTTTAACACTTTGGACGGATTGTTGTCTCTTTGAAACATTTCCTATTTCCATACTCTAAATTTTATTTTCCAAATAATATTACTGAAGAGAAGTTTCTAAGTCAGTCATATTTGTATGTAATAAAAGAGAACGAAATTGTGTTGACATTTCGTGTGTTAAATTGTTGATTCTCATTCAGTATATGTTGGATGCGGTGCTGTACTAGTGATAACTATTCATACTATGTGTAAATTCATATAAAACATGCATTTAACAGGGAACAGACCACAACAAATACATAGATATTTTGAGACGGTAACAAATAAAATCTCCCCATATATTTCATCAGAGTCACACAGAGGTATTGCCATATAGATTCAAGCTTAAGCTTTGCTTTCATAGATTGATTGTAGCAGTAATTTAGTCTTTTTCGATGCGTCATTAGCACATATGCACCTTTATAACTTATGCAAACCTCACGCTGTATTACTTCTTAACTTTGCTTAGACCACATTGTGATGTTTGGTTTGCAGCTATTCCACTGTATGTATCCTCTGTGTATATTGTAAACTTGTTATTGTTGCTTCGTAATAGTTTGAGCATATAGAATTGTTAGCTTTAAACTGCAGTTATTGTTCAATTTAGTTCAATTTTATTTACATCTGTGTTGTTTTCTTCTCATAAAACTTTCACCTTCAAAACTCAGCATTACGAGATTTAAAGTGAAATAAAAGCCCTATTTTTTTTCTCTGTTGTTCCCTAGAAACCAAACACTACTAATACCAAATTAAATACTGCACAATACATGTCTTAAGTTTCTTTTGAAAGGTTACCAGTACTACATTTGTTTCAAAACCTCTTCTAAAACTTGTTTACCAAGCCTACCAAATCTCATTTACTGTTGATTCATTTATTTTCGTGGGTACCAATTTTTGTGGATTAAGGAAAACTTGCTTATTCGTGGATATTAAATTTCTTGGTTTTGGCAATGTGTGCATACATTCCTTTAGAAAAGGAGTAGGTCCAGTAAGACCCCTTTTTGGCCCCAAAATATAGCAGTTTTACAAAATTGTTAAAATGTAAACTTTTAGTTATTTATTGTACAGTAGAATGCTTCTGCTACATAAATATGGGCTGTTTTTGACAATACGATGCACATATATTTTGTACTAGCACCATTAAGTCATGCTAAATTACGGAAACCTTCACAATTCTAGCATTTTAGTTAAATTTTAGACGGTTTTCGTGTGAAACAAAAGTGGCCGCATTCGTGTTCATCCTTAATATTAAAATGCAAGTTGTATTTTATAGTAATACATAATATATATAAAGATTGAGAATGAACACGGATGCGGCCACTTTCATTTTTGACAAAAACCGTCTAAAAAGTGATATTTTTCGGCATATTTGGTAGATTTTTCATATTTGAGCTTGAATCGGGTTGTTTTTAATGACTAAATCAGTTAAAATCTTTCACATTTACTAATTGATTCAAATGAAATAGACACTTAAGTGTTTAAAAAGTGGTCAAAATCTTTCGTCAGATGAACTTGAAATTTGAGGCCAAAATCGGTCCTTACCGGACCTACTCCTTTGTAATTCGTTGAATATGTAAATTCGTGAGTCCCCTGTACACACGAAATCCACGAAAATTAGTATCCAACAAATTTTAGTGAATCCACAGTAATTCAATAAACAGACCCTGCAAAATCTCGTTTAATCCACTGTTCAGAGCCTGCTAAAAATATCGTTTAATCCACCTTTTAGAGCCTATAAAATCTCGTTTAATCCACTGTGCAGAGCCTGCAAAATCTCGTTGAATCCACTTTACAAAGCCTGCCAAATGTGGTTTAACACACGATACTTTAGGACACATTTATCAATTACACTCTACTTTTCATTTTTCTACCTTTAAATTCTGTATCAATAATATATCATTTTTAATGACTTGAAACATTCTTATGTTGATTATAACTATTTCTTATTCATACGGAATTCCTACTTATGTAAGACTTCTTTACACGTTGCAGTAGATTTATGTAGTAGCCAAAGTTTGTTATTAACATGTACCATAAAGCTTATTATCAATTTTGTTTGTATTTATTCAAGCTTCAATAATATAACTGCATGCTTATTTGAAGAAGTACAAACGTTTGCTTTGTACTATTTAGTGCACCAATAGATTATTATAATACAATATATTGCATTCACTCGTTCCGTCTGTTCGTCCAGCAAACATTTGTCACTCTTTTTGCAGATGCTACTGAACTGAATAACTGATAATAGTTGGTCATCAGCTTGATAATGAAGTGTTCAAGCGCATTTTTAGATGTGGGGCTATCATAAATGAGCTTTCTGTTTGCTGATACTTTGAATTTTTCAATAATTTGTAAAAGCTTAAATGTTTGACACTTATTGTCGGGTACTTTGAATTACGAGAATGTACAAAATCAATAATATTAAAAAAAAAAAAAAAAAGGAAAAAAGAAGCAATGCCGTTTTCACTGCAATTGTGTCACTCACAGGTTTAAAATTTGAAATATGTTGAAATGTTAGCTTCAAAATAAAACAATAAGAGAGAAGCGAAAGATACCAAAGAATTTTGTACATGTATGTAAGACTTTCACTATGACAATTATTTTTAGGAAATGTTAATACTAATATATAACATGAATTCTAGATATAAAAGATAAAAACAATCGATTCATTCGATCATCAGTGGTTCGTCTTTTGTAGAAGAAACGCCCGTCTGGTGTACATAATTTTAATCATGGTTTCTATATAAAAAAAAGAAGATGATTAGTTTATCCCTATTTACTAACAATACATTTTTTTTACGGAAATCAGGATTGCACTAGTCTATTCATCATTGTGCAATTCTCTTTTTTTGTGTATGTATAGGTAATCGCCGAATAAAAAGACAGTTATGAAATCAAATATTTTTAATTCCATTTCAAAGTTTATTGTTCCATTTCCAAAGAAATTATAAAAAAATAGATTTTAAAATGATATCCTACTTTTACGTTTTTTTTCTTCTTCAAAGGAAACACTTTTAACCACGGGGACAAGTTTGGACCGGAATTTTCGTTCAGAATGCCACAGAAACAAGATGTTCGAGGTAAAGTACAACTATTTACATATTGGAAACCCATATATGTACTTACACATGTGCATAGTTGAAACATCTTTCAATTTGTATTTACATTAAAAGGTAACAAAAACATAACCATAAAGGTATTACAAATGTAAAGAGGGATTACTAACTTAATGCTAAGAAAAGCGCATATGGAATAAGTTGTTGTTCCAGCAAACACTCTTCAACTTCGTACTTAATTTGGCCTTTTTAACTTTTTTGGATTCGAGCGTCACTGATGAGTCTTTTGTAGACAAAACGTGCGTCTGGCGTATATACAAAATTTAGTCCTGGTATCTATGATGAGTTTATTTAAGCAATATGTTATGTATATGGTGAAATTGTAATTTTAAACCCCAAATTAGTCATAAAACTTGTCTTATCACCTTAGCATATCTGTGACAAGAAGGAACGCATTGATAATCATACATTTATATTAGTTTAGCAAGTTGAACCACATGAGAAAAAGCGTGCATACACAGTAAAGCAAAGTTTGGAAAAGCTAGCGCTGTAAAAGCTGTTAAAATTGTCAAAGGTTTAATACTTTTAAATAGTACTTGCATTGCTTTTTCTTTAGGAATATGTGCGTAATAACGTTTGCAGCGACTAAAATGGAGCGTGAGTACAATGTGGCGCATGCGCAAGTTCCTTGATTGACCAAAATAAAATAAAAAAGACGAGTTACTCCAAGGAACAGAGTGGCCTTTTGAAGTATAAGAGGCTTGGAGGTACTGTTTAGTTCAATTATATTGTTTTGAACAAGGATAAATTGAGATCAGTTTGATATAAAAAAAAGACGGAAATGAATGTGATTATATATGTTGCAAGAGCAAATACATTGAGCGAGTAGACAATTTAATGTTAACATATGGTAAGAAATCTAGAAGATAAGAACATAGAACCAAACTATTTTAATTAATTTAACGGACGGCAAAGAGGATAACTGAAAAACCTTTTTTTTTTTTTAGAGGGGACAGACATTTTAGATATCACTGCAGAAGACGTCCACATATTTTACAAGATTCACGATTTCATTGATAATCATTTACGACCAATTTTACATACAATAATGGGTTGCATTTGAATAATGCGCTTCTTTGCTGCAGAGCGTTTAATTTTTTTTTGAAATTTCGCTCAATATTTAGTAGATACTGTACAGCATTATGTTATACATCTTGTATCTTATATATTTCTTTCTGGCTATATTGTTTATTTTGTAATATACAAAATGTCAAGGATATGTGTTTTGTTATATTTTTCAAAACTATAAACAACCAATTTGTGGTAACGCAATACAGCTCGGATCATCCCACCACAAAATTATCTGAAATTTACCTTATATTACGATTCAATGAAAGATAAGTCTTAGACGAAGGAAGATGTGGTATGAGTGCCAATGAGACAACTCTCCATAAAATTTGTAAAAGTAAATCATTATAGGTCAAAGTACAGTCTTTAACACAGAGCCGTGGCTCACAACGAACAGCAAGCTATAAAGGGCTTAAAATATGACTAGTGTAAAAACCATTTAAAACAGGAAAACCAACAGTCTAATCTATATAAAAAACTAGAAACGAGAAACACTTATATAGGTCTTGTTTCATGATTTTATCAATTCTTTAACAGGTCCAGTTGATTTAGGTCCAGCACCAGGTAGGTGTCTAACTTAAGTTCCCACATGTATCATTGCATACATGTAGCATGTGTGCAACGGATATTTATATTTGCATTATCCTTTGTTGAACTTTTATTTTGTTTAGTTGTTTTTTTTTTATATCAGTTGATTCGATAGTATTCTAGCCAGTAATTTCATAAGCCTTTAAATGAATACAATATGTTTCACAGTTTACGATAACTAACAAAAACAAAAAAACCAACAAAAAAAAAACAAAACAAAAAACAACAAAAAACCCAAATGAATAATTTCTTAAATCATAGCTGCAGCTATATATATTAAATTGAAAGGAGAACACTTTATATATGAACTAAAAAGTTTATACATGCATGATATTATAAATGTTAACTTTCCGATCGAAATGAACTTAATGATATATTGCAGAATACGCTTTATATTGAATATTTTATATTATTTTGAGCCTGAATAAAAGACACAAATGTCTTTTAAAAAACAACTGTATTGCAAAATACATAGTTTAGTAATATTTGTGTATTATAATCAAATGAGAACTTCCCTTCTATTTATAGGCAGTTTTACAGGACCATCTGTTAACATTCCACCCCAAGGGCCTATTCAAGGACCAGTCAACCCTGGTCCAGATTTTGGCCCTGGTCCAGATATTGGCCCTGGTCCAGATTTTGGGCCTGGTCAAGGTTTTGGGCCTGGTCCAAATGCATTCGATGGCCAATCCAACCAAAACTGGGGAAATGGTGCACCAAACTTTCAAGGACCTAATTTCGCCAATGAAAACCAATTTGGACCTCAGAATGTTGCCAGTATGTAATTTACATTTTAATGATTTTGCGATAAAAAATTTAGTATACGGATTTGGAGGGTTCTGATTTGTTTTCAGCAAGATAAAATATAGTGAGGGCCATAAAAAATCAAAAAGCTTCCGTTTGTAGTACAGAGATATTCGGTGAATAAAGTTTTCATATTAGTGTAGAAAATCAATATGGATCGCATAACGTATGACTAATTTACTTGAAAACTGATCTTTGACAATCTCGAGACGAAAACTTACAGTTCGAAGTTTTATTCTTTAATTTGCATGTTTTCAATATGTACTGCGTTTTGTCGTCTCATGGCCTCAGCAAGTCACAAAACGATCGGGGCATTAAAAAGGAGAGATGAATTATCAAATTTACTATCTAGAATTTTAGATTTCTGTAAGCTATAAACACTCTTTTACGGACACCTTGATAGAAAATGAAATACATTATATTTGTATATGTATTCCATATGCAGATATCGCTAGTTGAAAAAAAAGTGAAATCACAAAAATATTGAACGCCGAGGAAAATTCAAAACGGAAAGTACCTAATCATATTGAAAAATCAAAAGCTCAAACACATCAATCGAATAGTTAACAAATGATAACAGATAAACAAAATGGCATTGTCTATTTTAGTATAAAGATTAGTATTGAAACAGACCTCGGTGTTGATTTCTAGTAGGAAATATGATGTATCTGTAGTAACCTTATAGTCTAGTCAAATTGGATGAATGTGATCATGTTGTTATCAAAAATTGCACAATTCAGTGAAAACAGATCGTTGCCATATTACAGATTGTAAAGAAAAAGAACAATATACCCAAATATGTTTTTCATAGCATCTAAACGTTTTTATACACGGGTTAACCTGATTCGTTTTGTCTATGTCGAGTATGTATCCCTACACAGCGAAATAGTTCTGCAGATCTAAGATAGTATCGACAGAATCCTTAGTGCATTTTATTCAAATATTTGATAAATACTGTTTTAGAGAGTTGAGTGATATGTATGTACAATTAACTTAGATTTTTACAAACTTTTACATCATATATTGAACGTTTTTCAAAAGCATGTTGATCTGTGATTTTTTTCAACAGAAAATTATACTAGTAAGCTTGTTAATTTAATACTAAAATATTGATATGACCTATAGTTGTTAATTTATATGTCATTTTGTCACTTTTTGAGAGTTAATTGTCTCTTCGGCAATCATACCACATCTTCTTCATGTTCTTTTTTTGTATGTAATATTTATCCATTTCTACTCATTCTAGATCAAGATTTTAGCATTGACTTGAGCCAAACAGGTAAGATATATTTACTACATATATTACGTTTACTATCTATGTGACATATCAAAGTGAGATGAAAAAACAAACACAAAACTAAAACAGCTATAACAATGTGTTAGTCTTTTCCAACTTCATTACATGAAATGCCTTAAAAAGCCGTTCTAAGCTTTGAATATTCCATATTGAGCACCGATTATACTGATGATTAATTCGAGCTTAAATATGAATAAATAAATATGTTAGGTATACTTCAATATGACACCAACCAGACGATGACAGTAGGATAAATGATGTTTATGACTCATATGTAGGAGATATCTTCCGTATCAGGTATGACTTATTAGGGGTGTGATTATCCTATAAGGATAGATGACGTCATAGAGTCACGCCCCGACGGTTTTTGGACATGACTGAAATTGAACATATCCTACTACTGTTGTATTATCCAACCAATATATCGTATTACTCTTATATAAATGAAACTTGTAAGATACAATTTCCCTTGTTTTAATAGGAAATGCATGGGGAAATCAAGGATGGAACCAACAGCAAGGGCCTACAGGATGGGAACAAGGTTGGAATCAGCCAGGGTGGAACCAACAGGGAGTGTTCCCTGGCGCAGGATTTGGTCAGCAGGGAGGAGCTTTCAATCAGAACCAAGCTGGTGTAGCGCAGCAACAAGACTTCAGTCAACCGTTTGGTAATCAGAATTTAGGTACAGGAGGACCACTACCAAATATTGCAACTCTAAATAGTCCCGAAAATTTCCAATCAAGGTTTTTAGGGGGAGTGGTAGCACCAGTAAAACCAGTGGGACCATTGATGACGAAATCAGATGTAAATGTTGATACTATCAAACCAATACTTCCAGGAGATGTTGCCAAAGGTCCCGTGCCTTTGAATACTGTTTTTTAAAATATTTAGGATGTTCCACTTTAACTCAAAATTAAAGGGTAACTGGTGTTTTTATTAAGTGTGTGGAAGAAAATCTATCCTGCAATTTACTCTATTTTATTTTGCATCGTTTTATTTTCGCCAAAATAGGACCTTAAAATTGAGAAGAAAAGTGCATCTGATAATCAGGAAGTGACGTAAAAATGTGGTTCATCAAGATATCAATAGGAATGTAAGCTTATTATTTTTATTCAAATTTGCAGAAATACGGCTAAAAAGGGTTTTATTTGAAATTCTTAGTTACCAGTTGGAAAATCGTGTATTTACTACATTTGTTAATAAAATCATTACAACACCAATAACAGTAGTTATGGAATTGTATCCAAGGGTATAACATAACACATAATAAAAAGTAAAATCACAACAATACTGAACTCCGTAGAGCATTGAAGACAAAAATTCGCCAAATAAAACTTAAGTGTTAATTTATTCATGGGGTAGAAAATCCGTAGAACTTTGATAAAAGCAAAGTTTCTGTAAACAGTTCATATTTATGAACATATGAATGATAATTTATGTCAACACATAAGTGCTGAAAACTGGGGTGGTGATAATCTCGAGGAGGAAATTTACAGCAGCAGTGGCTTCAGACCAGTGGTTCAAAAAATCATCATATAGTTACCAGTATTGAAATTTTGTACGCCAGTTTGTTTATTAAAGACTCCTTTGTATATTTATATATTAAATTGAACGTATTAAGAAACAAAATCAATATAGATTGTTTTCCTATGGTAATTTGTTTTGGGTTATTAATAACAACCCTTTTTTATACATTAAGAAAGGTTAACCTATTAATATTTACATAATTTTAATATAATTGAGTAAAGGGTAAAACGATAGAGAGAAGACTGGTTAAGTAACTATTTCGGTTACGTCTTGTACCGGACGTACGGAATGAGTATGTAACTCACAGCCAAATACATGTATAAACAGCTTTTATTTTAATCGGTGGAATGCATTTTTGTTATATAATTACACTTCCCCATTTCTCTGAAAATTAACTTATTGATAGAAGACAAAGTATAGATAAAGGCTACAGTAGTATAACGCTGTTCAAAAGTCATAAATCGATTGACAGAAAACAATAATCTTCCTCTAGCATATTTCAAAAAGATTAGTTCGAATGGAAGGCTTTCTATTAGTCTGATCTTTCGGTTACAGATATTTCCCACGTGGCAATCAAAGCAAAACGATGCGAAAACTAATTCAATAACGTAGTCAAAGAGCATTGAAACCAAGTATTTCACAAGAAATGATGCCTAATATTGACAAAACAAATAGGTTTAAGATACAAATTGGACATTCAAAACTCTTAAGTCATGTAAGTCGAAAATCAACTGACAACACTTTGACAAACATTTAAACCAAGGCAAGGAAAAGAGATCCAAATCTATAAAACATAGAAAGACAAAGACCGCAATCCAAGGGTTATCTAAAGTGCCCTGGAGGGGAAAACATGGTTGTGTTGCTTGTGGTAATTGAAACTGGTTAGGTTTCATAAAATGGTGTTATTGTCGACGAAACGGTACGGACAAATGGCTACGACTATTTGAACGTATCTGTGATCGTCTTGGGAAATCGACTTAGATATTTAATACGCCATATGTAGGGGCTTCTGGTATGTTGCTACATAGAAACGGAAAGTTGTCGATTGAAAGCTGAAATTATCTAAATTGTCGTCAAGTTTTCTTTTCAAATGACCTTCATTGACATTTTCTTTTTGTAAGTCAAGACACGAGACCAACCTAATCATATTGGTGTTACCCTTTATTTCGAATTCGATGGAATAGATGAGTTCAACGCAGTCACTACATTTTGAATTATTTAAATATACGTATTATAGTGGAACACATGAAGTGTAAGGATAATGTAAGCTAAATTTCATTCTCCCTGTTAAACATAGTAAAGAGAAACATTTGCTTTTCTCAACAGGATCGTAAGTTGCGACTCATTTATGTGTATGCATTTTTATTGAAGCAATAAAAAAGGGGGAAAAAGTGAAATACATTTAACGAAAAGTCCATAAATTGGTCCGGGTGGAAAACCAAAAAAAAATTAGGTGTTGAATTAATGCTTTGAATATACCATGAAAAAGTCCAATAAAAATTGATTAGCATCTTATTTATGTTATCGTTATGTTGTCCACTTTTTAACGTTTAAGGTATACATGTATAAAGCTTAGAGTTCTAGTAAGTGAACGAAATCATAACTGAGCTTTGTGTCATCAATTCAAATATCTCAGGCAGTGGTGAAAACATGACAAAAAAAAACCCACCATATTTGACATTGATTTCAGTTCATAATATGTAGTTATGCACAAAAATAACATTCATTTCTATTTTCTGTTCTGGTAATAGAAGATACAAATTGGTTGAAATGCACTAGAAATTAGTGAATAAGGGGAGATAACTCTGTAATTTGCTATCATTCTAACCAATTTTCCAACCAAGTTATTTGATATTACCAGACACACACAAACTAAAGACTAATACTTTTTAACTCAGGATGATGGTTAGTATGAAATAGCATGATTAGCTCGGTGGGTTTTTTCTAATCATGTTTTAATTTTTACCTAAATTGCCTGATTCTTACAAAGACTGGCACTTAATAAGACATTTGATTTGACAAAGCAATGGACAGTTTTTGAACAATTTTAAGCAGACGAACAAACAAACATACAGTGCCTGTCTGACAGACAACAGCAAACCACCATACGACGTAATTACTATATGACGGGTGTGTAAAAATAATGTACAAAATGTAAACGAATATAATTTAATATTTAAGCGAGATAAAACTTCTATCATGATAATAATTGTTTTAAGCACATGATATCCAAAGGAGTTACAAATAAGCAATGCAATATCTTAAAATAATATTGATGAAATTTGAGACTACGTTGTCACATTCGGCACAATTAGGCAGAGATTATGCAAGTCTAGAATAGAGTTCCGGAATCTACCGAGGTTTGCCGATTGACAATTATCAATCAGCAGCGACATCCAACGTTTGGTATACAAGCCTCTCCTGGTTTACAACACTCTATTTTCCCAGGAAGATATTCACATCTCTTTTTTCCGGTACAGTCACTTGTTCGTGATACCTAAACGATAATAACAATTATTATGATAATCATAATAAGCATACTAGGAACATGTAATAATCATTGAGGAAACCGTCATATATAAACATTTTTTATGTTCGATTTCTGCGACAACAGATAAAGACTGTTTGCTAAAATTTACCTATTATATAATGAAGTAACTCAATAATAGATTATGCTCCGGCATCTAACACTTTTTATTGTGAGGAAACAAATTGAGGAAAACGTTTCAAAATGTTGAATAACATCAACATATATACTGTTTATGTACGCATTTCGACAATTAATATCTCTTCAGTAATGCTTCACGCGAAATATGTAAAAGTCCAAAAACATAAAACAATATTTAAGAGCTGATAAAATCAAAAAGGACCAATAATAACATTATAACTGAAAACAATCACAACCAACATCAAGAATAATTTTTTATAAAATAACTCTGTAGATATCCAAATTTCAAGGTACAAATAATTATAATATAATTGTCATTTGTCATGTTTAAATATGTGCACCCTCTTACGTTTGTCGGAAATTAAAAAACCGGCTAAATATAAAAAAATATATATACAATCTAGAGGGTTAACTTTGCAAATGTTTTTTAACACGGAAAAATGCTCATGAACCTCATTTTATCAGCATTGTAGTGTACACGGGAATAACAACAACCCACTGTTGATGAGATTTCAGTCCATGCAGTCACAGAACATTTTCACATTGAAATTTTTTTTAAAGAAAAGGTCACACTGATGATGTTAAGAATTGACACACGGAGCAGAAAATATTCCAAGGCCACGTCGATGAATTCTATTAAATAGATCATAACTCTTTTGGGCAAAGAAAACTATAGGTATATTGATTACAACAATACAGCGCCCTTTCACGGTCATAACGTGGTCGTATAGTGAGCGGAATACAACGACTAGAATATCCGGGTTGATATGCAAAAATAGTTTTTAATCATTGTCGTTTTCATGCTCCCCGATAGATTTACCATAATATATAGATACCTACCCCCAATGATTTTTTGAGTAAAGGATCGACCACTTTATTCCATTCGGACACTGTCCAGGCAGGATCTGCAGCTACAACTACATCGTTAATCATGAACGTGGGTGTACCAGTTACTCCTCCTACAAACATCAAAGAACACACAAATATGAAAGAACAATAGATATGAGCAAGTCAGAGGTTAATAAATTCTAAGTTTATCTAAAGTCGATTTTCTATAAACTACATAAATACATAAATACATAAATACATAAATACACAAGCTTTATTGAGCTTTTCAAATCGACTGAATAACACATATATATAAATAGTTATCAAAAGTACCAGGATTATAATTTTATACGCCAGACGCGCGTTTCGTCTACACAAGACTCATCAGTGACGCTCATATCAAAATAGTTAAAAAAGCCAAATAAATACAAAGTTGAAGAGCATATAAACACACACACACAAGTCATGACAACAACATAATTTGAAACATACAGTGCGTGGTAAGATATCATGATAGATAACATATAAGAGTTAAAAACAAAGTATGCAAACAGGTTTATCTTAAAACGTAGCATAAGTTAGAATGATAAGCTCAACAGATAATAATAACTAAAAAACAGAGACCGGTACTGCAGTCGTTTTAGTTAGTTGTTGTTTGTCATACTTGATTTTCAATTATTGTTTTATTATAAATCAAGCCGTTGGTTTTCTCGTTTGTATATTCTACATCTTTGTCATGACAATACATTTTATACTTTACTATATGATACTGTTTGGCTCATTATTGACGGCAGTACAGTGACAAGCCAGCCATAACAATTGACCACTGGTGGATAGTGTTGCATTGGAAATCATACCATTATATATATCACTATTGTATGTAAGTTATTCTGTTTATTGTCACTTTTAGAAGTTGATTTATCTTGACAACAGCTAACAATATTATCAATAGAGTGTAGAGATGATAAGTGTTATCTTAGGAGAATTAAAGGAATGTAAATGTAAATAAAAAAAAAGATGAAAAAAGCAAGATACCCATTAGAATAATAATTAATGAGAATTCATAACAAACAATCATTATGGCACCCATTTACGGATACGTAATTGTTTAGATACTATAACGGTTTTGCAATTCATAGAGAATTTTTATTACATATACGATATTTCATAAACATGCAAGCTTAAAAAAATCAAATTCCAATGGTTTCAATATTCTTTAACACAAGAGTATAACTTTTTTTAGTACATCTGTATAGCAACTTACTCTTTCCGCAAATAGTATTTATACTTATCTATTGGGTAAAAAGATCGTTTTTTTTATAATTTCTAAACGACATTTTTTCTTCTCTAGCATTATATGGTTCGTGATGATGCAGTTATAATACAGGACAAACACTTACTTGAGCATGCGTACTTCCATGCAATTCTGCAATCTTCATTTACCATTTCATCAGTTGCCAGTTTCATGAATTCTGTTTCTAACATCCCCATGCTTTTTGCAAGTTCAGTCATTTTCCTGAATAATAAAAAAAACCAAACTGATACAAAAAAAGGTCAACTAATTATTTGTATTTGGCATTTTTATATTCATCTCGAAAATTTGCGTTGTATCATTATATTTAAATGAATGCAAAGCATAATTTATTATATAAACAACAAAAAAGAAGGCATGTTTCAAAGTCTAACGGATTCAATTGGTAACTTGTTATCGCAGATTAAGGTTACAGATGCCGTCGGAGCTTAAACATCAATATAGTTATCTCTATTCTAATGAAACTAACAGAAAACAACGTCAAATCATGCATTTGAAATCTATCAGTATACGTCGTCTGTGATTGCGAGTACGTTTTCGTGGTATCAATTGTTAATTCATGCTATGAGAATTGGTAATGTTATCCAATCAAAATGAACGTTACAAACGATGTTGCATTAGAAATGATGTTAGAAAATGCCAACATGTTTTACTTGACCGTTGTGAAGAACTTTACTTACGTGATTACTTGTGCCTGTGTTAATGTCACATCGGAGAATTTGACAATATTGTTGTAAATTTGTTGTACCCAGGTATACGTCATATTTGTTTTCGTCAGCTGGTCAACAGCACGTGTTCCCTAAAACATAAACAAAACAAATGGTAGATACAGTGATTATAAAAATAAGAAGATATGATATGAATACATTGTAAATTTGCTTACTTTGTGATAACTACTCAAAATTGTGCTTGACTTGTGTTTTGAGAATTTTGCAAAATTGTTATAAATAATAAACTCATCATAGATACCAGGATAAATGGCGATAAAACAATGTATGTTGTTTGTATTTGCAATGCTTGAATTTCAAACTGTCTGTTGTGTTAATTTTCAATAAGCATACAGTTATATAAATAAAAGAAAATATTAGATATACGCCAAGTAGACAGCAATCGAACGACAAAGATAACCAACCGACATCTAGACGGCAACACACGCGGTCTTCAATCATAGACGGATATTAGTATACAATTAAATATCAACGCCTTAATTGTCCTGATAAAATTATGCTAACATAATTTCGCTAACGATATCATAATTGCGCTACGTACAAAGTATTCACGTAAGAAACGAAAGCATTATTATCAAAAATATAGTCTGTTTTTCTGTCCGTCGTTTTGAACAGATTTTAGTTTAAATGAAGTTTGATTCACCCGTTTTTGGTACCTTCAGACTCCTGTTTTTTTAAGATACTAAAATTATCAATATAACAATATAATGTTCAAATTGCAGAACAATTTCTTATAGAACTGTTTGCTGATAACTATAAGATAAATACACGAGAGTCTGCATGGGTTTATATAGAATAAAGAATATTAGGCAAATCATACAATAGATAGTCTTAAAACATTAACAAACGAGTAAAATAGGCCAAAGCGTAATGAAAGGAGAGCAATGTTGTGTAACAAAAAAAAATGGAGAATAACAGTCAATAATTACATTAGATGTATGTTTCATTATAATATTTTATTCTGATTGGCTAACTGCACATCACGTGTTATTCCGTAAGCAGTTGCAATGCTCAATACAACTTTTCACTCATAATAACACGTGCTCCAACAATAAAGTGCACAGGTGAATTAAATAATAAAATATATAAAATTCGTGTTTTCATGATCATAGCTAAAAAATGTAATTATAAGTATTGAATGCTTCTTTTTGTAACTTTATAGGGTTGTAAAAGCGTTGACCGTGCGTACATTTTTAGAATGAAGCGCTTCCGCGCTTCATACAAAATGTACTTCGGTCAACGCTTTTACACCCATATAAATTTACAAAAAGAAGCATTCAATTCTTAAATAAAAATACATAATTCGGAAATGAATAACCCCCATCCAGACCATATGGAAAATGAAGAAAAAAAATATCACATAAAACAAAATGTCAAACTGATTTTCTGATAGAATATCGGAATTTTACCTTAAAACGCATATGGTATGTATTTATTTCTTAAACATTGTATTAAAATCATTATCTCTCAAGAATGAAGATGTTTAGTTTATTTACTTTTAATAAAAAATATATAGTTTACTCACCATTGCAATTAAGAATGAATTGTGATGATATGGTAACGGGAAGAGATGGATTCGAAGTCTGAGTTGTTTTGGACCATAGTAATCAGCTACTTTCTGTATTGTTGGAAAGGTCTCAGCGCTGTCTGGGCACAGATTGTCAAGGTATACATCTAGATCTACTGGAGCACTGGCGTTTCCCCACTTGTACACAAATCCTAAAGGTCTGTGTGGTATCGGAACTTGCGCAAATGCAACAGGTAGTAAACACAAAATAATTTTACAAAGCATTTTCAGTGTGATGATTTTAAACGAAATGATAGAAGTTCAATTATGTATCTTTTATTTAAACAGAATAATCACATGAAATAGCCACGATATCAGCTGACAACAGATAAATTAAATATAATCTGTGTAAATACTAGTATGATATCAAATTCAATGTGTAATCATGATTGTACAAAATTTTAATGCTTTTATTGTAAGTATCGTACTCAGCAGTTATAACTAAGTTAATATGTTGTTTGTTGGTGTTTAAGGATGTACTTCGGTCCTTGGTTTCCCCCTTACGATACTAAGTATAACATGTTGCCCATAACACCAAATTATCTTTTCCTATAATACTTCAAAAAAAAAAACCCATAAAAGGTCATTAACCAAAATTAAAGCAGACTCTTGATTTTCTTTCTTTTTACTTGAAACCCATGTAATGCCAATGCAAAACGTTTCCCGACATATTTTTAAAAATCAAATATCTCGAAAAGGAGCTCAATAAGACCTACCAAAAGTTATAGCTTATTTTTATCCTTTTCTAATGTTCTTTCTGATTTTAGTTCCAATTTTAAATTCTTGATTGATTTAATTTCACCTAAGTACATTCTGAACAAAAAAGAGGGGCGAATACCGAAGAGACAGTAAAACTCATAGATGGAAAATAAACGGACAATGCCATGGGTAAAAAAAGAAAAAGACTAAATTTACAGACAAATTAAAGTACACAAGAGAAAACTAAGGACTAAGCAACACGAACCCCTACAAAAACTGGGATGATATGAGGTGCTCCGGAAGGGTAGCAGATCCTGCTACACATGTGGCACTCGTCGTGTTGCTCGTGCTGTTATTATAAACTCGGTAAACAGTCTAATTCGATAGGTCACATTCGTGAAAAGGTATTAACAGGATTGTAGTTACATGTACAACATAAGGAACATACTGATGTATAATGGGAGCTGTAAAAAGAGAATAGAAATGTATGCTTTGATTTTCTTTGATTTTCTTTTTGAAACAAATGAAAGATTTGCTGATGTTTTGGAATAGGTAATTTTTCACTTGCTAAATTATGTTTAAATCTTTGTCACATGGTTCATACACTACAGAAAAGGAAAAAGGGAGACACAGAACCTCGTTACAAATCTGAGTTTGACCAATGGCATAGGGACATCTATACAAACGCTGATTTGTACAGAAACATTTACTGGAAAATTCTAACAAAACAACAATTAAAAAAGTTATCTAAAACAAGCATTTATTATAAAAATATACAATTTAAAGCCCCAGTCAGACGTTCCGGATTTTTACTGCGGTCCTTAATAAAACCATTCCCAATTAAATGTCCAATGTCAAGACAGCCTCGTTAGTATCTTGGTCCCTTCCTGTCGGGTCAATCAAAAGACTATAAAACTGCTTTTATATTTACGTCTTCTTTAAGCACACGGCTTGATTAAAGAGAACGCCCGAGCAAAGACTTTTCGACCCCGAGTCTGACTAATTATCCGGTGGTCTGCTATCAAATCGTATGAATTGTCTGCACCTGAAATAAACAAAAAATATGAATTCAAAATAGTAGAATTGATAAATCAGCAAATGAATACTTATCAGTAGCCGACCCAGAAACTTTCATAAGTGGGGACCGACTGACTGCCTAATCAGTTCATGCTTCGATGATTCCCTATATAAAACAACCAAATTTTTCTCAGAAAAGGTGGGGGCGGGCCCCTGGACCTCCCCTAAATCCGCCTCTGCTTATTTAGATAGAATTTGAAATTAGATGTTAATGGTTTTTTTTCTCTCTAGTTGTTGAGAGAATAAAACGGTTATCAAACTAAAGAGAGTAATAAAAGAGAATCCTGAATTATAACCAAACGGTGAATGTAAAGATAAATCGGACAAATAGATTGATCTTTTATGACGTCAAATGCATGTGGTGATGTCATAATTATAATATCAGAAAGAAACAATAGTCTGAGTCATAATTCAGATGTGAATAACGAAAACAGAAAACAAACTAACCCTACTTTTTTAACAGAAAATCATTTTCTGTTGAGGAAAGTTTTGAATTGGCTACGGATTAGAGAAATATATATAAAAAATAATCTTCAGAAATTTAATTCAATTGTAGTTTTATAGGAACAAATATTTTTTTTAATTACAAATGCATTTACACCAAATGATACCAAATGGTAGAAAAAGGTATTATATATACAAGCTGATTACCTTTTATACTTGGTTCAGTATCGGGTCGATTATTTTAATCCAGTCAGCTTCTGACCTTTTGGCTTGGTCATCGTCTGCTACTACAACGTCATTTATCATAAATGTAGGAGTTGCTTTTATTCCCCCTTAAAAGAAGATATTTTAAATTGGTGAATTAGCATTGTAAGATATGCTGTGGCTAAACATACTAGGAATTTATCACAAGAGAGCAAAAGTATGCAAAAATAAGTATGGCCGTACGGTGACCTATAGTTGTAAATGTCTGTGTCATTTTGGTCTCTTGTGGACAGATGTCTCATTGGCAATCATACCACATCTTCTTTTTTATATAAACAATTCAAGATCGGTACACGCGAGTTTTAACAATCATCAAAAAGTTAAACATAAATGCTTTTTGATAGACTGCAAAACACAAGTATTAGTTGTTGGTATTTTTATATTTTAATAATGACGTTTTTTTTTTTTTAATGAAAAGTTGTCACAGGGTAACAACAATCAGCAGCACAATAAGAATACACATAGAATGAAATTCAAAACAGTGTGGCTGTGGCCATTGATTGACACATTAAATTCACCCATTGACTTGGACAATTTAGGTGAACGTTTGTATGTAACGACCACTGCTCACTATGTACTTTTTAAAGACACTTAAACTATGGTGTCACCAAAGGTTCTCAACACATTAATAAAGTAATTCGAAAAATTAATCAGAAATAACACGATGTTTTGGTTTACATCAATTATATAAATCAAAACATAAAGGTTATTCCTGATTATTTTTTCGAACTATTTTATAATTAAAGGCGTTAAGAAACCTTTGGTAAGTCTACAGTTTAAATGTCTATCGTAGGTACGTCGTGAACAGTGGTCGTTACAGACAAACGTTCACGTAAATTGTCCCAGTCAATGGATGAATTTAATGTGTCAATCAATGGCCACAGCCACACTGTTTTGAATTTCATTCTATAGAGGTCCGCATCCTATTTAACTCGCCGTTTCAGAATCTAATTCATTCTGGGTAATATGTTTTAAAAGCGTACACCAAAACGTTGTGATTGGTTTAGAATATTCTAAACAATAGAAATCCATCCACTAGCGTAACGTTATTTTCATTTTGGTGTACGAACGATGAGATTACCCACATTCCTTTAGATTCTGAAAAGGCGAATTGATTCATGTTGGGTCGTTATATAGCCGACTATACGGTATTGGTTTTTTTCATTGTTGAAGACTATAATTGCTCACATCTATTGCACAAGTTGAGTTCTTGTACTTTTCTCTCTCAGAATTAAACAACATTTATTATAAGAAAATAATCAATCTTACTCGAATAACCATGTTCTCTTTCGACTTGACACTCGTGTCTGGTTCGACTATTTGTTAACATTTGTTTAAATTCGGCTGCTGACAGTCCCATGCTCGTTGCTAGCTCTATCATTTTCCTTTGGAAAATAAAACATTTACAATGTCACAAGTAGAAATTAAAACGATACAACAGTTAATACTGAATATAACTTTCCTTCTCCATGTTTTGCAGAAACGGTTTATAATGGTTAAAATATTTAACAAGCAGCAAAAAAGATGCAAATACATGTATAAACAAGATTTTTTTTTAAATCAAAATAATATAACCAATTATTGATACCCACTGGTATAGAGAACTTTCGAGGTCGATGCATTTCCGTCAAAAACTTTGGTTTTAGTGAACATCATTCGTGTGTTTAGCGGCACATCTTATTCTTCTTGCAATAAAAACTGACAGTCAAAAAATAGCACAATAGTGCTGAAAAAGCGTTAAACACCAATCAATCAATCAATCAATCAATCAATCACATTAGATTGTAAAGAAGGACTAATGTTTATTATATACACTGTTATTCATTGACAATGATTTAATCATTTATCAAATATAACTTCAATAGATAAAAGTACATACGATATAGCTTGGTCCTTGGTGAGCGTCTTAAATATTTCAAAATGGCTGTATATATTTTGTGTCCAGATAAATGTCATTCTTCCGTTTGTCATCTTGTTAACTGCATGGGTTCCCTGTTGAATAAATAATGTTCTGTATGTGAAAATGTGCAGTACTAGTTCTATATTGTTTTTTTGGTTTTTTTTTTAATCATTTTTAATTTGTTTTTGTTTTTATTAAAGCGGTTGTCTTTGATATAAAACTCTATTATAATACTACATTCATCCGATGTCCCTGATCAATATTTACTGTAACAGGTTCTTTAAAATTTAGATTATTTCAGACTGAAAACTTTCAGAGATATTATGAATCCTCACCACAATAGAAAGATTGCAATTGAACAATTTTTTTTAAAATTATTGCCTCAATTTTGGTAAACATAAAATGTTGCTATTGTAAAACATTTCCTAGAAATCGAAGACAATAATCAAACACTGAATTCACCGTTAAGGAATCTAATGCATTGTGGTGTTTTTTTTTTTAAAGTGTACACCAACACATTGTGATTGGCTTAAAACGTACTCCAGAATGAAAATTCAACCACTGACGTATCATTATTTTCGTTTTGTTGCACAAACAATGATATTACCCATAGTCCTTTAGTATCTAAAGAGGGGAATTTAACGAAGATATTTTTGAGGTTATCATCATGATTTCAGTTGCCAATAGTTACTACGGTTAATGCGACCTTTTTTTCTGAGACATTTTCTCCTACTTTCCCATTCATTTGAAAGAACTTTACCCTCAATTAATTTTTACTGCAGACCTACAAACACACATCAAATGTTGAAGTTACAGAAATATATGAGCGTAACTATGTTGATTTGAATATTCAGTATATGCCCTTTGGTGCATATTTATTGTTTCTTTTAAGACTTCCACATTCAGATGGGCTAAAGATTGAAGCTAGTCTAACCATATGGAAATATCAGTAAACTGTTTGCTAAAAGCCGTACGCGTACGATCGGTAGATCTAGAAAAACAGTTCGTTCGCATGATTTTTTTTCTTGATTATTAATGGACTTCTTTTTGACCTATACATTTTCAAAACTTGAAAATATAACATAAAAAATCAGACATTCAACATTTTTTTCTAAAGTAAACCAGGGAATAATATCTTTTTTTTTTTAAATAAAAGATGGATTGGTTCGGGGTTCTGTGTTTTCTCATTATTTGTACAACTGCCCCTTACTCTTTTGTGGAATTTTGTGATTTTAAAAATGCTTCGCGAGAATTAATGTTTTATAGTAAAGTAACAATTTCCATAATTCCTTATGAAAATTTCAACACGGAGGCTTATATCTTAAAAATCACCAGGACTTACCATAGCAACTAGGAAAGAATTTCTATGATACGGTAAAGGAAACAGATGCATGCGGAATCTCAACTTGTCCGGTCCGTAATGATCTGCAAGTTTGACCACGGTTGGAAAAGCAGCTTTACTATCCGGACAAAGAGGTCCTATGTAGACATCGAACTCGACTGGCGCAACATTGCTGCTTTGTGCTCTATAAATAAATCCTAATGGTCTCGAAGGCACAAGCACAGTTTCGTAAGCCAATGGTAGTAATAATAAAATTATTTTAATGAGCATTTTTTTTTCTGCAATCAAAAATTAGAAACCTTAAGTAATTCAGTAGATAAGAAAAAGAACATTATATATAGTTATGTTACAGTTGTATGATAACACAAACCGTGCCAATGTTTCTGCACCATGCAAATGTGCATTTCGACAATCGATGTCTCTTCAGTGATACTCGAGGCCAACTTGACATATTTGTAACTCAGGAGTGTCCAGCACTCTTGCATTGCTTGGATCTGCAAAATAAATGTTCGATTACTACAATATTATCGAAAATAAAACAACACCTACCTCTAAAAAGACGTTATTATATATATGATTTTTTCCCCAAGTTTGTAAGTTCTCATCTGTATGACGTCACGTTTATCAATGACGTAAATTTTCGCCAAAATCATTCATGAAGTTTCATGGAACTTTATTTTATTTCACTGTGACATTTTTTTCAAGTTCTTACGTATTAATTCTTTTCTAATTAATTAAAGTTGGAATAACAGTACCGTGGTTGAAGAGTTGTGCAGTGTCAATTTTGGCAGGTGTTCTGGTTAAAAGTACGACGATGAGTCTAATTTAGACGAAACGGGCGTCTTGCAGACTAAAACTATAATAAAATTTAGAGTAAGTTGTATGATACCAGTGAGACAACTTTTCAGCAGAGACTTATTACGTTAGCAATAATATATCATTAAGTCAGTCTCATATATTTTTGTTAATCAATTACCAAACTTGATGGCGATATAAGAAACATTGTTACAATCATTTTCTTGAAAATTATATATGCAAGTCAAATAATTTGTTTTCCTTTAACAAAACTTTATCAAATATTGCCATTTATTACCATTTGTATATTTTAATGATTGAATTGTGTATATACCAGTAATATATATTGTAATATATATTGTATTTTAATGTATGAATGTATTCATGAATGTTAACTGTATGCATGTATTTTGTTTGAGGGCCTCAATGAAAATTAGACTAGTTCTTATTGAGTTACCCGTTAAATATAGAATTTATTATTTTTATTATTATATTATATCAAACTCCAAATAGCCTGTATTATAGACAAGTTTTAAGCAATCTTTACAAGAGTTGGGAGTGGCCTACATAAACTAATTCCACGTCCTTACTAGAGAGGGGCAGGACATTTTTCGAATTTCGGGATGTCGGAATTTATTTTCTTTCTTAATTCGGGACATCGGGATTATATGTTTTTAAGCCCGGGATTTCGGGATAAGGACCCCTCCAACCCCCCCCCCCCTCTTACAACGTTGACTAGTAAAATATTAAAATAATTCTCTTTGTAAATGATGCTCATTGTGAAGGCCGTACGGTGACCTATAGTTGTTAATGTCTGTGTCATTTTGGTCTCCTGTGGACAGTTGTCTCATTGGCAATCATACATATCTTCTTTTTTTTTTTATATATATCATTGTCATTTTTTGCCACACCGGCCAATTTAATTCCTTGTTCGACGGACCCGCCCACACCTATTTTTTTCAAAACAGATTTTTTTTATTTTTTTTTATATTCCCGCTTCCCGCATCCGGAAATGTAATCATGTCCATTTCCCGCTCTGTTTTTGTTTTGTAAATATTATAAAAAGATCTCAACATTTGTTTTTGAATAACTTGTATGTAACGATTTTAAACCCATAAGCACCCCACCACACTGTGTAAATAGCCATGAGAATATTTGTTTCAGCATGAAACCAATTAATCCCAAGTGGGAGTGCTCCGATGTAAATATGTAACAGCGGAAATACCTGTACAGAACAAAACATTCATTTGGTTTCTTTCCCCCTTACTTATGTTCCCCATTAAAAAATGTTCGTTGTTAGAATAAAGTATGTAAAGAACTTCTGAAAGAGTTGCCTATTATATTGTATGCTGGCGATACAAAACTATCCATACTCGCTGCAGGTTTGTGCACCTGTCCTGGTTGATTCAGGAACCTGTCGTTCAGAAGTTATCGTTTGTTGATGGGGTTCATTGGTATTTCCCCGTTTGGATATATATAAATTAGATAGTTGGTTTTCCTGTTCGAATTGTGTACACTTATAATTTTGGGGTCCCTTATAGCTTGCTGTTTGGTCTGGATCAAGAACTGTGTAAAAGGCCGTACTTTGACCTATGCTATGTTTGTTATTTTCAGGTTGGGAACAACCCTCCCTCAGAAAGAGGTCATTTTACTTTTGTAGAAAAGAAATAGAAATACCAAGGATTTGTATTGTGCTACTATACAAAACCTTTGAAAACTTAGATTTTTTTACTCAAAAAGAGGAGAAATATATATCATATTTTAAATAACTTTTCTAAAAGAGGTCCACTTATTTTGAATAATATCAAACTGTTAAAGTAAATGTGTTAACATGGTTAAAGTCCATGAAGATTTATAATTTACAAAATTCTTGGATAAGATTTGACCATTAAATACCAGATAGATATTATAGTTCTTTGGGAAAATATGAGCCCTTGTGTACTAAAAAGTGTTTTTTTTTTTTACCAAAAAATATATTATAACTTATATTGACCCCTCAAATAAGGAATATTTATAGAATTAAGGGTTGTTCTGAACCTGATTATGACTTGGATGAAGAATTGTCTCATTGTCAGTCAAACATACATAGACCAGATTTAATTATTCAATTATTTCTTGTTGAACATGTTGAAAGCATAAAAAGAAATGTCAAAGAACAAGTTTAAATCAAGTTTTAATATTGTCAAAACCTACTATTTTATGTTTAAAAAAAAATTATGATCGCTCGCCTTTGCTTTTCAAGCTTCGCCTCAAAAATTTGCAAATTCAATATTATTTTATTAAAATTTTCAAATCGCTCGCTCGCCCCAATTTTTGGAGTCCAAAAATCCGTAGAACAAGAAATTAAATTGGTGTGGCCTAAATTACATGAAATATATAAAAAAAAGAAATTATCCAGGTTTTGTTTGTCTGTATGTAATTGGGACCTCTTGTCCATTTTCTCCAACGACTAAATCATGCTTGATACATCTGTCTCATCCCTGCTATCGTTCACTAAAACATTGTCATTTGAACTTGATGGACCAGTAAGAGGTTGTGATTCAGGTTGGATTGTTCGGTCCGACATTTCTTCTAGATCAGCATTCGTCATTATTCGTAATGAGGTCGCGGTTTGAGCTGGGGTTTCACGATGATACTACGTCCTCATTACGCTTAGAACTACAACAATTACGCTACCACGTTCTCGTCGCGCTTTTTCTACGATTATCATAATCTTACTACGCTCATCGGGTTCTCACTCCGACTATACCACGAGTTATCCGATTGCAACACGATCTTACCACGCTTCTACTGCGATTATAACACGTTCGTTCTTACCACCATTACACTACGTTGATAACGCGATCTCACTACGTTCTCAGCTTATAACGTCAACATCGTGTTCCATATAAATACTGTTCCATTCCTTAAACATTTAAATGTATATTTCTGATTAATACGTAAGATATTTTTGTAGTCGAGTGGTTTTCCTGGTTTTGTAGAACACAAATAATAAGCAGATTGGTGTGTGTTTATTAGTCGTGTGTCTTTTTTGTGACGATAATGTAGGTTTTATCTTCATTTCTGTTTTTTGATTGCCGCTTTGGTATCTACGGTCTATTTTTTTTTTAAATGGATCACCCTGACATTGAAAAGATTGATCTCGATACAATGACACATAATACAAAATCGTAAACAAAAACAGCACCTGTTTATTTCCCCAATACCAAAAATAGTGTGAGTGCATGTTAAAGCTTATCACCAGACTAGCACTGATATATAAGTTAACTACATGTAGCTGTCTTTCATTTTCGTTAGCTAGAAAATGTACAGCAAACGTGTTATTGTGATAGTCCTACTTTTGGCAGTAGCTTGCAGTGAGTATAATTTTAAATATAGATTCACGGATAAAATTATAGCATCAACTGTTTTATGTTTTATGAAATTGTTCACCATATTTATAACATTTGAATGAAAAATACTTCGCACACGATTTTAATATCTAAAATATTTTTTTTCAGAGAAAATTTCGTATTTGCAATACAAATTTTTCGGACATAATTCCGGGTGCAGAAATATTGAAAATCGATCTGTTGCCTTGAGCTGTTTTCTGCTGTTTTGTCGGGATGATGTCTCTTTAACGCACTCCACGTTTTCATTCTGAATTCTTTGCATGAATAACAACAGTAAATCATATTCATTTTCCAGGTGTTCTAGGCTAGTTTTCGTTTTTATTTCTAACCTGGATTTTTTTTTGAAAAAAAAGTTTTGTTTCCAGTTTTTGGAGAAAAAATAATTTGTTTTTGACCCTGAGAAAAAAAAAATTGTTTGTTTCACCCTCAGCTGCAAACAAATATGTAATGCTAAAATTAAGAGAAAAAAAATGGTTTGTCCGGGAAAAAAATCCATAGCCCCCTCCCCCCTCGAAAATCAAATGGTTGCTGCCTAAACACACTATAATTACTTGCTCATTTGGATATGAAAACGCTCATACACTATAGATTATATGAGTATTTGGACCAAATGCGTATGGGCATGACCATTATGATAATACTCACATAGTCCGAATACACAAGTATGGTTGGACCAAATGAGCCTATACTCGTTTTAACTATTAACGGGCCAGACAATATACGTAGGTTTTGTTTTATTGTTTTAAAATTTATAGTGTTATTGTCTTAATCATGGTGGGTTTAAGTTATAACACTTGAGTTATTGTCTAAAAATTGGTGTGATTGTATGAACCTTAGTGTTATTGTCTTAATCTGTGTGTGATCGTCTTACCTTTTATGTGTTTTGGTCTTATTTAAATTATTAACCTTGGTGTTGTTATTATCTTGCCTTCGCCAAAGATTCATTCTAAAGAATGCTCACCATGTCAACCTTTTTGTCGAAAAGTGAAACCAGAGCCGATATACTAGGTTAATATCGTCGGTCTCATGGAGCTTGGTCACTCTACATTTTTTTTTACCTAATCGATAAACGAAGGAACCAGTTAGATTTTAGTGCTAGCTAAATTCAAATTATCCATTTTGTTTATTCACACATTTGTTAATGCTAACAACTATAGAAGAAAATCATTGCAATCATTTGATCTCACTCTAATATTTAAAATTTATTTCCGGTGCACGAGGGAGATATGTAGATTTGTACAACAAGAAAAATCATATTCTTGCAAACTGTCTTTAATTATGTATGCCAGAAAAATAAACCTATTACCTTTCAAGATTTAATATTATAATGTTATTAACTGGATGTTTCTGTATTGGCACTGGTGTAGATTCAAGGTTTGCTGTATTGACCTCGAGACCCGTAGCGTCGAGGGCCAATACAGCTGACCGAGAATCTATACCAGTGGCAATACAGAAACAGCCAGTTCATAACACTTTAATTATTAAATAATTATAAGAAATTATTAACCAACTAAGTACATTATTGCCAAAATTGACTGTTTACTATAAACCCTAACTGAGCTTAATACAGACAAACTGGGCATCAATACAGGGCCATTACAGAAAAGCAGGACAATTACAGAATAACAGGGCCATTACAGAAAAACAGGGCCATTACAGAAAAACAGTGTTAATATCAAATATAATAAATTTAACATTTCCGCCGATTTTCAAAACGGATCGCCTGGTTAAAAAAGTTATCATAATTTTATTCTGTAAAAATTGGTAATGCAATGGTTTTTCGTAAAATCATATTTTTGGAAGTAGACTATAATTAAGATTATTAAACAGTAGAGATTGGCAGCTGCACATTCACCTTTATTCAGTTGGCTAATAAATGTATTAAAAATGGGTGTTTTTATAATGACCCCGTTATATGTGCTCGGTCAGTAATAATGGCCTCGGATGTCTGTAATGGCCATGGGCGTTGCCTCGGGCCATTACATACTTCCTCGACCATTATTACATACCTTGGACATATAACTGAGCCATTATAAAAACACCCATTCATTAATACTATAATAAAAAACCGTAATCAATACAGGGCCAAGACGGCTTTTTTCTCGCTTTTTTCTGTATTGGCCCTGTTTTTCTTTAAAAACAAAACGTGATCAATACAGGTCCAATACAGCTTTTTTCCCGCTTTTTTCTGTATTGGCCCTGTTTTTTCCGTATTGGCCCTGTTCGAAGAGCAATATCAAATCTTGATTTATATTGACAGTGAAACGTTTTCAGTATTGCACATGCTGATTTATCCGTATTAGGGCTTATTTACTCATATAATTTAATAATACGAATGTACACATTCCACATATTCTTATATCTATATACAGACTGAGTATGTTTTGCTTAAACGATAGCTTTCAGTATGTTTTCAATTGCTTAAACGATAGCTTTTCAGATAAAACCAATATAATTTGAAATACATGGCTAAGAGTCAATCTGATGTGAGAAAACAATTTTGACAAAGGATGCTACAAAAACTTCAAATGGTAATAACATGAAGAAGTAACCCTTGAAATAGAAAGTAACAAGTGTTATACTTCAAGTTGTTTTGCTTGGTTATTGCCTCCTTGTCGTTTATCATAAATTTCATTGACTCATTCCAATGAAATATATCCTAACAAAATATTCTAGCTATACAAAGGACAACAATTTCTTTCTCCTAATCTGTTTTAACAGCAAATAAACATTGTAATTGTACGATATACACAACAAAATTCAATATCCTCAAGCCAAGTTAAACTTGAGACTTTGATTGATCATGATGTTTTCCAAAACTAGTATCTATGATATATATATATATATATTTTATATACACAACATTAATCATATTGTAACAACCAACAAGCTGATGCAACAATGTTTTCTTTTATATTTAGAGTTCGAGCAACAACACTTAAACAAAAGACTCCTTCTTGGTGCACACTTTGCAGATGGAAGTTTAGCTGTGCCAGGTTATTATTAACCAATTAAACTATGAATTGTGATATCTTGATTTGTCAGTTATATTAAACACGACGTATGTGACAATTCTAGATGTAACTATTAAAGTAATAAATATAAAAGAATGTGCAATATTAGGCTATTCATTTGCAAAATTGTATTCATATTTGTCAAGTTATTGAGATCAATAAACAACAACAAAATTTGATTTAAATTTCAACCTACATTTCGTAAACCATGAATAACTTTTCATATAATGTAAGAGACTGCTTTCAAAAAACATTTCCACTATAACTCATGTTTAAGTAAAGATAACAATGCGTTATTCACCATACAGTGGCGGATCCAGAACTTTTCCTAAAAGGGGGGGGGGGGGGGGGGGGGCTCCAGTCATGTTTCAATGATTCCCTATATTATCAACCAAATTTTTCGCACGAAACGGGGGCCCGGGCCCCCTGGATCCGTCTATGCTATATATCATTGTTTATATTTATATTTTCAGATATTAAGGACACAAATATGAATGCATCCATGCAGTCCGAGATGGTTAATTATGCAATAACAACATTGGATAATAATCCTCACAACAAAGCAATTTATATGTGTGATAAAATACACGCAAGTCATAAAGGATATTGGCATTGTATTGTTGGAACTTCATTTGATTACTCGATCTTTTACGATAACGTATACACTTACTTCAAGTTGAAATCATTCTACTTCACGGTTTTTGATCGTGACGAAGATGAGTGATATAATAGTTTGCAATTCAAGTAATAAAGGTTAAAAGATGCTATATATATGTGTGTGTGTGTTATAGTTTTTGTTATATATATGTTGTGTACAAATTGTAATGTTGTACACATTATAATTTTTACAGATTTTTTGTACAAGTTGATATCAGTGTTTTATGCACTGCTTAACACAAATGGCTGATGCAAGCACACAGTCTTTTGTTTCGCATATTTCTGTCATATTTTCTCAACTACACAATACAATCTAATACTGAGCATTGATACAAAAAATATTATAAGACCACAAAAAGACTTTTTATGGATAAGAATATGGTATCAGGAGAAAAATAAAATTAGAATTTAAACCTTTCGGGTATCCTCATTTCCATTTTGAGCCCGACAATTTGAGGACACGGAGAATAGCACTAAATGTAAGGTAAAAGCATACAAATTTGAATTTAAATCATTGAACTAGTACATTTTAGAAGATAAACCTGTATCACCTGGTGCAAGAAGGTGTGTGTCAAAAAACATATAACTTGTACAAAAACCCTGTACAAATTATATTTTGTACAAACTTACATCTTGTACACAACATATATACATAATGTACACAGCCATGTATTACCATCACTGCTGGTGATCCGATGGATAAATCTGGTGTAGAGTTGTCACTGGCTCAGACGTACTTATATGCCAGCTTTGGCTGGCACTTATGGTAGAAGCATCGTTTTGGAATAAAGAACGATAACTCTCTCTACACGACCCATCTGAAAAGTTTCGTCACTCTCGTTAAATCTCGTACGATTATTTTTTTTAATGGCTGCCGAATTTAACGTTTAAACGTGAACTTGAAAAAACGGGACAGATCGGAATAATTTCGATGTTAAATACGACATGAATTTTTATTTGTTTACAAAAACAAGAATTTAGAAATTTTGGTAACTTATGTAGTCTATTTTAATTTGATTGTACCACGGAAATTACCGAAGTTTGGACAACAACATCTGACGCCATCTTTCGTCTGCTTCATTTTTCCATTATCAGTGAGGTCAAAACAAATTTCCCAAATAATCACAGGTACTTCATTTAAAAGTCACAAAATCATAATTACTGATAACATGTTTAGCGTAAAAGTTCCGTCCAGCCATGGGAACACAGAAAAAACCTCTGCAAGCAATATGATACATTTCGGGATTTTTTTGTAATGGCCATGCGGCATGCGGGGGTAAACTCCGGTGCACTGGTTGACCATGACTACTTAATTATGTTCATCTGCCACATTATTCCCCATATCAAGAAACAGTGATAATGACGTTGGTTACATGTATACTGTTGGATGTGATCACGGTTATTCATGTACCCACAGACTAATTCAAAACTTTAAAACAAAAGTTTAAAACAAAACAAAAAAATATTCAATAATTCACAATCTTCTAATTCTGTACTTCCGTTGGCAAACTCTCAACAAATCTTTTCACTGATTGTGTCACATATCAGATATCTACCTTATATTGATGGAAACTGTTTTGTTTTCTCTCTATACCTGGTCGGATATATATATATATGTTTGTGAAATATTTGAAGAAATAAAACAAAACATCTGTTTATATTCCAGTTTTAAGGATTTGAAATTAAACATATAATGATGTATGGAATTTGGGCACTGACCTCATTACAGAATCATGGATTGTTTGGAGGTCAGTTCAAACCCATTTTTCTATGACTCAGTCTCTACATGGACTCAATATTAAATTGGTGTAACTATATTGTAAACAAGGATAGTCTACAAAATAAACACAGAATGGACTTTTGTCTGGTTCATAAAAAAAAGTTTAACTTAGTGAAAAAAATGACAATATAGGTGCAATTTGTGTACTCTAATGTTAGCAACTTCACAACTACAAATTTATTTTCATGACCAAAATAAAAAAAAAAAAAATGTACAAACCTAAAGGCAATAAAATGCTGCACCACATACAGCCTGATAAGACCACAGGAACACCAAATTTTTTATGCCAGTTGAAATCAAACATATCTTAATTTTGGACCCTTCAAACTTCAATATGGACTTATTTGAAAACAGGTATCAGGTGAACCCAAACATTTCTATTCAGCAGGCCAGCAGTCTCTAACTACATATATCTCCTTAATTTTATATGATAGTCCTACAAAAATATTGAAAATGTGTACATTTAATTTTTTTTCTAGCTTCTCTCATGTGAAAGCGGTACCTTTTTGGTCACTATTTATGTGTTGCGTCTAAATAAGAATTGTAACACTTTATAGTGACTGAACAGGTTAAACAAATACTTCTCAAGAAACAGAAAAAGAAGACAACTTTGAACAGCACCAGCCATGCCAGTATATGTATGAATAAAAACTCAGATCAGAATAGCATGGACAATATGATAGTTATATGTCCTTGTGAATATATAGTGAGGAAAGTTATCAATAATTCTGCAGATAATGCAATTTTATCAAGTGTCTTGTAAATTTTCTGTTACAATTTTCACATAATCAGTGAAATATTCAAAAAGGCTAAACTAAATTTTTATTACTGAAAGTTTCAAACAATGACAAGTGTTTTATATACCAAATAACTCATGCGTTTCTGTGAGAAAAAAAATCATGTGCAATTTTGGGAATTGGCACATGTCAATTGTGAATATTACCAAATTTATTTTCTTTATCATGATACTGACGTTGGCATTATCAAGGAATACACATCATAGGAAAAATGCACAAATTACAGATAAAATAATTAAAACACCCTATTTTGTGTGCTTCTCTAGCCAAATCAGTATTTGTTGCATCTAGATGAGTAATAATCAATGTAAATATGGTAATTTTATTTTAAGAAAAACCCAAAATTTTGTAAAAAAACACCCCAATAATGTTGTACCATAACCCCAATTACAATTAACAAGCTTGTATTTCCCATTTCCATTCTCAATTTTATTTTGCTGTCATATAAAAACTTGAAAAGTAAGCTAACAAAAAAAATATACCCAAGAAAACTACTGTGTACAGACTAACCTGTGCAGTTTGGGAAGTTTTAAATGTTTTAAGATATTTTATATCAAAGTTTCTATTTTGCATATCTGAAAGATAAAATCATTTTAGTGAAGATCTGGATTCAAAATATTTTTGTTGTCCTCTGCTTGAACAGATTTTTTTTCATCAATTTGGGAATTGAATATTTTTTTTTTATAAAAAAGAAAATTACCATACCCCCTCCTGCCTTTTGAAGTCCAATGATCGTTTCCTAAACATTTTTTCATCTGAACTTATTATTTTATTTTAGACAAAAACTATATATGTTAATGTAGCCTAGGACATTCGTCCTGAACATGCATGACATATTTGCCACTGGACGTTATGCAAACAACAACCAATCAATATATAGGACATTTTCTTGGTATAAAGCTGGCATTCAAGGTAGCGCCTTCCTCATATTATATATATATACACACGAGTCTAAATTGAAAACTACGTTCAAACCTATGATTGCGTTGGATAAAAACCGCAATTTTTATACGTGTGCATGTAAAACAAATTTCGTTGTAGAAGGGTCTAAATACAGCACAAACAACATTTTCCAAAAGACCAAAAAAGTGAAAAAGTATATTTAACAAAACGCATTTGACTAACAGGTCGAACAACTGATGTTCTTTAACCCTGTTGACTGCCATTGGCGATTGCCAAATATATATATATAGTTTTATTTAGTACATGTACACAACAGAGTATGTGTAAGCACTTTCACTGAAACAAATTACTCTAGGATATTTACATGTTTCGAGTTTTTAGTTAAGTATTAGAACGGTCTATATCAGTTTATACATGTAAATTGTTCTCATCACAGAAAAATAACAAAAAAAGGTTATAATGATCGATTGTGCGCAATGCCCATTTGAGGGGTTAAGTAAGACCATAAGGCCAAAATACGTGTTTAAAAAAAAAAAAGCAATTTTTAACCGGATTTACGAAGTAAAAATCGGTTATTGATTTGGGGATGTACATCCAGCGGTCGGTCATTACTCATGAAACGTTCAACCAAAGCTTTTAAAATTTTGGACAACAAAATGGAGGTCAGGATCAATAACGACGCGGATTTTGACTTGTTAAATAACGCCAACATGACGAATTCTGAATTACGGGATAAACATGATAAAAATGTCTCAGTAAAACAATAAATGTTCTATTTCACGTTGAAAAGTGAAAAATGAACTAGTTCATTATTCATTATTGAATTTTTAATAATGAAGATGAGTAATGGACGTACTTCAGCGGTCACAATTATCCACCATGAACCAAATGGCATAGAAATTAACAACTATAGTCACCATACGGCCTTCAACAAAGAGTAAACGCCATACCGCACAGCATGTACTGACCATGCTTTCTGTTTCTGGATTAACCTTTCTTACAATATTTAAAATCTTTCAAGTACAATGAAGCATGTGCTTATTGTTTTTTTCTAACTATTTAATACATAAAATATTAGTGTTACAATACATAAGGTTTACATATTCTCTTTCGTCATTTTATACTGCACCTAAAATGAAAAATAGTTTCAATATTACACTCTTACAGATGAAAAAAAAATAATAAACATCAACATATTTAAATTAATGAATCATTCTGAACTTAATTGTCCTCTCGATCTGTATGGTTTTTATGTCGTTGGGTTTTCGTCTCATTTACATAATACTTAGTAAACCCCTCCTGTTATTCGTATGTAAAATAGACAATCAAATTGAAATTGAATCATGAATTACTTGTCTCTTTTTCGATAACACCAAGTGTCGATTAAAGTTTATTAAGTATGGTCAACTGCCATCCGACAATGAACCAAGCGAAAGAAAGGGTCTATATGGCTGAGTGGGGTGTATGAATACATGAACATTGATGCCTCTTATACTGTCTTTACGCAAAAATAATCCTTACAACTCCACGGGAAGTCCGAATGTAATCTGTTTTAAAGAAAATTTTCTATCTAACATTTCGATCTTTAAAATTTTTCCTACGGTACTTTTCGCCCTGATCCTCTTCGAACTATACTATGCAAAATATGTTTAGAATATTTGCCCCTAAACGTTAAGCAATCAACACAATGTTATCAAGCTGAAACCTACAATCTGTCATTATAGAATGTCGTGCATTATACATTTATTTTATATAGAATTCAGTTTTTAGATGATGCACTTATTTAAGATTCTAGATTCATGAACTCAAGAACGAACATTGTTTTTAACCATTAAATGCATTTACTTAAAATAATACTAGATAAAATCCAACATCACAAAGCTTGATAACCTCTATACTTGGTTAAGTATTGGATCGATAATCTTAATCCAGTCAGCTTCTGACCTACTAGCTTGGTCATCTTCAGCCACTACTACGTCATTTATCATAAAGGTCGGAGTTGAAGTTACTCCCCCTAGAATAAAAAAGAACTCTGGTTAACAAGTATTGTAAGATTGAGTAACTCTGTAAATATTCACATAACATACATAGTCATTTAAGTAATAACCTAGTTTTTATCAATATTTTTGACCCAAAATGTTATTAATATACAAAATGAGAAATACATACCATTTGTTTCCAAATTGTTCCTTCATTTTAATATAATAACATTAGATGTATATGTTTCATTAAGTTATACGTTATTTTGATTGGGTAACAGCAATCTCGCGTCATTCTTCATTTCAAACTAATTGCATGAATTGAATCATACATGATGACACACGTTCCCACAAAAAAGTGCACAGGAAAATAAAAGAAAAACATTAATCGTGTTTTCATAATCATAGCGAAAACATGTAACCATTCGACGCTTAATACAGAATGTACTTCGGTCAACGCTTTTAGACCCCTATGAATTTACAAAAAGAAGCATTCAATTTTTAACACATTTTCAAGTCAGAGAGATGTTTAAGGCGTCGTCTTTAAACTCCCTATAAAATTTTAGTTTCGGGGTTGTTATTTCATCTGCGACACTAAACCATACATGTATACATCGTGAATTCATATAGATACGGATATACAATTCAAGGACAGAAGGAAAAATGGAAAATAACGATTATGTAAACAGCAAGTTTGTGCGCATGTGTCAAACATATTCTGTGCTAATTAGAACACGGCTTTGTTTACATTTGCGAAACAGGGACGTCATATTATAAGTTTAGATAATGACCGGGCCAATATAATCATCAGTATACAGTTGTGTAGATACCATAAGTTGAAATATTATATATAGTTTTATATTTAAACATTTATAAGGAGGAAATAAATGCTTACTTGAACAACCATGTTTCCATTCGACTCGACACTCGTCATTGATCCCACTATTTGTTGCCATCTGTTTGAATTCGACTTCTGGTAATCCCATGCTTTTTGCTAGCTCTACCATTTTTCTTTAGATAAAGAACAATATATCACAGATAGAAGCTAAGGGGAAAAAAAAAATAAAGCAATAGAACTGAATATAAATTTCCTTCTCCATTTTTCGCAAAATCGATTTAATGGTTATAATAGTATATATGCGCAGATTAACTGATGCAGGTCGACTTAGTAGTCCAACGATTGCATCAGTATATATTTTCAACACTACGATTGCGAGTTCGAATTCCGTATTTAGGATTGCCAATTTAACTGCCGAAGATCGTAAATTCTCTCTAAACATTTCGGCTTTCTATACCAATGAAAAGGGATGGACATGAAAAAGCGATATAGTTCTGAAAGTAACTATAAACATCAATCAATCAATCAATCAATCAATCAATCAATCTTTTTAGATTGCAAGGAAGGTCTTATGTTTATCAATCTCACAGGTATTTATTGATCATGCTGTATCAAATATATTAACTTCAATATATATAAAGTATATACAATATAACTTGGTCCGCGGTGAGAGTCTTGTCATAAAATATATCAAGATGGCTGTATACATTCTGTGCCCAGATAAATGTCATGTTCCCGTTGGTCATCTTGTCCACTGAATGGGTTCCCTGTTAAATAAATAATGTTTAAACATTTTGGGGAAAAACCGTTGCCTATTGTTATATCGAAATTTCCAATTTTTCAGCTGATTGATCGCTATTTCTTTGACATAAAGTTTTGGTAATCCCCAATTTCATGAAAAAAGTATTGTGGTTAAGCATATGACAAATAAAATATTATGAATTTTGATTTCCCCACAAACCATATAGTGTTAAATTGTGAGCGTTGTAAATAAAACAGAAATTTATGTTCGCGCTTTGCACGGGAAAAATTGACTCTGACCAAAAAACCATACCTCCCTCTTGTAGTGGTTTTTAACCAGAAAAAACGATTCAGTCAAAGGAAACTTTTTAAGTGTATTTTTCATGATTTTTAATCTGTCTCATTTGAACAATATTTTTTTATTTTGTTAATTTCAAGTAAAAGTCGGAGTATTGAACGTTTGTGTTTCTACGACACAACCATTATCATTCCGTACAAAAATTACTACGTATACTCTCTTGATTAAAAAGACAATTAGAACTTACCATAGCAACCAGGAATGAATTTCTATGATACGGTAAAGGAAACAGATGCATGCGTAGTCTTAACTTGTCCGGTCCGTAATGGTCTGCAAGTTTGACTAAAGTTGGTAAGGCATCTTGGCTGTCCGGACAAAGAGGCCCCATGTAGACATCGAACTCGACTGGCGCAACATTTGTACTTTGTTCTCCATATATAAATCCCAAAGGTCTTGGAGGAACAGGAGTAGTTTCGAAAGCCAATGGAAGTATTACTAAAATAATTTTATCGAACATCTTTTTCTACAATAAAAAATATTAGAAACATAAAATGATTCAGAAGATAAGAAACAGAACCACATATATATTTGTGATAAAATTGTTTACTTATGACAAATTTATCTTGAGTCTATATTTAACTGGGTTAAATAATAATCAAGTTTTATCATTTTAAAAGTGCATAGCCATTTGTTTATTTGCAAATCTCTTATACTAAAATTAGATTTAGAGGATGTGGTATGAATGCTAGAAACCAAATGACAGAGCAGCAAGATATCTTAAATCGGTTTCAGACAATTTTGCACTTAGCTATGTCTGACAATAGTTATGTTTGGACTTGCAGAATATCATCAATGTGATATCTTGGCCTTCCAAATCACCGGACTTTTTGGAATCCTAATGATCAGCCATAGGATCAACTGGATAAACGTGTGCACCAGCGTCAACCCCCGCCTCAGACCCCGAATCAGCTTCGACATATGCCACAGATATAAAAACAAAAAAATACACAGAAACAATAGTCTTCAATTTTAAATCATGTCATAAGATTTGAAATTTGATTTTGAAATTCAGACAGGATAAAATATGATAATTTTGTAATTTGCCTTAAGTTTGTTACATTTTACGGCGATTTTAAAATGATTATTTGGGATAAGTTTTTTTATTTTGCTGGTAATTTTTGTTTTGCATATCAATATGGATACTTCTTAATGATTAGTTGTACTGAATATGCATGAAATATTTCCCACTGAAAGTAACGTAAGCAACAAACAATAAAATATATCGTATTTGGGTAATGAATAAATCTATATGAAATGAGAAGATATATTCATATGATAAGTGCCAATGAGACAACTCTCTACCAGAGACAAATTGACATAAAACGTAATAAAATGCAATGTTTCCCCATTTAGATCCGAAAAGGAGTAAAATATATATTTTGCTTTACTATAAAAAGGTTGTCGGGAATTACAAGTTAAACGGGTCTTGCTTATAAAATTCAATTTATTAATAGCGGTACAATTAGATTTAAAAATGAAACGATTGTCAGAAATAAAAAGTTATTTATAATTCATCTCATATACATTATTTACAAGCTTTGTATGATGTGGAGAGGTGTATATAGCCAATGGTTAGGCCCAATTTCATTTTTACTTTCAAGTTCTATACATATAAATCTTATTGCAGAGAAATAAAAAAAAATCGAAGTTTTACGCTTCCCAAATTTGAAAATTTGAAAAAGAGGATGTTTTAATCCTCTCGTGATACTAACTTTTTCACAACTTAAGAACCTCATCTAAAGGAACAACCCCAGACATCGGATTTTTTTTAATACTTTGTGGTCCTATTGATAGTATCTGACCATCAAGAAAATTCTGTCTGAGATCGAAATATACATCCACCATAAATAGCGTACCCCGAATAGACAATTAACGTTGAAAACGTATGAAAATTGTCCAGTGGACAACCTTGCAAGACATTTCATTTCTTTGAAAACGAAGTCGCTTTGACTACGCAAATTATTAAAAACTACGTAGGTGTTTTGCAAAGTTAAAGCACAATTACGGAAAAGCACTATGTAGCATGCAACTAATCTAATTTTTCAATGAATAGCGTCGCAAATACCAATTTATTTGTAAAAAGCGGCAAAATCCGACATTGGACATCTTGCAAGACATTTGCCAGAAGCAGTTGCATTTTTATATGAAGTGTGAGTGCTGCAAAAATTCGATTCTGATATGGTCTGTGTATGTACATTTGTTAGCATAATTTACACAAACGAAATATCGTATAATCTTATATTTTAAAACCTATAAATTTTGATAACTTAATATTTTCCAAAATCTGACCATAATGACCACTATTTGTTTTTACCAAAAAATAGCGTTGATCGTTACAGGAACGCATATTCAGTAATATTGTAATACTTTATATATAAAGCCTATCATTCATTCCAATTTTCGAGGATATAACACTGTTTTGAAGAACACAAACATCCCTGCTAAAGTTATTATGCGTATAGTCTGTTACGTCTGACACGCATATTTTTGACGTTTTGTCAATATGTTGTCCTTATTTTAGACTATAGTAAAGTATGACAAAACAATATGCACTTTTTTCGAAATAGTATTTACCTGTCTAGTCTATGGATATAAGTTTTATATATCTTAACTGTTATGATTTTATAGAAAATCTGTTTATTAGTGTGGACTTGTTGAATACACAGTATTGACGCAATAACGTGCGTAACGTCACACGGATACAAATATGTGGTAACGTTATTCCAGAATTTGAACGTGTTGACTAAATATGCTGCGCTTGATCGCTAAATACTGCGTAGGTTAGTAAGAGAGAACGTAAGTAAGACATTATTCATTATAGTTATATGTGTATCATATTAACATATATCTATACAAAATGTGTAATAGGTGAATTTGAATACTCAACTCCGGTCAAGCAGATTGTTCCAGTTTAATCAAAATATACCTACCGAATTGACTGGTATGTCCCTGTACGAGAAGATAACAATAGTACTAATATATAAAATGTATTTCTAACAATATTGATTATTTTTTATTAATGTTCATCAGTGTAAAACTAAGTAACATCTGAAATAAAAATCTGTTTCAAATAATCAATAGCAAGATAAGTCAAGCAATTTATGTATAAACGTTTAAAATCAAGAACTTTTGGAAAAAACAAACCCACAAGTGAACGTCCATTTGAATTTCTTGGGAGGACGCAGGACGATTATGAAAATGGAGATACTAGCATAAAAAGAAAGAAAAGATACAATAAATAGTCAATCCGCAAAACAATCTATTTGAAAATGTAGATCTCTGTACATTCTTCATCTTCATATGAGATATATCCATGCTACCACTGATGCGTATATAGTTTCACTTTTTCAGGATTTCGCATGTGACTTTTTCAACCAACGTATACGAGGATGCAAATTACGAACATCTGAATTTTAATCAAATTGTCCGCAAAATACCCGCTTGCCCTATAAAAAGAAGAATAGAAAAAAATGACAATGTCTAATAAAATTCTTCTTTTTTTCTTTTTACAAATTCGTAACTTTCTTTTGAACTTGCGTCTTCGTAAGTCTAAAATCTTAGTACAAAATAGGAAGCACAAAGAAAACACATAATTTTCTATCTTAATTTATAAGTTTTATACCTGAATACTACACTCTTAAATTGAACACTTCATTCAATATCTAGGCTGATTGTTGTATGCCATTTCAAAATCTCATATGGTGGAAGACACCCATATGCGACCTTAATCCCGACCTTGCGAGGGCCTTATAGCCAGACCCCCCTTTTCCCACATCATCAGCTAAATTAAGGAATGTTTATAGCAAAGATCATTATTGTCAGAGACGGAGTTCTAGTGTCCTAGTAATAGTATTACGCAATTATCGATACTAAAAGGAGGTATGGTAACAAGAAACCACAAAGAGACCAACATGACGCAGCTGTTTGCTGGTGTATTGACATTGTTCTGCTAAATAAAGTGATGTCTTATCACTAAAACCGTTCAAGTATTCGTGACTGCTAAGTATGTTGACCGTATCTATAGCTCACACATCGAACTAGGGATAAATGATATCACAGATGCATTTATAGTATGACGTCCATTATCATTGAACTAGTATACATATTTGTTTATGGGCAAGCTGAAACACGCCTCCGGGTGCGGGAGTTTCTCGCTGCATTGAAGACCCATTGCATCTCTTATGCTGTTATCTGCTCTATGGTTGGGTTGTTGTCTCTTTGACACATTCCCCATTTCCATTCTCAATTTAATGTCTACTTCATCCATATTTTTCACAACTTTTTGAAATTTTATGTCCTCAATGCTCTTCAACTTTTTTCTTGTTTGGTTTTATAACTATTTTGATCTGAGCGTCACTGATGAGTCTTATGTAGACGCAAGGCGCGTCTCGCGTATTAAGTTATAATCTTGGTACCTTTGATAACTATTGACTCACATCTCAAAAGTGACTATGACAATGATGACTACAAAACTTTTCGACGAAAAAGACGATTTCAGCTTTTTTTTATATTTTCAATTTCTATGTAGCAACATTCAAGCAGGGCATGTTTATGGAGTATAAATCTTTTGGTTGTTGCGACATTCAGAAACTTGTGTTTCCTCTCATGATTATCTTGATAAAGGGTTGTTGCTTACAAGACAGATATTTAGCTAAAGATTCAAATAGGTCGAAGGCGAAATCATTCCTACTAAATTTTGTTAATAGAATCTAGAGTTTGTTGATTGTTATGAAAAATATCTGATTCGCATGCAGAGGACAACGGATTTGTTCTTTTTGTTGCACTTGTTACTTCGAAACCACCGAATTATGACTTTGAATATCCTTTTTTCTTCCATCTCTCGTTTATAGCTTTTTGGTACATTGCTTTAAATTTTCGTGTTTGTAATCGGACCGTTTAGAGCTCTGTGAGTAGACATTCAAATGTGAACTTTTTACCTAGCTACATGTATAAAACCAGATTTCATCCACCATTTTCTCCATATGAAAATGCATGTACCAAGCCAGGTATATGACTGTTGATATCCATTTCTTTGATGTGTTTGAGCTTTTGATTTTTTGCCGTTTGATTAGGGACTTTTCGCTTTGATTTTTCATCGGAGTTCGGTATTTTTGTGATATTACATTTTTTTGTAATGACTTAAAACAACATTTCTCTGGATCAACAGAAATATCTTGTGGTTACCATTTTTTACCGCAAGTTTTGCAAGCAAAGGAAAAAAACTCTAAATATCCGGACATTATAGATTAGGGTAAATGGTCAATAATACAGTAAGAAAGAATAGTCTGATAAAAATTACTTGACGTACTGTTCTTTTTATTGTATTTGAACTATAGAGTTGTCGCTCTTGTTTCACTGATAGAACAAGTATATTTAACCACAAGACTCAGTGTATTACAAATGCCCGATTACATAAAAATCTTAAACCCATATTTGTTTAATATGCCTTGCATAGAAGAAGCTGGGTACTCGCAACTTTAACATATTTCAAATTCGTGAATAAATAAAAACAATAAGTTGTAAATCTCATGCATCCGGCGCGCTTTTCTGAATTTACCTTCAACACTTAAAGCAGAATATTTGAAAGCATATTGTGTATGAAACCCGAATAATTTGAAATAAGAAACAGACGAAAGGAAAATAAACATCTTACGTGTTTATATATTTCACTTGTACGATTCGCTCGTGTATGTAACAATGTTTTAGATTTTAACGAAAAAATTTATGTATTACTGTAAATTATTACACCAGGGTTTTCGATATCACATAATAGTCAAAACATTTACTAAATTTTATCATCAGTATAAGGACATCATTCGTAAATATAGCTCAACATGCAGACTTCTTATACGTTCAGGTATTTCACATCCAATATTTTATGGAAATATTTTATAAACACAAATGTCGTATTCACCTCAAAGCTACAACCTTTAATAGACTTATTAAGAAGGGATATAGTTACGATACTGTTGTAGGTCATTAAAGATTGATATTTTGGCGTTAATATTGATTCACTTATAGGTCTTGCATCGGAACTAAACACATTATTATTAAAACCATTGTTGCATGACCGTTATGTTCTTCTCATATATTTTATGATGGTATGATACTAACCTTCACGGGAGGATTGTGCCTGATATTCATATGATGAAGACATATTTTTTCAATCAGTTTAATTGAGGTCCGGAGATGGCATGTCAGTTAACTGCTAGTAGTCTGATGTTATTTATGTATTATTGTCATTTTGTTTATTTTCTTTGGTTACATCTTCTGACATCAGACTCGGACTTCTCTTGAACTGAATTTTCAATGTGCGTATTGCTATGCGTTTACTTTTCTGCATTGGCTAGAGGTATAGGGGGAGGGTTGAGATCTCACAAACATGTTTAACCCAGCCGCATTTTTGCGCCTGTCCCAATTCAGGAGCCTCTGGCCTTTGTTAGTCTTGTATTATTTTAACTTTTAGTTTCTTGTGTATAATTTGGAGTTTAGTACGGTGTTCATTATCACTGAACCAGTATATATTTGTTTAGGAGCCAGCTGAAGGACGCCTCCGGGTGAGAGAATTTCTCGTTGCATTGAAGACCTGTTGGTGACCTTCTGCTTTTGTCTGCTCTATGATCAGTTTTTGTCTCTTTGCCACATTCCCCATTTCCATTCTCAATTTTATGATGTTTATTTAAGCATGAAAAATTTACTGCGGAGTACATACAATTAAAGGCAAATGAAAACTGTAATTTACTTTGCTATCTTAAATAAGTTCCAACTGAATACTTGACTTTCACTACTTCAAGAAAGTTATATCGAGATAACAAAACAAATCAAAATTTTTTTTTTCTGTATGCATTTATATTGGAAAGATAATTTTTCTTATCTCTTTCCGTTAAAAGTTTGAATATGCGCACAACATGCTATTACATTCAAACAGTTACTACAGATGCTACACACCAAATATAAGAGGAGAACTACGACACAACAGAACATTAAAATGTAACATATACAGAAACGAACTATAATATAACAATGGCCATTTTCCTGACTTGGTACATTACATTTTGAAAAATAAATGGTGGGTTGAACCTGGTAAGTCAAGTAATTTATAATAGAGCGTTTGGTATGTAACCTTGCATGTTGAGGTATGATTATTGGTTGACTCTGACGGAATTTTGTCATATCGTCAGGTATGACACTACTGGAAAGAACCATAGCCCAACCAGAACAAACCCCATCTCTGGACACAAACTACAATAAGAAATTCTTACTTTCTGATGTTGCTTAATTCAAATTATAAAAACGTTGAAAGTCAATGACCCATTACTAAACATGTTAGACCTTTATCAAAATCAGCTACATACCAAATATCTTTGAAATTGATATTATCAGTTTCCCTTACACTAACCTTATAAATTTAAACGATGTCAATAAATCATAAATGACTTAAGGGTGGTTTATAAAACATAAAATTAACATAGAATATATAAGATGTACCTTATCAAATGACATATGAACAGTAATTTATAACTAAAAATGTGCCATAAGCAATATTTGAATTGCAGCAGGTCAAGTTTACGAGCTTATTGCATCTACGTACAACCTTACGATCCGCCTACCATTCCGGAGCACCTGAGATCACTGACAGTGTTTGATGGGGTTCGTGTTGCTTAGTCTTTAGTTTTCTATGTTGTGTCTTCTGTACTTATCCTTTGTCTGTTTATCTTTTTATTTTTAGTCATGGCGTTGTCAGTTTATTTTCTATCTATGAGTGTGACTCCCCCTCTGGTATCTTTCGTCCCTCTTTTACAACTTGTCATGTCATTTTGCCAAGATGCTGCCCTTCTATCCTGGGTATAATTGGATGAATCATTTTTTTTTTTAATTCTTTCTGGTTCTTACAAATAGCTGTACTTAACACCTTAGACATGTATGTCCTTTTATATATTCAAATAAGTTTGGAATTAGTTTTATTCCATTCTAAGAGAATACTTTCTTTCATTTTTGTGTAAGATTTTATATCATGAATTATTTTTTCGATTTATATCGTACGTATATTTACAATCGTACCGACTTAAAAGATTAAAGATCACGTTATTGAAGGAAACAAAGTTTACTTTTACAGTTGAAAACATCACATAAATTATATAGTTTAAATTCTATCTAAAGCTTTTCCTTATTACATGTCATTAATACATTTTTCTCTATCTAATGACAATAAATTTCACATTATCAAGGTTATATATATATATATTGAATGGACGAACACCGAATTTTATGAATTGTTTAATACTTTCCTTTATATACAAGGAAGATTATCAAAATTAGATAGCACATGGTAAGTCAAGCAGTTTATAAAAGAGCGTTTGGTATGTCACCTTGAATGAGAAGATGCGATTATTGGTTGATTCTGACAGAAGTTTGTCATAACGGATACCATATCGTCTGCATGTGACACACGTGGAATGAAAATAGAGCCAACCAGAAAGAAGCCCATCTCCGGAAATACACTGAAATAAATTGCTGAAGTAGCTATTATTAAAGGAATATCTGGTATTTCTGCCATATCGGATTGTAAAATAGCAGAAAATAATTGGCTCTGATCTATAATGTAATATTCAAATTTTAAGAAAAGAATGTAAATCATTTTTTTTTCAACTTTTTATTCAAATGAGGACAACATTTGTTTAATCATATTCATTTAACTGTTTTATTCAAGACAGAATATATTATTTTTGATTTTTTTGCCATTTAAGGGGAGATAACTTTGATTATGAAAATTTAAAAGATTTTCGATTTTACAGCCTATTTTGTTTTGTATTAAGAAAAAAGCCGTGACCCCAATTGTTTATAAATTTTCTAAAAGCACACTATTAAAGCTGTCTTCTCATAATTTATTTTTAAAAATACGTTCGTTTTATTTTCTTTGTATCAAACAAATTTCGGGTTTCCATGTACATAAAACATGTATCAACAAAATCTGACAATCTTGTAGTTTGAAAAAAGCCCCGTGAACCATCTTCTTTTATAATATTCCTGAGAAAAAAAAACCATGATACATTTTTTAACTTACATTTTTGAAATTAAAATAAAAAAAGTATTGTTTTGTTTTGGATCCCTTTTTACATTAAAAAAGGGAAATAGGTTACAGTACGGTGCACGGTATAAAACGGTTATTGACAACTACTCTGAAGATTGTCTGTACTACAAAGACAAACACGAGACAAATTTATCAAACACTAGTCTAGTGAATAACGGCAACAGTAGTATATCGCTGTTCGAAATTCATAAATCGATTGAGAAAAAACAAAAACAAATCCGCGTTACAAACTAAAACTGAGGGAAGCACATCAAATATAAGAGAACTACAACACAACAGAAATACAACATTTTAATATGTAACACACAAAAGAAACGAACTATAATATAACAATGGCCATTTCATGACTTGGTACAGGACATTTTAATAAAAAAAAAATGGTGGTTTGAACCTGGTTTTGTGGCATGTCAAACCTCCCGCTTTTTATGTAAATATTGAATATAACATTAAAATGACACCATTATATGACAGGACTACAATACAAATAAATGGGAGAACATATAGGACAGATAAACACTGTATATATAGATACATGTATATTAAATTTATAGAACTTAATGATACCCGTCAATACAAAAACTAAATAAACGAAAATCATAACTTTTTATTTTTAACATGTTTAACAGAAAACGTCATTGTAACCTGGTTAATGATTAATCACGTGAACGTCGGAGGGCGGATGGAAGATTTTCGAAGGGGTTTGAGTGTTATTAAAAAAAATGGTGAATAAAAAAAAAATATATTTTGGACAATTTTATGCTGAAAAAAATCTATAAAAAAATTAAGATAAGTCCTTTACACTCCCTACACCTCCCCCTACCCTAAATTAAATCCATATAATTTTTAAATAGTTTTTAATTTGATAAAGTGTTCTTTCACAGCTCAAATGTAAATTTAAGTCAAATGGTATCATTCTATATCATATTTAAATTATCTTGATTTATTTCTATAGAATAAGCTGTTTTATTATACTTTACGAAATAATGCCATATTTTTGATATGCCAATACAAGGGAGATAACTTACTCCATCTTATATGGCTAATCGGTAGACAATGTTTGAGATTGTCACCCTCTGTTGAGACCAATCAAATATCGATAATTTATGGGACAAAGATTTGAATTTACATCAAATAGTCAAAGACAATGCTCAAGTTCTACGTTCTGGCTCAGAACTCTTTTATATAGTCAATATGCGACAGTTGAAGACAATAATGATAGGTCATGCAGTATAATAAAGTAAATAACACATAGCTAAAAAGACCAGATTAGTACTCCTCGAAAAAGCATTGTCAACCTTGACTTCGCCTCGTTGACAATATTTTCTAGGGGCAACAATCTGCACTATCATCCTCTCAGTTATGTGTTATTTACAATACATAATGACAAATAGAAAAATCATTTAAAGTATACCAGTTGATTTGTAGGAACTGACACAATGAGCTACATTCTTTATTACTGTGAAGTTGTCAAATCATGACCAAGGACACTGGTATGAAATGCAATACTTCTTCCAAATATTTCACACAATTATACCATCCATAGATCCGGGAAAAAATCTCTTCATATAAAACCATTCCATCATAGATAATACACGGTGTCTTATGTTACAAGCATTCAATTTGGTTCTGGTTCACATAAATTACCGACACATTTTTATAATTATTATTTCCTTGTATATATTTAAAGACCATATAATTTCTGAAAAACTCTGGACAAATATTTGGAGTTTTTAACATGACTGAAAAATACACATCCGCAAGGCATTTTTGTCTACTGTTTTAATTTTTCTGAAAAAATGGTAACGCCTTTCTAACATAACGTTCAGTTGTGATTGAAATTATGCAAAAAAAATCGCATGAATTTCCTGTTTTTTATAAATGCAAATTAAACAGAAACAAACGATGGGATCGTTTTCAAGGATTTGGTTTGTTTTTTATTACTTGACTTTTATGAATTTGACCTTGAATAATAGAAATCAAAACTCATACATTCAAGAGAAACTGACAGCGCCGTGGCGAAAGAAAAACACGACAAAATAAGTCATCAAAACCCTTAATATATAAGAAAATAAAGACTTCTGATTGTGTATACAAACATTGTTCGTGAATTTCGTAGAAACAAAGAAACCACGAATTAAATGTTCAACGTATTATAAGTTTGCTGTTTAATTATATGCAGACTTTTGAAAAACCACGACATCAAAAGTGGAGGGAAAGATAAAAGAGGGACATACACACTCACTGAATACACACACTGTCGTATCCTAGAAATTTAACAAATAATGTAAACTACATATAACGACAACAATGAACATATAGTCTACAACATAAAATCTTCAATGTTATACTTTAACCTTTAAATTCTATATTTATATAAAACAAAAGACGACGTGGTATGATTGTCAATGAAACAACTCTCCACAAGAGACCAAATGATATAGAAATTAACAACTATCTGTCCCTATACGGCCTTCAACAATGAGAAAAACTTCACCGCATAGTCAGTTAAAACTCTGATATGACGAATTTAATATAATTCAAACGAGAAAACATACGACCTGATTTATGTAAAAAATGATGAACGTAAAACAAATATGATATACAGCAAAAAATATCAACGAATGGATAATTGTTTCCTGGCGTGGGTCAGACACATACAACATGACTGTATATTCCATTGTAAAGAAAATATATTTTTTGATACAGAGTTCATCTAGAATGTAGTATTTGCTTTTGTCGGTATAATTATGGTCAGTATTCTGTTACACATTAAAAACAGCTGCATATTTTGTATTGGTCTCCAGAATTTTAATTTTGTAAAACGTTTAAGTTGTATGCTGATTGATGATTAGTCAACTTATTTTTTTGTTGTTAGGTTGTTGGCATTATTGGTAACAAAAATCTGTCACCAGCTTTTGTCTGGTCATTGTTTATTGGGTTTGTCATGTTTACACCTCCTATATATGCATATTCAAATAAGATTCTATAAAATAAGATAAGCAATAAGAGAATTCGTCGTTTTATTTTTGTGCAAGACTTGGTGTCATATTTTAATTCATAACGTACGTATATTTACAATCGTACCGACTAGAAAGATTAAAGATCACTTTTTTTAAGGAAAGAAAATGTCACATTTACAGTTGAAAAGATATACTAGTAGTTTATATTTTGAATAAAGCTTTTCCTTATTACTTGTCATTAATACATTTTTCACTTTCTCACGACAATAAATATACATTATCAAGGTGATATATATCATTGAATGGACGAACACTGAATTTTATGAATTGTTTAATACTTTCCTTTATACAAGGAAGATTATTTAAAGTATATAGTCCATGGTAAGTCAATCAATTTATAATTGAGCGTTTGGTATGTCACCTTGAATGAAAAGATGAGATTATTGGTTGACTCAGACAGAAGTTTGTCATAATGGATACTGTATCGTCTGCATGTGACACAACTGGGATGAAAATAGAGCCCATCCAGAACGAAGCTCATCTCCGGAAAGACACTTAAATAAGTTGCTGAAGTAGCTATTATTAAAGAATATTGGGTGTTTCTGCTATACCGGATTGTAAAATAGCAGAAAACAATTTGGCAAGATCTTTAATGTAATATTCAAATTTTAAGGGAAGAATATAATTTATTGAGTTTTTATCTAAATGAAGACAATATGTGTTTTATCATTATTATTGACGGTTTCTTTATAAATACAGAATATATCATGTTTGATTACATTTGTTTCAATTTTATCATTATAAGTGGAGATAACTCCGATAAACTTTGATTTTGTGATCACAAAATTAAAAGAAAAAAATGGGGTCACGGGATGTTTTCTTGATACAAAACAAAATATGTAAAATCGAAACACGTTCCTTAAATCAAAGTTTATCGGAGTTATCTCCACTTATAATGATAAAATTGAAACAAATGTAATCAAACATGATATATTCTGTATTTATAAAGAAACCGTCAATAATAATGATAAAACACATATTGTCTTCATTTAGATAAAAACTCAATAAATTATATTCTTCCCTTAAAATTTGAATATTACATTAAAGATCTTGCCAAATTGTTTTCTGCTATTTTACAATCCGGTATAGCAGAAACACCCAATATTCTTTAATAATAGCTACTTCAGCAACTTATTTAAGTGTCTTTCCGGAGATGAGCTTCGTTCTGGATGGGCTCTATTTTCATCCCAGTTGTGTCACATGCAGACGATACAGTATCCATTATGACAAACTTCTGTCTGAGTCAACCAATAATCTCATCTTTTCATTCAAGGTGACATACCAAACGCTCAATTATAAATTGATTGACTTACCATGGACTATATACTTTAAATAATCTTCCTTGTATAAAGGAAAGTATTAAACAATTCATAAAATTCAGTGTTCGTCCATTCAATGATATATATCACCTTGATAATGTATATTTATTGTCGTGAGAAAGTGAAAAATGTATTAATGACAAGTAATAAGGAAAAGCTTTATTCAAAATATAAACTACTAGTATATCTTTTCAACTGTAAATGTGACATTTTCTTTCCTTAAAAAAAGTGATCTTTAATCTTTCTAGTCGGTACGATTGTAAATATACGTACGTTATGAATTAAAATATGACACCAAGTCTTGCACAAAAATAAAACGACGAATTCTCTTATTGCTTATCTTATTTTATAGAATCTTATTTGAATATGCATATATAGGAGGTGTAAACATGACAAACCCAATAAACAATGACCAGACAAAAGCTGGTGACAGATTTTTGTTACCAATAATGCCAACAACCTAACAACAAAAAAATAAGTTGACTAATCATCAATCAGCATACAACTTAAACGTTTTACAAAATTAAAATTCTGGAGACCAATACAAAATATGCAGCTGTTTTTAATGTGTAACAGAATACTGACCATAATTATACCGACAAAAGCAAATACTACATTCTAGATGAACTCTGTATCAAAAAATATATTTTCTTTACAATGGAATATACAGTCATGTTGTATGTGTCTGACCCACGCCAGGAAACAATTATCCATTCGTTGATATTTTTTGCTGTATATCATATTTGTTTTACGTTCATCATTTTTTACATAAATCAGGTCGTATGTTTTCTCGTTTGAATTATATTAAATTCGTCATAACAGACCATGTTGAAACACCAAATGTTGAACAAATACTTCCAGACTGAGTTTAAATCAGTTTTATAAATTATATGGTCTTTAAATATTCATAGGAAATAATAAACAATAATGTGTCTGTAAGTGAACCAGAACCAAATTTAATGCTTGTAACATAAGACACCGTATTATCTATGATGGAATGATATTTAATTTTTATGTAATGAGATTTTTTCCCCGGATCTAAAGAACATAGCAATGTGTGAAAATTTTTGGAAAAAGTATTGTATTTAATACAAGTGTCCTTGATCGTGATTTGACAGTTTGTAATATTGAATGTAGAACATTGTGTCAATTCCTACAAAACAACTGGTATACTTTTAAATAAAACATTTATTATCATGTAAATAACACATTACTGTAAGGTTAATAGTGCAGATTGCTACCTTAGGCAATATGGTCAACTGAGGCGAAGCCATGGTTGACAATGCTTTTGCGGGGGATACCAATCTGTTCTATACCTTTTCATCTATAAGAGTACTTGGGGACAGATCAAACATTTTTTCGCGTTGATAGAGACTCTTTAATAAAATATAAATATAGCAGTGATCGCCGTGGAGAAGAAACTTGAAATTGATACGTATGTTCATAATATACAGAAACGCGAAAATAATGGGAGTTAACAGAAAAAAATTAAAAAAAACGGACTTTGGAAAAAAGGGAGAGGGCTTAAACAAATTATCCTGTCTTCAAGAACCTATGAATTTTGATACCTTTTCTGAAAGTTTCCAGACATATAATCTTTTACAAAAATTCCGACCAACAACAGTTTACATACTTTCAACCAAGCTCTAAATGCCCGCGATTTCGCGGGTGTGTTCTAGTTTAAATTAGTATACTGCATGGCCTATCATTATTGTCTATAATAACATTAACGGTACCAATTTTCCTGCACCAGATGCGTATTTCGACAATACATGTCTCTTCAGTGATGCTCGTGGCGATTTCGCGGGTGTGTTCTAGTTTAAATTAGTATACTGCATGGCCTATCATTATTGTCTATAACGGTTGAACTTTATTTTTAATATTGACAGTCTATAAAAAAAGAGTTCTTAGTCAGAACGTATAACTTGAGCATTTTCTTTAATTATTTGACGTAAATTCAAATCATAATGATTGTTCTTTACATTATCTATATTCGATTGGTCTTCAAAAGAGGCTGACAGTCAAAATTTGTCTCCCGCTTAGCCACGGGATTGAGTTAATTACCACCCTCGTATTAAACAATCAAAATCTGACATTTGAACGTGAAGTATAATAATACAACATTTTAATTTCTACAGAAATAGTACATGTAGTATGAAGTGGAAGACTTAAAACAATCTTTTATAAAGAAACACAGAAAAATGTAAAGAAAGTAAAAAATTGAAAGGAGTATAGTTGAAAAAACAAACGTTTGCAGGCATGTTATATTTAAAAAAACAACTTATTACACATTTTGTAACACACATGGAATATTGCCTTACAGTTCTTAAGTCCCGTAGATTAATGACACATGTTGGATGACTTGAGAGAAACAAACCAAAAACGATAACGATTAAAAGAGCAAATATATATATTTATATAAGATAATTCAAAACAACAACACATATGTCAGATACTCTATCAGTTGAGAGAACATAAAAGGTGTGTAAAAACACTTAATAAAATAAAGTAAATAGTAAAATATAAAGGCTATGCAAGTGAAGTCTATCGACAAAAACCTCACTATCACCTTCTAGAGTCGTTAGTTCAAACAGTTACATGTAACCAATCGATAAGTTAAAGCTGCTGGCTTCTAATGAGCTAGCCAAGGGTACAATGTAAATGCATTCAAAATGATAACTATGAGTAACGGATTCAGTTTTATGATGAAGTGTAGATGAAGCGTACTTAAAACTTGAAAATTTATAAGTCTTTATCATGCAATCGTCCAAAACAAATTTTATATTCATATTTCATTTTAAGAATTACACTCATAACCCATCCGAAAATTCTGCACGTGTCCCTGACTAAGCACGTTGAACGTTGAACGTAAATGAATGATCACTTGGATTGTAAAATTATATTATTGCTGTTTAGAAAGCTATATTTAGTTAAGTTTATTTATTTTTTTATCTCTGTATACCATGCACCATATTGAAGCTTATTGTCGTATTTTAAGTTTGAGGGGGATATAAATCAAAATTATATATATATTTTTTTAAATCAAAATGTAGGTTATAAAAATGTATCCTGCCTCTTTTTTTAAATATAAAAAAGGATGGTTCATGGGGCTTTTTTCAAACTACATGTTGTGAAGATTTTCAGATTTTGTAAAGATTATTTACGTTGAAAACCGAAAGTTTCTTTGATACAATTTCTCGAAATTTGTTTAAAAAAATACTTACGTTTTATTTTCTGAAATTGTATCAAAGAAACTTTCGGTTTTCAACGTAAATAATCTTTACAAAATCTGAAAATCTTCACAACATGTAGTTTGAAAAAAGCCCCATGAACCATCCTTTTTTATATTTAAAAAAAGAGGCAGGATACATTTTTATAACCTACATTTTGATTTAAAAAAATATATATATAATTTTGATTTATATCCCCCTCAAACTTAAAATACGACAATAAGCTTCAATATGGTGCATGGTATACAGAGATAAAAAAATAAATAAACTTAACTAAATATAGCTTTCTAAACAGCAATAATATAATTTTACAATCCAAGTGATCATTCATTTACGTTCAACGTTCAACGTGCTTAGTCAGGGACACGTGCAGAATTTTCGGATGGGTTATGAGTGTAATTCTTAAAATGAAATATGAATATAAAATTTGTTTTGGACGATTGCATGATAAAGACTTATAAATTTTCAAGTTTTAAGTACGCTTCATCTACACTTCATCATAAAACTGAATCCGTTACTCATAGTTATCATTTTGAATGCATTTACATTGTACCCTTGGCTAGCTCATTAGAAGCCAGCAGCTTTAACTTATCGATTGGTTACATGTAACTGTTTGAACTAACGACTCTAGAAGGTGATAGTGAGGTTTTTGTCGATAGACTTCACTTGCATAGCCTTTATATTTTACTATTTACTTTATTTTATTAAGTGTTTTTACACACCTTTTATGTTCTCTCAACTGATAGAGTATCTGACATATGTGTTGTTGTTTTGAATTATCTTATATAAATATATATATTTGCTCTTTTAATCGTTATCGTTTTTGGTTTGTTTCTCTCAAGTCATCCAACATGTGTCATTAATCTACGGGACTTAAGAACTGTAAGGCAATATTCCATGTGTGTTACAAAATGTGTAATAAGTTGTTTTTTTAAATATAACATGCCTGCAAACGTTTGTTTTTTCAACTATACTCCTTTCAATTTTTTACTTTCTTTACATTTTTCTGTGTTTCTTTATAAAAGATTGTTTTAAGTCTTCCACTTCATACTACATGTACTATTTCTGTAGAAATTAAAATGTTGTATTATTATACTTCACGTTCAAATGTCAGATTTTGATTGTTTAATACGAGGGTGGTAATTAACTCAATCCCGTGGCTAAGCGGGAGACAAATTTTGACTGTCAGCCTCTTTTGAAGACCAATCGAATATAGATAATGTAAAGAACAATCATTATGATTTGAATTTACGTCAAATAATTAAAGAAAATGCTCAAGTTATACGTTCTGACTAAGAACTCTTTTTTATAGACTGTCAATATTAAAAATAAAGTTCAACCGTTATAGACAATAATGATAGGCCATGCAGTATACTAATTTAAACTAGAACACACCCGCGAAATCGCCACGAGCATCACTGAAGAGACATGTATTGTCGAAATACGCATCTGGTGCAGGAAAATTGGTACCGTTAATGTTATTATAGACAATAATGATAGGCCATGCAGTATACTAATTTAAACTAGAACACACCCGCGAAATCGCGGGCATTTAGAGCTTGGTTGAAAGTATGTAAACTGTTGTTGGTCGGAATTTTTGTAAAAGATTATATGTCTGGAAACTTTCAGAAAAGGTATCAAAATTCATAGGTTCTTGAAGACAGGATAATTTGTTTAAGCCCTCTCCCTTTTTTCCAAAGTCCGTTTTTTTTAATTTTTTTCTGTTAACTCCCATTATTTTCGCGTTTCTGTATATTATGAACATACGTATCAATTTCAAGTTTCTTCTCCACGGCGATCACTGCTATATTTATATTTTATTAAAGAGTCTCTATCAACGCGAAAAAATGTTTGATCTGTCCCCAAGTACTCTTATAGATGAAAAGGTATAGAACAGATTGGTATCCCCCGCAAAAGCATTGTCAACCATGGCTTCGCCTCAGTTGACCATATTGCCTAAGGTAGCAATCTGCACTATTAACCTTACAGTAATGTGTTATTTACATGATAATAAATGTTTTATTTAAAAGTATACCAGTTGTTTTGTAGGAATTGACACAATGTTCTACATTCAATATTACAAACTGTCAAATCACGATCAAGGACACTTGTATTAAATACAATACTTTTTCCAAATATTTCACACATTGCTATGTTCTTTAGATCCGGGGAAAAAATCTCATTACATAAAAATTAAATATCATTCCATCATAGATAATACGGTGTCTTATGTTACAAGCATTAAATTTGGTTCTGGTTCACTTACAGACACATTATTGTTTATTATTTCCTATGAATATTTAAAGACCATATAATTTATAAAACTGATTTAAACTGGAAGTATTTGTTCAACATTTGGTGTTTCAACATGGTCTGAAAACTTACCATCCGCACCGGATTTTTAAACGATAGCTGTCGTGTGGTTCTTTTTTAAATTAATGGTAACGCCTTTCTAAAGTAATGTTCCATTGTAATTGAAATAATGTCAAAAATCCCATCAATTTCCAGTTTTTTATTAATGCAAATTAAACAAAAACAAACGAGGGATCTTTTTCACGAATTTGTTTTTTATTATTTGACTTTTATGAATTTGACCTTGAACAATAGAAATCAAAACCCATACATTGAAAAGAAACTGACAGCGCCATGGCGAAAGACAAACACGACAAAATAAGTCAACACAACACTACATACATAGAAAAATAAGGACTTCTGATTTTCTATACAAACTTTTTCGTGGTTTTCGTAGAAACAAAGAAACCACGAATTCAAAAGTTCAACGTATATAAACAAGTTAACTGTTTAATTGTATGCAGATTTTTGAACAACCACATCATCAAAAGTAGGGCAAAAGATAGAAAAGGGATATGCAAACTCACTGAATACACACATTGTCGTATGCTAGAAGTTTAACAAATAATGTTATCTACATAGAAAGACAACAATAAACATATAGTCTAAAACATAAAATCTTCAATATTATACTAACCTTTAAATTCTTTATTCATATAAAACAAAAGACGACGTGGTATGATTGTCAATGACACGACTCCACAAGAGACCAAATGATATAAAAATTTTCATTTATTAGTCACCATACGGCCTTCAACAAGGAGAAAACCTAACCGCATAGGCAGTTATAACACTGGTATGACGAACGAAAACCAACATCTGGCACAAGCTTGCGTCTGTTTATTGAAAATTGGGTTTATCAAGTTTACACCTTACATATATGTATATTCAAATGAGTTTCTGTTAGATTGGATAAACAATAAGAGAATTCGTCCCTGTATTTGTGTGCAAGATTTGATGTCAAAATTCGATTTAGAACGTACGTATATTTTAATCGTACCGAATAGACCGAACATCACGTTATCTAAAGAAACTATTTAAACTTGCATGCATGTGGAAAGATCGATATAGTTTTATATTTTCAGTTTACCTTATTACATGGCATTGATACATAAAAGTCTTTCTCACGACAATACAGGTTATACATATATATATATATATTGAATGGACGAACACTAAATTTTATGAATTGTTTAATACTTTCCTTTATATACAAGGAAAGATCCGATATACCACACGGTAAGTGAAGCAATTTATAGTAGTCGCCTTGAACGATGAGCTCACATTATTGGTTGACTTTGACAGACATTTGTCATAATGGATACTTTTATCTGCATGTGACACAAGTGGAATAAAAATAGAGCCCAACTAGAGAGAAGCCTATCTCCGGAAATGCACTACAATAAATTTCAGAAGTAGTTATAAACTTTAAGGAAAATCGGGTGTTTCTTCCATCTTAGATTGTAAAATAGCAGAAAACAATAGGTCCAGATCTAATAATGTAATATTCAAATCTTAAGAGAAGAATACTATTTATTTTGTAACTTTTTATCTAAATGAGGACAACATGTGTATATTCATGTTTTTGGAACTTTTTCTTTCTTTTTAATATGTTAAAAACAGAACATATCATGTTTGATTATATTTATTTCAACTTTGCCATTTAAGGGGAGAAAAGTACCGATTATCAGGTTGATGTTATTAGTTAAATAGTGTGATAGTGACCTAATACGGTATATATATGGGGTCAGTAAATTCCATATGGAGTGAGCACGAAGCTCGAATCCCCATATGGAATTTACTGACCCCATATATACTGTATTACGTCACTAGAACCCTATGTAACGAATTTATCTTACCGACTGTCTTGAGGGCATACGATACAGTTTTGATCCCGTATTTATATTTTGATACAAATTTCCATATAGACTATTTTTTACCTGATTGAATCAAATATGATTAAATCAAATATGTAATAAAAATATACCTTCATGTGCTAATTTTTGAGTAAAACGAGGTCGGCATTTTGTACATTTGCTCACAATTCAGATTTGTCTTCGTATTTTCCCTTTCGAAAGAAAGACATAACTTTTTTGTTTTAAAAGATACACGCATATTGGTTTTTTTTTTAAATAATTTGTAATTTATGTTTTTTTATAAGTGTCCTTAAAAAATATACATTTCTTTTTCAGAAATAACTCATATTTATCAAATGTTCATGAATGTAGAAAAAAAACATCATCTTTTGCTGTTTATTTTTTTTTAAATGCACTATTTACGTTTTCATGAAAATTGGCACACATAATCTTCATGCGTAATCAAACCAAATGGCATTTTGAAAAAGAGGGGTACATGAACTCGTTTTCAAGTCAAATAAGTATGGATGATAAAAATCAGCCGAAAACTTAATCTTTTCCCGATAAGTCGTAGTTTGACTTCGCGAAAATAACAATTTACGTTAGCAACGTCATTATCTCACCAGTAACTGTATCGTATGCCCTTAACGTGTGAAAGTTAGACTAGTGACCTATCAAAATGTGCTTGTCTTCAATACTGTTAGCATTAATAAACTACTTCCATTGATACTACAAAAACAGATGCCAACAATAACAACTTGTTAGGTTTAAATGTGTTTTATGAAGTTATTTCAATCTTAATCATCAATTTCTTCGTCTGTTGAAACCCTTAAGATTTTTTCTCAGTACCGGTTTGTTTTTATAAAGGAACGTAACACCAATACTAACCGTGTATGAAATAAACCCCGCCTCCCATCTACCTAATATGGAATATAAAGGGACGTACCACCACTACTAACCGTGTATGAAATAAGCCCCGCCTCCCTACTTACCTAATATGAAATATACACGGTCTTCACGCGGACGCTTTTAACCAATCATATTCCTAAAAAGGTAAGATCATGTAAAATATCAGCTGCGAGTCTAAATCTTTTTGTCGAGTAAGCGCAGTGAACAAGATCATAAAGCCTTGAAGTTCATATTGTGTCGAGCAGCTGATATTTTACAATATCAATATGCAGATAACCTGATAATTGATTTATCCGGATGTCTTTGCGTCTTTTGTAAGCATTTTCTTAGTTATAACAGCAACCGGAAGGTGACTTGATAAGTTTGGGTCAAACTTATCAACGTCGGTTCAATTATTATGACGTTACAAAGCCATAATATGCCATTTTATTAGGAGCTCAGCAGAGTGATATAGCCAGTGGGACAACCGATATTCCGATAATGTAACTTTTTAAGAGGAACGTGCTTTTGTTTTGTTTTAATCTTTTGAAAGCACATTATTAAAGCTACATGTATGGTCTCATAATTTATTTTAAAAATTCTTTCGTTTTATTTTCTTTTTATCAAACAAATTTCATTTTTCCATGTACATAATCTTTACAAAATCTGAAAATCTTTCTGTCGAGATTACCGCGGGATTACGACGTTCCTAAGTTTGTACATTACCATTGGCGAGGTTGGCGACTTCAGTGACGTCGCCGTGGGCTCTTTGAGTTGTTATTAAAAGTTATGGCTGAACAGACGTGTTTGTTTATATTAGCGAAAATATCATACTTTTAACCTCCACATTTATGGTACCGTGACCAATGGATTTAAGCAAGCTCAAGTCGATAAGATCAGGGAACAGAAGTGCTGTTACAAAACTTATTCGGAAGATAGATGCAGCGAAGCAAGATACAGATTTCGATCCAGAAGAATTGAACGCAACATTTGAAAACCTTCTTCAGAAGCAAAAGATACTGAACAATTTGAATGAGCAGATACTCAACCTAGCGGAAGCAGAAGATATTGAAAGTGAAATTCTAGACTCAGATGAGTATTGTATTACGTTACAAACAAAAATAAGACACATAAGAAATTTTATTCAAGATACTCATACCACATCAAAGACACGTCAGAGTGATACTTCATCGCAAATATTAAATGTTGATTCTCATCCGTTCGTCTCAGCAAACCTCACAGAAAACTCATGCACGCAGTCGTCCCAAAATCCGTTCTCTCAAGCTAGTAACACAGTGAGTACTAATATCAATTCGTATACATCCGCAAGCAGTCAGAATCACTACTTACCCAAACTCTCACTTCCGATATTCACAGGGAATATATTAGATTGGCAAACTTTCTGGGATTCGTATGAATGCGCTATACATTTAAACCCTTCATTGACCGATGTCCAGAAATTTAATTACCTCAAAGCACAGTTACAGAATGAAGCATTACGCACCATAGCTGGTTTTGCACTTACTAATGCAAACTACGCAGACGCCATTATTTTATTGAAGGAGAGATTCGGACAACAACACAAAATCACGCAAGCATACATTCAAGCATTATTAGAAATTCCATCACCACGAAACAATCTTATCAGTTTGAGACAATTCTATGATCAAATGGAAACTTATGTAAGAGGGCTAGAATCTTTAGGCCAATCACAAGACTCGTACGGAACACTACTTGTACCAATTATTTTGAATAAATTACCGGGAGAAATTAAAAAAAACCTTGCCCGTGAACATGGAACAGAAAACTGGTTATTACGAGACCTCCGGAAAAGTATTTGCAATGAAATAAACATAATTGATGCGGGACAAGACACTGAAACTTCTAACAATTTACCAAGTACATCATCTTTCTTTACCGGAACTAAATCAACAAAACCCCGCCAAAATCAAGCTCTGAATACAAGAAATATACGCCAGAATTTAGACACTAAACCTTGTGTATTCTGCCGCGATGTACACGCACCAGCGCATTGCGCGAACGTATCTGATCCAGCATCACGCATGAATATTGTAAAACGCGAGAAATTGTGTTTCAACTGTCTTGGAACACATCGTATACATGAATGTAAGTCAAAACACTTATGCCGAAATTGCAACAAAAGACACCACACAAGTCTGTGTACTGTACGCCAATTTAACAACAAGAACAACGATAATGACAAGAGTAGACAAAGCGTGCAAAATACAAATTACAGCCAACAGCATATGAATTTTCATGGTAACAATGGACAAGCTAATCACACATCTGTACATTTGGTAAATGACACGAATCAGAAGGAAGAGGACACGTCAATTTTATACTCATCGTCAGTCGAGGTACGTACAAATGTTCTTTTAAAAACTGCAGTAGCACCCGTATGGTCAGACCACTCATGTAGAGACACCCATATACTTTTTGACGAGGGAGCACAGAGATCATTTGTGACTGAAGATTTAGCTAGAAAACTCAATTTACATTCAGAGGGAACTGAAATTCTACAGTTATCATCATTTGGAGATAGAAACAAAAACGTAAGACATTTAGATAAATCGACAGTGTTCGTAGAAACAGATGCAGGACAGAAAATACCGATACACGTTCTAATTGTACCAATGATTGCCGTACCTTTGCAGAACAATATTCGCCACATCAACAGAGGACTGAATTATTTACGGGGACTTAAGTTAGCACATCCGGTAACACAGGAAGAGTCTTTCGAAATATCGTTATTGATCGGAGCTGACTACTACTGGGACTTAGTCGAGGATGAAGTCATACGGGGAAATGGTCCAACCGCCGTGAGGTCAAAGTTAGGTTTCTTACTTTCCGGTCCAGTAAGCGACAAGAGGGATAACTCGTTGATAGGTACTAGCATTTTTAATATTCTTGTTTCTCATAAAACGGAGGAGCATGATATAGAAGCATTTTGGAGATTGGAATCGATTGGTATTAACTCGAAGGAAACAGATGAAGACGATATGGATTTTTTGGAAACATATCAAGACACTTCGATTGAACTCAGAGGTAATAAATACTTTGCAAATTTGCCATGGAAACAGGAACATGACGAACTACCATCAAACTATACAGTCACAAGAAGAAGAACAGAGAACGTTATTAAGAAACTTAGTCAAGATTCTAAACTACTAAAGAAGTATGGAGATATAATCGCCGAACAGGAACGCAGAGGATTTGTTGAGACAGTAGATGAAAAAGAACAAAAAGGCGGGAAAATTCATTACATTCCACACCACCCTATACACAAGGAATCTAGCACAACTCCTATACGAATAGTATACGACTGCAGTTGTCGTCAATCACCAAGTCATCCAAGTCTAAATGATTGTCTGATGGACACACCACCAAAATTAAATGATTTGACAAAACTCCTAGTACAGTTTAGAGCCAACCAGTTTGCTACATGTACTGATATTGAGAAAGCTTTCTTACATGTTGGATTGAGCGAAGAAGATAGAGACGTTACCCGATTTTTATGGCTTAGTGACCCTACAAACCCAGGAAGTCAGCTGAAAACTTATAGGTTCAAAGCAGTGTTATTTGGAGCGACGTATTCGCCCTTTATACTCAACGCCACAATACAGAAACATTTGAAACAATTCGGAAACAGTGAAACAGCTAAAGTTCTAGAAAGAGATATTTACGTTGATAACATATTGTCTAGTATGAACAAAGAGGAAGATTTACTTACGTATTTCAAAGAAGCAAGGTGCTTGATGGCTGGAGCTGGATTCAACTTGAGATCATGGAGCTCAAACAGTGCTAAATTACTAAAATTAGCTAAAGAGGAAAATGTCCTAGATACGGATAAGTATACAAAAATACATGGAATGTTGTGGAACAGTCGAAGCGACGAGATTTTTTACCCTAAGCGTGAAATTCCTACACCGGAACTACTTCAACATGTAACTAAACGAGAAGTTTTGAAATATTCTTCAAAGATTTATGATCCACTCGGTTTACTTAGTCCGGTTACAATTAAAGCGAAAATCCTGATACAAGAGTTATGGAAATGTGGATTAGATTGGGACGAACTTATACCAGATAATTTAAAGACTACGTGGATAGATTTGACCAAAGATTTGGAAAAGGCAATAAAATTCACTATTCCTCGATATTATTTTAGCAAGCCATCAGCATCAACAGAATTAGTACTTCATGTATTTACAGACGCAAGTCCAAAGGCGTACGGCGCAGCAGCTTATTTTATTAACGAAAGCGAAACAACTTTAGTAATGGCGAAAACCAGAGTAGCACCAGTCAAATGTTTAACCCTCCCACAACTTGAACTTATGGCAGCAATCATCGGCGCACGCCTAGCTGCACATCTTCATTCAACACTTAATTATCCAAAAATTGTATTTTGGTCAGATAGCAGCATTGTTCTTCATTGGCTAACATCTACGAAGACTTTGAAACGTTTTATAGCTAATCGAGTGAAGGAAATAACAGAATTGACGCATCCATACAAATGGCGGTATTGCCCTACTGATAACAACCCGGCAGATCTTCTTACAAGAGGACTTACAATTGAACAATTTGACCAGAGTATACTTTGGCGGAAAGGACAAAATTGGTTAACAGATAGTACAAAATGGCCAGAACTAAACAGCGCAAAAAACACCGTTTTGACCTCACTGGTAGATGACAGCGAAAATGAAGAGGAAATAGACAACTTGGATATGACGCACCAAAATAGTCTAGGCAGTATAACAAATATATTGGATATTTCGAACCATGGATCTTACATGAAATTACTACGTATTACCGCCTATGTCATCCGTCTTATCCGCAACTGTAGACGGGATAGGATTTCCAGAAAAAGCGGACCACTGGAGGTCAATGAAATTCAAACAGCAGTAAATACTTGGATTCTAGATTGTCAAGAGTCGACGTATACAGATGAAATGTCATATTTGAGAGGAGCACAACATAGACACACAAAAGTACCCAGAGTCCGACAATTGGGACTTTTCTTAGACGAATCCGGTCTTATCAGATGTAACGGGAGAATACACAACGCACCAATACCAGAATCAGCGAAATTTCCGTACCTTATACCGGCAAATCATCCGTTAACTAGACTAATTGTATTGGACGCACACGAAAAATTACTTCATAGTGGAATGAATGCTACAGTCACCTATATTAGACAAACGTTTTGGATACCAACTATTCGACAGTATGCAAAGAAATTACTCCGCAAATGCGTTATTTGCCGCAAAGTGAATGGAAAATCGTACGTTGCACCAGACCCACCACCTTTACCAAAAATCAGATTACAGGAAGCACCCCCCTTTACAGTCACTGGAGTGGACTTTACAGGAGCATTACTTGTAAGAGACGAAAATAGAATTTTAACAAAAGCATATATATGCCTGTTTACCTGCGCTTCTACCAGAGCCGTTCATCTAGAGGTGGTACCGAACCTAACCGAACATTCGTTTGTTCAAGCTTTTAGGCGTTTCGTAAGCCGCAAATCAATACCTAAGACACTTATATCAGATAATGCAACTACTTTCATTGCAGGAGCAGAGGAACTAAAAAGATTCTGTGAATCGGCAACACTTAAAGAAACGTTGTCTATACGAGGAATAGAATGGAAGTTCATACCAAAACGCGCACCTTCTGGGAGAGACTTATTGCGCTAACCAAAACAAGCTTAAAAAAGACACTTGGACGAACTCAAGTTAGTATGGAAACTCTACAGACTGTCGTGACAGAAATAGAAAGAATTTTAAATGACAGGCCACTTACATATTTTTCATCAGATATCAGAGATTGCGAGACGTTAACCCCCGCTCATCTTTTGTATGGTAGAAGAATATCAGCGCTGCCATATCCGCAAATAGACATAGAGGAATTCAACGATCCAACCTATATGAATCATAAAGAACTCAACAAATGTGCACACAGACAAACTTTATTAATACAACACTTCTGGACCAGATGGAAGTCCGAATACTTAACTTCATTGCGCGAATTTCACAAAACTTTAGGAAAAAACGAACAATCTATTCAAATTGGGGACATAGTTCAAATACACAATGAATCGCCTAGAGTTAATTGGAAACTAGGTATAGTAAATGAACTTATTAGAGGCAATGATGGACATGTACGAGCAGCACGGATACAGACAAGCAATGGTGAGACATCCCGACCGATCGTTAAACTATTTCCGTTAGAAGTATCGGGGACACGTTCGAATGCTTCAAGCGATCACACTGACGAGCAACATGAAGACACAACGCAAAGAAGTACTAGACCAAAACGAAATGCGAGCATCAAGGCCCGGGAGAAAATACGAAAGTGGATAACCAATGTAGACGAAAATGATGAAGAAGACTAGAACTTTAACAATTATAAAAAGGACTTTCAAAGTTAATTCAATTTTTCATTTATGTGAACAAGAACTTAGTTAATTCAATTTAGTTCATTTATGGAGATAGAGACCTTTTTAATTTGATTTATTTACAAATATGGACAGTTAATGTGAAATTTAAGATAATTTGCACTTTTTGCGGCCCCCAGTATGTCGAGATTACCGCGGGATTACGACGTTCCTAAGTTTGTACATTACCATTGGCGAGGTTGGCGACTTCAGTGACGTCGCCGTGGGCTCTTTGAGTTGTTATTAAAAGTTATGGCTGAACAGACGTGTTTGTTTATATTAGCGAAAATATCATACTTTTAACCTCCACACTTTCCAACATGTAGTTTGAAAAAGAAGTGAATGGATATTGGGAATGTTTCAAAGAGACAACAACCGAACCAAAGAGTAAAAAAACAGCATGATACACTTTTATCAACTACATTTTGAAAATTTTTGAAAATATGCCTTGATTTTGATTTAGATCTCCATCTATCTAAAACTACGGAAATAATCTACAGTATGTTGCACGGTATAAAAAGGTCATTGGCAAATACTCTCACGATGTTTTGTTCTATCTGTATTAAAAGGTCAACAGGAAACAATTTATCAAACATTAGTAAAATGTACAAACACTTAATAAACTATAAAAATTAAAGCTTTCTATTTTTCTGAAACAGCAAACATACATTTTTGTATAACCAGGATAATCAGTAATTTACGTAAACGTTCATAGTAAGGGGCGGGTGCAATATTTTCGGATGAGGATTTTGTGTAAATCAAAAAATGGAACATAAATATAATTTTGGACGATTGTATTCTTACAAATGACAAATCTTTAAATCAAAGTACATGTACGTCATCTACGCCCCACTCCAAAAACTGAACCGTCTCTACCAGTTATCATTTCTATACGCTTTTACATTGTACCCAAGGTCATTAAAGGCACACAGCTTTGACTTATCGACTGATTACATTGTACAAGTAACTGTTTAAATTTATGACTCTAGAAGGTGATAGTGAGGTCTTTGTCGATAGGCATTATTTGTAAAGCCTTTGTATTTTACTATCTACTTTATTTGATTAAGTGTTTTTACACAGCTTGTATGTCCATTCAAATCATAGAGTTTCTGACATTTTCTGTTGGTGTTTTGAATTATCTTATTTGCCCTTTTAATCGATAACGTTTTTGGTTTGTTTCGCTCAAAGTATCCCAATGTGTCATTAATCTACGGGACCTAAGAACTGTAAGGTAATCTTTATCTATTCGCATGTGTGTTACAAAATGTGTAAACAAGTTTTTGAAAAAATATACCATGTCTGATAACGTTTGTTGTTTCAACGAAACTCCTTTTAAGTTTTTATTTTCTTTACATTTTTCTTCACTACTATTTCTATAGAAAATCTTGTATTATTATACTTCACGTTAAATGCCAGATTTTGATTGGCTAATACGAGGGAGATATTTTACTCTTTCCCGTGGCCAAGCGGGAGACAGTTTTTGAATGTCAGGCACTCGTGAGACCAATCAAATATTGTTAATTCAAAGGACAATGATTTGAGATTTCGTCAACTAATCAAAGACAATGCTCAAGATTTACGTTCTGCCTCAAAACTTTTTTGATAGACTGTCAATACTAAAAATAAAACTTAACTGTAAATTACAATAATGATAGACCATGCAGTATAATAAATTGAATAACATAGCTGAAAGGGTATAATGCAGATTGGTATTCCTCGAAAAGGCATTATTAACCTTGACTTAGCCTGGTTGACAATATTTTCTAGGGGTAACAATCTATACTATCATCCTCTCAGTTATGTGTTATTTATGATACACAATGACAAATAGAAAATCTATTTAAAATTAAAAAGCAATTGTTCAGAGAACAATTGAAGGTCTTTCCACCAGTTAATATCTATTTTGATATTAAAATATTAAAAATCAGTCTAAAATGTCAGTTCATATGGCTTTATGATGTATAGATATGAATTTAAAGCAAAGGTCAAAATCTAGAACGTCAAATTAACCTATGACCTTGACCTCAATTTCAAGGTCACAAACTTAGGATCTCAAATCAAAAGACCCTAGGTCTCTAATATGTATTGTTAATAAGTTATATCACTTTACACATAATTTCAGATATGATAGGGGCAAAAAACTCCCATTCATTGTCTAGGCACCCTTTCAACTAAAATTATTAAGGTAGCACAATACAAAGATTTTTCATCCCCAATCAGACATCTTTAAACTGATGTAATTCCACTCATCCTTCTTTAAATTTTATAAATGAGGTACCAAAAGATAGAAGAATGATTAATCTTTCAAATTGTGATAATTTCATTATGACATAATTATTACATAATTAATTATGTAATTAGTTGCTATATTGTGATGTCCATACTTGAATGAATATAGCTTCTTTGTTATTCATAGCATCCCAAAATATTTTATAGATTCTTGCACAACACAGTTTGACCTCCATAACCGTGTCTCAGATTTTTCCTATTGTATTTCATTCTCTCATAAATCTTCAATGAAGTTTGCAACATCAATTCATAAGAGATCACTAAATTCAATTGGGTATAAAATTTGTTCTATTGATGTTTTTGGAAATCTGAGACACGGTTTTGGAGGTCAAGCTGTGTTGTACAAGAATCTATAAAATATTTTGGGATGCTATGAAGAACAAAGATGTTAAATTCATTCAAGTGTGGACATCACAATATAGCAACTAATTACATAAAAATTGATTATGTAATACTTATGTCATAATGAAATTATCCCAATTTGAAAGATTAATCTTTCTTCTTTCTTTTGGTACCTCATTTATAAAATATAAAGAAGGATGAAATGAATTACATCAGTTTAAAGTTATCTGATTGGGAGTGAACAAATCTTTGTATTGTGCTACCTTAAGTTACGAAATGTCGCAACTATCAATTTAGTCAAAATAATTTGTCGATATCTTATATGGTTTCTGGAAATGAGTGGAAATAAGACTAATTCAAAAATAAGAATATGACCTTGACCTTTGACCTTGACCTAATTTTCATTTTTTTGGACCAAGGACCTCAAATCAAAAGATCCTAGGTCTCTATCAATTATGGTGTTCCAGTTTTAAATACATTCCAAAATTTCAGATACAAAAGGGGAAATAACTCTCATATGGAGCGTTCATATTGCTTCGGTCGAAATTGGACAAATCATGTGAAGGATATAACGAGCAATTTTATAAAATAAATATGTCATAGTCTTTTACAGTTGCGAAGGAGTTGTGGACACAAGGAAAACAGTTTTTGGGGAGATAACTCCTACAAAGAAAAGTATTCAATTACGCAGGGTAAATTTCAAAAGCACATAAACTGTTCGATATCATATACCAAATATCTAAGCGACATATTGCGAAACAAATACACAAAATGTATTTATCGCAAGAACAAAATTAGGCGGAAGAAAAAAAAAAATAATCAGAAGAAAAACAATAGGTCTTTCCACAGAAAAGTGGAAAGACCTAAATATACCAGTTGTTGTTTAGGAACAAACACAATGAGCTTCATTATGTAAAACTGTGAAATTATCATATCATGATCAAGGACACTGATATGAAATGCAATACTTCTTCCAAATATTTCACACAATTATACCATCAATAGATCCAGAAAAAATTCTCGTTATATAATATTCCGTCATAGATAATACACGGTGTCTTATGTTACAAGCATTCAATTTGGTTCTGGTCACTTAAATTACCGACACATTTCAATAATATCCTATGAATATTTAAATACCATATAATTTCTAAGACTGATTTAATCTGGCAGTATTTTGTTAATTTTTGGAGTTTTTTTACATGAAAAATACACATCCGCAAGTCTTTTTTTTGACGATTTTTGTCTGCTGTTTTATTTATTTTTCTGAAGAAATGGTAACGCCTTCCGTTGTGTCTGAAATAATAAAAAATCCAATGAAATTCCTGTTTGATATTAAAGCAAAATTGATAGAAGCAGACGATATGATCTTTTTCACGGATTCGATTTTTATTACTAGTATATGACTCCTAAGAATTTGACCTTTCACAATAGAAATATTAAAAGAGGCGGAAGATATCAAGGTGACTTTTAAAACTCGTAGATCGAAGTGAATCTGACATAGCCACCTGAGCCTTTTGTAGATGACTATGAGATGTTGGCTTTACTCATTGTTGAAGGACGTACGGTGACCTATAGTTGTTAATTTCTGTGCCATTTGGTCTATTGTGGAGTGTTGTCTCATTGACAATCATATCACATCTTCTTTTTCGAATAAATATGATTATGTAAAATTGGGAATGAAAATGGGTACTATGTCAAAGGGAAAACAATCCGACTATAAAGCAAAAAAACCGCGGAAGGCCTTCAATGGGTCTTTAACACAGCGAAAAAAAATTGAACACGGAGGCTGGTTTCAGCTTTCAGACTTATCGAATACCACGTAATCAATGCAAGTTTTCCTTAATCCATGCACGAAAATAAGTACCAGCGAGAAAAAAAAATTAACCAAAAGTACTAGTAAATACTCTTTGAATAGCTCACAAACCAATCAAGAAAAAGACGAATAACAGTTCACAAAAAAATCAATCCCAAAACAATACACAGACAAAGAAACTGACTGACCAACACAAACCATTATAGCTTAAAGTGAGGGTCATTTAATTTTAGTGCTACGGAAGGTTGAGCTTCTGCTTCACAAGCAACAATATATCATGTAATGTATACAGCGTCAAGTTATACAATCAAGAAACTAAAATCAAACAGGTACATGTACGCTTAGTATCTATACAATAGACACGAACGATAAAGAGTGGAGAGTTGTCTCATTGACAATCATCCACATCTTCTTTTTTATATCTACCTTAAGGACAGTTCACGTATATCAAGAATCTGACGTTTTCCTTGGAATTGTCTTGCATATTAAGCGTAAGTTTGAACACATTTACTTATTGCAGATTGGAAAACAAGTTAATAAAATTTATATTAATTCCTCTCCACTTTGCGGTTGCGAGTGCGGCCTTATAACAGCATTAGTCTGCTTTTTTTTTTTAAATCTACAAGGGTGTCTTTAACGTGTACAATATATTGCTCTCGCTTAACACGGGTCAGCCATTTATCGTTCCCTTCCGATGGACTATAATTGTTACTCAAGACCATACTCACAAATGGTGTCAAGGGAGAGCCGAAAATTAGGTCCTTGAATTTTTTCTCCCCGGAACGTGAATCGATCCAGGAACCTTTGTGTTTGTAGTCTGATGATCATATCACTACACCACGGCTCTCTAAAGAATTTGGAAAGCTAACATTTCTATAGGAACATTAAGTGTTTTGTGTTTGGTCAAAGAGAGGGAAAAGATATGAACGACAGTTCTAATGAAAACGTCAGATTCTGGATAAGAGTGATTTTTCTGTAAGCTAGATACAATGTAAACCGCCATATTGGATTGTACTATTATAATAGCAGTATATAGTCGAACTAGATCTTTTGCCCAAATTTTCAAATTCCTTTTTTGCAGACATATTTGCAATTTATGTGTAAGACTATTTAATTATGTAAAGAAAAATTAGTGATGTATCTAAATCGTATAACAATACCAAATATTTGGATTTAATAATCATTTTTCAATTTTACCATTTTATGGGAGATAGCTCTTATAAAAGAAGTTTTTTTCATGAACAGTCTGTTATTTTGCACGACTTGTAGCTGTAAAAAAAACTCACGGTGACCCATACCTTTTATTAATCCTTTGAAAAAGGCATATAGTTATAAATCTTCATTTTGGCAAATTGTGAGGAAATACAAAATGTATATACCGATGACCAACTTTAAACGTATTCTTTACAAATCATTGCGAAACCCCAAAGGAGTTTCTATATCAAAAAACAATTCTTCTATATCAAAAACAATTCTGGTGACCTGTCTATTATTTAGATATATTCTAGGTACTCATCGTGCTCTGTGTGTGTGAACTAGAGGGCTTTATGGTTTTTCTAAAGAAAACTAAAATTCATAAATGTAAACATTTTAATTGAAAAAAAAGTCAAAATAAATAAGCAATACTATCACAAATATTTTGAAATGAACACATTTCATGTTTGTATATGATTGAAATATCAGTCCACAGGACTTGACAGAAACGTCCACATACTGTGGAACATGCTAAATTATCTCTAAACCGGTACCGGAACATCATCAGAAGGAGGATCAGCTGGTGCACTGTTCTCTATTTCCTTTGCTTGGGCGCAGGTATACCCTATGGGTAACAGGAAATTTTGTTCTTCATATTGATAGACATTATCTACACATCCGGTTCTCTTGAGTATCTTTACCTGGTGATGGATCCTCTCACAGCCCTGTTGTCCGTCAGAACCAATACATGTGCGGCATCTGGTGTTGGCGAATTCAATTTGATTGGGATATCTTTCGTTGCTCCAATCAACATCGATAAACCATGGACAGGAACTTCTAAACATCACCGGATAGTTACCCTTGACAAATGTGGAAGGACATTTCTGCTTTATAGCATGTGTATTTGTAAATGTGTACAGAAAATTAAATTCAGCATCCAGATCAGTATACTCGTGTGGTATGAGCAAGCGTTTGAAATCTAGACCACTGTTTATATTGTCCAAACGTTTTTGTAGATCTTTTGGATCATGACACTTTTGGTCACGTATTGCTGCACAATCGCCAATAGACCAGAAGGCACATATCAGCATCCCAAAAAATAATATCTGAAAAAAAGCAAATGTATCATTAACATGAAATATCTGTACAATAAGATACATTAACCACGGTAAAGTTAGGATTAGTTTTTTTTACTTTCTTTTTTATCGTGTTTATTTTTATGTTTCTGGTAAAACAATCATCAGATATGATTAGTATAAAAAAAGGTAAAATCACAAAAATACTGAACTCCGACGAAAAATCAAAACGGAAAGTACCTAATCAAATGCCGAAATCAAATGATAAAACACATCAAACGAATGGACAACAACTGTCATATTCCTGACTTGGTTTGAAAAGTTTGAGAAGTCAAAATATAAAGCATACAAAAAACATAAAGCAAACAGTGCCTTAACAGAAGACCAACAATCCTCTGGGGTCGCCTTTGAATAAATGAGTTGCCACATTAGTTGATGTGCATTTCGGTTTATTTATAACATGTGTAATTGTAAATTAACAAACATGATGCATCGTATATGTCATGGTAGTACTTAACACTACTACTTGTAATTTCACAGATTACATTTATGTTTACTTAGCAAAATTGTTTGATAGAGAATTTTTTATTTTCCAACCATGACGGCCTAAATGTGCAGAATAATTTCACTATATAACGTTTAAGCATAATATGAAAGTAAATAAAAATAGTATTAAACAAAGTATAACATATATAGATATAGGAAGATGTGGTATGAGTGCCAATGAGACAACTCTTCATCCAAGTAACAATGTTTTAACGTATTAAAACCATTTTAGGTAAAGATACGGCCTTCAACACGGAGCTTAGATTTTACACATTTTAAACCTAATTCAAACATTCAAGAGCTATAAACAAACCCTCGAGGAAAAGAAACGCGTCAATCAACATCCCGACAAGGAATCTACGAGGAATGTACATAACAGAGTGACATTAGGTTTCCTTTTTTTGTTTGGCGGGAGTTACATTCATGTTTACATGTATATGACAACTACTTATAGGCATTGCTATCGAATTTTCAGTAAGTAACCGCTGTTTATGTTTCCTTGATCATAAGACCGGGGTATTTTTGCTAAGATATTATAGTTCAAATTGATACTAGTAATTTTTTATTAATCTAGCTGTGTCTTCTAATGCAAAAATAGTTACACATGATAAAATCTGTAAATATGTGCCTTTATATAAATATCCGATATTATAAGCTATATTTGGTTTTATACTCAACTTTACTACAAAGTGTTTTATTGAACAAAATAAAAAAAAACAAGCAAATAATTTATCTTACATCAAGGTTCCTAACATCCCAGCTATGTTTACTTTTGATTAAATATTTGATGATAAAGGTACTTTAAAACATGATTAAGTAAAAAAGAAGGGGAAAATGTTTTGAAAGTTCCCTTGATTTGCACTTATAGGTTACAAGAGCGCAATTATTTCTTTACATTTAACCGAGTTTTTTTTTGCCTAAAGATGGTACTCATAATTAAATTTGAGCGGCTTCTAATTAGATAATACAGGAGTTTAACTACAGTAACTTTTAATCTAAAACTTATCCATTTGGGGTGAAAAAAAGACAAAAAAACAAATTCATATTTTACACTTAAGATTGAGAATTGAAAAGAGGGATATGTCAAAGGTACAACAACCCGACCAAAAAGCAAAACACAACTAAAGACCACCCATTGGTCTTCAACGCAGTAAGGATGGTAAAGAAGTATATTCAATTTCTATATTTTTTCTTCAACTGCATTTTTTATCAAATTTTGCCACTCATTTTTTGGCTGTTTTACAAATTGAAGGCTGACATTTCTAGTATCAGGAACAGATAACTGTTTTTACCCATTTTGCTCAGTTATGGAAAATGTAAAATATCAAAATATACCAAACTGCAATGAAAGTTTCTTATAAAAAGGCCATACCACCATTGAAACCACTCGTTATCAACAGTACTATTTTTACAAAATAAAATATATTTGTCCATACAAAAAAATGAAACACTTTGAGAAGGCGAGACAGGCTTTTGTAGACTGTAATGTTCATTGAACCTATATAAAATATCTTTTAAGGGAAAATATTGAATACACAAAATATGACGGCTATTATTACTAGCCATAAACCTACCGTAATGACTGTTTTATCAGATGATAAAATTGTCATATGATAAATATGAGAACTGCACTTACTGTTTGAATTTCCATTTTATGTCTTAATGTTTGAGAACTGCTAGTTTAAATGGTGCAAAGTCGTTACCAGAAGTGTTGAAAACTTATAATGAATTCATATTTTCGATTTGTGTTATTTATACTGTCAAATTAATCGGATGTGCATCCTTGTTCTATTTCAAATTATTTTGTCTTTCCCACTAAATTACCATAAAATTTCAAGTTGCAACCATAAATTTGTGATTGAATTACAAAAGAGACTACATGATATATACATGTATATGATAACCATATAACAGAGTAAAAGTCATAATGAGGAAGCTCTGGTCAAGAATACTTTATTGCATACGATGAAATCGACCCCTATTGGATCTTTCTTTTCTGTTAGACATCATAAGGATGTACAAAGCCATAACATTTATTGGCCATTTTGAGACAAAGTATCATTTTACTGTTAAAACTATTATTAATACCTACGAAATATGACTCTTGTCTTATCATTTGAATTTGTAATTTCAATTTGAAATGTGATAGCCCATGTATTGTTAAAGTTTAGAGATATTGCACAATGGTTAATTTAAACTTTATTAGGGGGCTAAACATCTGTTCATAATAACATGATAATTGAAATTGGGAATGTATCAAAGTCACAACAACCCGACTAAAGAACAGAAGACATCTGAAAGCCACCAATGGTATCACCAACACAGCGCTAGCACTAGTAACTCCAGTCTCTGAAAGAGAAGTTGTATTTCGGAAGTTAAAATGACGCTCTGAACTACAATCTGAATACCGACCTCCATAGTCTACATTAATATTCGATTTTAAAGGTCCCTTAGAACCCTTCCGACTACGGTTATGATTGATAAAATCTTCTGATACTATAAGGCAATGTCATAGCCAACGTTTTTAATTGTACAAACAGTTTGAGTTTACATGAAAGTTCATAATTTGAAACATCATATTCATTTTTTGATACAAATAAGGACCGTTAGCTTTTCTCGTTTGAATTGTTTTACAGGGTCATATCGGGGCCTTTTATAGCTGACTATGCGCCATGGGCTTTGCTCATTTTTGAAGGCCGTACGGTGACCTATAGTTTTAATGTCTGTGTCATTTTGGTCTCTTGTGGATAGTTGTCTCATTGGCAATCATACCACATCTTCTTTTTTTTTATATATATGACACACTCAGAATGTATGTTCCAACTTCCAACAGACGGAGCACATTAGTAATTCATTGTATTGTTTGTCCATTGTATGATTGTGGTATACATGTGCATTATTAATAAATAAATTAACATAGTCACAAATACCGTACTGTAGAATAGAGGAATAACAATATATTTTGTAAGTTTTGCCGTTGTACGCGCCAGTTAAGAATTTGACGGTAGCAACTGCAGTTTTATTAGCGACGGCCATTCAATAAATAAAACTGTACTTGACTGTGATTGTCAAATCGAAAAATTGACGGATGCAATTTCATAACTACTAAATCAATAGAACACCTGTCAATCAAACACAGATTATTCTATTTCGCAACTTTGAATCAAATGCTGTATTTTTAGTTCTGTATCAATACTACGTTTGAAATGATCTAACAACGTCATTGGAGTGTATTTGTCTTTTTAACGCTACTGTGTCTTGTAGTGATATAAGATGAACAATTAAGGAGCAAATATATTATTTTTTTTATTAAAAGTATCTAATTTATATTCTATTTATATAAAAAAAAAAGTAGTTCTTAAAATACTATAAAGCCTATGACAACTGAAATGGTAAAATGGAAGAATACAAATTTGGGAAACTCATTTGCAAAGTTCGATGCTAATAAAACGTTGATGCCGTTTTCTAATAATCGTAGATAAACTAAATTTCATTGATTTCTTTCTTTCTCTCTGTGTTATGAAGTGATAAGGATGATAAGAATATGATTGTTGATTAAATAAGGTATATGACTATTTTTATATTCGTCGTGTTACAGAAACAAAATATATGGTTTGTTTGATTTAATTACAATGTTATACTTTTGCAAATCTTTATTTCATTAAAAAATTTGATATCGTTTCAGCAATATGAAAAACCCCAAAAGATATTAAAATATAGAAAGTAAACACTTTGACACGGAAGTAATTGGTAAACTATCTATGTCATCACTTATGGGTAATGTAAAACGGGTAGAGTTTCAAATAAAACATTTAGGAGTGGAGTACTATATCATTTCCCTACAATGTTTCATACTTTTAGGTAAATAGCAATATTTATAACGTGGCAATCAATTTGAAGGAAGCAACTCTCGATATCCAATAAAGCTCGCAAAACTTTCGTTTTTTTTTAAATATTAAAACAAAAACTACGGATACATGTACGTTCCATAAACCACAGTGTTGCCTTTTGTTCCTCTTTCCTTGTCTATTTGATCGTGGTATGTAGTCGAAAAGCAAGAGGGAAATTAAGATACATGCATTTTTTGTCGATCTTAAAATACTGGCTTGAATCTAGTGCATGCTTGCCTAAGCCAGATTTATACATTTTGGTTTAATAATATCTTTCAACTCAATTATTGTAATGGTATTTAGCTGTTTTGATTCTAGCATCACTTATAAGTCTTATGTTAATAAGACAAAATGCACGTTTGCGCAAGTAAATGCTAGTATATAAGCCTATCACATTTAATGAATGATGACCAAAAGCGCCTTCTCAATGATGTATTCATATTTGTCAATACGCTTTTTGTTTTTTATATACTTTCAAGCATTCTGTAATTTCGACTTTTAGAAGTATTGGTGTCTATAGGTATTGCAATAATTGTGTCTACATCTTGTATAGTATGTACAATGACTTAAATGGATATTTATTCCACATGCGTGGCATTGGGCTGTTTTCTGCTCCTTGGTCAGATTGTTGTCTCTTTGATTAATTCCTCATTTCCAATCTCATTTTATATGCAAAGAAGTCTGTGTTTTGTACATAAATATAGCCGTCGCTTTTCAATTTTGTTTTGCTTTTAATTTTGTCCTGTCGGACCGTTGCATTTTTTGGTTTTGCTCATTGGTGAAGACCATATGGACACCTATCATTACTCTCTTATAGATAGTTGACTAATTGGTATAAAAAAGAGCTCTCTGTGGCATGACTACTAATGAGACAACTGTCCATCGCTGTTCTATATATTTAATCCTAATACCTAATATTCTTTAAGATCATGGGCAGAAATTATAACGCAATGACATTACGCGTCTATGTCTATATCATGTGCGTCAATCTATCAATGAAATTTGCAAGCGACTTCACACAAGATAACAACTGTCACAGCGTTTTGTATGTGTGAAATAATTATACTTCAGCATTTTATTTAATTCATATTTTCAACCATAAAACATGTTATTAAATTGCCAATAAAACCATTCGTTTTTTATACTGACATTATCAGCTCGGATTTACATGTCAGCTCGCCCTAGCCAAACTGTATGTAAAAAAATGTATCCTAGTCATTGTCCCCATGGGAAACTTAATGTGGATAAACACATTTTTTTCCATAGTACTATATTGTCTTTTCAAACTACATTGTAATAATACCTTATCTTCTAACTATTTTTTTTATATTTGTTCTCTACCATACAAGAAAATATCCTGTTTTGAGAGTCCCATTTACTGACTCCACCCAAGAATTTTGGGTTGTCATGTTTAGGATAATAAATATTACTTTTATATATATCATGTTACAAAGGTACGTGTGTCCTTCCTTTCGGGTGTTAATAACATAGGTTATGGTTAAATACTATGATTATATTGCGGTTGACATATTTTTAGCCATCATAGGAAATATATATTTTTTTTCCAAAAAAAATGAAATAAATAAATGTCCGTTTTCTCTACATCCTATGGAAATTCTATTTTTTATGTTTTCGTCTTATATATAAGACAGAATTGTCTTTTCGAATCATTGTGCCATTTTCATACCAGAATAATTTCATCTTCTTTACAACAAAAAATGATTGCAAGACACGTAAGTTATCAAAGACTGTGCAATCTACTACACAGTCGCACATTATTGTGGCTACATGTATTAGGCAAACAATCAACAACTAAAATAAATATACAAGACACAATTAAGAAATTTACATAATTATTACCATTTACATAGACGCAACGTCAGCTATTGCTACCTTTTAGTGTAACAGAAAAATGACGTTAAATTGGAAACACGTTTTATCTAATTCTTCCTGCTTTCCTTTTTGGGGAAATGCAAATTATAACACACAAGTATAAATGCCATGAGAATCCAATCCAATATGATTTTATAATTAACATAGGATATTCAATTTTACTGCTAGTAATTATGTGTTTTTGGAGGAATATTGCTGCATTTATATATTCAACCCGAGTATGATTTTATTCAAGCAGTGACATACAATAGCTTATAGCCCCACCCCCCCTTCCTTATACTTATGATACTGAAGTTTTCTTACTTTTTGATCGTCTTATAGATGTGTATTTTTGTAATGTGTGCATCAGTTGGTTTTGTTGAAAGCAGGACATTTATATTTAGTGGAGGAAGGAACACGCGAATGCAGTTCATGCCGTCTAGCATATTACGCTTGTGGCGACGTCAAATTATGATAACGGACAAACTTGCAAGACATTTTCATTAATCCGTATTTTTTATAGATAACCCTGTAATCTTAATGCTATTTGGTGTACCAACTTCAACTTCAAAAGTACTTTTTATTGGTATAGTTATCAAAACCGAAAAAATAATTTACTCGAAATCAAATCTCTGTTTTTTTGGCCGTAAAAGTTTTGTGAAGGCATGAAAGTTTAACTCGGACATTTCCGCAAGACATTGTAAATCTATTGTTTTGAATTGAGTATGTAGCTCAATTTATTTTTCAATTCGAATTTTGGGAGCTAACACTTAGTACAAAGCGATGGTGCTTACAATTTAATGAATTATTTGTCAAAATTTTATTTCCGATGGGACATTTCCGTACATCATATTCTTTTGAAAATATGTATGCAAATTTTAAATGGAGACAGCCATGTTAACCAATACTGAAATATATCACGTCATACAATGTTCATGCAAAATTTCGAAGAGTTGCGTGAACATTTCGCGAATTGTTCGAGTTTTATGTTTCGAGTTTGTTACATGGGACAACGCTAAGTAAACGTTTTTCGGATACATTTAATCGGTGTCTTCCTAAGCCTATGAATATTCTATTTTTATTCTTTCTCTATCATAATGTGAAAATTTAAGAATCAATCTTTATTTTCATGTGTAATTTGAAATATTTATTTCAGCATTTCTATAAAAATTTTCCCGTCAAATATTTACTTAACGCTATTTTTCGTGGTAGTAGCAATATCTTACGTTGCGTCATACATATTGTTTCAGGTCGGAGTTGTCCTCCAAATTTCTTTTTGTGTTGTTGGGTAACTGTCTAATTCATATACACGATCTATAATTTATTCCAAATCCCGGCAAAAGAAAATTGTCACTTCTTTTTTAGGTGTGCATACTTCATATTTAGTTCTATTCTGCATGATAACATTAAAAATCATACCAGAATTTGATTTCCGTTCGCTTCTATATAAAAAGCTAAATTTGAAAGGATTTTAATGGGCTAATTGCTCTTTTACCCATTGTTTAGTAAAATATTTTTAAACATAAATTCACATGCCTTACTTTAAATTTATACAATAAGATATTGAAAAAATAGTTATTACAAGTGCAGAGTCCGATTTAAAAAAACAACAACATTTGAACAAGTTTATTATAGTATATCATGTAGTCTGTAATAATCTTTCACACCTTTTGGTTTTTCATTCAAACGTTACGCACGCTGTTCCTACAACACCGAGGATATAGAACAGAATCTTCGCAATTTCCTCCGCAAAACAAAATAAAAATGTTAGCAAATACGAACCAATATTAAAACAAATTCAATATATGTTTTAAATTATGTTTATATAGCTCTTAATCATAAACTAAGTAATATCTAGTATATTTGAGGATTAAAAGAACAAAGTTATGTGAAAAAACGGATGTCCAACGTTACATTAATGAAAAACTGTTTTAACTCTTATGTATAGTGAACCTATTTCTTATTCTCTGATCTTCTTGAAACTTGGCAGGAACAACGAAGTGTTTCGGTTCTTTGTGGTGTGCAAGCCGTTATTTTGTCAAATATCATTTGACTCGGTGGCTGCATATTAAGCTGGAATAAGAAAAATGTCCAACGACGGTTTTCGTTAACTCGACGACTGAAAGTGAATTTTATAAGTAGATATAGCGGAAAATTAATAAAAAGAGTTAGACAATAATAACATCTACCAAAAGAACAAATATTTGCCTCATTGTTAGTGAGTTCAAATATTGCAGATTCTATAAAATCTTCTCTACACAGTCGTTTTTCAAGCGGTAGCCATTTTGTCCAAGTTGATATTTAATTTTTCAAAGCAGTTAACGCGTATTTTTTAACTGATATTTCAATAAGTTATTTATAATTGATCAAAACAAAAGTTAGATACACGAAGAGTACAAAATGCCAAAATTCTTTTTTTATTAACTTCATATTTGGGTCTTAAAGGAATAAAATGCTTCCACACATTACAAAACGATAGCCAATTTGTCCAAACGTCTTAAAACGTCGAAAAATCCGAAAAACGCTAATTTCCGACGTTACCATGGTTACATGTGCTGAAGTTTCAATTAAATGTTCATGATAATAAAAACAAATCGTGTGGTGAAATTTGTAAAAAGATGTTAATGCAATAATGGCTGCCGAAAAAAAAAGAAAAGTGTATGTTGCTATAGACTCTGTCCGGCGACATAGATTCGACACAGGTTAAATTTTTAAATTTTTATTAATCGTTTATAGCTTTTAACGATTTATTTAAAAGAATGAATGGTGAAATGGAAAAAAAAATCTCATTACATGAACTTCGTTCAACTTTTGAAAGACAAATGGAGAAACCAAGACAGTCCGCTGAATGTAAAATGCGAATTTTAATTTATGTTGCGGAAGTACTCCGAAATAGATCATTTAAAGTCGTCACTTCAGTAAGGTGCATTCACCAATATTAGAAGACTTAATACAAGTCCACGGAATGTTTTACTTGGCGATTTGTCCTGCTAATCATGTTATAACTGTCGTGATGAAAGTCATTCCTGTACTAGCGAGGCCGGGACTTTTTGTCAATATAAACTTGTGCATGAAATGGAGATAGTTGAACGACTATTCCCAAACAGCGACACAAACCGTTTTATTGAATTAATAAAACCCGGGATTATATTAACCGCTTTTACGGACGATACAGGAGCAGATTACTATATTTTAAAACGTATATCAGAAGTTAAACAATTTAAGCAAGCAACTTTTTAGATGACTTTGGAAATAATTGTCAAGCCAAGGTTCAAGTAATTGATGGGATGTATTTCGACAATTATGTGCCAGGGAAAATACAATTCTATTCAAATTAACTAAGGGTTAAAAAAAAATCCATTTACTGCAGAGTGTCAGATATATTTGTATTGGGGTATATTAAGATATAGAAACTTTGCAATGACTGATGATATGCACCATGAAAGTTAAACATCCTATGATAAAAGTTTTGTACATCTAAAAAAAAATTTTTTTTTATGGAAAACCGTATACATGTACTTCAGTCCCATTTTCCCGTCCTACATTACTTGCAACAGTACTGCATTTTTAGGTAAAATGACTTAAAGGGTGCACATTATTAAATCAATTTCCACAACTTGAGGTAATTTATGATAAAATGACATCACAAAAAGAACAGAACCAACAACATATAAAAAACGAACAAAACTTTATCGAAAATTAATCGAAGTCAAAAACCCTCTTTGACGCTGCATTTTTAGTGTAACGTCGTGTTGTAGGAACATCGTGCACAACGTTTTTACAGTATCTTTTGTTATTTTCGTAGTGTTTGGAAATAATGGATGCCAGTTATAAGCCCTAACAAATGAAAATAACGAACTCTATTGTCTGATATACCCTCAACATTTAAGAAAAAACCTCTTAATAAAAAAATAGATGTCGTACATCGAAATGAGAAACCGTTGTATACATGTATATGACAGCCACTGGGAAATGCTGATAGATGTGTAGTATATACTTTGAACAAAACATTCATTTCTTGTCTTGACTGATTCATATTCGAATTTTGAATATAATTATGGTATCCACGCTTTTATAGTGTGATTGTAATGTTTGCAGACCAATTAAAATAAATTCAACGAACATCTAATTTCCATCGTATCTATTCAACACTAATCAGTTCGTTTAAAAATTAAACATATAATGCTAAAACGTCAGAAATGAGTTCCAAATGTTTCTTGTAAAAATTACAATTGCTTTTGTATGTTTTCAGACTGCCACCTTCTTTCTTCAACTGGTTATTATATTCCTTATGTACCATGACTCTGCATGCAGGAAACGACTCTGTTCAGAACCAGACAATCTCCATGAACGTTTTCTTAGAATAAACAAAGGACTGGACATTAAAAACATTCTAATGACAGACCATCAATATAACAATACCCAGGACATTTATCAATTACAGTTCCTCAGCAAGGCGCATGACATAAGTAGAAAGTGTCCATCGACGACATTAAAGGGAGATTACCCGGTCATGTTCCGGTCAACATGTCCGTGGTTCCTTGATACTGATACTAATAAACATAGATACCCGAAAGATATTATATTTGCCAATACAAGATGTAATAGAGGATGTATAGGTGGGAAGAAAGGACAAGTCTGTGAGAAAATCCAAGTACCAATTAAAGTGTTAGAGCAGACGTGTTGCAAACATAACAAATTCCAATATGAGGAAGTAGAAATACTCCTGCCTGTGGCGTATACTTGTACTCAGTTAAAGGAAACAACTCGAAGTATAGAAATTATGTCTCATGGAACAGAAATTCCAATTGCCTTATGAATTACTGTCTCGAATTTCATCGTCCTACGGGTGATGTCATAGTTTCTTCATTTGTCATAAATTTTGTGTTGCTAGTTTCATTAGTAGTCTAACATGCTTAGTGTAACTTTTGAGCATAACTTATTATCCTAAAGACAAGAGTGTTTGTTGCAGCAAGTGATCATAAGAGATTATAATCATCTATGTTACATTAGCTCAGATGTATGTAACGTTACGATATTAAGAGAAAATTAGTTATTATAATAAAGTCTGTTTTATTAGAGTTTAATGTCAGTTTTGAAGAAATAGGGCTTACTTGTCACGTTCTTTTACTCCTTTTATACTGTCATGTTTGTTGCATGAAAAGGTAAAATGCAAATTATGCTTACCAATCTCGAGTCCTAAAAAGTAATTCCGGTTTCAAAAGGAATTCGTATCACCAAACATTTTTACTTTTGGACTTATGCTGTTCTAATACAAACCTTTTAATGTTATTGTTATTTTTTTAGTTTCCTGTACACATCCTACAACGTTTATGTCCTGTAGCTTTCTCAAGACTTTTAATGCCCTTATTTTAATTGTGTACATTCTGATTCATATGAGTAAAAGATCAAGTCAGCTCGGAAAGCGTTCAATTAGGCTTATCTGGATACCAATTGTCTGGTAGAATAATCAGTCCCGTAACATAACTGAAATTGTGGTGTTCACGTGAAAAAGGTCAGAATTTTGATAGTCTGTGCTTTGATTTAAATCTTTTTGGAATCATTGTCTTGTGTTCCGCCTGCATGTCTTCAACAAAAGATATAAAAAAGAATGTTTTCAACTTTCCCCACACGAACAAAAACCGTGAAGGCGACAGCAGGTTCCTGCTATTAAAATCGCGTAAAATTGATAAAGAAGAGACAAGTCAACAAACATGAAGAAACTTCAAAAGGGGCGACTAGACAGGATTAGCGTCTCCTGCTTTGCATTCAACACCCTTGAATTACACATGTACAGAACTTATACTACAAAAACTCTTTTTTTGGTAAAGGTAACGTCAAGACCAAATTTGTTTTTAATACAATAAATTTTGATATTGAGTTTGAGTTTGTTGTCAATTTCAAAGCTTTTGATTGTTTTTCCATCATTTCATAAGGTTTCAAAAACACATTGGAATGAGACTCTCTGGATTTTGGATTTGAGGCGAATTGTTGTTTAATATATTGTTTAGACACAAGTGTATTTTTTACGATAGTTTATTGACCTGTACACGTCTAATATTTATGTCTTTAGGTTGATGTCTGTTTGACTTATAACCACCGTCACCTTTATTCTTATATCAACAATAACTTATGCATCCTTAAAGAAGCTCTAGAAAGAATGAAGCCTAAACGATATAAAGCAAGAACATGCTGTTCAAATCTGCTGGTTGCAATTTAATCATGATTATAAACATAGAGATAAGAAGATGTTGTATTATAAGTCGAGCATTGAGCGAGCATCCCAGGCTAAAGCCGCGATATAGCCTTTTTGTGCTAATGCGGCGTAAAGCAACCAACAATTAATCAATCAATCAATAAAGCCACTATTGAATTGTTTTAATGCTGTATAGAGTCGTTACAACTGAAATAATTGCATTAAATATACCTTTTATGATTTCTTTTTATTATATTTTCGTTTTCACCATAGTTTTGGAAATGTGCAGCTTGAGATATTCTCGAAATTTAAGACCATATTAAGAAGACCGTATAAGAGAGAATTTATTCAATAATATTGTATCTTTCATGCCAACTGTTCTTCGTCATAATCCATTCAAACTATACATGGATCAATCCGCATTTTCACTTCTTTTTTTTACAAATATGCGAAGATAAGCCTATAGTATAAATAGTAAATTAAACGCGCATTTACAGTTATTTTAAAACAAAATATTCGATTACATAACGTTTTATATACAGACAAAACAAATCCACATTCCAATCAAAAATTTACCACACGTGTATATGCAAGACACATGGGCTTGATTCATTTTGTCCAATGACAGGGTACATGTTTGACATCATATATGTCGCCTTGGGTAAACAATGGGAAATGAAGGGGAAAAGTGTCGGATTTACAACAATTAATGTTTCCCCGTACTATATATGTTACATGATACTCAACAACACAAGAAACGCACGTTTTTCTTGAAGCCGAATGATATAAGTACATATTAAAAAATATACTTCTAGTTTTCTTATTTACCGTTGAAAACCTTAAAGCAAAATAAACGAATGTTTCTTTTTTACGAGTTTGGAATATTGCTTGATTAATGGTGTTTAACACCACTATCACCACTATTGGCTACACAGAGGAGGTCGAAGCCAGAGAGTTTGCCTTCTTATCATTTGTTTGTTTGAACATCTGCATTTTGTGCATGTATCCTATTCAAGATTGGTATTTTCTAAAGTATTTGCTCTCTGACATGACTAACATATAGTCTCTATTTTAGTTAAACATTCGTGTATGAATTAATGATGATTAAGTTCTATTTAGTGATGACTTAGTTGATTGTTGTTTGCCCAACGTCCAGTGGCAATTTTGTCATGACTATTCACATAACTTGTAACAATAGTCAATTTCTGCAAATTGAATTGATCAGAAAGTTTGACGAAAACAAATTTAAGAGAAGGGCGAAAGATACCAGAGGGACATTCAATCTAAAAACTAAATAAGATAAAAAAAAAAAAACTAAGTAATAATACCATAGATAACAAGACTATAGCAACACGAACCCCACCATAAACTGGATAATGTCAGGTCACTATTTTGACCCTTTGAACTATAATATCTGAAGGTATGACACCTCTGTAAAATAACGTTCGATGTATGAGAAAACACAAGTTTGACAGGATGGATGTTTTGCTTCAAGAGAGGGTGAAATATACCAGAGCGGACAGTCAAACTTATAGATCGAAAATAAACTGACAACGCATGCATGCATGGCTAAAAAAGAAAAAGACAAATAATAGAACACAATACACAACATATAAAACTAAGACTAAGCAACACGAACCCCACCAAAAACTGAGGGTGTTCAAACTTCTTACTTCTAACGCACACCTATCAAAGTTATGAGGGAGGTGAAATAGGGCAGCATTTCACTTGGCAAAAGTACATCTCTCATAGAAGTGGTACTCCCTTTATACGAGGCAGTGGTATCGACTTCTTTTATTCTATACCGGACGTGGATTTGTACGTATACATCCCGCTTACCATAAGGACACCCTTCTTAGACATGATTTTTACTGTTGAATAGAAGTCAAGTCAAGATAGTTTAACAGATTGCCACAAAAACCATACAAATGGTAATGCAAGCACGGAACTTTGTAAGAACTTGCCTTTATGTGCATGTAATCATATTAAGGGTATTTGCATCAAAAAAAATCTTCCTATCATGGCGGTTATCTTTGATTTTCAAAATGACGTCTATATCCAAGTAAAAGACATCAAATGCATGTTCCCTTTTGCATAAAAATTGCTTGTCTTTTATTCAAATTGTTTATTGATTGAGTGAATGAAAGTTTATTTATCTAATTTAAATACAACTTCCGGTCGAATCACATCACACTTCCGGTTTTAGAAATATCTTACATATGACGCATACCTATATCGCGTTGCAAAATGTGTTGGTCTGGTTTCAATTTCTATTATTGAACAAAATGATGTCAATTTTAAGATTTAAGACGACCACCGTGAAAAATCCGTAAAATATGTTAGCTACCCTTCTTAATTATGCTTTTCAAAGTACACCATGAAGAACGTACATGTATGTGCCAAATCTATACTTGTATCACCACGAAGAATGATTTTGTCAAATGGTACTGACCCGTCCCACTAAGAAGACATGACTATATATGACCATGAGTTCATTTGCCTAAAGTAAGATGGCACTCTATGCCCCCTGAATTACTGAAAAGTTGAAATTATTTGTGAGTGTAGTCGTTTTCACATAAAAGACGTTGCAGTCAAATAGGTGCTAAAGAACTAAACTTAATGTCATTGTAAAGTTGATGTGTTTCATTTGTTTATGAGTATACTACAGATACCCCTTCATATTATGATGTTGCATATAATCCCCCTCAATATAAGTTGATAAGCTATTATCATCTTATGACGAAATAGCAAAAGCTGGTCTTGTTGCCACCCCTATAATTTAATGATTAAAATTGTTATCAGAGAGAAAAGGTTTTCATTCATTGATCATTATGTTGTTTCAGGAAATCCGCTTTTTTTCCTTTATAAATATTTAAATTTCGAAATAGTTTTATTATGAATGAAATATATTTGTGAAAACACATGTACATTGAAATAAGAAACAAATCATCTGCAATGAAAAATCAAGTAAGGCACTTTCCTTTTTTTGTTCGTAGAGTGTATTAATACGCGAATTAATGAAAACAATTTTATATATTAACTGCATAATCGGCTTGAAGGGAATGTTTGTTACATAAAACTTACGCCCTTTGTGCAAGATAAAACGTGTCAAAAGCAAAAACTAAGCAATGTAATCAAATTAATTAGAAAATTTAAAGTGAATAATGAGCACATGCCTTATCGATTGATTAATTGTAAGTTCGTTCATACAATTGTTGAAAACGTATATTTTAAATCTTACTAATACCTAAACAGGTACTTGCACTTACTTTTTAATCTCAGAAGACGACATTCATCAGTTATACATTTCTCACTCTAACTCATGTCATTACGCAATGGTCTTATTCACATAAAATATGTTTCATAATGAGAATCTAACCCTTCGAGTGACTTGACCATAGCTTTTCTCTCTGGAGTTTTAAACAAGACGTATTTCTAATGAGTGAAATATATTTAACTTTCAGGTCATATACAGTCTACTATTTTCATTGTTAATAGCAATTATTAGAGGCTGCTCCTGTTTTCAAAAACTCATCTTGCAGCGACCCTAACGACACTTTCCTCCAGTCACGCTTCAATGAGCTCAATAATGGACTTGATATGCGAAAATTATTTCTGGATTCTGATTGGACAGAAAATGATATTGATGCCAGGTTTAACGCATTAGTCAGTATGAGTAATTCCCGTGCTTCCAGTCCAAGTTTCTGTACGGTTACAGGGAAAGGTAACGACCCATTGATGTTCAGAAGCCTTTGTCCATGGACGATTGGATCAGAAAATCAACGTGATGGTTTATTTCCAAAAAGTTTATATTACGCCAAAACAAAATGCACAAGTTGCATCGGGTCACATAAAAGTTGTGAACCATTAAATTACAGAATTAAAATTTTGGAACGCACAACGCAGTGCAACAGTGATGGGTTGTACGTTTACAAGGAAAAGACTCAACCATTACCGATAGCCTATGTTTGTGCCCAGGCTAGAGAAGTAGAGAAAACTGGCCAATCAGTGACGATAGCTAGTATTATTGACGCCCCGGTACCAGTCCGTTAATTATTTATATTGTTATCACATTTATTTATTTGTTAAACTTTTATAACTCTAATTTATTTGTCCGTGTTATACAATGAGATTATACATTGTTAAATATTTTTAATATTTTCAATACTTTTAATATTTTTATACAAATATACATTTATATGCATTTTTTTTCGGAAATAAATCTCTTTTGTTTTTAGATTTGTCATTTTTTTCATGAAACACACACAACAAAGGTCCTCTTTTAATATATTTAAGAGGTAAACAAAGGTTACAACAATAACACTAGACAATACTAGTACACTTCATATCTTATTTATTTATCAAATCATATACAAATCTTGAAAAAAAACCCACACCAAACACATTTGATGCTTCTGTACCGGTTTTCTTGACAAGCTTCATGTTCAATTTTTATGCTAAAAGCTCAAATTCTTGTAACCAATGATGTTTGAATTAAAACTTAAATAATTGAGAAGCAAACAACAAAAAGGAACAAACCCAACAACAAACTAATGTCAACATTTCAGGAAGGAGTTAGAACTTTAGAGGATAGACCTTGGTTCAGGAAGATAACTCTTGAAATCAGTCATGCGTTTGTAAAAGCCAAGTTTCATCAGTTTATTCTAAGCATTTACCTGAAACAGATTGGAAATACTCTTTGCATCCTAGAAGCTTAATATTTATGAAAATGATTGACACAAAAGAACTGATGATCTTAAGAGTTATAATTTCCCTTATTGACCTAGGTCTACATCCATGAGCCTCTTAATAATTCTTAACTTTATCAATACACGGAGAATAAGTTGAAGATTAAATAGTACAACTTAAAATGGTTGCTTTGGTGCATACAGTCGAGCTTTCGGTTTTGTTAGTTTTTATGGAATTCCCCATTCTAATTAACCTTGAAGCCGGATATTTTTGTTATTACACTTTCATACCAAGTCTTATCATACTGAGATTCGCTGCTTGATTTCTCGTTCAGTGTATAGAATGAATCACTTTTGATCAACAGTTTTATCAAGGTTTAACTTAAACATGATTTATTCGTATGATATAAAATTGAGATTGGAAACGGGATATGTGTCAAAGAGACAACAATCCGACCAGAGAGCAGAACACAGCAAGAGGTCATACACTAAGGGGTCTATAACGCATCGAAAATCAAGCAACTGGAGGCGGGTTTCAGCTGCCCTCTAAACAATAACGTATACTAGTTCAGCGAAATGGATTTCACACTAGAACTCAAAAACAAATGTAAATGATAAAAACAAAACGCACAAAAAGATTAACAAAGGCTAGATATAGAATCATATCATCACAATCATAGATTGAAAATAAACCGATAACGCACATTTTGCTCCTGTCCCAAGTCAGTCTTGTTTGCTTTGTAATTTTAGTTCATTTATATATTTCGGAGTATAGTATGACGTCCATTATCACTGAACTATTTTTTTTATTAATGATCACATAGCTATGAGCAATGACATGAAAACTTGGAGTCAACGATTTGAGTATATGGATGTAAAAAGGGAGGGGGTTTCCTTCACTTCTTCAAACCTTATGAAAACAATTTAATAAGTTTTTGAGGCATTTTTCTTTATCTTTTAAAAATAACGCTTATTCTTTGAAATATCATGAAAACCTTTTACTATATGATTTATTTGATTATTTTTATATGGTTTATTTCTGTTCAGTATTTTTACTACCTATTTTATTTTTTTAAATTTTCATAGTTATTCTTTATTCTTTTTTCATCACGTTTTTCTTCACTGCTCTTTTTTTTTTTTTGCTCATTTGTCTGTTTTCTTTGATTTTTTGGCCATTATTCATGATTCTAAAAAATCCATCCAGACCCCCAAAATTCAATTAAGAACTTATAAATTAAAAAAAAAATTGTGTGGTGCAATATATTTTAGTGAAAAAAGAGGAAAAACCCGGAACGATAATCGCCCAAAATTAAATGTTTGTTAACTTTTTTAAATTAGATTAAACAAAACACTTTCTCTTCTTAGGTTTAAAGAGCAATGAAAAATTCGATAAAACTCATAAAATGATTATTTGGCCAAAAACTTGAAATTTTTAGCTAAAATGCTAAGAATTAATTGATATTACAAAATGATGATGGCATCATTTAATTTTTTGAATTTTGACCCATTTACAGGATCAAGAGTCCCCAACGCACACTTTTTTTTTTACAAATGTACCAAGTGGGCAATAAAAAGAATCCATGCATTTCGTTTCCTTATATTAGAAAACTAATTTTTCAAATGACCCGAAAGAGTAAGCAGTGAACATCCAGACCATTGTTAATCTTTGTGAAACAATTATACAAAACGTATTCAGAATCAGTATAATTAAGATACAATTGAGAATGGAAATGGGGAGAATGTCGAGGAGACAGTAACCCGACCAAAGAGCATCCGGAGATGGGCCTCAGCTGGCTTTTATATAAATATTTGTACTAGTTCAGTGAAAATGGACGTCATACTAAACTCCAAAACATATAAATGAACTTTAAAAAGAAAACATACAAGACTAACACAGGCTAGAGATCTTTACATAGAGACCTACCGTTTATTACCAAGAAGACATGTTTCATAGCTGACTATGCGTATTGGGCTTTGCTCATTGGTGAAAGCCGTACGGTGACATTAAATTGTTAATTTCTATATCATTTGGTCTCTTATGGAGAGTTGTCTCATTGGCAATCATATCACATATTCTTTTTTTTTTTTTTTTATTATATAATCAGTGTAAGGCTATTCTAATATGAGATTGTGATAGAACAAATTATAAATTTCATTTGGAAGTCAGCAAAAGACAGCGCATAAATAAAAGCATAAATAAAAGCATACTTTCTAAATCTTAACTAAGCACATGACTGTGTGATCTTCTTTTGAAAACAAAATATACGAAATATAACACAAATGATGCTTTGACCTATAACTAAATCCCGAAATCTGATTTCTACCCTTACATTAAATGGTGAAATTGTTAGACATCTTATCAGATTTATTACAAAGCGAATGTTTACCTTATAAACCCGGAAGTCATCATTCACCTGTGACTGTATATTTATGTATGGGTATCTTGTATCAACACTGATATTCTTTATCAGTTGACATACCTGTCGTTTAAATGGACAGACCAATATTATAATGGGAAACAAACGTGCTTGTTCAATTTAAACGAGTGCTAAAAATGAAATTAAAAGTGGAAGTTGATAATAACAATTCAACACAGTCACTGTCAGGTGTAATACAATCGCATATTCGACCTTTATTGATACAAGCATATTCTTATTCTTTTTTTACCTCAGTTTTGTCAATTTGTAATGAGATTATCGCAAAACTACCAATATTATCACGTTATAATATATAAAATTATATATTTTTTCTAATTTATTCATAAAAAAAACATTACAAAAACTACATAGAGATTCGGGCTGTAGGACCCGAATTTTTGTTGATGTTCGTGTTGCTCAGTTCTTGGTTTTTATGTGAGTTTTGTGTACTGTTGTTTGTCTGTTGGACGTTTTTAGTGGCATGGCATTATCAGATCTATCAGTTGACTACAATGTACCTCGTTGGTATATTTCGCCTCACTTTCACATTTGTTGTAACATTTCGAAAAAGGAATGCATTTAACTAATGCATAGCTCTGATTCCATCTACGGGGTTGGCTTTATATTTAATTTGTTTACTTTTATTTTATCTGCTGTTGATGTTTGTATAAGGCTATCGAATTTCAAATAAATTGGTGCCGAGCATCACTGAATTGTCATTAATTACCTGAATGCGCATTTTGTGCTGTGCTATGTCATTGGTACCGTTAATGTTATTCACATAAAAAGGCATATATCACTACTTCGATCGAGATTGTTAAAAAAAAACTGTTCAATATTGTAGCAGATAGCTATCTGTAGAACTGACCCTCTCGTGGGATTAGTTTTGATATACTAGTTACTAATACGCCAGATATCTATTCACGATTTAATCATGTTGTTATCTCTTCATTTCATTGGTCTAAAAAACAAGAAACTCTGATTGGTTACGCTCGAATTTCGAATATCGGATCTCGCATGATCTCTCTGGGCTTTCGTAGATATATTTTTATGTTGAATGATGTACATGTTCTACGCAGCTAGGCTGACTATAATATATATAGAATAACCATACATTGTCTCGAAATATCAATGTTATTTGTACAAGGCTTAGAAACAGGTAGAAAGCGAGGCTGTGCCGAGCCGAGTACAAATAACATTGATATTTCGAGACAATGTATGGTTATTCTTTATATAATGCACCTCTTATAACTGTTCTAAATGAAGTATTTAGGGTAAAAATCATCATTTCTTAATTTTGAGCGAAAGACGTAAAATTTCCGCGAATCTGTATGTTTTATTGACGTCATAAATAAAACTCTACGGAAACACATTGTCAGCGTCATAAACAAGGTGATATACGGTCAGTGACTGTATATCACATATGAATATACGGTCAATGCAATTTGACTGCTCAAATAGCACAGTTGCAGTATATATGTTTGTTCCTATCAAAGTACCAATGAAAATCAATTAAGTAATTCATTATAGTGATATAGATAATGCAGTGTTTATGATCAGTAGTCGAAATCTACGTAGTCCATCGTAGTAGCTACGATATTAAACACACCCCTGTATTATTTGTTTTGTTTATGTTTATATATTCGGTAAACAGCCCAGGAGAGGTTATGTTTGTATGTTTAAACTTCTATTCTATTCTTTTCAATGCTACTGATAGAAATAGATAATTGCCGACTTCTTTTCCTAAATTGAAGATAAATACCAATATTTTAACTACACCATAGGTTCACGAACCAATTTGCCCGAAGCAGGTGTGTGGTAGATTTATCTGCAATGCGGAAGTAAGCTAATGGATATGTAGATACATATAAAGTATACATAATTTAAAGGGAAGACGATATTGAAGTGTTAGATAAGTTCCCGCTTACCTTTACCTTGGTTTTTACAAACTAGTGACACTGTACTTAAATTCAACAAAGCGTTTATTTCCTGTTTTATCATTATGAAATAATGAATGGACGTAAAAGTGTTTCAATGAATTGGTATAATCATTATTTTAAGGGACGACGTCAAAAGTTCAATGTAGGATAAAAAAAAACTTAATTCATATAGTTTTTTTCACTGACCCCCTACCCCACCTCTTAACTTAATTTGGGAAAAATTGATTGACCAATAAGGGCATATATAAAAACATGTAAAAATGATGTCAGTTAAACAAAAATTGCAGCAAGTTTTACCCCACCCACCCCAAAACTATTCGAATTAAGTTTTTTTTTTATCCTTAATTGATTTTTTGATGTCGTCCCTAACATTATGGATTATTCAAGAAATAAGGATTACGCATAATCACTTTTAATCTCATTTTTTTTTACAAATTCATTGATATGATTTCAGGATTATCACACAGAGATACAACAATCAACAGTACATTAGCTCAATCACAATAAAAACGAACAAATATGTAAACAAACAGTGGCACAATAACACAATGATGGGATTTATAAGTACAGAGCCTCGTCAAAAGGTCAACATTTGAAAAACAATGCTTTAATTCAAGTGGACATTTGTGGCATTAACTAAATAATGTGAATCGAATAGATGTTGGTGTCGGAAAGGACAGATGTGCATAACTCGATGTCATTCAAATTTAAATGAGAAAAATAGAATATTGTGTTTAACATTTGAACAGTTTTGTTTAAAAGATGTCATCATACATGTAATCCCTGACATAGTTTTCTAGAGATCATGCATAATTCCTAAAAAGATATATATTATATTTATACATAAAAAGTAAATCACAAAAATACGTAACTCCGAGGAAAATTTAATCGTCAAGTTCTATTCAAATAATTTAATTTTGGATGTAACGCGTCTTCTGATTGGCTGACGTTATTTTGTTATCAGCCCATAGACATAATTCAGTCATGTGACCGTGACGTCATCAGCGTTTTTTCATGGTTTTCAACGGTTTAAAATCGAAATAACATAAAAAAATGTGGTGCACACTGTTAAATAACCCGCTAAGCGCGTTATTCAGTGTGCACCACATTTTTTATGCTATTTCTTCATAGACAGAAAAAAATATTACAGCATTCCTTAAATGGCAAAATCTAATGACAAAACACATCAAACGAATGGACAAAAACTGTCATATTCCTGACTTGGTACAGGCATTTTCAAATGTAGAAAATGGTGTATTGGACCTGGTTTTATAGCGCCAAAACACTCATTTATATGACAGTCGCATCAAATTCCGTTATATTTACAACGATGCGTGAAAAAAACAGACATAATAAAAAAAAGTCAAAACATGGGAACAACAGAAAAGACAAACAGACAAATAATAGTACACAATACACAACATAGAAAACTAAGAACTAAGCAAGACGAACCCCACCAAAAACTGGGGGTGATCTCAGATGTTCTGGAAGGGTAAGCAGATCCTGCTCCACACATGGCACCCGTCGTGCTGCTTATATTATAACAAATCCGATAACTAGCCTATTCGGTTGTTCACATTCTTGAAAAAGGAAGGTTATTGGAATTACGACATAATGAACATATCCGATATCATCTGTGAAATGGTTTTAACGTTCAACCAACATGATATGTTGAAAACAATACATAAACATGCATTCACTATTAACGTCAATGATAGTACAGCTCTCTAAATCATAACTGTAAAATATAAAGATAGAAACAGTAAGTACAAGGACACATCCGACTGTTTCCACAAAGCTCTAACTAATGTAAATAAAGCTAGCTATTGTCTCATCATAAAATTGAGAATGGAAATGGGGAATGTGTTAAAAAAAAGGAACGAAAGATACCAGAGGGACAGTCAAACTCATAAATAGAAAATATACTGACAACGCCATGGCTAGAAATGAAAAAGACAAACAGACAAACAATAGTACACATGACACAACATATACAAGCAAAAGATTAATCCGCACGAACCCCACAAAAACTGGAAGTGACCTCAGGAGCTCCGGAAGGGTAAGCAGATCCTGCTCGACATGTGGCACCCGTCGTGTTGCTCATGTTATAACAAATCCGGCAAATAGTCTATTTCGGTAGTTCACATTCATAAAAGGGAAGGGGAATGTAGTTACGACGTAAGGAACATATCCGATATCATCTGTGAAACGGTTATTTCTTAACGGTCAACCAACTCGGGATTGCGTCCGCAAATTTACGAAGGAATGATTTCAACTTCACCAGTTTGATAGCTTCCTTATGAAAAGCAAACCTCTATCAAGAAAATCTGGTAGGAAATACAAGCACGAGAATGTCGTATCATTTGGGAGATATATACCCCGTATGCAGGGGCTGCTTGAATGTTGCTACATAGAAATGGAAAGTTCACAATTGGAAAGCTGAAATAATCTCTTTTGTCGTAAAGTTTTGTTTTCAACCAACCCTCATTGTCAAATTCTAGATGTAAGTCAAGATATGAGGTCGACTCAACTGTATCTGTTGTATCCTTTATCTCTAGTTCGATTGGATAGATGCACTGAACAAATTCACCAAATTTTGAATTATTTAGTGAGAGAACATCATCTATATAGCGGAAAGTAGAGTTAAAGGATATTGCTAACTTCTTATCTTTCTTCCTAAGAAGTTCCTGTATGAAACTAGCCTCATAATGATAAAGAAACAAGTCGACAAGAAGAGTGGCACAATTGGTTCCCATTTGAATGCCGACAGTCTGTTAAAAACACGTCCTCCGAACGTAACAAATAGGTTGTCAATCAAGAAATCAACCATCTTGATAGTGTCAGATTCAGACAATTTTTTTTTAATCAGAGTGATCCTTTACAAAGTAGGATTTATCTCTCCCTAAGACAAGATACTTGTTTTTACTTTGGTCATTATTTTTTATGAAACAATACCAACTCTAATATTTAGTCTTTAGTTTGGAATGTGGAATACTTGTGTAAAGTGTAGAAAAGTCAAATGTTTTAATTCTATTGGAAGATGAAAGAGAGTTAGATTGTATGTACTTTAAAAGATCTTTGGATTGTTTTAGTATCCACATCTGATTCACGCCACCTCTAGAATAGGCAGTTTCACAATAACTTTGATTGCTGATAGAATAGATGTTAATAATTTAGAAAGAGGTTTCGTGGAGCACTTTGAAGACCCAGCAATATACCGTTGTTTGTAAGGACACTTATGTAGTTTAGGTATCCAATACAGTGATGGAAGATCCAGTTCTTCATCTTTGGTTGAAATTCCAAAGGAACATAGAACAGACCTATAAGTATCTAGGATTTTATCTTTGGTAAGTGTTGTGATGGTATATGTTGAGTTTCCAAGTGATTTGTCAATACCTAATTCGTTTATCAAACAGTTAATGTAATCAGTTTTACACACAAAAACGATATTGTTTGGGGATTTATCTGCGGGGACAATAACATATTTGTCATGGAGGTAGGATAAGTGTCTTTGGGTCTTTAAAGATTGACGTAGCATGGACATTGATAGACCCATTCAGTTTCTTAATTGTGATTTGTATCAACGACTTCACAGCCTTAATCAATTCGGAAAGAGTGTCTACGTCTTCCTTCTCTCTTAGTCCATTGTCTGGCATAATCCTCGACTGAATCCATCAAAATGTTGAAGTTGTATTTCCAATTGATGGATTTAGGCTGACGATATTTCGGAAGAGACAACAACCCGACTAAAGAGCAGACAACAGCCGAAGGCCACCAATGGATATTCAATGCAGCGAGAAACTACCGCATCCGGAGGCGTGCTTGAGTTAGCCCCTAAACAAAAATGTATAGTTGTAAGTGATATTGGACGTCATACTGAACTCCGAAATATACATAATAAACTAAAATTAGAAATCATACAAGTCTGACAAAAGCCAGAGGCACCCGAATACGGACAGGCGCAAAAATGCGGCGTCCTTTATATTTTTTATACGTATTACCTCCCGTTGTACAGTGGTGACTTACACATTTAAATATTTTCTAACTAACCGAAACCAACTAATTTCTGCCTACATGCTACGCTTTTCCGATGTTGAGTTTTTATGCTTTCCTTTGTATAATATTTATTTAAATTCCTAATATTACGATTGTTATTGAAATTTGCCGTTTCAGAATCAAATGTTTTCTTGGTATTGTTTTTACAACAGCTTACCCCGAAAATGTAGTGATTTGATGGAGATAGCTTAAGGAGGTAGACCTAGGTTAAGGGAAATAACTCTTAAAATCATCAGTACGTTTGTGTCAACCATTTTCAAAAATATATTCTAAGCTTCTAGGTTACATAGATTATTTTCAATCTGTTTCAGGTAAATGCTTAAAATACATTGGTGAACTTGACTTATACAAACGCTTGACTGATTTAAAGAGTTATCTCCCTTAACCTAGGTCTACCTCCTTAAACATTAGACATTCAACAAATGACAAGCTGTTCCATTTTAGACACAAAACATGGAACCATAGCCGTTCATATTACGAAACTAAAGGTGATTCCAAGCAGATAATAAATAGCTGTTTAACGCGATGTTAAATCTAATTTGTGGAATTAAGGGCCCTGGTTTGGTAAACATGTGATACAATGAATATCCCGTGCCAATAATGATATTTCATTATTTGTTACCCAAACGTTGTGCACTAAGCTCACCTCGTTAAAAGCAATTCGATAAAAATACCTCTTGTTTCCTGCATGTTTAACTTAAAACTAAACGCTTTTAAATGCACGGCATTTTATACGAATAAGACGTCCTTAATAATGTCGGAACCCAAGCCTCAAAAGACCTTTATTTCTATGTATTCAGGGAAGGCTTATCAAAGGGTATGTTAACATTGGTTTTAATTGAACAATAATAATTGCTGACCAAAACAGAGCAATAGAGTTCAGCGATGTTAAGTTTGTTTGCTTTTGCGTCGTCCAAATTTTATTTTCAGCCAATGTTTTCAGGCAATGTTAATTCAGGTGTTTTGTTTTTGCTACTGTTTCTACAACTTACGACTTTTTAAAAGCCCCTTTGGTATTATTATTTAAAGCTGTTACAGTCATCAATTTCGAAAACAGTACTGTTATGGGAAAGTAATTAAGTTTAAAGGGATGTCACCATTTTCACTTGCAAATCACTGCCAATCTAGCCCTGCTCAATCAAATTTACATTTCGTTCAGTGAATATATGTAACTTCAATGCTGAAGTCATTTTCAAACTGACAACGCCATTGCTAAACAAGAAACAGATTGGTGGGGTTTGTGTTGCTCCATCTTTAGTTTTATATGTTGTGTTTTGTTTGTCTTTTCTTTTTAGCCATGGCTCTGTCAGTTAATTGTGCGACGTATGAGTTTTGAATGACCCTCTTATATTATAGACATGAAAGACTTTTTTATGAAATATTTAATACATTTAAAAACTATATAGACACATGTCTGATTTTAGAAACTCTGTGTTTCTAACCAGTAGATGTTTTTGTTAAGTCAAACTGTTTGTGAGCGTGCTTTGCTTCACAAATTTAATGCTGTAGGTGTCATTTGGTAGAATTAGCTTTCCCTTCAAAAAAAATGTCCAGTTGTATGCTGTTCTCATTTATAACAAACTATTATGTCGGGGACTTTTGTAGCTGACTATGCAGTATGGGCTTTGAAGGCCGTACAGTGACCTATAATTGTTTATTTCTGTGTCAGATTGGTCTCTTGTGGAGAGTTGTCTCATTGTCAATCATACCACATCTTCTATGGTATATGTTACTAAGAATGAATGTTATGTATACTTTAAAAATTAACAGTAATACTATAGGTTCTCTCCTGCTGTTTATAAATTAGAAATGAGGAATATGTTTTATGTATAGTATAATAAATTTTTCCTGGCAATATGTATTTACTTGTAAAAGACATATTTAAAGCAGAATAGATATCTTATCAATTTTATTAAAGAAAAGCAGTAAAAAATAAATGCAACACTAAAACAATTGCAACATAGCATAAAACAATACATTGTAAAATGTATAATAAGATTCAATTTGAGAATTTGAGCAAATCTATAATATTCTTAAACTACATTCACATTTTAACTACAACTTTGATAAACAAATACAACCCTGTTTCATTGACTACAATTCGAACAGTAAACATGCATATTTCAATAACTATTCACACGAACGTTAAACAAAAATACATTTAAAGAATCATTTAAAAAAATAAAATACATAAAACCCCTTTAGACCAATTTTATACATTTACAAATTTTATTTTAACAGAGCAAAAACAATAAAAAAAAAATACACACAATACACACACTCACAATCTCACACACTTAACCATAATATTAAACGGAATGTCTTAAAACATAATCAGTATCAAGTTCACGGAAATAAATACTATTATATATACACACAAAGGCAGTGACTAGCTTCAGTTCGAGACTGTTTGATTGCGGACGGAAATTGCACTCATGTAACCGTTGATTTGAGTATTTTACAATTTAATATCAAAAATATACAACCATGTTCATATATGTCCATAGGACATTACAATGCTTGTTCCAATTACTCTGGAAAGGATGTGTTGGATATAATACATAGACCTTACATTTCCTCTGGTCCGTCAGCTGGTGGGCGGGCAGTGGTTATTTGTACATCATTTACTACTTCTCTTGGCTGTTCACATACAAAGGCTACTGGAATATACGTGTCTGTTACTTCATATTTATAATATCCATTTGCACATCCTGCTCTTTTTAAAACTTGAATTTTCTGTTGAATTGGTGAACATTTTTGATCCCCGGAAGCATCTATACACTTGGTACATTTAGTGCTGGCTCTGTAGAGTTCATGAGGGAATGTTTCAGCGCTGTATGGAGTCTTCTCTAAATACCATGGGCATGATGTACGTACCATTAAAGGAAGATTAGATCCTTTTAAAAATGTTGAAGGACAGCTGCTTTGAGCTTTATCTATACCAAAATATACAAGTTGACCGAAGTCAGCTTCTAATGTGTTCTGTGTCCAACCTTCCGTGAAAAATAATGATCTGTAATCTACACCTCCATTTAAACTATTGAATCTGGTCTGTAAATTTGATGGATCTGTACATGTGGGGGCACTTTTGACAGATATGAAACTGTAGAAGATGAATAGTACGACAGCTTTAAGGATCTGAAAATGAATAAAAAATCAATTTGAAAAGTTAAATTTTTGTCAATCACATGTATAAATCTTTGATTTATTAAGACATTTTTTTCACAATTTTGGATTAAATACAACATTTTTTTTTATAAAGGTGAAGTTGGTTTTCAGAGCTATTACTGACAATTTGTAACATTTTTTAAAGTTTATAATTTCACATTCTCAAATATTGAATAAAGCTATATTGGTACTATATAAAATTTTAAAATATGAAAAAGGTCGTAATAAATATAATCATATATCGAATAGCTACTTTATAAAAACTACTAGTTGCATTTTGTACAATTAATTATTGTTGCTTACATTGATAAAATTCATCTTGTATTTTTTTCTTGTTAACTTATTTAGGCTTCTTGTGTTCTTGTCTTACTGCTACTGTTATGTTGTAGACATACTAAGACAATATATATATATGTATTTGAAAAAGGATGTATCTATTTTTAAGATTTGGAATATCTTTAAATTCATCCACTGAGAAGTAGCCGCAATTCAACAGATCACCTAGCCTCTGTGGGAAATTTGTATTGTATAATAATACCGCAAGATATCACGCGGAAGTCATCTGTTATCATTTCCTTAGCTATTATTAGAAGGTCTTTAAAAATTAGGTGATTTCCTCTCAGTAGTTTTAGTCAATTCACACACTTTTATTGATTTTGTGGTTTAAATTTTATTTACCTGTGATATACAAGTTTGTGAGTTATCAGGAAAATTATATAGAAAAGTTATCTTTTATTAACAGTTACAATAAGAATTAGAATGTGTTACTATTGGACAATCTTCAGGGACACTGCATACATAGATAAAGTTTTATTTTGCCTTTTGTTCACAGTGTTGTATTTTTACATTAAAATTTTAAGAAAGACCTTTACAAATTACAACATACTTATAGCAACAGAATTTGTATTGTTACACCAGATTTATGATGATTTGAGTAATAAATGTATTATTGATGCTTAAAATCATTATTCGATATGTACATAAGAATTCTGCAAAAACAAAATTTTACAACATTTAGTTAAATTCGTGTAAATGCTGATTTTGCTATTTTATTGAGAATACATACGCAAATAGGTCACACTATAAGTTTGATTTTAATCATATCCACTTAAAAGATTTTAAATGTATTCACTTTTTATCTGTTATCATGTACATTCGACTTTTAATTTCTTAACAATTTAAATTCTGTAAACAATATTTTACTGTGATATAAACAGGGATATGGATCAATCAGCATGTATGTTTTTTTTTGTTTATCTTTGAAAATATTTGTTTTTATTGAAAGAGATCATATAAAGTCTATAACTGTCAAAAACAATATATTGGTTGTTTGTTTAATCGAAATTCAATAAACGACAAATCACAATTATTCAACTGGTAGGAAAAAATTCAGCCAATATAAATGTGATGAAAGAGCTTTTTTTGCAGTATGAACCAAACTAGTTATGGCACACTTGATAGTGGATAAATATTGCTACCTTTAAAATGAAACATAAAAGGATTTTAAAAATGTCCCTTACTAGACATGCTAAAACTAATTTTACTAATATTATATAACAAACCTTTCTTGCTTACATAAATTGTACAAATATTTTTGTATCATATACGTAATACGTATCTCTACAATAACTGTCTCGTCAGTGATGCTAAGACTGGAGTATTTGAATATATGAAAATAATTTAAAAAAATGAAGACCTTATAAATGAAAACGACCAAGAGTTAAGCCAAAAGAGGGAAAATAATCGTAGTGTTGCATGAGGGAAAATAATCGTAGTGTTGCATGAGGGAAAATAATCGTAGTGTTACATGAGTGAAAAGAATCGTAGCGTTGCATGACGGAATATCATTCGTTCGTTTAAATTAATTTTCAAAGAATGAACCTGTTGATTGTTTGTTCGTTTTTAAATGTATAACATGTATAAATGATTAAGAAACTTTATTTTCAATTATGTCAGGAAAAGTTGAAATAAGATGTATTCGGCTGTTATTTAGGGTTTGATTGGACATACATATCTTTAGTTGTTTTGTCTTTATTAATAAATCTTTGGTTTTATCAATTTTTTGTCTTTGAACAATCCTGATGAAGGCAAATTCAGACAAGCGCTTCGGATGCATGGGAGTTATAAAAAAAAACTCTTCAAAAATACAAAGTTATAATTGTGTATACGCGTCTGGTCTACATAGACTCATCAGTTAAGTTTTTTTAAATTTTCTGTGGAAGGCATATACAAATAACGAACTAAAATAGAATTTCGAAAATAAAAAAAAAAAAACTTTTTAAAATTCTATTTGTCCAAACGCTTTTCTGGATTAATATTAATCAGAAACGGTAAAAAAAACAAAATTAAAAACACTTGACTTATAAGAACTCGCGAATCTCTATATGTACAACATTGGGTCTTACAAATGCAAACAAAATCTTCGTTCTATTGTAATTGGTGAAAAATAACAAATGATAGATATTTAAAAAAAACCCAACAAGCTTGATAATTACAGATGTGATTGCCTTGTTCTTATATAATTAGGTGATCACACTGCAAATAAGAGGGTTAACTATCCCCTTAAAACATTAAACATTGTGGCCAAATGGCTTTATGTGATGTCCCTGTTAGGATCTAATATCATCTCAGTTTGTCAAAATTTGTGTTTTATGTCTTGTTGTTTTTATCAATATGTGTGAACTGACAAATTTGTGAAGTTTAAAATGGTGAAATCAATTTAGAATTGTTTTAAAAAACAATAGCTTATTTTCAGATGTGATTGCCTGTTTCTATTATTAGTGTCACACTGCAAATTAGAGGTTAACTTCCCTAAAATTAAACATGTGAAAGGCTTTCGGTGATGTTGTTAGATCTATATATCTATTTCAAAATTTGGTTTTAGTCTTGTTACGTTTTTTCATATTGTGTGATATGATTACGTGAAGTTTAAATCTATAGTATTTTAATTCATTTAGCAATTGTTTTTGCACAAAAAATCAACTATTTATGAGGCTTTTATTTTTTTCGTGTAGAGAAAATTAAAACATACGTATAATGTGATTGCCAGTGAAACTATATTAAAGTTAATACGAAGATCTTTATTCAATTTCCCTTGGTTAGTTTGTTATTTTAAAATTTGTGATGGAATAGTGTCAGTTTTAATTTCGTTTAAATAATAACGACAATTCTGCAGTTTAATTTTGTAACTCTAAAGTATTGATTTTTTTTGAATTTAAACCCATATTTGAGTTTATTTTTTGTTTATGGAAAAGTGATGAATGTAGTTTTACTCAAATAAAACACGCTAATTTGTAACTCTGAATTTTTTTTTATTTAACATATTTGATTTATTTTTATGAAGTGATGATTTTAATTCTATAATTTATAAGTAATGCATATAATGTAGCAGGTACACGTGTTCATAGAATGGATTTGTGACTTTTTCTTTGTTGCATAATAATTGAAGGCTATGTTCAATATATTTAATTTGTTCCTCTTCCGTCATTATAATGTAAATTTTCATTAAAAATACTATGTAATCCACAGGGAAAGGAAACTTAGTCATAAAGTGATACGTTAAAAGTGTTCATGGAAGGGGAATCATTATTAACCCCTTTTGAAATAAATGTTGTTAAAAAATAGAAAAAAACCCTACCTGTTTTAACAACGTTTGTTTAGCCTTTTTAACTTTTTTGAATTCGAGCGTCCATGATGAGTCTTTTGTAGACAAAACGCGCGTCTGGCGTAGATACAAAATTTAATCCTCGTGTCAATGATGAGTTTATTTACGTGTTAGAAGAAACATTTTTATAAAATTGAGAATGGAAATCTGGAATATGCCAAAGAGACAACAACCCGATTAAAGAACAAATAACAGCCGAATAGGATATTCAATCTGACCATTTCTTCTTTTTATTTGATGATGATTGTCAAATGATAAATAAAAAAGTAATTTTAATTGTTATCTGTATCGTAGATACTTGATTTGATATTCTTATGTTACATAACCGATTTATACCATACAATATTGTTCATGTAAAGGTCAAGGTTATATAATTAAATACTAGTATAATGATAGATTGACTTATATATCTAAGGTTATGAATGTATTTTATCTTACTAAATACTACGGAATTTCATGCCCTCAATGCTTTTCAATTTCTTACTTTCGTTTGCCTTTATTACTTTGTTTATTCGAACGTCTCTCTTAAATCAAAATGCGAGTTTGGCGTACACAATTTAGGCCTGGTATCTATGATGAGTTCGTTCATATCATCAATGCTTTAAATTATTTAGTTTTATTGTTAAATAAATGTTTTGATAAGATGCAGACAATCAGTGTAATTATGTCACTGTGATGTCAACATTAAACCTAAAACAAAATTTAGAGCTATAAATACTGATATATGTCAGATTAGTATTTTATGAACATTTGAAGGATGTTTTTTTGTAGATTTGGACATTTGTTATTCTAATTATAAGAAGGGTAAAAAAGGATGCTAATGGACTTTAAAAAAAGAGAAAGTTGAGGTGAACAAAAAGTATAAAAGAGGGGCGAAAGATACCAGAGGGACAGTCAAATTCGTAGATCGAAAATAAACCGACAACTCCATGGCTGAGTAATAAAAAGACAAACAGACAAATAACAGTACACAAGACACAACATAGAAAACTATACAAACACGTATCCAGTTCTGTTAAACAGATATACAACGAACATAACAGAAACATTAAACAAAAAAATTAAAAATCTAAAATCTATAGGCTATATTTTAGAACAAAAACTTGAACTTAAGGTATAAATAAAGAAAAAAAACGAATTAAAACTAAGAAGAAATACCAGTAATCAGAACAGGCTTATCTTAAAATAGTTTAGTAGTAAAGATAATCAATAATCTGTTTGTAATGGCATTGCATAACTATATGGTTTTGACCAGACAGGATTGATTTGTAATTAAGACAATGGGAAGAGATGAATTATGCTACCGCATAAACTTCGTAACACAGTGGTTGCATATTTTTGTGCGTACATATGTAAACTGTTTATAATTGATTTAAACCTCCTTATGTTTAAGGGCCTTCTGGAGTGTTATTGTGAAGTACTTCCCTAGTGATTGTGAATACTATTATAAAGACATGGGTGTGTCTAATTTCCCTTTAAATCGTTAAAATGAATAGTCGATGTAGAATGATCACTGATTTCATGTTGTCCTCAACTTAATATAATTGTTCAAAATAACACAAGATTGCAATGTATGACAAAGTTTGAAAGAAAAGTAGAAAAATCTGTGGGATCTGATTTATCTAAATTTCAAAGGAATTTGACCTGATGTACCATTGTACTTTCATTCTGATCTACATAATGAGTAGACGGTCAAAGGACTAAATCAAACATTTATTTTTATTAAGGGAGTTCATCATAATAATTCAATTAATGAGCTTTGCCGTAGTAACATGGATACACGTTTGTGTTATTCATGAATATACGAATACAAATGATACAGAAAAGGGTGCCATTAGCCTTGTAGCCAGTGCTTCAAGTGGTATAAAAATACGGATATTTTTGTAACTGAAACTTGTTGTTATAAAATCAGGTAATATATATCTCTTATACAAAGCTCTGTTTATTGTCTGTATAGGTCCGTGATGATTTTAATATACTTTTTTGCCTCGAGCATCACTGAATCAAATGACGAGATTCGCATATTGGACACTTAACTTGATAAAGTGTATGTTATCATTAAGTTTAAACATATTTATTAATAGTGGATTGGGAAACAAGTTTTGCAACTTATATTAATCCCTTTCCACTTTGCGGGTGCGAGTGCTGCCTTGAAGCGGCATTAGCCTACTCTTTTTCAAAATCTACAAGGGTGTCTTTAACGTGCAAGAGATATGGCTTTCTCTTTACACGGGTTAGCCATTTATCGTTCCCTTCCGACGGACTATATGTTATCATATCCTAATGAACGTAATGTTGGACGAATTATTTTTGGTTTGTTTTAGAAATAACCTGTTATGAATAAAAGTGATTTTTTTGTCTAATCAGCAATAACACAAACAGGCATGTCATCTTAATTTTATTAAAAAATAATTTCCAAACAAAAGGGAATTTACAGTAATATACAATTTCAAAATTCTCAATTTTCCGCATAATGAGAAAAAAACAAGACGGTTGAAAAAAGTAAAAACTGTGCACATAATACAAAAGGGAATTGTGTAAAAGTAAAACACTTTTCTTCTATAAGAAGAGAACAAAGAAACATAAAAATTTAGTCATAATTTGTAAACTTTTTGATGCATTTCACGAGAAGTAGCTTCAATTTTCATATAGGGAACACACATCAATTGTCTCAAAACGATATATTTGATAAATCACGCTTTTGTTTTATATTTTATATATGTTGCTACAGAATTTCTGTTTCTAATTTGAATTACAAAATGTTATGTTGAAATGGGAAAATACCTATGCATATGAACCTATTTCTAGCAAACTTCCGATCGTTTTGTATAACTTTGATTCGTATCTATTACACATTTGATCTCTTTGCCAGATTTAGTTTATTGATAATTCTTTGTGACTTTTTTCTTCAATTCACAATTGTTGCATGGTCGTCAGTTTGTGGCGTGGTCATCAGTTGGCATGACAAAGAATTTGAATAAAACCGGTACTAGGGAACGTCTTAAATTGGTAGGAATATACTAGTTTGTCTGGTCTTTGTTGAAGAAATCATTGTGAATTTGAGATGAGAAACAGCAACAAAGGCGATGTTTTCTGCTTTTTGTGATTTTTGGCAGTGCAAAGACTGATTTTAATTCAAGGATGGCTACCCCATATCTTTTATTTTCGATTATTGTGGAAATCTTTGCCATGGTATATTTTAACACAGCTATGACGGGATATCTTTTGCAACAATATTTTTGCATTGAAAATATTAATGATATCATTATTTGTAGCATATATGTATATATCTTAAAATCGTCATGGTTCAAATACGCATGTTTTACAATGGCAATAATAAATGCAGACACATATTTCTGAATTAAAAAAGAGGCAAAAGATACTGAAGTGAAACCATTTGGAAACAAACTGACAAAACCATGGCAAAAACGAAAAAAATAAAACTACAAAAAAAAAAAGACTGAACATCTCGAATACCACAAAAAAAAATATGCTCGTCTAAATGCTCTGATAAGATACGTTGACCACGTTCCATACATGTCATGTTGGTATTGCAAGAACAAACTCATATAAAGTATCTAAATTGACAAATCAACATAAATATATATGTGTGTTTACGATTTTAACTTTTTATTTGTATATTAGAAATTCATCTGATTGATATATCACCCAACACCAACTGCACATCAGCACGATCATTTGTATTTTGAGAAGAACCGATTTCAAAATAATGGTAACTAAAAACGCAACGACACATACGGAAAACGACGGAGACAAAAAGCTTTACGCAGTTTGAAATCTTCTGACGAAAAAGTTGTGTTGTTTTATAAATCAGGACAAAAATATCTGTCAATTTTACAAATCTTAAATTTTAATAAACAAGCTTGTACATGTATACCAATAACATAAAATACTAAAACTGCGTTATAGAAAATAAACCAACTGCGTTTTCGTTATTTTATATCAATGCAAATGCACTAAAAAGACCAATTTTATTCTTTTGTTTTGACTTCATAACAACGTATTACTATAACATTTGTGTAATCCGGATATCTATGGGACTGACAATGGATTATTATTAAATACACAAGTAATGGTATCATATCGATGTTATAATTGCTTTTAACAAATATATATCCGTGTACTATACATGCTTTAACATAGTCTATATAAGGTATGTTATAAACAAAGATACAAAACGTAAACAAACATAACAGCGACAAATAATAAAATATTTCTTAACATTTATTAACCCTCTATAACATAAGACCACGATAAAAAAAATTCTGATATTCTTTCTGATTTGAAAATACACAGCCAATATACTCTTTTTGCAATAGAATAATTCGTTTGACAGATACCAATAGATATCTTTCTATTGTCGTTACAGCAATCCAGCCCCCTTTCTCGAATGTGATCTACTGAATTCATCTTCTCACCGTGTTGTATTAGCATTTAGTATATACTTAGTAGTAAATACAGATAAATGGTATGTGTGATACAATCATTGGCAAGCTTGCTGTATCATTCTCCCGTGATGATATCGATATCAATACGGTTGCAAAGGCTTTATCACATCTTTAATCTGTATGACGTCACGTCATTACGTCATAACGTTACTTTTTCAAAGATGGACGATGTTGACGGTGGTGATTTAACAAACTTTGATATTTCTATCGAGAAATTTGTACAGTCTATGAGAAATAAGAACACTGTCAGAAAAACACATAGTGATATCAACAGGTTTAAATTTTTTACAAACAAACAATGACGAACAGCGTGCGTTGGAAGAATTGTCAAAGATTGTTTTGGACAGCTATTTGGCTATTTTTTTTTTATGTCAATCATGAAAAAGGACGGCGAAAAATACGAACCTGACTCGTTAAAACAGTTTCAGTGCAGTATCAACAGATATCTTAGTGAGAACAAATCTGAAATACTACTAAGTATATAATAAAGTGTATCTGATATGGCATTTTCAATATCACACACCGTATCAACCCTCAACCAATATAATCCCTCGAGCAGGTGGTATATTGAAAATGCCACACACTATTCTCTATTAATAGTAATACGGGTGCCACATGTGGAGCAGACACTCTTCTGGAGCACCTATATACCCGTTTTTGTAACGGTTTGTGTTACTCAGTTGGTAGGTTTTATGTTGTGTTTTTGTACTGTTTGTCTCTTTTTGTAGACATGGGTTTGTAATTTATTTTGAGTTTAATTGTTCCTTTGTATCTTTTGACTATCTTTAGCAGATTTTCTCTTTTTATCACTTCGGGTGCATGTGTATATGTTGTCACGTTAAACTTTCGATGACATTTTTTACCATTTCTTGACACTAGAATTTTTGCATGGTCTAAAATGTTTTTAATTTAGACTTGTATATATATATATATATATATATATATAATATTAGTGTAAAACTTTGCACAACGGTACTAATATAAGATTTTGTTATTCGAAGATGTTGTTATTAAATCGTATTGACAAATATTTCGGCTTAACAAAAAGCCTTCTTCATTGTCAATGGTTTTAACAATACTGATATCAGGTGTAATACAGGTAAGTTGTGGTCTCTTGATGTTAATCCATAATCTTGAACATCATAATATAAATAAAACTCGATACTCCAATATACGTGATTTTTGTCTATTTACAATCAAAAATGAGTGAAAAACAAAATTGTAAGTATTTCTTATTGATGCCGTTTGGATGATGTACATTTAGTTCATTTTATCTTCGTATAATAACATCTCATATTGGTACCGTTGTGCGAATTTTTAGACCTGTATAATTTTTTCCTTATCTGCATAGTATCGTCTATTCTAGACGATCCGGTACATAGTAAATTTGCTGGTTGGTCCTTTTTTCTATCCATTATGGTCGGGAGCGCTAAAGATAACAATATTTGAAAAAGGCACGTGTCATGAGATAACAATGTATTTCAAGAGCAAGTGTGGTTGTCCATTGAAATCTCTATAGTAAGTTAAGGACGTTCTATTGATTAACAAAAAAATAAGACTTGGATTCTTGATTGATATTATTATATAATGTTCATGCGTGTAACACTTGTTTCTGGTCTGGAATAATTTTTATCAAATTCTAACAAAAAACGCTGTGAGTGAAATAAAATGGAACAGCGATTAACATCAACTTTTTACTGATGTATGTAGACGTTAGTTGTAGAACAATTTCATTATTTCCTTAACAAAGTTTATACAGAACAACACGTTTCCTTAACAGCAAGTCAAAGTCGAACTCAAGTAATTTTCACTCTATTGTTTTCGGAAAAAACAATAAGATGTAGAAAGAGATTATTTAAACACATGACATATCTAGATTTAAATGATAAAATGTAGTTTCAGTATGGAAATAACTCAAAGGAAGTTTATATACATGTTGAAGATCGTACTTTGACCTACTACACAGCTACTTTTGCATAGGTACTATTTCTGTACTATATCTGTACTAAAAATCTGTAGACCTGGAAATCTACTTTTACTATTCAGCACTATTTTGTTACTTTAAAATTATTGTATTATTTAGGTACATGTATTTTACAGTACGTTATTTGTACTTGAAATTTAGGTACTACAGATTTTTGGTTACTACTGTTACATTTTCATCATTTTGAATGTTTTTCTATTTCAAATCTCTTAAAAGTTATGATTTTCATGGAATATTGCTATAACTGTCGATATCATTTCTGTACCACTATATTTAGTACAAATCAAGTACTGTAAAATACAGGTACCTAAATATTACAATAATTTTAAAGTAAAGAAATAGTACTAAATATTAAAAGTACATTTCCAGTACTATATATTTTAGTACAGAAATAGTACCTATGAAAAAATAGCTGTGTAGTATAATGGTTGACTTTTATAAATATAAATTGTGACTTGGGTTGAGAGTTTTCTCATTTGCACTCATACCACATCTTCTCATTTCTATGTTCTACATATTTGTCCAGCAGCCAAACGCATGTTAATTTATTTACCATTGTTATTTGTATATTTTATCATCAAACCTCTCATTGCATTGCATACATATTCATCATTAAGAAAATTTACACAAGAAGACATGTTTGTAAACATTATTACACATCATATTATATGACTTCAATAATAATGGTCTTTTGATTTCTTTAAGCAAACAGACTGTCATTCTTTTGATTATCATTCATCATCTGTCAGACTTTGACAACTTTCGTTTTTAATGTTATATTTAACACTGCCATACAAACGCGAGGTTTGACTAGCCACAAAACCAGGTTCAACCCACCATCTTTTTCTACAAATGTCCTGTACCAACTCAGGAGAATTGTATCTGTTATCTTATCTGTGTGTGTTGCATTGTCGTTTTGTTTTATTGTTGCACTTCAGTGTTTCTGTTGTTTCATTGTTATCCTCTCAGCATTTTTGTCAGATGTTTGTTCTTTATGTTTGAATTTTTTGAATTTCTATACCCAGTTTTGTCAATATTGTTCACCTATTGACTGGTTATGAGGGTAATAATAAGCGTGTTGCCTTGATATTCTGACTATTTTTCGAGGCGACGCTGAAGCAATGGTTAGTATCAAAGGGACAAGACACTTTCTATTACACCTACAACCAGTCCTTGAGTGTTTTTTATACCGAACAAAACAACTTTCTAAGAATGGCATACACCACTAAGAACAAAATTCACATATGGATGCAAAAGATAAACTATCAGGGTTGTTTTGCGCGTGTGGTATTTGTCAATTTTTTAGTTACTATAATCAAGGTCAGGGATCTTTGTCTAAAATTTCACGTGCATATAACAAACTCTAGCTGTCGCATAAATCAAGATTATGAAGACGCAATGAAGACAGACCCATACATTGCATTTGTTTAGTTCTTTAAATATGTCTGATACATTTTTTTTTCTTTTTAATTGCTTCTGTAATTTAAATATGAATTTGAAATTGCGGCGAAAGAAACACATATATTTTACCGTTACGAAGGTTTAGAGTTTGATGTTGCTAAGTCCACTAATGAAAACAGAATCGTCAGTGACGTCATTGTTGTCCAATGAAAATTTGTTATGCAAAAGTACGAGAAACATGTTTATTAAACGATTGATCGGGGTGATAGTATTTGGAACTGTCAAGTATTCGGTGGAATGAATAGCAGAATTATTTCATTCGCTTTTAAATAGAACAAAATCATACTGAGGTATAATAAAATGGAACAATAATTAACTGTCACAAAACTAGATGATCAGTCCTGCTATAAAACTAGATTTCTCTGGAAAGGCCTGTGCTTAGTCAATAATGTATGTGAGTCTCCAAGTCAGGGGCCTGTAATTATGTTGTTGACGTTTGTTGATATGTTACATATTTGTTTTTCGTTCATTTTTTTGTACATAAATAAGGTTGTAGTGTTATTGTTCTTATTCTTTTACATTTGCCATTTCTGAACATTGTATAGCTGACTATGCGGTATGAGCTTTACTCGTTGTTGAAGGCCGTACGGCGACCTATCGTTGTTAATTTCTGTGTCATTTATTGTCTTGTCGATAGCTGTCTCATTGGTAAGATTACCACATCTGCTTTTCTATATAAGTAGATTTCCTCAAAAACAAATTTCTAGTGTAAATCTGACTGACTAGAATCAGTTTTGCCAGACGTTAATTCACAACTGAGATTGACATCAAACTTTTATGTAAAGTTTTTCATCTTTTATTTTAATAATATCATTGTAAAACTTGAACGACAGAATTTGATTGAAATTAACTCTGGAAAACAGTGTGTAAATCACTAAAGCATGAATGCTTTGTTTATTGTCCAGGTTATTAGATACAATAAGTTTAAAAGTACCCGTATCGAACAAATGTGGTACAAATAAATTTTAAATGATATAATTGTTACATTTGAATATTAAATGAACATAACGTTATGCTTATGACATTGAAAGAGGAAGTAACAAATAGTTCTAATAAGTATATACAGTGTATAAGTCCTAGTGAATATCACTTATTTATAAACTAAACCAAAGCAATAAAATGATAAAGCATATTACAGTAAACTAGCTGAAATGAAGACACGTACAGCTAAGCATGGAAAGTTTAGTTTTTTAGCATCTCCGTATTTTTGTCCGGTATCGTCTTTAAGATTCCCTTTTTTAAACCTGTGACGTAGCAGTTAATTTAAGGTTACACCCTTTATAATAATAATATCAATCGATTTTCCCATTTTACTAACATTCTAATCAGATTTAATTTCAATCATTTGTTTTATATTGGTGTGTATTTTTGAAATAATTAATGTATTTTTTTTTAGAAAAAAATCATAATCGTCAAACTACTCAGCAATTAGAAATTCTCTTTGATTCATGTCATCTACCATTCGCTGGAATGAAACACCAGGGCCAGAATAATAGTACTATCGGTTAAACTTTGATTTTTTGAATAGATAGAGTTGAGATGATCCCTTTGTATATATTTATTTATTTTACACTAGCTGCATCAACTCCGTCGTTACTGACTATAGAATTTGGATTTATGTCATTAGAATATAACAGTAATTTGATACGGGTATGTATCGACTGCTCCAATTGACTACAAGAAACATTATCACAATGAGGACAAACAGGTATCCCTCATTAATATTGACACACTTTCTACATTTGAAAATGCCTGTACCAAGTCAGGAATATGACAGTTGTTGTCCATTCGTTTGATGCGTTTTATCATTTGATTTTGCCATTTAATTAGGGATTTACCGTTTTTAATTTTCCTCGGAGTTCAGTATTTCTGTAATTTTACTCTTTAATTTCACTAATTACATGAGCGATGACACTCATTTGTTGAATTGTCTAATGACATCATCTACTTTATCCATTATTTTTCTGCGATTTATTTAGTTACAGGTAATAATACCAATTTAGGATAATTATTTGAAAAAAAGGTAAACAACAGACAACCAATTATACTCATTAAAGAAAGTAAAACACGTTTTAAATATTGTCGTTAAATGATAATGAGATCTGATGTTTACTATATATTTGTTTTAATATCTGTACCTATTTTATTCATTAGCACAAACAAATATTTTGACAAATATTTACAACATACACTTCAATATTTTTTCTAATGCAACATTATCTGTTACGTTCATTTTGATTAGATAACGCAAAAATTGTCATGGCATCAATTCACAGTTGATTCTATGAACATTTATCGAATACGCAGACCACTTATGACAGATTTTGAATACATGTTTTGACGTTGATTTCTGTCAGTTTCATTAGAAATGAGATAACATAATTTGTATTTGTAGCCTAAACAGCCCCGCTTTCATTGGTGATTTGATGGTCACAAATACCCGTTTACTGGCCCCGCTAATACGTCGCCAGTAGAATTAATTTGAGACCATCACCAAGTTGTTGCCATCAATATTACAGTTATCTTATGAATTACGGTGACAAAAACAAATGGAACAAATCTGAGCACATTAGTAAATTTGAAATATTTCGGAAATTGGATTACATCCGATTTAAAAAGATAAATAAGTAACTTTTATATCATGCAAAGCATTGGATTCCGAACTTTTTTCTTTCTTTAGTTTTTTCAGTGATTCAATTTTTGTAAATGGTGGCATGTATCATCACTGGAAAATCAATGGTCGAAATGCCCATCTAGTGAAGTAAAAAGGGCACCGTTACTGTTATTACAACTATCTTTTATATCTTATTTGAACAGAATTGTCTTATCTGTGACAGGATCGAACCATTCCTTTAAATGGAATGGATTTTTAATCTTAAGAGTAAGATAACTTAAATGAATCCGGAAGGGTTAATTAAAATAACATAAATACCGAACTCCGATGAAAAATCTAAACAGAAAGTACATAAGCAAATAGCAAAATCAAAAGGTCAAACACACCAAACTAATTGATATCAACTGTCATATTTCTGAATTTGTACAGGCAATTTCTGATGTAGACAATTGTGGATCAGATATGTTTTTCTCCCTTGTACGACAGTCGAAAAAAAAAATCCATTATAATGGCACGTTTTTCTCACACATCATTGATTTTGCCAATTTTCTATCTTTCGCATATTTTGTGTAGTAAATCCATTAAAATAACACTACTAAATGCTATCGAAGCATACCGATAAGGTCTAATTCGCGCAATTGACCACGGTACCATTTCTCCTGTAATGTGAATTTAACAAATTGAACTTATTGTGTTAATGATCATATCGCCCTTTCATTATTGTCATGCATTTAAGGATGTTAGAATTTGTTAAATAAATTTTTTATTTTGTTTCCCGAACCGAAAATGTAGCTGATTTCGATCCCAAAATAACGTGTGTTTTAAACATCAAACCTATATGTGAAGTTTAATTATTGTTATGCTGACTTGGTCACGTGGGTAAGTGATGACTGTTATTTTCAAATACATATTCTTTGCATCAAAATCATATCAACATGCACCCTATTATTTTGTACGTTAAGTCATTTATGATTATAAAGCTCTTAAAATGTTTCGGTTTAAACATTTTTGTCTTCGAAATATTCAAATTTGAGCGTTTTTGATGAAGGTAAATCGATTATAGCGTTTGTTTTCACTTTTTCGTACAATTTAACATATAACACAAACAATGTATTATTACAACTATCATTATTAAGTGGAGTTCATCGTACAACCTAGTTATTTGTATTTGATTGGACTCAACCTTGTCATTTAAAATATCGGTTTTACAGTGTGTTGAATCAGATCACCAGGAATGCATTGTTCGCTTTCCGGGTGAACAGTTGTTATAAGTTTAAAAGTACACGTATCCAACAAATGGGATACATATAAAATTCAATGAAATAAACTTTCTGTTTGACTTAAGACATTTGACATTTTGAAATCGAGGAAGTAACATATAATCGTTATTAGTATACGGTGTGTTTTGTGCTAGTAAATACTTATTAAAATCTTTAAAAAGGAGCAATACAATGATGAAGCATAATACAAAAAAGTAGCTGAAATAACGACAGCTATAGCGTAACATGGAAATTTTCAATTTATAAAGCGTCTATGTATTTCGAATCTGCTCGTCTTTAAGTTCCCCAATTTAAAACCTCTGACGTATTAATGAGCCTCAGGCTACACACATAATATTATATATCAATTAAACCTCTATCAACAAACATTTTATTCAGTTGCAAAATCCTGTTATTTGTTTAATGTTGGAGTTTTTTGTTTTATTCAATATTAGTCAATTAGCCTACGATTGATATACTGCATGCATGTGCATTTTGAGAAGCACCTAAAAGTTTGAAAGAACTTCTACAAAACCCTTATAGTATTACGAATGCAACTATAAACTTAACCACATTTTGTAAAAGGCATTTAAGAATTAAATACTGTGAATTTTCTTTTCTTTAACTATTATGACATTTCCTGTTAACAGGTGCTTCCCTTATACTCCTGTAGAAACATACTCGTTAGTCGAAAGTATCAAATGATCATCAGTTTGGCATTATTGGTAACTAGAACCAAAAGGGTATGGTAAAACTGTATATTTGAAGAAAAATCTCCTTTGTCCATGTTATCATTTGCGGAAATGAACTGGCTCTGACTGTATAATATCACTTGAGTTTTTTTTTTATAGTTCGAATAGATTCGAATCAGATAATACATTCAAATATGTTTATTCATTTGACAGAAACGAGACAAAACAGTTATTCCTCATTTCTATTTAGACATTTATTGTACTGACACTCACTTATATGTTTTCTTCCAATAATGTAATTATGGCTCTTTATTGTATATAATTTGAACAGGGTTTTTGTTCAAGTTATAATTTTTTGACACATACCTTCTTGCACCAAAAATTATCTTCTCAAATGCATTGGTTAAATGTCTTGATTTCAAATGTATATACTTCAACCCTAGCATTTAGTGCTATTCTAAATGTTTTAATAGTTATCAAAGGTACCAGGATTATAAATTAATTTAATACGCCAGACGCGCGTTTCGTCTACATAGACTCATCAGTGACGCTCAGATCAAAATAGTAATTAAGCCAAACAAGTACAAATTTTAAGAGCATTGTGGACCCAAAATTCCAAAAAGTTGTGTCAAATACGACTAAGGTATTCAATGTCTGGGATAAGAAAATCCTTAGTTGTCCAAAAAATCATACAAAAAATGAGGACACCTGAATGGTTTAAATTCTAATTAAATTTTTCTCTTTATGCCAAAATCATATCCATAAAAAGTCTTTGTCTGTTCTCATAATTTTTCTTGTATCAACGCTCAGTATTGAACTGTATTATGTAGTTGTGGAAATATGGCAGAAACAAAAGATTATGTGTTTGCATCAGCCATATATGTTGATCGGTTCATAAAACATTGATAACTTACAAGTACGAAAAATATGTACACATTATAATTTGCACATCATAACAATTTTTACACAATATATATATATATTTCGCTCTAACTCTCACTTTAACTGATTCCCCTCATTAAAGTAGAAAAACAAAGAGAAGACACCAGTTAAATCAACTTCTACCAAATAGTTGCATTCACAACCAAATACATTCAATAAAGAAGACATATGTTTCTTTAATATTGTCGTTAATGGTAAGGGGTCTTATCTTTTCTGTAATTCTATACCAGATGTACCCTACTTTTTTCTCACGTAAAGAAATAAACCTTTTAACAAATATTTATATCTATAATATTAGTTATAACTTTGATTAAAATATCAAATATGACTCCTAAATTTTTTTTTCTAACATGTGTTTTATCTTCCTTATGTTCGACTCTAACAGTCATACATTTCTTAATTGCAGTACAGAACAGTATTAAAACATTTTTTTTCTGATGTTTTCAGTTATTCTTGTAAGAAAGGTTTGTTACAAACTATATCAGTTCCCTAAATTACTGACTACTGAACTGATGAAAAGCTGATGATACACTCGGGGACTGATAGTCAAAGAGCAGCCTTATCTGATTACAATTTTTACAAAACAGAAACACTAAAACAAACTAAATCAAATATTCAAAAAAGAATGCCAGAATGTAGAAAATGCTTAACACAAATGCCGAAGACAGAGAAAATCGAAATAAAGACATTGTGAATGTCAATCTAACAAAGCACCCTAAAAATTGTTTTAAGTTCTCATAAAGTTTTCATGCAGGTTGCAAGGATGCGTTGTGGGGATAATATTCTGACGTTTTAGCGTCAACATGTTTTTCAAAATTGAAAAAGTTACGTGAAATAAGAAAATTTCCAATTTACAGACTACAATAATATAAGGAAATTATTATTTAAATTTTATTAAGTAATTGCTCTGTTTGTATATTTACACTATATCTTTTACTTGTTAAAAAGTCGACTCATTTACAACACATGCAATAAAAACATGATAAAGGATCGTTTACCTTGTAGAAATATTTTCTTTGCGATTGCGGAAGGCCAATCAAAGATCAAGGTAGCACGATTTAAATGAGGAATTATTTAGGACCTTTTAAAAGGATTATACCTTGAATAATACGGCGATACATATTGTTATATACGTTTATCAGATGACATTTAACTGTCAAACAAGCATTTACTTTGAACGTAAATTCTATATACTCAATAATGAAGAAATGTGTGAATAACTATGTTACTATGCCTTGTAGTTTTAACATTTGAAGTAATAACAAAACAAATCGATTCAACTTTCATCTGTGTGGTGTGTGACATGTAAAAAACAGTAAAACAAATTTAAATGACGAGATTGGATTATTAACGAACGAAATGGACAAACACAAAATAAACACACCGTTTGCTTATCAAAAAAACATTTTGTGTTTAATAAAAACGAACAAAAATCTATACAATAGGATTCGTGTTTTTCACATCATGTTTTTCTTCTCCCTTAAAAAACTTGAATTATTTGAATGAATTTTATCGTTCATGTTTTTTTACACAAAAAAAAATCAAAAAATCAAAAACTTTGTGATGTTGCGACAATTAAATTTTCTTTAACAGATTAAGAGTTTTGCAGAGTATAGTAGTTTGAAGTTCATCGAAAAATAAATATACATTATGTCCTTAGCACTTCTCTAAAAAAATCTGTAAAAAAATGTATCGCAAATAGATGAACTTGTGTACTAAAAGGATAAATACATGTCTTATATTTTTGTTTTTAACTCCCCGCAGAACGAATATGTTAATTTAATTCATGCAGGAACAGAGACGTATATCCCATCAACATTCTAATTAATTCCGTTTGGAGTTCTTGCGATTCCTTTATCTCTGAAATTACGGTAGCATATAAAAAAGGAAGGGTTCGAGATCTGAAAATCGGCTTAACTTATGTTGTCTCCTAATTTACCCTACATGTAATTCGTTTAAAACATGAATAAAAAATCATCAATGTTACATTGACGATCAGTTAATAGAACAACGCGAGTCTCTTACAGAGGACACACAATGACAAGGAAGAAAATGTTTAAAGTCTCAAATACTTCGATTAAAATACAGGGTTTTAATTTAATGATAACTGAAATATTTTCAATTGGTACACGATTTCATTTTCATCTAGTGCGAATGACCTTCTAGAGTGAGATACATCACTGCCGTATTGATTGACCTAGTTAATGAACTTTCCTTATCCATGTTAAATGATCCGAACTGTAAAATTCAATAATTATAGAAGTTTTTGTAATTTCTAGTGTTTGTCTAAACAGATATTGAATTAAGATAATCAAGAGAAATTTTATCGTATCAGATAAGTAAGTAATATATATGAATTCCCCATGAAACCCTTGTGAATAGATATGAAGAAAACATAAACTTGCAGAGAAGACTTTTGTTCTATCATGTTTATATCGTAGGATTTAATCAAATTTACATTTTACCCCGATTTACATCTATGTCTAGCCATAATTGCATATTTTTTTAGCTGTGTAAATATGTTGACAGAATATCACGTTAATGGTACAATAGTATCCTTTCTATGCAAATTAATGAAGGACTTAACCATAATAAAGCAAAGATGTGAACAGCAAACCTTCTTAAAATCGAAGATAATTCGGGTTTACGTCACTTGAAACTGACGCATACATAATTGTTATTATGACAAATTAATAAACAACCAATGAACAGATATTTATTTCACTACAACTCAAAAACCGTTCCTTTATATTTATAACAATACACTTTATCAAATGTGTCCTATATCTAGTTACATATATTTAACATAGGTGCTTAAACATTAAGAAATACTTCCGGCCAACGCAGCGGGGCTTTGATATTATATATGCTTGTGGTTAACGTTGTAGAGTGTAGGTTCTATTTATGGAATGTTTTGTCATCTATACAAGCATACTCATATTCAAGTATATAAATCGATTAAATGTAGAAAAAAAAAAATTCATCTGTATCAAAGTCATATGAAACCTCAAATTAGAAAATAATTATGCATATATGTTTTTTTTTATAAATAAATAGATAGTTTTCTTATAAAACTTATGGACATATACTTTTTTCTGAAGAAAATTCTTTAATTTGTCCACATTTAGATGAAGTTTACTCTTTATAAATGCTTGCTTTCAGGAAGCAATTCGCCGACATATTTTCCGTATATGCAAGTGACCGTCACGTGACCCTTCTCGTAAAAATCCAGTGGAAGTAATACGTATATGGATCTGTCATTGAATTAAATTATCATCTGATTGTACATGTAAAAAACGTGCTCAATATCCTTGCTTAGTTGTTAATTGTTTACTTTAATGTGACAATTGGTAAGCTACGGCTTCAAATCACGACAATTAATTAGCTGTCATATTTTCACCTCATAAAAGACAGAGAGAAAAAAAATACCATGATAAGATATGTTTGCGTGAAAAAAGATAAAATCGTGTGTATCCATGCATTAGTTCAAGAATTGAATTAACATTATTTTTGTTGAAAAATTTATTTTACATTTTATCTTTCTTCTAATCCGAAATCGCTGGTCTAAAACACATTTATATTACACAAGGAATCATCGCTTTGCATAAACGTAATACTTTTCCTTTTAAAATATTTTGTTTTACTTAAGAATCAATATAAAGGAGTAGGTCCGGTAAGGGCCGATTTCGGCCTCAATTTTCAAGTTCATATAACGAAAGATTTTAGACACTTTCTAAACACTTAAGTGTCTATTTCAATTGATTCAATTAGTTAATGGGGAAGATATTAACTTAATAAGTCATTTAAAACGCCCCGATTCAAGCTTAAATAGGAACAATCTATCAAATATGCCAAAAATCGTCACTTTTCAGATGATTTTTGTCAAAAATGAAAGTGGCCGCATCCGTGTTCATCCTCAACCTTTATATATGTTATGTATTATCATCAAATACAACTGACATTTCAATATTATGAATGAACACGAATGCGGCCACTTTCATTTCAGACGGAAACCGTCTATAATTTAACTAAAATGCTACAATTGTGAAGATTTCAGTAACTTAGCATGACTTATTGATGCTAGTACCCGATATATGTGCATTGTTTTGTCAAAAACAGCCCATATTTATGTAGCAGAAGCATTCTACTTTGCAATAAATATCTAAACGATTACATTTTCACAATTTTCTAAATCTGTTATATTTTGAGGCCAAAAAGGGGCCTTACTGAACCTACTCCTTTGATTTTGTACGTGGCCTCAGACCATTTTCATTGATTGGGAACCTTAGCGTTATCTTGTTTTGTCCTTATAACTGTAATGGTGTTATGTAAATGTCGTCATAGATTATACTCTTCAATTTAAAGTGTATAAAACAATAATAACAGAATGTTCAGTATGGTAAATTAAATATAACAGACTTCGCCTCGGTTGACAGTGTGTTTCCTGGTTAACAGACTATTCTGTCACTCTCTTAACTAAGTATTATTGATATTATGAATCTTATCTATTCATATTGAATTTCTATGCGTTTAAACACTTCTAAAGTAATTGACGGCTTAAATTAACAACAATTAACACCCATTCTCTGTAACCGTCACCCAAAGTTGGGCACGGGTGGTCACCGATTTTGTTTAAACTTTTTGACAACAAACATTGATATAAAATATGAAAAAAAGTCTATACATGTCACCCTGAATTATGTATGGTTACCATGGCAACAGGCTTTAAAATGTTGAAAATAGCTGATTTTTGCTATTCTCGGCTTACAGTGACTTATATACAGCATACTATGTTTGGTGCAGTTTATATCATATCAATTTCTTTTAAATACTTGTTCAGTGACTTTTTTTTCACTTTTTCTGATATTAAACTCAAATTTACATTTTTAATCTAGGTAAGCAGTATGAATTTTAGCATATTCTAATGCAATTATGAACCAACTTTTTTCCTAATTTATGAAAAAACGCATCCATTCCTGAATAAACTAAAAAATAGCTTTTATTCCAAAAGATTGATATTTCTCATTTCTGCAAAAACATTTTTGGGGCTCATTAGATTTTTTTTATAAAAATTAGATAAAAATGCCAAAAATTGCCTGAAATCTACAAGAGTTATTTCCCTTTTTAGAACTCACCAAAGTTTAAAAATAGAAAAAGTCATTTGTTTATCTACACAAAAAATGGAGACAGACGTCTGCAACATGTTTTGCTTCTTTAAATCAACATATTTTACACTTTACATTTAATTCTAAAATATATCTGTATACATGCTTCATAATGGCTGGTCAGTTTTATAACAATGATAAGCCTTTACTATGTCAATGTATGTTCAGAGGACATGAAAGTCATAACAAACTTGAGAGAACATGTGAAAATTGTGATGTCGACCATGATGAACAAGATGCTGTTTGTACAGAATGTGATTTGCTCCCGTCACTTCATGAAATTTACAAATATGTTCAAGCTATTGTTCAATGTACTTGGAAACAATGAAAAAAAGAAAAAGGGGGAAATTAAGTGAAGTTCCGTTTTGATCAACTCCTACATGTATGACATGAACCGTCTGATGCTAAAAAAATGATGTGACAGAACTGTCACTGTCTAATGTGGAGACTATAAATATACTTCATGGACTAGTCCTTCAACTTGAAACAGGTAAGCATAGTTTTAACTAAATTATAAATTTCTATTTTTTGCAAAGACATGTGTTCCATTAGGCATAAGCCATTAAGAGGGCTGTCCCATTTCTTTGCATGTTATTTCTTTGTCATAATTGTATAGGCCTTGCTCATGATCTAGGAAAGTTGCATAAAGCTTGTTTTCCAGGTGGAAATGATGACCAACTTTTTCAGTGACTTTTTCAATCTGTTTCCATGACCATGATGACCAAATTTATTTTATTCAAAGTGTATGTTTGCTTTGTATACAGTTCCTTGCCAGGGAAGTACATTTTTGTCTTCATTTAATATAAAATATCTAACAACCACAAGTTTAAAATTCTATAAGGACCTTTATGAGTGGGTTTTAAGTCACTTTCTTTGAGAATGAAAATATGAAAAATTGTCTACATACATGACATATGTACAAAATGTAGCACATTTATATGTACATGTTTGTATAAAAAAAGAAGATGTGGTATGATTGCCAATGAGACAACTGTCCACAAGAGACCAAAATGACACAAATAGGTTATGCTTCCTTTTTGTGTATTTGAATTAAGATGCTGTGCTGACCAGGTCAAGTTGTAACCACATACAGTAAAGTGACATGCTAAATTAAATACTGTATATACTTTTTAAATAAATCCTAATTAAACAATAGTTATAAAAACATATGACCATAAAAATGTTGATGTAAAACAGTTAGTGATTCTTTTATAATTCCAGGTACATGTGTTTGCAGAGACTGTAGACAAAGGTTACTAGATTGCCAAAACAAAGCAGTGCAACATTTAAACTTCTTAATGTTAATAAGGTTTGTATTATATACAGTATATATGGTAATGATTTTACATTTGATGCATGTATGTTTATTTCTTTAAAAAAAAATTATGAAGAAGACATAAACATGAATTAATTTTGTTGAAATCTATGCAACTGAACAACAGTGTATCTCCTTTAGTTGCATACATCATGTCCATGTATGTTGTCTTTTAAATATTTAAAGTTAGAAAAAGGTTTTGATTTAAATGTGGTTTGTGCATGCTTATTTTAGGCACATACTAGTATTAGTATTATTTTTTTAGGATTTTAATTAGAAATACAGACTAATTAATAATTATGATCTTCACTGTCCAAATATGCATTTTCTTTTTTTTTTCTTTTTCAAATAGATCAAGTCACAGCTTTAGATGATTCAGGTCCAATCAAAAGAGCAAGACAGGTAAATAGCAGAACACTGTTACAGCTATTCTATAAAAGCATGGAAAACAAAACTTTCATAGACTTACTTGCTATATTTGCTTGAATGTTTGCAAACAATATATAGGCAGAGTTTCAGTCTGTTTTATATGCTGTGACTTGATTGGACAATAGAAATTAACATCAAATTCCAGTATATAGTAGACAGACTGAAACAGACTACATACCTGTTGTTTACAAACAAACTTAAATGCAAACATACATACATAAATACAAACAAACATAGCAAGCAAGTGGATCAAAGGTTTGCTTTGCATGCTTTCATAAAAGAGCTGTAATTAAGATTCAGGAGTAGATCTAGTACACTATGAAAGAATAGTTCCAGTACTTCCCAATTAAAAAAACAAGGGGTTACCCCAAAATTCCCGCACTGCTTCACTGGAATATTCAAATCTGACCTCTCTAAGATCTGATACCAGTATTGATGTCAATTAAGGAGGCTGAAAAATACTGAATGAAACCAGCTTTGTCATTTATAATGAAAATTGTGAATAAACATTCTAATATTGTTTAGGCCTAAACTTTAATCATAGGAATAGAAATCCTTAACATGAAATCTGGGATTAATTATTATTAACATAAAACATGGGAATATATATCCTTAACATGAAACATAGGAATAAAAATCCTTTACATAAAACAAGGAAATAATTATCCTTAATATGAGACAAAGGAATAAATATTCTTAACATAAAATATGGGAATAAATATTCCTAACATGAAACATGAGAATAAATATGCCTGACATCAAACATTGGAATAAACATCTCTAACATGAAATCTAGGAATAAATATCTTGAATCATAGAAAAAAATATGCTTTCCATGAAACATTGCAATAAATACCTTTAGCAAGAAACATTTGAATAAATATTCTTCACATAAAAACTGAAAATAGATATCCTTAACATGATTCAAAGAATAAATGTCCTTAACATGAAACCTGGGAATAAATATCTAACATGAAACATAGGATTTTACATCCCAAGTAAGAATAATATGAATAAACATCCTTAACATGAAACATTGAAATACATATACTTAACATGAAAAATAGAAATAAATATCTGTAACATGGAACATAGGAAATTCAATTGAAATTGGAAAACAGAAATCCTCAACAGGAACAATTGGAATAAACATCCAATAAATAAAACATGGCAATACATATCCTTAACTGGAAATATTGGAATAAGCAAAAAACTTAAAACAAATAACTTAAATATAGGGACAATTATCCTAATCATGAAAGCACTTTATGATTTGAAAGAAAAGTACTAAACAGTTTTTAACTGTCTATTATACTATTAAATCAATAAAACCCAAACTATAAGTTTCATTCCTAAATTCTTATTAAGTTTAACCTTTGTCCGTCTGTACCTACGTCCCAAATTTGGTTTCCGCTCTATAACTTTAGTTTACCTTAACCAAATGTAATCAAACTTATACACAATGCTTATTAAAGATGAAATTTAAATTTTGGTTGTGTCACTTTGATTTTTTCAGAGTTATGTCTTTTTCTATATGGGAAAATAATTACTGGTTTTTGTTGTCCGTTCTCTAACTTTAGTTTCCTTCAAATCAAATTTTATTAAACTTATACACAATGCTTATTACCACGAAACACAGATCAAGTTTGAATTGAAGTATGTCATTTTAACCAATCTAGAGTTATACTCCTTTAAAAATGGAAAAGTTGCTGATTTTTTTGTTTCCCTTCTCTAACTCAAGTTTGCCTTCACCAAATGTTATGAAAGTGATACAAAATCCCTTTTACCACAAAATTCAGATCAAATACTAAATCCCTTTTACCACAAAATTCAGATCAAGTACTAAATTTGGGTAGTGTCACTTTTACTGTACTTCAGTTATGTTACTATAACTTTATATGATATGTAAGCAGAACCATCATCAGTGTCCCATGTACACATTCCCTATTTATTTTATTTACATGTCCAAAATACAAGCATTTTAAGCCATTTACTGAAATACAAAAAAAACATTGATTTATTTAAAAAAATATATTAGATTTATATCACTTAAATTGAAAAACATGAAGCTTAAATAGTACAATTATTCATTGTTATTACACACTTTAAAACAAATATATGTAGTAAAGAATTATAATTTTATTGTAATTTCTCCTTATATTTTTATTTTATTTCAGACAATACCAGTGAAAGGTGTTCCATTGTTAATCCTAGAAGATACATGTAGTCAGGAAATAAGTAAAAGTGAGCAAGCTGATTTGAGTCAAACTTCAGATTCTTCTATTTGTAATTCCATGAAGCTGGAATCCTTGGACGGATTGCTCAGTTATTTAGGTATGAAAATATTTTTTTGGCAATTTGTATTTCAAGTACATTTGTTTGCTTTAAAAAAATAGAACAATGTTACTCAGAATAGGTTAGTAGATATAAACTGATTCTTATTAAACCCCATGCAACAAAGTTAGTAATTAGTAATTTTAAGGAAATTTTGCAGTTTTTGGTTTGTATCTTGAATATTGTTATAGATAGAGACAAACTGTAAACAGCAATAATGTTCAGCAGAGTTAGATCTACAAATAAGTGAACATGACCAAAATGTTCAGTTGACCCCTGAAGGAGTTATTGCCCTTCAGAATAGAATTCTATGAAATTTAAACACAAGGTTTATGACCACAAAAGGAAGGTTGGGATTGATTTTGGGAGTTGAGGTCCCAACAGTTTAGGAATTAGGGGCCAAAAAGGGGCCCAAATAAGCATATTTCTTGGTTTTCACACCATAACTTCAGTATAAGTAATTTTAAATCTATGAAATTTAAACACAAGGTTTATGACTATAAAAGGAAGGTTGGGACTATTTTGGGAGTTTTGGTCCCAACAGTTTAGGAATAAGGGGCCCAAAGGGTCCAAAATTAAACTTTGTTTGATTTCATCCAAAATTGAATAATTGGGGTTCTTTGATATGCCGAATCTAACTGTGTATGTAGATTCTTAATTTTTGGTCCTGTTTTCAAATTGGTCTACATTAAGGTCCAAAGGGTCCAAAATTAAACTAAGTTTGATTTTAACAAAAATTGAATCCTTGGGGTTCTTTGATATGCTGAATCTAAACATGTACTTATATTTCTGATTATAGGCCCAGTTTTTAAGTTGGTCCAAATCAGGGTCCAAAATTAAACTTTGTTTGATTTCAACAAAAATTGAATTCTTGGGGTTCTTTGATATGCTGAATCTAAACATGTACTTAGATTTTTTTATTATGGGCCCAGTTTTCAAATTGGTCCAAATCGTGGTCCAACATTAAACTTCGTTTGATTTCAACAAAAATTGAATCCTTGGGTGTTTTTGATATGCTGAATCTAAACATGTACTAATAATTTTTATTATGGGCCCAGTTTTTAAGTTGGTTCAAATCGTGGTCCAAAATTAAACTTTGTTTGATATCAACAAAAATTGAAACCTTAGGGTTTTTTGATATGCTGAATCTAAACATGTATTTAGATTTTTGATTATAGGCCCAGTTTTCAAGTTGGTCCAAATTGGGGTCCATAATTAAACTTTGTTTGATTTCAACAAAAATTGTATATATGGGGTTCTTTGATATATGCTTAATCTAACCATGTATTTAGATTTTTGATGTTTGGGCCTGGTTATCAAAAGTTGGTCCACATTGAGGTCTAAAGGGTCCAAATTTGAACTTTATTTGATTTCATCAAAAATTGAATTATTGGGGTTCTTTGATATGCTGAATCTAACCATGTATTTTGATTTTGGATATTGGACCATAATAGGTAATGTCCAATTTAAAATTTAAAGTTTTTAAGTTCAAGTTTTTAGACCACATTCATTATGTGTTAGAAACTTGTGTTGTGTCAACTATTTAATCACAATCTAAATTCAGAGCTGTATCAAGCTTGAATGTTGTGTCCATACTTGCCCCAATGTTCAGGGTTCGAACTCTGCGGTCGTATAAGGCTGCGCCCTGCGGAGCATCTGGTTGTAAATTTTTACAAAATATTTACCTCTGTATCTAAAGGGCCAAGTTCATTATAGATAGAGGAAATTCTAAGTAGCAAGAATTTAGTAAAGTAAGATTTACAAACACATCACCATCACCAAAACACAATTTTGTCATGAATCCATCTGTGTCCTTTGTTTAAATTGCACATAGACCAAGGTGAGCGACACAGGCTCTTAAGAGCCTCCAGTTTCTAGGAGTTATGCCCCTTTGAACTTATTTGCCTCAATATACTACTGCAAGTTTTTTATAACAACTCCTCTAAAACCACACACCAGAATATCATGAAACTCTAGAGAAAAAAGAATCATAATTTCCTGATAATATGCCCGTCTACATAGTATGTAACTAAAATACACTTTTAGTTTTAAAGTGTTACAAGAGGCCTCATCAAATTGATTTTTTTCCCAATTTAACAAAATTTGTGAGGTTTAATGTGACAGCTTTAATGTTTAAATACTTTTTTTATTTCAGAGAATGGAAATCGAGAAAACTGGACTACATATACTACATGTACTAGGGAAGCAAGAATTGCCATTTTAGATGTCCCGAAGACAGCTGCACACAAGAGAATTTTCAACAAAAGCAGCAGTGAAGAGCATGTCCTCATACAACATAGTCAATTCTTTGTTAAATGATGTAAAAATGAAAATATCAGACACAGCAAAAAGATTGTATGCAGATAAAATAATTTCAAATCAGCCTGAAAAGTCTATATCTTTAGAATCAACAAATAATTCACTGGCACTTAATTCAGATAAAGTTCTTCAAATGGGATGGGCATCCAAGTCAATAAATCCCGAGTGACATTAAGTCAACAACTAAGGCAATATATTGTACATGACTGAAAAATCTAATATGGAAAGGCGAGTGGTAACAAGGTAGATCCTTAAGTGGCTGCTGATGAGATAAGAAATTCCTCTTTATACAACATGCACAAAAAGGAGCATTTTGATCAGACCAACACATTGCTTCATTTTCTCCGGCCTTTGTCAGACAGAGAAAAAGACTTAGTAATTCTGAAGATTATGTAGCAGCAGCGAAAAGAAACAGGAAAAAAATATAAAGTACTTTTGGAATCAAATAACCGTTAAAATATTTTTAGTTTTAATTCTTTTGTGAAACGGCTTTTTTGGCCAATAAAAACTAGATATTAGTGTCTTTGTAAATATTGAATGCATTATTTATGAATAAAAAACTTTATTTTGTCTGTGTCACTTTATGTTATTCATCAAAATTGCAGTTGGCATTTCTGATCAATTCACCTTTATTGCCATGTCTACAGTCTCTTATATTCGTAAGATGAGTTTTGTTTATCTCTTTAATCTATTTTGATGAAATGCTCATCAAATCATTTGTTTTAGTAAGACAAAACGGTTGCTTCAAATTAAATCTGTGAACTAGTAGTCTTCTTTTGCATATCAAGGCTATAGCAAACATCTTGACAACATTGAAAGCATTTCTAATGTTTACATGAGATATGTTTTAGCATTTTAAATATTTACATTTCAAAATTATTGCAACAAATAAATAGTGTTGATGTTGATTTGCGTAAAAAAAAAGACATGTTAGACTTTATTGCAGATCTCCAGATATAATCCATATGTTTCCATGGTAACCATTTTCATTGCCAGATTTAAGTTGAACTTAAACTTTAGTCTGTATAATGTCATTATAATTCTCAAATTGTTTTAATCTTGGTTTTTTTCTAAATTTGCACATTTTACAAATTTTTACAATATTTCGCTAACAAATTTTAATTTTGAAAGCCTTGTTTCCATAGCAACAGACCTATTATTTGTCATTAAGTTGAATTTCTCCTGTAAATAATAAATAAACGGTTATGTAAGATTAAATAAGTTATTAGTTAACTTTTTAATTGCATTTTTTAATGAAAAAACTGATAAAAAAATTTCAAATTTAACTTTTTTGTTTCCATGGTTACCGCTCTTGGAAACAAGATCCCCAAGAATTTTATTCCATATATTGAAACTATAATATGCTGCCTCAAAGGAAAGTATAATGCCATATTCCAACTTGGATGCGTATGATTGCTACACATCCTCAAAAACTGTCTAAATTGGGTATTTTATATACCTGTTGAACTCTTCCATGTATCCAAGGATCAAATCAGGGTAACATAAAATATTTTTTATTTTTAAATTCAATCATTATATCAATTTGTAATGATATTCATATAAATTATAGGTATTTTTACCAATATATTGCTATTTAAGTGGATATTAATGCCCAAAGTAGACCTATTTCATAGTTGAAAAAGAGCAAATTTGAAGGTAAAATTAGAATATCCTGTTACCATGGCAACCATGGTCCATAGCAACAATATCAATATATTTTTTTCATTTATACATAAAAGTGTATTAACTGACAAAGTTTGAAGCTTTTCTGAGACTATGCGTGCCACGACCTATATGTGGCATGGTTGATATTTACAGAGAATCCATGTTAAGTAGCTGTCGTATGTTCACTTAATAACAGACAGAGAAAAAAAAATTACGATGAGTTTTAACTTTTATTTGTACGGATATTAATTTTATCATGCCCATTTTATATAAATCTTAATGTTTTTATCAGTGCTATAATTTTAAAATCTGTTTGTTTTAGAATTTTTAACATGGGCTTTCATATTTTAATGTAAAGACTTATATATGTGAATTGATATATGTTGTAAAGCGCTTAGAGTAATTTTAGTTTTATATAATGCGCTGTTATAAGTACTGTATAATAAAATAATAAGTAAACGCTTCTAGAGTAATTTTCAAAACATCAGCATTCTCCTAGACAATAATTAAGCTCCTTTACGTATCCCCTTCATATGTTTCAGGAGTATACTATCAACTGAAAGTATGCAACTGTATTTCTTTGTGTTTTTTATATCTAAATTAAAGCATTTAGGACATTAATCTTGGTATAGTTTATCATTACCTAGTGAAAGTAATGATGGACGCACTATTTTTGGTTTGTTTTCAAAAATAGCCTGCTATAAATATGTTTTTTTTTCTCTAATCAGCAATAACACAAAGCAGGTAATCCGTATTAATTGTATAATGAAGGAATTAAAAAAAAAATGAGAATTTACAGTAATTTATAATTTTCCTAATTCTTAATTACCTGCCAAAAAAATATAGTAAAAACTTCACAATAACACAAAAGGGAATTATGTAAAAATACAACATCAGTCTATTAGAGGCACAAAGACACCCACAAATAGACCACAAAATTTTTTTTATGACGCGTATCACAAGTAGTAGCTACAATTTTCAGTCACTTTTACAAAACTTAAATTTTAACAAAAAAGGCTTATACATGTACAATGTATACCAACAACATAAAATACTAGAACTACGTTATAGAAAATAAATCAACTTCGCCTTACAGAGTTGACCATGCGGTATGGTATATGCTCATTGTTAAAGACCGTTTATTGAAATATAGGTGGCATTTTCTGTATTATTTTGGTCTCTTGTGGAAAGTTCTTTTTTGGGAAATCATACCACATCTTTCTTTTGTTTAAGTGCAATATTTTCTATAGAAATTATTCCTCTCCTCATTTCTCTCTGGTTAATGGTATTATTGTCTCCTTAATAGAACAGATATTGTATTTAAATGCCCGTTGTATTTTTTTACTCCATTTTGTACATCATTCTTACAAGAATAGATTTTATAATCTGATAAATATCTTTATCTGTAATTTATTAAAACAATTTTTTAAGTTGAATATATTTATTCATAATCAACTATATTTGTAAAACACGCATTCAATTTAGATAAATAGTAATAATCAAACTCTAAGAAGATGTGCTATGATTGCCAATATGATAACTCTCCACAAGAGACCAAATTACACAGAAATTAACAACTACTAGTATATATCACCGTACGGCCTCCAACAATGAGCAAAGTCTGCACCACATAGTCATCTATAAAAGGGCACAAAATGACAAATGAAAAACTTTTCGAACGGAAAAACTAACGCTGTTAATACAAAACATGAACGACAAACAAATAGGTAACACATCAACAAACGACAACCACTGAGTCTGTTGATGAAGAACCAAATTAAATGATATTAATGCGTTCAACACATGTGTTTGTTCTTAAATAATTTTTCGTGAAATTCTAGCAAAAACGTTTTGAGTGAATAAAATTCAAAGAGCCAAAATGGAACAGAGATTAATTTTAAATATCAGCTTTTACTGATGTATGTTCACGTTAGTTGTAGAACATTTCATGACTTCATGATCATTGAAGAGGGACGAAAGATACCAAAGGGACAGTCAAACTCATAAATCTAAAACAAACTGACAACGCCATGGCTAAAAATGAAAAAGACAAACAAACAACAGCACACACGACACAACATAGAAAACTAAAGAATAAACAACACGAACCCCACCAAAAACTAGGGGTGATCTCAGGTGCTCCGGAAGGGTAAGCAGATCCTGCTCCACATGCGGCACCCGTCGTGTTGCTTATGTGATAACAAATCCGGTAAATAGTCTAATTCGGTAGGTCACATAGCCTATACAGAACAAAACATTTCCTTACCAGCAAGTCAAGGTCGAACTCTAGTAATTTTCATTCTACTGTTTTCCACATAACAATAAGATGTAGAAAGTGATTGTATCAAACACTTGACATATTTAGATCTATGATAAAATGTAGTTTCAGAATGGAAATTTCTCAAAAGAAGTTTATAAACATTTTGAAGATCGTACTTTGACCTACTAGTATAATTATTGATTTTAATAAATTGTGACTTGGATAAAGAGTTGTCTTATTGGCAGTCATACCACATCTTCCTATTTTTATGTTCTTCATATCTTCCAGGATCCAAACGCATGTTAATTCATGATTAAAACATTTTACACACGAAGACATTTTTCTACAGACCTTTCATGGCAAACATATTCATGATTCAAACATTTTTCACACAAAGACATGCTTGTAATTATCATGATTACAAATCATATTATATGACGTCAATAATGAAAATCTCTTAAAAAAGCAAATAAACTCATCATAGATAAAAGGATTAAAATTTTATATTAACGCCAGACGCGCGTTTCGTCTACAAAAGTCTCATCAGTGACGCTCGAATAAAACAATGTTTAAATGGCCAAATACAGTACGAATTGACAAATACATATAAGTTAATCTATTCCTGAGGTAGAAAAGCCTTATTTTAAAAAAAAATCAAAGTTTTGTTAACAGTTAATTTATAATTATGAACATATCAATGATAACTGAACTCAAGTAAACACAAGAGATCCTTCTGTCTTTCTTTTGATTATTTTTTTTCTTCTGTCAATCATTGGCAACGTTCGTCTCCGTAACCGGAATTAAAACACTATTTTGTTGTCTTCGTCAGAATTATTTACAACTGCAATTATTATTTTCAGGATTTTCGTCGTATTCAAAGTGTTTAGCTTTTCGTCAGCTGTAATGTAATGTTTACACATTTGTGGCTGATTTGTCCATATAATTGTTGCATTCCCGAATTATAAATATTTGAATTTCTCCACCAAGTTTTGCCAATATAACGGAACTATACCTAAATGTCTCACAACTAGAAGATCAGTCCTGCTATAAAACTAGTTCTATCTACGGACAATGACAGTACTAAGTCAATTTTACGACAGTTGTGTTGCAGTTGTTTCTTAGATGATGTTGTAAGATGTTTAATATTCCGTTGAGTGCGGTACTTTTGTAAGAACAGCTTTTTCACTAACTAGGCATAACTTTTTTTTAGAATGTCGCGATGTATGAGTTTAGAACGCCTTACATGTATTCATTTTTATGGCTGTCATACTATTTTTATCTGAGCGTCACTGGTAAGTCCCATGTGGACGAAACGTTCGTCTTGCGTATTAAGCATGTTAAGTTTTAAGTATAAACCTGGTACCTAACTATAAGCATGTCGAAATGTTGTTTGTGTATTTCTCTGTCATGCATTAATTTGTACTGTAGCCCTGGCATGTAATTTTGTCATTTTATTGTTAACATTGCCATAAAAGTGCGATGTTTGGCTTGCCATAAAACCAGGTTCAACCGACCATATTTTAAAAATGGCCTGTACGAAGTCAGGAAAATGGCAGTTGTAATCTTTTAGTATGTTTCTGTGTGTGTTGCATTGCCGTTTGTTTTTGTTGCACTTCAGTGTTGCAGTTGTTTTGTTGTTTTGCTCTTATAGTTGATGTGTTTCCCTCGGTTTTAGTTTGTAACCGGATTTTTCTCTCTCAAACGATTAATGACTTCCAAACATCGGATACTTTTTTTTATTTTTTATTGATCTTTCTGGTGTTCAAACTACAGTGCATACATATATTTTTACAATACATACTAGTAAGTGAATAACATGATATTTTTATGGCATTGTTATACTATTGATATTTAACTAATAAGACATAGTAAAAATTTACAAGTAAAGGATATGCATACTCAGTACATGATACCTCTTTAGAATACTTTGGAATATATTAAATATATATGATCATATCAAAAACAAATTTAATTAAAAAACTCCAAAACTTAATACCACCAATTAGAAAACTCATTCCAAAATTGTTTTATTTCTGTACATTCAAAAGAATTATGCTCTACGGTTCATATTTCTTTACAACTGGCACATTTATAAGTAAAGGAAAGTTTTTATTTTCAAGAAGATAATTATGTGAGACTATTATGTGTAACATTTTATATTGGAAAGCTTGTAGTTTGCTTTCTATAGTATATTTAAAAGCTAGTGAATAAATATGTTTCCACTTTCGTCACTAATTTCTATATTAAAACTTTCTTTCCACCTTTTTTTGTGAAATAGGAGAAGCACTTCCCCGATCGATAAAAAGTGAATATACATCTTTAGCGAACAATTTACTGATAGGCACTTTTTTATTCTCATGCTCAAAAACGAATCCAACTGAGTTGCTGTTAGATGACATGTGTTGTTATAATAACAAATCTTTCCAGTCACGTGGTATAGCAAGTTTGATAGATAGAATGTCTACAAAAGTAACATTCAGATTATATTTTTTGTTAATAGCATCATGAGACAAAAATGCGCCTTTATCATCTACAATATCATTAATGAACCTTACGTCTTTCATGTACCAAGATCTGTAAAAAATACTCGTTCTGTCAATTTTTATAAACGGATTGAACCAAATAAATTCTTTTCTAACATGAAATGCATTTAACGAGATGAAAATACCCTTGAAAGGTTTTCAGGTAGATAACACTTCTCTTAAAAAAGAAGTGCTTTTAAATTTAAAAACTCAAATTCACATCTGCTCATAAATAAATCCTCTAATTCAAAAATGGAGAAGAATGCTTTGGAAACATGTTTCCATTTAGAGTCATATTCTGACAAAAAGTTTTTTCCCACATAATACGAAATGATAACAGCTGTACTTCAAAATTTGGGACATTAAGTCCCCCCTCGCTAGGAGACTTTTGAATAAAATCGTTTTAAGAGGCCAAAAAATACAGTTTTATAATTCACACTTTTTAGACTTCTCCACTTAACATGCAGCAGGAGTTAGATTTAAGATTGTTTTTCTCAAGAGTCAGAATAATGTGTCCTTTGAGGGAGGATGATCAATATATGAAAACTCGTTTCCAAAGCCACTTAAATTAAGAGAAGTTAACTTGATAAAATAATTAGCCATTATCTACTTTTGGCTTTACAGTCTTATTTACAATTTTATATGTAATACACTTAACGTAGTTGAACAATATAACTAAGTAGAAAAAAATACAGAAAACAGATCAAATATACAATACAATACAAAAAGAGAGAATTCTCTCTGTTCGGTCTATACTATTGATGCCGTTAAAGGCATCTTCTGCCTATTGTTTTTACCACCCCAATTTCACTGATCGGTATCAATCATATTGCTAAATTTTCTTCAAAAATTCTTGTTGTGTCCATAAAAATGTTAACGCTTTTACTGGTATTGTAATTGAAGTTGAATGTAGCTAAGTATTGCACTGTAGTGTAATTCTGTTTGTGTCGGTTCTCCCAGACGTTAACTTAGTACAACTATTGACAAAATTTATGCCGAGTTTTTCATTTTAAGATACTTGTTCACGAAAGTAAGTGATGAAATCATATCAGCATATAATCTAGGTCTTATATACAAATTATGAAATGATGTTCACAAATAAAATATTATTATAATAGTATCGAAAATAATGAACGACTGTATCTTATTGAATTTAACATTGGGAACATACTCGTCTTAATTATCCGTTTCACAGTGTGTAAATCATGAAAGCATTACTTTATTGTTTATTTTCAAGGTTATCAGATATAATAAGTTTAAAAGTGCCCGTATCGAAAAAATGTGGTACAAATGAATTTAAAATGATAGAATTGTTACATTTGAATATCAAATGAAAATAACGTTATACCTTTGGCATTAAAAAGAGGAAGTAACAAATAGTTCTAATACGTATACAGTTTATACGTTCTAGTGAATAACACTTATTTATAAACTACACCAAAGCAATAAAATGACAAAGCGTATTACAGTATACTAGCTGAAATGAGCACACGTTCAGCTAAGCGTGGAAAGTTTAGTTATTTAGCATCTCCGTATTTCTGTCCGGTATCGTCTTTAAGATTCCCGATTTTTAACCTGTGACGTAGTAGTCAATTTTAGGTTACACCCTTTATAGGGTCTTTATAATAATATCAATCGATTTACTATATTTTACTAACATTTGAATCAGATTTAAATTCTGTCATTTGTTTTATATAAGTTAGTGTGTTGTTTGGTATATTTAATTTCCTTTCTTAAGAAAAAAAAATCATAATCGTCAAACTACGCCGCAATTACAAATTCTCCTTTATTTATGTTATCTACCATTTGCTGGAATGAATCGCCCTGGCCAGAATAATAGTACAATTGGATAAACTTTGCTTTTAGAATTGATAGAGTTGACATGATCCCTGGTGTATATTTATTGATTGACAATAGCAGCATCAATTCCTAATGCTGTTAAATCGAGTAAAACGATTGTTTTCATTTTTTTCGTACAATTTAATAATAAACAAATAATCCATTATAATAACTACTAGTATTAGCATTATTTATTGGAACTCATGGTAAATCTAAACATCTGTTGATTGAATTCAACCTTTTTGTTTTCCGGGTAAACAGATGTTATAGTTTATAAAAGTACACGTATCCAATAAATGGACATTAAAATCGAGGAAGTAACACCTACTCGTTATAAGTATACGGTGTTTTTCAGGCTAGTTAATAATTATCAAATTTTTAAAGAAGCAGCAATACAATGATGAAGCATAAAGTAGCTGAAATGACGACAGCTATAGCTTAACATGGAAATTTTCATTTAGTATAGCGTCTTTGTATTTGAAATCTGTTAGTCTTTAAGATCCCCTATTCAAAACCTCTGACGTGTTAATGAGCTTCAGGTTACACACTTATTAATGAAAATGTACATCAATTAAATCTTTATCAACAAACATTATATTAAGTTGTAAAATCCTACTATTTGTTTAATGTTAGATTTCTTATTTATTTTTAATATTCACCCCAACAAATCTTCAGACAAATCCATATTAGTCAATTAACCTATGATTGAAATGACTCATGCATTTGCATTTTTAGAAGTACTAAAATTGAAGTCAAACCCTTAAAATTATCACGAATGCAACTGGAAACTTAATCCAACTTTTGTAAAAGGCATTTAAGATTTAAGTTCTGTGAATTTTATTGCAATGTCTTAAATTAGTATGACGTTTCCTGTTAACAGATATTCACCTTATACTCCCGTAAACACATATTTGAAAGTTAAAAGTAGAAACGAAAAAGTAAAATCACATCTCTGAGGAAATTTCAAAAAGAAAAGTCCCTAATCAAATAGAAAAATTAAAAGCACAAACATATCAAACGATGGATAACAACAGTCATATTCCTGACTTGGTACCGGCATTGTCTCATGTAGAAAATGGTGGATTAAACCAGGTTATAAAGCTAGCTAATCCTCTCACTTGAACGAGAAGACAATACATTCAAGTATATTTATTCATTTGACAAAAGCTAGAAAAAAACCAGTCATTCCTCATTTTTATTGAGACATCTCTTGTACTGCAACTCACTCGAAGCAATGTTTTTTCTTTAAATGATGTAATCAAATGTTTTTATTGTAAATTCACGCTCCAGCTTTCACTTTTACCAAACCCCTTTAATTTACTAAATTAGAGAAAACACTTAGAAGACATCAGTGTAATCAACATCTACCCAAAAATTGCATTCACACTCGGTTAGCCAAATACATTCGATGAAGAAAACGTACGTTTCTTTATATATTGAATATCGTTGATAAATTGGGATCTTATCTTGTCTGTAATACTACTAGATGTACCTACTTTTTTTCTCGTGTACACAAAAAAACTTTAACAAATATTTTGATTTATAATACACACATCCTTAACCAATAAAACCAAAAGAAAAAGGAACAAACTATACATAACATTTATTGGATATATTTATTTCATTATAAAGAAAAACATATGGAATTCTTTTGCTAATTCTTATTTTTTTTAATCACCTAAACATGAGGTCAACAATAATAATTATACCAAAAATTGTTCTCTAGCTAATTTTACATTAGATATAAAAGAGGGATGAAAAGTAACCAAAGGGACAGTCAAACTCATAAATCTTAAACAAACTGACAACGCCATGGCTTAAAATGAAAAAGACAAACAGAAAAACAATAGTCAACATGATACAACATAGAAAACTAAAGAATAAACAACACGAACCCAACTTTGACTAACAAATATGGGAAAATTTTCAAATTATTACACATATGAACATAAAATCTAGTTTTTAAACTACAATGTATTCATATTTGTTTAGTTTTACCTTAAAATTTTACAATTTACTTAAAACTTTGTTGCATAAAACATTGGATCAACATCGAACTGATGATTCACTCGTCGAACAGCAAACTTATTTGTTTTCTCTTTTTCCAAACAGAAACGTTTAAACAAATTATATAAAGTTCTAATAAACAGAATGTCAGAATGTAGAGTAATGCCGAAGACAGAGTGAAAAAAGTATGAAGACTCTTAAAATTGGGTCGTAAATGATCAATTTCAAATTTGTTTATATAAATAAGGCCGTTAGTTTTTCTCGGTTGAGTTGTTTTACATTGTCTTATCGGAGCCTTTTATAGCTGATGATGCGGTATGGGCTTTGCTCATTGTTGAAGGCCGTACGGTGACCTATAGTTGTTAATTTCTGTGTTATTTTGGTCTCTTGTGGACAGTTGTTTTATTGGCAATCATACCTCATCTTTTTTATAGTGTCAAAGTATCAAACTAGTTCAAGGATGTGTTTTGAGGTGATTTTCTGTCGTTATTACGTCAACATATTTTTGCAATTGCAAGTTTCCTGAAATTAATGAACTTCCGATTTCAGATATATAAGGAATTGTTATAACTTTATTTATTATTATGTCATTGATAGTTTGTATAACACCATTACTTTACTTGTTAAGAGATTGACACTTTTACAAAAATGTAATAAAGAAACGTCACCTTTTACATATATTATCTTAAGATTGAGAAGCCAATCAAGATCGAGTAGCATGACACGTTTACAACATGTAATAAAGAACCGTTACCTTTAGATATATTATCTCAAGATTGACGAAGGCCAATCAAAGATCGAGTACATGACACTTTTACAAACATGTAATAGGAGAACCGTTTACCTTATAGATATATTATCTTAAAATTGAGGATGGCCAATCAAAGATCGAGGTAGCATGACACTTTACAAAACATATAATAGGAGAACCGTTTACCGTATAGATATATTATCTTAAGATTGAGAAGGCCAATAAAAATCGAGGTAGCATGACAATTTTACAAAACATGTAATAGAGAACCGTTTACCTTATAGATATATTATCTTTAAGATTGAGGAAGGCCAATCGAAGATCGAGGTAGCTCGGTTTGAATAAGGGATCATTTTCGACCTTTCAAAAGGATAATACCTTGAGTGACACACCGATACAAATAGAATAAACGTTATCAGATGACCTTTTACTGTGAAAAAACGCATTTACTTAGTACGTTACATTATATACAATGATAAGAATGTAATGATGAAAGAATGAGCGAATAACTATGTCCATATGCCCCTATAGTTTTAACATTTGAAGTAATAACAAAATAAAACGATACAACCTGCATTTGTGATTGGCGTGTGACGTGTATAAACAGAAATTAATTTCATTAAATTACGATATTTGATTAAAAACGATATGGACAAACACAAATTAAACCCACTATTTGCTTATCAAATAAATGATAAGTGTTTAATAAAAAAAAAAAAAAAAATAAAAAAAGAATCATATTTTTCACATTATGTTTTTTTTTTCCCTAGAAAAGTATATATTTAATGAATTTAATTTTTGATTTGTTTTTTTTATGCTAATAAATATCAATAAAAAATATAAAAATTCTAAGCGTGTGACGTGTATAAACAGAAATTAATTTCATTAAATTACGATATTTGATTATAAACGATATGGACAAACACAAGACTAAACCCACTATTTGCTTATCAAATAAATAATAAGTGTTTAATAAAAAAAAAAAAAAAAAAATATAAAACAAGAATCATATTTTTCACATTATGTTTTTTTTTCCCTTAGAAAAGTATATATTTAATGAATTTTATTTTTGATTTGTTTTTTTTTATGCTAATAAATATAAATAAAAAAATATAAAAATTCTTAACTTGACAAACACGATATATAATTTTGAGTATAATAAATTGCCTAACGGTGATGTAGCTGCAATTAGAATGTCTTAAACAGATTAAGAGTTTTGCAGAGTACAGTATTTTGAAGTGCATCAACAAATAAATATACATTTTGAACTCAGCACTTCTCAAGATAATTCTGTAAAACATGTCTCCCAAATAGATGCACTGTTATACGAGGTTACATACATGTCTTATATTTTTGTTTTAACCCCCCCCCCCCCCGCACAACGAATATATTCATTTAATACATAGAAAGAAGATGAATATCCGATCGACATATAATTCCGTTTGGAGTTTTTGTGACTCCTTCATCTTAAAAAAAATAGCATATCATAAATGAATGTTCCAGATGAACGATACATTGCTTATTAATTAACAACGCATGTGTCTTACACGCAATGCCAATGAGGAAAATGTTTAATGTATCTATAATGTTATGCTTCTATTAAATAGTGCGTGTTCCTTTAATGATTACTGAAATATTTTCAATTGGTACACGATTTCATTTTAATTTGAAATTAATCAACTGTAAACGACCTTCTAGAATGAGATACATCACTTCCGTATTGATTGACCTAGTTAATGAACTTTTATTATCGATTTTTAATTTAAAGTTTTTATCACACAATATATATTGGACAGGGTGAAGGGTATAAGTACAACAGCATTACGGACAGGATAGTAAATTGATTTTTTAAAAAGAATCAATGGTTATAGATTGTAATTTATTATTTTTGTCTTAAGATGTCTTACTCAGTTTAAAAGTATGTATATGGGGTTTAGATTATTTTATATTGAAGTAATAATAATGTATCGTAAACAATAATCATCCAGTCTGGTGTTGTAAGTAAAAGAATAAAATAACTCGATTCAATAATTAAAGTTTTTGTAATAGCTAATGTTTGTCTAAACAAATATTGAATTAAGATAATCAAGAGAAGTTTTATCTTATCAGATATGTAAGTAATACATATGAATTCCCCATGAAACCCTTGCGAATAGATATGAAGAAATCATAAACTAGCCGACAAGACTTTTGTTCTATCATGTTTATATCGTAGGATTTAATTAGATTTTACATTTTACCCCGATTTACATCTATGTCTAGCTATAATTGCATAATTTTTTAATTGTACAATAGTATCCTTTCTGTGCAAATTAATATCACGATTTATGGTACAATAGTATCCCGTATGTGCAAATTAATATCACGATTAATGATACTATAGTATCCTTTCTGTGCAAATTAATGAAGGACTTAACCATAATAATGCATACATGTGAACAGCTAAAGCTTATTAAAAGTTAACATAAGCTAAGAATACGCAAGGAATTTAACCAAACGATAAATTGGGTTTATGTCATTTGAAACTGAGTGCATACATCATTCCTTTTATGACGAATTTATCAGCAACCAATGAAAACATCTTTTTTCGCTACAATTCAACAACCATTCCTTTATATTTATTACAATACACGTTATCAAACAGACTGAGTGTGATATATTTAGTTACATATATTTAAAAGAGGGACGAAAGATACCAAAGGGACAGTCAAACTCATAAATCTAAAATAAACTGACAACGCCATGGCTAAAAATAAAAAAGACAAACAGAAAAACAATAGTACACACGACACAACATAGAAAACTAAAGAATAAACAACACGAACCCCACCAAAAACTAGGGGTGATCTCAGGTGCTCCGGAAGGGTAAGCAGATCCTGCTCCACATGTGGCACCCGTCGTGTTGCTTATGTGATTACAAATCCGGTAAATAGTCTAATTCGGTAGGTCATATTCATGAAAGGGAAGGGGATTGTAGTTACGACGTAAGGAACATATCCGATATCATTTGTGAAACGGTTATTCCATAACGGTCAACCAACTCGTGATGGCGTCCGTAAAATTTACGAAGGGATGATTTCAACTTCACCATTTGGAATTCTTGGTTTAATAGCTTCCTTGTGAGCAGCAAACCTCTATCAAGAAAATCATGATAGGAAATGCAAGCACGGGAATATCGTATCAATTGGGAGATATATACCCCGTATGCAGGTGCTGCTGGAATGTTGCTACTTAGAAATGGAAATGGAAAATGAAACATAGGTGCTTAAACATTAAGAAATACTTCCGGCCATCGCCGCGGGGTTTGATATTATATATTCTTGTGGTTAAAGGTGTAGAGTGTAGGTTCTATTTATGGAATGTTTTGTCAACAATACAAGCATACTCATATTCAAGTATATAAATCGATTAAATTAGTAAAAAAAAAAAACCGGAAATTCATCTGTAATAATTTGTTTAAAAAGTTATTTCACATTTTATTTTTCTTCTATTCCGAAATCGATGGTTTAAAACAAATTTATATTACACAGGGAATCAACACTTTGCATAAACGTAAAACTTCTCCTTTTACAACATATTGTTTTACATATTTGAAAATCAATATAAATTTACTTTTTTATGTGGCCTCAGACCATTTTCATTGATTGGGAACCACATCGGTATCTTGTTTTGTCCTTATAACTGTTATGGTGTTATGTTAATGTCATCATATATAATAATCTTCAATTTAAAATTATTAAAACAAAGATAACAGAATGTTCAGTATGGGAAATTATATATATCACACTTCGCCTCGGTTGTCAGTGTGTTTGTTCCCTGGTTAACAAACTGTTCTGTCATCCTCTCTGCTAAGTGTTATTGATATAATGAATCTTAGCTATTCATATTGAATTTCTATGCGTTTATACACTTCTAAAGTAATTATGAAAACTTCAGCATCCTTCTAAACCATAATAAAACCCCTCAAAGCATACCTTAAATATGTTTCAGGAATATACTTACATCTGAAAGTAGCAAACTATATTTTCTTTGTGTTTGTTTTTATATCTAAATTAAAACATTTAGGACATTAAACTTGGTATGGTTTATGTTATCATTACGTAGCGAACGTAATGTTGGACGAATTATTTTTGGTTTGAAAATAATTTGTTGTCTAATCAGCAATTACACAAACCAGATATTCCGTCTTAATTGTATTAGAAAGTAATTTAACAAAATAAGAATTTACAGTAATTTATAATTTCGTAATTCTTAATTATCTGCCAACAAAAATATAATAAAAACTGTACAAATAACACAAAAGGGAATTATGTAAAACTAAAATATCAGTCTAAAAGAAGTACACAAACCAGGTATTCCGTCTTAATTAATTAAAAAAAATGAGAATTTACAGTAAATTAAGAAATTCATAATTCTTATTTATCTGCCAAAAAAAATATCATAAAAATTGTACAAATAACACAAAAGGAAATTATGTAAAATTTAAACATCAGTCTATAAGAGGTACAAAGACACCCACAAAAAGACTTTCGATATGTAAAAGTTATGTCGTAGCTACACTTTTCAGTCACTTTAACAAAACTTTAATTTAACAAAAAAGCTTGTACATAAAAAAAAATAAAACTACGTTATAGTAAATAGAATATTTGCGTTTTCGTTATTTTGTTACAGTGCAAATGCACTATAAAGTCTAATTTCATTGTTTTGTTATTACTTCATAACAACGTATTACTATCACATTTGTGTAATCCGGATATCTACAGAACTGACAATGGATTATCAACAAATACACAAGCAGTGATATCATAGAGTATTTTATAATTGCTTTTTTTTACAACGATACATCCGTGTACTATACATTCTATAACATAGTCTATATAAGGTATGTTATATACAAAGATAAAAGGCGTAAACAAACAAACCAGAGACAAAATAACAGTATTTCCTTTCATTTATTACCTCGCTAAAGAACCACAATAAAGATTTTTTGATATTCTTTTTGATTTGAAGATGCACAGCCAATATACTCATTTTACAATAAAATTATTCCTTTTTACATATGCCAATAGATATTTTCCAATTGTCGTAACAGCAATCCGGTCCCTTTTCCGAATGTGATCTACATGATTCATCTTCACATCGGGTTTGTATTACCATGTGTAATTTCACGGGCGCCACATGTGGAGCAGGAACTGAAAAAAATTAACAACGACAAAAACTTGTGTTCTTGATTGATGTAAATACAGTATATATAACGGTTTTGTAATAACATGACCAATAACATGACCAATACGACAGGCGCCAAATCTGAAACAGAATCTGTTTACCGTTCCAGAGCATCAGAACACCTGATATCACCCCTAGTTGTTGGTGGGGCTCGTGTTGCTATAAAGTCTTGAATTTTCTATGTTGGATCTAGTGTTCTCATGTTTGTTTGCTTGTTTGTCATTTTCTTTTAAAACCATGGTGTTGTGAGTTCATTTTCGAACTATGAGATATGTCCCACTTGGATCTTTTGCCCCCTTTTTAATGATTTTGTAAGTTTAAATTAACCTTTTGTTATTGTTTTGTTTTGTATTTCCCGAGCCTTACAGAGTTGAACATGCTCATTGTTAAAGGCCGTTCATTGACATACATGTGACATTTTCTGTATTATTTGGTCTCTTGTGGAAAGTTCTTTCATGAAAAATCATACCACATCTTCATTTTTTAAGTGAAATATGTTCTATAGAAATTATTACTCTCGTCATTACTGTCTTGTCAATGGTATTATTGTCTCCTTAATGGAACAAATATTGTTTTTAGTTGCCCGTTGTAATTTTCCTTTCCATTGTGGACATCATGTTTACAAAAAAGATTTCATAATCTGATAAATATCTTTATTATATACTTAGTAGTAAATACAGATAAATTGTATGTGTAATACAATCATTGGCAAGCGTGATGTATCAGCCACCCGTGATGATATCGATATCAGCACGGTTTGCAAAAGCTTTATCACACCTTTAATCTGTATGACGTCATGTCATCGATTGCAGTCACTGTTGCAAAGGCTTTCAAATCCCTAATCTGTATGACGTCATGTAAAACCTAAAATCTGTATGACGTCATGTTACATAAAAAACATCTACTTCAGGTATATGTATATATTGATAAAGTGTATATGATATGGCTTTTTCAATATCACGCACCATATCAACCCTGAACCAATATAATCCCTCGAGCAGAGCTCTTGGGATTATATTGGTGTCTCGGGTTGATAGGGATGCGATATTGAAAAAGCTATATGATATTCTCTATTTATCGGTAATTTATTAAAATATATCTTTTTAAGTTGAAAATATTTATTCATAATCAACTATATTTGTAAAACACGCATTCGATTTAGATAAATAGTAATATTCAAACTGTAAAAAAGAAAATGTTGTATGACTACCAATAAGACAACCCTCCACAAGAGATCAAATTACACTGAAACTAACAACTATATGTCGCCGTACGGTCCTCAACAATGAGCAAAGTCTTTATCGCATAGTCAGTAATAAAAAGTCCCGAAATGACAAATGTAAATGTAAAACTAACATTGTTAGTACAAAACATGAACGAAAAACAAACATGTAACATACCAACAAACGACAACCACTGAGTCTGTTGATTAACAAACCAAAATAAACGATATCAATGCGTTCAACACATGTGTTTGTTCTTGAATATTTTTCATGAAATTCTTACAAAAAACGCTTTGAATGATTAAATCCAAAGAGCCCAAATGGAAAGCGATTAATTTTAAATATCAGCTTTTAATGATGTATGTACACGTTAGTTGTAGAACAATTTCATTACTTCATGATCATAGCCTGTACAGAACAAACCATTTCCTTAACAGTAAGTCAAGGTCGAACTCTAGTAATTTTAATACCACAGAACAATGAGATGTAGAAAGTGATTGTATCAGATGCTTGACACATTTAGATTTAAATGATAAACTGTAGTTTCAGAATGGAAATTACTCAAAAGATAATGTATATACTTGTTGAAGACCGTACTGTGACCTATAATGGTTTACTTTCATAAAATGTGACTTGGATGGAGAGTTGTCTCATTGGTATTCATACCACATCTTCTATGTTCTGCATATTTGTCTAGCAGCCAATATGATAATATATTCACCATTTTTTGTGTCTATCTTTATCCTCAGACCTATCATTGCACACATATTCATGATTAAAACATTTATACACAAAGACATTTTTCTACAGACCTTTAATGACAAACATATTCATGATTAAACCATTTTACACACGAAGACATTTTTCTACATACCTTTCATGGCAAACATATTCGTGATTAAAATATTTTACACATGAAGACATGCTTGTAATTATCATGATTATAAATCATATTGTATGACTTCAATTATGAAGATCTCTTATTTTCTAAAAGCAATAGATCCTACTGAAGATCTTTTGATTATCTTTTTTCTTCTGTCAAACTTTGACAACGTTCGTCTCCGTAACCGTAACTACAAAACTATTTTGTTGTCTTCGTCAGAATTATTTACCATTGCAATGATTATTTTGTCAGTTTTTTGTCAGATTCATTTTGATTGTTATTCAAAAGTGTTTAGATTTTCGTCAGTTGTGTTGTAATGTATCTCTTTGATTATGTTTACATAGTTGTGGCTGTTTTATACAAATAAGTGTTGCATCATTCACCAATTATAAATATTTGAATTTCCCAAACCAGTTTTGTTACAACTGTTACACAACTGGGGACGTTTTCCATTCACACAAATGATTCAGTAGGCAACGCTTCGGTATATGCATTATTCAAATTGTAAAAATGGTGTGATTTTTGCTTTAAAGATTGACTTGTTATTACTGAGTCGTAAGTTTTCTTGAAATTTTTTGTCTTTTAATAGTTTTTGTTTTTTTTAATTGACATGGCTTTGTCAGTTTATCTCGATGTATGAGTTTAGAATGTCTCATCTTCCGTGTATTTCTTATACCATCCTAAATGTCAGTGTTCAGTATCAATCATATGATAAATTTTAATTCATTAATAACTATTATGTTCATAAAAGACTTTTACTGGTATTTTAATTGGAGTTGGATGTAGCTAAGTATTGCAATGTAGCGTGTAGCCTTTCTGCAGTTCTGTTGGGTGGTAATTTTTACAAAAATGTTTATTAGTTGATTTTTTCACATGAAACTTTTATGTACATTTTATTCATTGTAATGACTTGCTCAACAAGGTAAGTGACAAGTACAAAGTTGAAGAGCGTTGATGATCCAGAATTCTATAAAGTTGTACCAAATACGGATAAGGTTATCTAAGCCTCGGACAAAAAATCCTTAGTATTTAGAACAATTCATACTTTAGTAAACAGAAAATTGATATTCATGTCAACACCGACGTGCTGACTAACCACTAAATATAAAAAAAAGTTATTTTCGTCGGGCAATTGATCACGATTACCGTTTTCCTGTAATTTGTTTATTTCAAATTGAACGTATATTTTTGTATGTTTTTAAGGGAGTTAAATTTTGCAAAATAATTTTTTATTTTGTTTCCAAAACCAAAAGTGTAGAGGTCTTTTTACTTAATTCAATTTCCCCAAAACGAGTTCAGGCATCCAACCTTTATATGAAGTTTAATTATTCCGATATGATTTGGTTACGTGGGTAAGTAATGACTGTTACTTTCAAATACATGATTATCTGCATCGAAGTCATGCAATCTATTTTTTATATTACTTTAGGTCATGTATGATTATATAGCTTCTCAACTGTTCCGGTTTTACACATCTATTGCTTTAAAATTTACGGCTTCCAGTGTTCATGATGATGGTAAATCGAGTTAAGCGCTTGTTTTCATTTTTTTTGTCGTACAATTTAAAAATAAACAAAAACAATGCATTTTTACAACTATCATCATTTAGTGGATTTCATCTTAAAACCTAAACATCTGTAGTTGATTGAATTCAACCTTGGAAAAGAATCTTAGATATCCGTTTCACAGTGTGTCTAATCATATCCTCAGGAATGCATTGTTCATTTTCCGGGTGAACAGATGTTATAAGTTATAAAAGTACACGTATCCAATAAATGGGATACAAATGAAGATTCAATGAAATAATTTTTAATTTTCAATTTATCTTAAGATATTGAAAACGAGGAAGTAACACCTGGAATTTTCATTTTATAAAGCGTCTATGTATTTGAACAATGTTGAAATCTGTCCGTCTTTAAGCTCCCCTATGTAAAACCTCTGACGCATTAATGAGCTTCAGGTTACACACTTTAAAATAATAATATACATCAATTAAACCTTTTATCAACAAACATAATATTAAGTTACAAAATTCTGTTAGTTGTTTTATGTTAATATTTTCTTTTTTTTAATATTTCACATGAAAAATTCTTCAGACTAATCCATAATAATATGCAATCACCCTACGATTGAAAAGACTCGTGCATATGAGAAACGCTAAAGTAGTCGACAGAACAACTGTCAAACCCTAATAAAAAATTATCTCTAATGCAACTTGGAACTTAAACAAAATTTTGTAAAGGCTTCAAGGTTATAAACTGTAAATTAAAATACACTAGATACTAATATAATTTGAAAAAGAATTTGAAAAAAAATAATTATTAAGAAACTACGGTTCGAACGCCACCAGGCAAATTTGACCTTTAAGGTTCCTGTTAGTCATATTGCTTCTAACATTCTGCTTTTATGATTTCCATGTGTTGTAGCGTTCTCATGCTCGACTGGTAGTACCTGTCATTAATTTCAGTAAATAAATTGCAGTAAAGTCAATTAAGGGAGTTCGCTTCTCAGTTTCAAAGTAATTAACTTTTCAAAACACTAGTTTATATTGATAAGGAATTAATAAAGGAATCCAAAGAGCAAAAAAAATATATAGGTCACCGTGCTTGTTTTCGAGATATAAGCCATTGAAATTTTGGCGGGAAAATATTCTCTCTTGACTTTTCATAGCTTTATCATTTACAAGTTAAGTTCTTAAAAACTGTTAAAAAGTAATTAAAATTTTATAAGACTTTTACAGATGGCTTATCTTTATACATGTTAAAGAATTTCAACAAGAAAAATGGGGGTCACCGGGCATTTTTTTCAAGGCATTCAAATGGATAAAACCAGAGGATTCCGAAAATCTGACAAAACATCCAAATCATGACAAGCCAGCTTCCTTAACAGTTTTTTTCTGGTGTTTTCATGTTTACAAAGTATGTCATTTTTTCCAAAATACTGACACCTGAACTGTTGATACACTCGGGAACAAATAGTCAACCAGCAGCCGTATCTTACTAAACTTTTTTGAAAACAGAAACACATAAAAAAAAATTTAATTCACAAAAAGAATAACAAAATAAAGAGTAATGCGTAAGACAAATGCCAAAGACAGAGACAAAAAGTATGAAGACTCTTAAAATTGTGTAGGTCTCACAAAGTTTTTAAACAAGTTGCAAGGATGCATTGTTAGGATAATTTTCTGTCCTTTTTAGCAACAACATTTTTTTGCAACTGCAATTTTCCGGAATTAAGATAACTTCCGATCTACAAAAATAAAAGGAAATTATGTTTGCGATATTTGATGAAGTAATTGAACTGTGTGTTTATAGACCATACATTTTACTTGTTACTAAAACGACACTTTTACAAAAACATGTAATAGAAGGATCGTTTACCCTATAGATATAATATTTTTACGATTTGGGAAGGCCAATCAAAGATCAAGGTAGCATGGTTTGAATGAGGGTTTATTTACGACCTTCTAAATGATAATACCGTGAATAATACACCAATACAAATGGTAATATACGTTTATCAGATGACCTTTTACTGTCAAACAGAAGATCTAAACATTGTGTCAGAATATCACAACCGATACCAGAATATCCCAACATGACATACGTTATATATATTCAGCTTAATGAAATTGTATTCGTAAAGAAAAAGAACAAACTGTAATTCTATGTTTATAAGGTTTCAGTGAAATATCAATTTACTGATATATATGTAAGCTTTAACGATGATCGCACTATCATTTTGTCAATAACTAAGGTGCTGGCGACATTAACCTGCTGTATAAAAGTCATTCCTATGTCATTTTAAATCATATTGGTCCGTGTTATACACGACACAAATCCTAATTCAATTATATATGGCATGACATTCTCCTATTTTACTAACAACTCATCGATTTTCAGTATATTGACGAAAAGTCGATCTACCCTGTGTTTATTTTGGATATTTTAAACCAGAAAGGCTCAACAGGAAGTGCCAGAATACTTTTTTTCCGTCTCAACCATTAGGTTGAGATTAGATGGTTTACCAGACGTTTCAAACATAAAATACAAATCATTAGAATATTTGAGTAAGTTGTTATAAATCATTTATAGTCAAGAAATTAACACATTTTTGTTTTAAAGTGTCCAGGTTTTTACAACATTTTATTTCATTTGGTAGTTTACTCCAAACTATTGATGAGCTATATGCAAAATATTTCTTCATTGAATTTGTGTTCGGTCGTACCACAGCTAAATTATTATTTGCAGATGACCTTAGATTTCTACTATGTAGGTTAAACAATTGAACAACAGAGTTCCTTTAAGTAATAAGGTGCTTTATCGTTTAGAATTTTATGAACAAGAATAAGTTTATGATATGAAATTCTAGATTTGAAATTCAACCATTTTAGCTCTTTAAATAAATTTATACTAGGTGTTAGTATTGGTGTAACAAATATAATCCTTGCAGTTCTTTTCTGCATTTTAAGAATTGTTTTTATATCCATCCGCATAACGTGTATCTTACAGAGGACACACTATGCCAATAATGAAAATGTTTTAGGTCTCAAATGCTTCGATTAAATAATGCGCTTTAATTTAATGAATACAGAAATATTTTCTATTGGTACACGATTTCATTTTGATTAAAAGTTAATCAAGTGTGAACGACCTTCTTGGGTAAGATACATCACTTCCGTATTGATTGACCTAGTTAATGAACTTGTGTTATCCATATTACTCCCCCGTTAAAACTATCGTATATGTATGTATTATCAGATAATACAAACAACGCGTGTATCGCTAACACAAAACTCTCTGTGACAATGATGGAATTTGTTTGGGTATCTAAAATATCATGTTTCGATTAAATAATGCGCTTTACTAAAATGATAACAGAACTATTTTCAATTGGTACACGATTTCATTTCATTTAAAGTTAATCAAGACTAGTGTGAACGGCCTTCAAGAATGAGATACATCACTTCCGTATCGATTGACCCCGTTATTGAACTTTTCGTATCCATATTAAATGATCTGGAATATTAAATCACAAAATACTTATTGGACAAGGTAAAGGGTATACCTTACAACATAAATGCAGCTAGTATGGTCAACACGGACAAAACAGTAAATTTTAGTTTTAAAAGAATCAATGATAGTTGGTTTTAATTTATTATTTTGATATCAAAATGTGTTATTTATTTTAATGGTATTTATTGGGGCATAGATAGTTTTATATTTAAGTAATGTTAGCCATTTAGTTTTGCGCTTTATACAGTACAACGTACACTATCTATCATAAACAATAATCATCCAAATGAACTCATTAAAGATTCTAGGATTGAAATTTTATGTTTACACCAGACGCGCGTGTCGTCATCAAAAAATGTTTAAGAGGCCAAATAAAGTACGAAGTTGAAGAGCATTAAGGACCGAAAATTCCTAGAAGTTTTGCCCGATACATATCGGGTAATCTAATCATGAGGTAAAAAATTCTTGGTTTTTCAAAACTTCAAAGTTTTGTTAACAGTTAATTTATGGTTAAAATCGACCCAATGGTTGTATATAAACTCGTCATAGATACCAGAATTGAAATTTTTTTTACGCTAAACGCGCGTTTCGTCTACTAAAGACTCATCAGTGACGCTCGAATTGACCGCATGTCTGGTTTGAAGGGAGATAAATGAAATGCATCAATTCAATACTTATATACGTTCTTGTAATAGCTGGTTTTGGCCAAACAAATATAAATGTAAGATAATCAAGAGAAGTTTTATCTTATCAGTTAAATGAGAAATAAATATGAGTTCCCCATGAAAAACAATCAAATAGATATAATTAAAACACAATTAGTTGACGAGTCTTAGATGCGTTCAACAGCTAAATAAATTTTAATTAGGAAATGAAAGGACATCATTCAAATAGCAAAATGTGCAGTTAAAAATAATGCCTACTTCTTAGTTTTCTTTCGTTTTCAAGAAACTCCTGTATAACAAATATAGGAATAAGTTGACAAGAAGAGGAGAATAGTTGGTTCCTTTGGGGACTACGGTTGTTTGCTAAAACAAAAACCAACACAAAACCCCTTCTCAATTACGTAACACATATATGTTGTCAATCAAGAAATATCGGCGTTTTGATAATGTGAGTGTCTGAGAACTTTTTGTTTGAAACAGAGTCAGATTTTACAAAATAGAGTTTATATATCCCTCCCTATCATATGATATGTGCAGCGCAGCTACTTTGGCCTTTTACAACGGAACCAACTCCTCCAATTTGCATTGTTTTTATTTTGAAATAAGGAATACTAGGGTAGAGTGTAAAACTGTCAAATGTGAATTCATAAAATTGAGACTGGAAATGGGGAATTTGTCGAAAAGACAACAACCCGACCATAGACCAGACAACAGCCGAAGGCCACAAATATCTCCTCAACGCAGCGAGAAAATCCCGCGCCCGGAGGCGTCCTTCAGCCGGCTCCTAATATACTATTGTAAGATGAACGAGTCTAAGGCCGTGTTTACATTGACCTAACCTCGGTGTTGTGTTAGTGTAATTCACACGTAAACTGAACACAGTTACATTCCATTTGAGAAAACTCCATGTGTACATGTAGTTTAAATAATCTTTGGTCTACATGCAGTCGATAGTCAACGTATGCCTTGTGTGTGTTAAGTGTACACAAAAAGGGTATTTAGAACATGAATTTTACCATGTGAATTTAAAGAAGAAATGTGAACTATAAAATAATATTTATAACAACTATTTATAAAGTTCTTTGTCGAATTCTTTGTCTAAACCCGATACATTGCTTTGTTGTAAAACAAAACTTTAGGAAGCTTTATCTACTCCCTAATCAAGTCTCAAACCATCATCCTTGCCCAACATGTTTGAAAATGTGTTGCCGCATCGACTGTCACTTTTATGAGCAACTGGAAGATTTATTTGGTACAAAAGTAAGTACAGTTTCTTCTTGCCTAATTGACCCGTGAAAGAGAACAACTTTGACTTAGAACTTCAAAGCAGAACTTATTAATATAATTTGTACGTCGTTTGAAATATGCATGAACTATTTGCCACTGGTCTTTACTCAATTAACTCATCAATGCATTATTAATTTTGTAAATTGTATTGTTGCTTGGCTAGAATCTAAAAAAAAATATTCTGGTCAAGCAGATGACATAAAAATAATGAATCTAGGTTTTCTGCATAGTGTTAAATATTTAAAAAAAAGAAGACATTTTCATGATAGCGTTTAAAATGACTTTTTGATTCGGACCAAAAACTAAAAATCCACTCCCCTCTTCTTAAGTTCATGGTTGCTCCCTAAGAATGTTACTGTCCCCTTCGTTGTTTTATTGCGTAATCGAGACATCTTTAGTACCTTATAAGATTTTATAGAACTGCAAATCGTCAAAATGGCTTCAATTACTGCAAGAAAAGTTGTCCAAGAAATTTGAATACAGTTCTATGTAATTACATTTAAATGACAGATAGTTTACAAGTGTGAACAAATCGTATGTACAAAGTTTTAAACCATATGTATAGTTGTGAACAAACTTAATGTAAAACCAGTGTACATTACATTGAACTAATTGGGAACAAGTTTACTGTACACGACGTTTGGTGTGAACACGGCCTTAGATTGCATTTACTCTAACGGATCTTTGGAATTGTTTAGTATCCACAATTGATTCACGCCAACATACTATTTGTCATGGAGGAAGGACAGGTCATTTGCAATCTTTTGGTCTTTAATGATTGATGTTGCATATTTATTCATAGAATCATTCAGGGTTTTTCAATACGGATTTTTATTAACGACCTCACAGTCTAAATTTCTTAGGAAAAAGTATCTACGTTTTATTTCTAGTGTTTAACCAGTTGCCTGGGATAATCCAACTGTAATATCATGGTGTGTTTCCAATTGATAGATTAAGGCTCCAGATATTTCGGGTCTTTGTGTAACACTTATTGTAGAGAAGTGTTATTTACAATTTTAAGGTCGTCAGTAATAGGGTGGCCAGTCGAATATAAATTGAGAACTATTAAATCTGCAATCAGGCGGTTTAAACTTCAATATGGCGATCCCGTTACACGTGTTTGTTATTGAAAATTTTAGTTTGTTTTAGGTATAAGAAAGGATTTTTACCGACTGCTCTTAACAATAGGGTGGTCTTTTCGTGTAAACTGAATGAGAATAGTGCATAAATTAAAACCCTATTTGGTAAAGGAAAGTATATATTCTCCTTTTCATCTCTTCCAATGAAAACTTGTTTGAAAAATCTGTGACTAGCAATATTCAAGATGGTAGCTGTAGAAAGTAAAATCACAAAAATACTAAACTTTGAGGAAAATTCAAAACGGAAATTCCCTAATCAAAGGTCAAAATCAAAAGCACCAATACATCAAACGAAGGGACAACAACTGTCATATTCCTGACTTAGAACAGGCATTTTCTTAGATTATGGGGTATTGAATTTGGTTTTATAGCGCTACACCTTTAACTTGTATGACAGTAGCATCAAGTTTTTATCGTTTTTTTATATGAGTTTGTAATTGATTTCCACACATCTTCCAAGCATACACAGAATACAGTTAAGGTGCTAGGGTATAACAATTTGTATAAATATGATGGATACACAACGGCTTTTGTTTAAGGGGCAGCAGTTCATTTATATGAACATCATGAAGAGTTATGTATAAAGATAAAAGCCATGACTTTTTCAACGTTACGAAGAATTCGTGAAAATGTTCATCACATTCTCCGAGCTACTGGATGGCGTAGATAGATTACCTATACCCTCAATTGTGAAATTTCAAACATATGATGTCGCAGTGCATATTTTTAAATCCTTACAGACTCAATTTCTTAGGAAAGAGTATATACGTCTAATATCTCGCGTTTAACCAGTTGATTGGCATAATCCAAACCCTAGTTGGTAAAGGGAAAGTATCTGTTCTCCTTTTCATCTCGCCAATGCAAACTGGTTTGAAAAAGCTGTGACTGGCAATATCCAACATGATAGCTGTAAAAAGTCAAATCACAAAAATACTGAACCCCGACGAAAACTCAAAACGGAGAGTCCCTAATCAAATAGCAAAATAAAAAAACAACAACAAACGAAAGGACTACAACTGTCATACTCCTGACTTGGTACAAGCATTTTCTTATGTAGAAAATGGTTGATTGAACCTGGTTATGATTCTAAACCTCTCACTTGTATGACAGTCTTATCAAGTCTGTATTGATTTGAATATGAGTTTGTAACTGATTTCCGCACATCTTGCAAAAATTATGATGTACATATAATGAAGTTTTTTTTTAAATGCTAAGGTATAAAGATTTGTACAGATATAAAAGATAACCAACGGCTTTTGTTTAAGGGACAGCAGTTCATTTATATGAACATCATGGAGAGTTATGTATAAAGATAATAGCCATGACTTTATCTACGTTACGAAGAAGTCGTGAACAATTTCATCATATTCCCCGAGCTGCTAGATGAACACCCTCAATTGTGTAATTGCAAACATATGATGTCGCAGTTAATAATTCTTAAATCCAGAAGTCTGCCGTTTGTCTACAGAGAGGTGACGCCAGATGAGAATTGTTAGTCCTGGGGAATACATTTCCGATGATACGAACTTTCATGAAGAGGATTGAATGACCAGACTTATTAAAATGCTTGAAAACAATGTTAATGAATGATATGCTGGAAATTGAACCTTTCTTTCAACATGATAAATAAAAAACTTATATCGGAATCAACAGACAGTTTTATCAATCAAATTTGTCATATTGTACAATATAACATTTTATATAACACAATGTAGAACTGTAATATAAATTGCATTTTGCAGCTTTTGACAATTTGTTAGACCGGTTCAGGGTTATATGATCAGGTCTTGATAGTCGTATTTGAGGGAGCCAAATCGCAATTGATATAGTTAACCCACTGGAAGACTTAAGGGTGATAGAATAGTTTCTATCCCTTAACATATGAAAGAGGTTCATACATCATAAATAATCACCTGATCATATTTTTTTTTATCTGTTATTAAATTGTTGTGTTTTTTATATACCAATATGTAGACGTTTATAACATGAATAAGACAGAAATAATAAAAAGTAAAATTTTATTACAAAAAGTAATAACAAATAAATGCAACATTAAACACATACAACATGTACAAAGCTTCAAAGCTTCAAAATAAATAGAATACAATATAGATTTATAATAAGATACTTTTTGACACTGTTATGACAGATAATAAACAATTTTATATAATGTTCTTAAAAATCACAATTGAACAATATTTTTATGATAAACAAAAACAACCCTGCTATAAATAAGGCCGTTAGTTTTCTCTTTTGAATTGTTTTACATTGTCATTTTGGAGCCTTTTATAGCTGACTATGTGGATTGGCTTTGCTCATTGCTGAAGGCCGTACGGTGACCTATAATTGTTAATTTCTGTGTTATTTTGGTCTCTTGTGGAGCGTTGTTCAATTGTCAATCATACACAGGAATTAATTATTTAACACGCTTGTATGATACAAATATTGTACATCCTTATTAGCATTTGATACTTTCTTTAATCTTTTAAAACACAGAAAACATATATTATATGGCAAATTGGATCTTAGCATTTAGATGTCCATGTCCGTTTTATCATATAGCTCTTTAACTGGTTCTTATGCAACCTTTAGTTTTGAATATTCGCCTCGAGTGTAACTTATGAAAGGAATCTAGAAAAGTGCTTCAGACATAGGAAATTAATCAAGTCTTGTTTTCATTAAATACATATAAAAAAAATGTACAAATTTACACTTTCACACTTGCTTATATTTGAAACAAAAGATATCTACTTTAACACTAAAAGTAAAATTGTACCGGAAATAAATAACATACAAACATATATCTTTTTTAAACATGCAAACGTTAGGACTAGTTTACGTAAAGAAATGTTTTTTGGGGACGGAAATTTCACTAGTCTTATCGTTTATGTCAATATTTAACAAAACAATATCATAAATATAAAAACAGATATGTCCATAGGACATTACAATATGTGTTCCAGTAACTCTGGAATGTATGTGTTGTATATCATGAACCTTACATTCCTTCTGGTCCATCAGCTGGTGGTAGGGCAGGGGTTATTGGAACATCATTTTCAACCTCTCTTTGCTTTTCACATACATAGGCTATTTGGATATATGTCTCTGATACTTCATATTTATAAAGCCCATTGTCACAACCAGTTCTTCGTAATATCTTGATTTTCTGTTGAATTGGTGAACATTTCTGATCGCCAGAAGCATCTATGCATTTAGTACATTTGGTAGCAGCTCTATAGAGTGTATGGGGATATGTTTCAGCAGTGTATGGCGTTTGCTCTAAAAACCAAGGGCATGATGTACGTGCCATTAATGGGAGATTAAAACCTTCTAAAAATGTTGAAGGACAACCATTTTTAGTAAAATCGTCCCTTAAAGATACCAGTTTCTCAAAATCACTGACCACTGTGTCTTGTTTCCAGCCGTCAGTGAAAAATAATGTCCTGTAATCTACTCCTCCGTTTATACTGTTGAATTTAGCCTGTACGTCTTTAGGGTCTGTACATGTTGGTGCACTATTGACGAACACGATACAATATGCAATGTATACTTTGGCAATTATAAGGATCTGAAAATTAAATGAAGAAAAAACTCAATTGAGAGTTCAAGTTTGTTAGATTTCGCAACAGTATTAACAATTGCAGATGCAATTCAAACATTCGTTCATTATCAAAACAAATGGTTTAAATAACTTCTTTTTTTTTTATAGTTTTATAGATTGGTTTAGGAATTCTATCTATTGGTACTAGATGTGAATGAAAATAATCTATGGTCGTAATATATAAACAACATTTTTTAACTGAATAATCGAAACATTGAACTATTGTTACTTACATTGATTAAATTCATCTTGTATATTTTCTGGAGAACTTCTTGATGCTGCGTGTGTTCTTGTCTATAGTTGTTGCTGCTATGCATACAGTACTGGTGGTGAACAATATTTAAACCGTGCATTTCTCCGGATGCGTTCTATTTTAATAAATTTGGAATCATTTCATAACTGCATGGGTGTTGAAATAGCTCATACGACAGATTAACTAGCCTTTTGTTTTACAAATTGGGAACTTTAAGAAGAATACATAGATATCCCTTTTCATTCCTCCAACACACTCATTTTCATTCCGGTAAAAAACTTTAAGATTAAGTAGTTTTCTCCTTAATAGTTTAATTGTTTCTCAAGTACGACACTTACTTCTTATTCTGCACTATGTACGAGGCGTGTATCAAAGGCCAATTTGATTGATTGATTCGTATTTGGTTTTTATTTTTCATAAATGAAATTACATGGAGTTGATGTTGTGGATATCATGGACATTACATTCTATTCGACACATCAGCTGGTGGTCCGGCAAGGGTTATTTGCACATTATTTTCGACTGCCCTTGGCTTATGACATACAAAGGCTATCGCAATATAGGTTTCTGATACATCATATTTGTAAAATCCATTGTCTGAACCAGCTCTTCTTAATACCTTGATTTTCAGTTGAATTGGGGACTATTTCTGATCGCCAGAAAGTTATTTGTGAAAAATCGAAGAGACAATCTTTTTTCATAAACATTTTCAAAGGAACAAATTTTATACTCATCGATATCATTGTTTACTTTATCAAAATAATAATGGAATAGATCATTGTAACAAAATCGTTTCTTACGGGTTGAAGGTTTGTGAAGAGTAGTTTTAGTCACTACATCTGATTAAATAAGTGACTTGTTTTTTGTAATTGGAATTGATTATCTGTGTATTCCAAAAATTTGTTTGAAGTTCTTGATTGAGAACAAAAAGATAATTAAAAACATTTTACACTCGTTATTATGGCACCCTCAACGGAGTTGGGGTGACGTATTGTTATTCATCGATTCTTTTTTTCCTTATTCTTCTTCCACACATTTTGTCCACGCAGTTTCTCGGAATTGAGTTGACCAATGTTGATGGAAGTATACCACAATGTGCACCAGCATGTGAAGTTGTGCACCTGACTTTGGAATGGTTAAAATGGCTGCCGTTTCCATGGAAACAGCAAAAATCCGAAAATATTCAAAGTGTTCCAAACTGCACGAAACTTCACTTAAATATTAACAGGCATGGCTTGAGCTGCATTTTGATCTTGGAATTTTCAAAATGGCTACCGTTACCATGGAAACAGCTAAAATATCAAAAATTCTAACTCTGTCGTTATAAGACCCAACTGGATGAAACTTTATAAAAATGTTACCCAGTATGCCAAGATGCCAAGACGATATTTGGAAACTTCAAAATGGCCGCCGTTGACATGGAAACTGGGGACAAGTTTAACATTGACCCTATGGAAAAATGCATAAAATCAGCATTTTTTCAAAGAGTATTGCACCAAAGTAAATGAAACTGTATTGATCTATAACATGACATGTGGCAATGAGATGTCTGCTTTTAGAATTTTGAAATTATCTACTGTAACCATGGTTGCAGCACAAATGTTCAAAATTTCCAAAAAAAAATATAAAGTGCTGCAAACTGCATGAAACTTAAAAGGAATAGTAACTGACATGTGCAGAGTTTCATTTTGACGTTGGAATTTCCAAAATGGCCGCCGTAACCATGGAAACAACAAAATTGTCCAAAATTTCAAATTGCTCCAAACTTAATGAAATTTTACAAAAATGATAACTTGCATGAGTAGATGCACTCTTTGACGTTTGAATTTTCAAAATGGCTGCCGCTCGCCTGGCAATGGGGGGACGAGGGTGCCATCCGTTATTGCTAGCAATTACAAATCTAGTTATATATTGTATTAATGATTTGGAAGTACGCATCCATTTGACATTGTCACATGTTATATTCTTTTGCGATCAAGTTGAATATCGAGTGGTTTTCATTGTGTTGTATTCTTTTTGTCTTCCCTTGTATTTATATTAAACTTGATTTCTACCTTATCGGGATAACGTATTCGAGTATGTTATAGTGCGTTTTATAAATTAGTGGCCCCTTTGAATGATTTATTTCTATGTTTTTTTCAATTTTTAGTCAGTTTTTCTGTATGTCTGTGATGAAGATTAACACTGTTTTGTCTCCTGAATCCGAATAATTGTCGCAATTATTAATTATTGTCTTCCGGGAAAGAGTAATCGTCCTTTTTAGTTTTCGTTACTTGCAAATATAGACCATATTGTTGACAGTGTATTTTTTTTCATGTACCTTTCATATCTCTTTCTTCTTGTGTTGTACCTCAAAACGCTAGCAGAGGAGGGATTGAAATAACATTGTAACAAAATTTGTGATTTGGATCTTAAGGGCCATTTTTTTAATGAACATTAAATATACGGAACAAAACAAAATAACTTGACATCTCGCCTACAAAGTTTGAAAATGACTTAATCTTATAATTATTTTAGGTTACTTTTTGATAAATGCAATTTTTTTCATTTTGAGTTTGAAACTTTCCTTTTGAATAATTTACTCTTATTAACGATGTGTTGGTATCATTCCGCTGTGTGAATTTCCAGAAAAAATTAGTTGTTCCTGAACTGAAGATTTTTTAAATGTCATCAGTATTTACCAGCCTATATTTACTTAAATGCACATGTAGATAAAGGCAACAGTAGTATACCACTATTCAAAATTCATAAATCGATCGAGAAAAAACAAATCCAGGTTACAAACTAAAACTGAGGGAAACTTATCAAATATAAGAGAACTACGACGCAACAGAGGCACAAAACCTGAATGTAACACACACAGAAACGAACTATAATGTAACAATGGCCATTTCCCTGACTTGGTACTTATGCACAAATGGTGGGTTCAACCTAGTTTTTTGGCATGCCAAACCTCCCTCTTTAACGGCAGTGTTTATTATAACATTAAAATGACAACACTACACGACAGGGTTACAATAAATAAACAGATTAATGGGAGAAAATATAGGACAGAAAACAAACGAATAATATCCATCAAAGGTTACAGGTTAAAACGTTTTGTAGCAAAAAAATGTTTACCACACTCCACCAGAAAAAAAAACCGACATTAATATATATAAATCCCTAAGAACTCAAAGGAACTTATTCCAAAAGAATTTAAGTATTTTCAACATTGGTGTACTAACTTTTGTTTTATCTAGTTGTTGGAAATTGATGAATTATAAATGAAATTATTGAGCACCTAATACCACCCTTAATTGTTGGTGGCGCTCGTGATGATCAGTCTTAGTTTTGTTATGTTATGTTTAGTGTTCTGTTATCACTTTTGGTATATTTTGCCTGTCTTTTAATACTCGTCGATGATTTAATATCAACAAAGATTAACAACACCATACAGCTTACACATTCATCAGGGTGTGTGATTATTAAAGTATTAATAAAAAAGAAGATGTGGTATGATTGCCAATGAGAAAACATACAAAAGAAAACTCTTCACAAGAGACCAAATGATACAAACATTTAACATCTCTAGATCCTTATGTACTGCAACAATAAGCAAGATTAGTTATAGCATATAATTAATAAATTAGTTCAACGACTTCAATTTGTTTTTATTAAAACTTGGAAAACGGAAGTATTCGTTTCACTGTTTCTTAAATCATATAAGCCTGAATGTATTGGTTATTTTCCGGATGAGTTGATATAATGGGATTAGTTGTACACTTATCAATTTAATTGGATACACATGAGATTTAAATGAAATATTACATAAAATATGGAAGGAGGAAGTGGTAGTTTATGTTCTACCACTACAGCTAGACAAATGAACCTTCATTCCCTTCACCTTTTTTTTTTATAAATTACAAGCATTATGTATGCAAAATTGACCAAACCTTTGATGTGTTTTAACTGGACAAACGCCATTTTGAAAATTAAAGATGGTCGCCATGATCGGATAGATTTTTTTCGTGGCTACTTAATATGATTAAATACACCTAAAGGTATGTTCTTACAAAGTTTCATGCTTGTATCACCATTTGCATGATTTGTGTGGTAAGCTGCTCAATTATAAGTAAAAGGTATACAAAACATACACGAGTTATTAGAATCTTCCCCATTATTTGGTCAGGGTCGAGAATTTTAATCTTTTGTGTTTTACATTTTTTGACTAACCGTGATTTGACCATTCGTTTTATTTTCTTGGGGTCAAATATTTTTTATTTTTCTACGACGTACAATGCATACTACAATGTGTGTTTCAAATGGTGACCGTAAAATATGTGTAGTAAATGACTTCAATCGGTCTTAATCATGGTAATAGTACATTTTATACTATATCATGTGGAATATCTAGACGTACCCGTTAAGGCGAGTTGAGATATTCCACATGATATAGTCAGTATCAAAAACGAAAGTACCTTTTATTAGGTTTATCGGTAATTATGACGTCACACAATGTATCAGTGATACTCGAAAATATTAGGCAGTAAAATCAAAGGGAAAATATACGAATTACCGATAAATACACGTATCTATTGGATTGCAACCTTTTTATGACCACATTTTGCAAAATACAGTCATTGATAGATTAATGCATACTCGAAGGGTGTTTCTCTTTTTACTTAAGAGCATTTTCAATCGAAGAGCAATTGATTATTTTAATGATTTTCTTACGAGGAAATACAAAATTATATACAAAACGTTTTAGCATAACACAAATACATTATTACAGGTTTCCAATCTAAATAGCAAGTTTGATGATACCTCTTTTTATATCTAACTCGGACTTCTCTTAAACTGAGTTTTACTATGCGTATTGTTGTGCGTTTGTTTTTTTCTACAATGGCTAGAGGTATAGGGGGAGGGTTGAGATCTCAAAAACATGTTTAACCCCGCAGGATTTTTGCGCCTGTCCTCAGTCCGGAGCCTCTGGCCCTTGTTAGTCTTGCATCATTTTTAGTTTTAGTTTCTTGTGTATAAATCGGAGTTTAGTATGACGTCCATTATCACTGAAATTGTATACATATTTGTGTATGGGTCAGCTGAAGGACACCAATGGATGCGGGAGTTTCTCTCTGCATTGAAGACCAAATGATGGCCTTCGATTGTTGTCTGCTCTATGGTCGGGGGTTGTTGTCTCTTTGACACATTCCCCATTTCCATTCCCAGTTTTGCAATTATGACATATAAGTTTTACATAAAAAGGTGTAACTTGAAAATAATTACTACGTCAGAGTTTTAAACTGGTAACCTTATATTTCAAGCCGGATAGATTTCAAATACGAAAATGCAAATAAAAATAATATAACCATGTAAATAGCTGTATTTTTTATTAATTTGGCTACTTTACGAAAATATGTTTCATCATTGTTCTACTTAAATTATTTCAGTTTTTACATAAGCTTTATTCACTAGCTCGAATATACTGTATACTTGATATATATGAGGATAAACTTCCACTTCCTCCTTTCATATTTTTAGCTATATTCAAAGTTAAGAAATCATTTAAACCTCATGTGTATCCAATTAAATGGATAAGTATACAACTGATCCCATTGTATCAGCTCATCTGGAAAATAACAAAAACATTCAGGCTAATATCATTTAACAAACAGTAATACGAATACTTCCATTTTCCAAGTTTTAATAAAAACAAACTGAAGTCGTTGAACTAATTTATTAGCTGTTGTTCGTGTGTTTCTTTGTCAATTTATTTATATTGTAGTCCTATGGTGTTGAGTTGTCATCTTAATGTAATATTTCACATGGCTATAAAAGGGGAGGTTTGGCATGCCACAAAACCAGGTTCAACCCGCCATATTTTTCTATAAAAATGTCCTGTACCAAGTCAGGAATATGGCCATTGTTATATTATAGTTCGTTTCTATATGTGTTACATTTTAACGTTGCGTCGTTTGTTTTCTCTTTTTTTTAGTGTAAATTCACATTGCGATAAGACGTGTTACGGTACTTGTCTATCCCAAATTCATGTATTTGGTTTTGATGTTATATTTGTTATTCTCGTGGGATTTTATCTGTTGCTTGGTCCCTTTCTGTGTGTGTTACATTGTAGTGTTGTGTCGTTGTTCTCCTCTTATATTTAATGCGTTTCCCTCAGTTTTAGTTTGTTACCCCGATTTTGTTTTTTGTCCATGGATTTATGAGTTAGAACATCGGTATACTACTGTTGCCTTTATTTATCAATTATATGCTATAACTAATCTTGCTTATTGTTGCAGGACATAAGGATCTAGAGATGTTAAATTTTTGTATCATTTGGTCTCTTGTGAAGAGTTTTCTTTTGTATGTTTTCTCATTGGCAATCATACCACATCTTCTTTTTATATTAATACTTTAATAATCACACACCCTGATGAATGTGTATGCTGTATAGTGTTGTTAATCTTTGTCGATAACTTGCATTTAATAATAATAACAAGAAACACTATTGATACTCTTTGATAAATTTTGTTGGAAAAAAGTATATGCCTACCAAAAGTTATTAGATCATTGACGAGTATTAAAATACAGGCAAAATATACCAAAAGTGATAACAGAACACTAAACATAACATAAAAAAAACCTAAGACTGATCATCACGAGCGCCACCAACAATTAAGGGTAATATTAAGTGCTCAATAATTTCATTTATAATTCATCAATTTCCAACAACTAAATAAAACAAAAGTTAGTACACCAATGTTGAAAATTCTTTGGAATAAGTTCCTGTGAGTTCTTAGGGATTTAGATAGATAAATGTCGGGCTTTTTCTTCTGGGGGAACGGGGTAAACGTTGTTTTACTACAAAACGTTTTAATCTGTTACCTTTTGTCAGATATTTTTCGTTTGTTTTCTGTCCTATATTTTCTCCCATAAATCTGTTTATTTATTGTAACACTGTCCTGTAGTGTTGTCATTTTAATGTTATAATACACACTGCCATTAAAGCGGGAGGTTTGGCATGCCACAAAACCAGGTTTAACCCACCCATTTCTTCATAAGTACCAAGTCAGGAAAATGGCCATTGTTACATTATAGTTCGTTTCTGTGTGTGTTACATTTAGGTGTTGTGTCTCTGTTGCGTCGTAGTTCTCTTATATTTGATACGTTTCTCTCAGTTTTAGTTTGTAACCCGTATTTGTTTTTCCTCTATTGATTTATGAATTTTGAATAGTGGTATACTACTGTTGCCTTTTTCTATATGTGCATTTAGGTAAATATAGGCTGGTAAAACACTGATGACATTTAAAAAATCTTCAGTTCAGGATCAACTAAATCTTTCTGTAAATTCACACAACGGAATGATACCAACACATTATTAATAAAAAAGGAGTAAATTATTCAAAAGGAAAGTTTCCAACTCAAAATGAAAAAAATGCATTTATTCAAAAGTAATCTAAAATAATTATAAGATTAAGTCGTTTTCAAACTTTGTAGGCGATATGTCAAGTTATTTTGTTTTGTTCCGTATATTTAATGTTCATTAAAATAAAATGACTATCTCAAAATGGCCCTTAAGATCCAAATCACAAATTTTGTTACAATGTTATTTCACTCCCTCCTCTGCTAGCTATTTGAGGAACAACACAAGAAGAAAGAAATATGAAAGGTTAATGAATAAAAATACACTGTCAACAATATGGTCTATATTTGCAAGTAACGAAAACCAAAGGACAATTACCCTTTCCCGGAAGATAATAATTAATAATTGCGATAATAATTCAGATTCAGGAGACAAAACAGTGTGAATCTTCATCATAGACATACAGAAAAACTGACTAAAATTTTAAGAAAACATCGAAATAAATCATTCAAAGAGGCCACTAATTTATAAAACGCACTATAACATACTCGAATACGTTATCCCAATAAGGTAGAAATCAAGTTAAATATAATTACAAGGGAAAACAAAAAGAAAACAACACAATAAAAACCACTTGATATTCAACTTGATCGCAAAAAAATATAACATATGAATATGTTAATTATTTAGATATGTTCTAGATGCATACTTGCAAAGCAATAACTAATCGTTATAAATAAGTAAACATTGGATGAATATTTAATAAAGACAACAGTAGTATACCCTGTTCAAAATTCGTAAATCTGTGGACAAAAAACAAAATTGGGGTAACAAAATTGGAAATACCAAAAATTGTCGCTGATTTGGTAAGATGTGCAAAATCGATGTATTAGATGTTCTGATATTCCTCAAATGGATGCGTACTTCCAAATCATTAATACAATATATAATACGAGTGTAAAATCATTTTAATTATCTTTTTGTCCGCAATCAAGCACTTCAAACAAATTTTTGGAATACACAGATAATCTATTGCAATTTCAAAAACAAGTCACTTATTTATAAGATGTAGTGACTAAAATTACTCTGCACAAACCTTTAACCCGTAAGAAGCGATTTTGTTACAATGATCTATTCCATTATTATTTTGATAAAGTAAACAATGGTATCGATGAGTATAAAATTTGGTGTGTTCCATTGAAAATGTTTATGAAAAAACATTGTCTCTTCAATTTTTCACAAATAACTTTCTGGCGATCAGAAATAGTCCCCCAATTCAACAGAAAATCAAGATATTAAGAAGAGCTGGTTCAGACAATGGATTTTACAAATATGATGTATCAGAAACATATATTTCGATAGCCTTTGTATGTTATAAGCCAAGAGCTATCGAAAATAATGTACAAATGACCCTTGCCGGACCACCAGCTGATGGGTCGAATAGAATGTAATGTCCATGATATCCATAACATCAATTCCATGTTATTTCATTTATAAAAAATGAAAACCAAATACGAATCAATCAATCCAATTGGCCTTTGATACACGCCTCGTACATAGTGCAGAATAAGAAGTAAGTGTCGTACTTGAGAAAACAATTAAACTATTAAGGAGAAAACAACTTAATCTTAAGAGTGTTTCAAGACAAGTGTTTTACCGGAATTAAAATGTATGTGTGGAAGAATGATAAGGGGTATCTATGTATTCTTCTTAGCATACAATATTAAAAGAAAGTTCCCAATTTGTAAGACATAAGCTTGTTAATCTGTCGTATGAGCTATTTCAACACCCATGCAGTTATGACATGATTCCCAATTTATAAAAATAGAACGCATCCGGAGAAATGCACGGTTTAAATATTGTTCACCACTAGTACTGTATGCATAACAGCAACAACTATAGACAAGAACACACGCATCACTAAGAAGTTCTCCAGAAAATATACAAGATGAATTTAATCAATGTAAGCAACAATAGTTCAATGTTTCGATGAGTGAAAAAATGTTGTCTATATATTACGACCATAGATTATTTTCATTCACATCTAGTACCAATAGATAGAATTCCTAAACCAATCTATAAAACTATAAAAAAGAAGTTATTAAAACCATTTGTTTTAATGATGAACGAATGTTTGAATTGCATCTGAAATTGTTAATACTGTTTCGAAATCTAACAAACTTCAACACTCAATTGAGTTTTTTCTTCATTTCATTTTCAGATCCTTATAATTGCCAAAGTATACATTGCATATTGTATCGTGTTCGTCAATAGTGCACCAACATGTACAGACCCTAAAGACGTACAGGCTAAATTCAACAGTATAAACGGAGGAGTAGATTACAGGACATTATTTTTCACTGACGGCTGGAAACAAGACACAATGGTCAGTAATTTTGAGAAACTGGTATCAATGAGGGAAGACTTTACTAAAATTGGTTGTCCTTCAACATTTTTAGAAGGTTTTAATCTCCCATTAATGGCACGTACATCATGCCCTTGGTTTTTAGAGCAAACGCCATACATTGCTGAAACATATCCCCATACACTCTATAGAGCTGCTACCAAATGTACCAAATGTATAGATGCTTCTGGCGATCAGAAATGTTCACCAATTCAACAGAAAATCAAAATATTACGAAGAACTGGTTGTGACAATGGGTTTTATAAATATGAAGTCTCAGAGACATATATCCCAATAGCCTATGTATGTGAAAAGCAAAGAGAGGTTGAAAATGATGTTCCAATAACCCCTGCCCTACCACCAGCTGATGGACCAGAAGGAATGTAAGGTTCATGATATACAACACATACATTCCAGAGTTACTGGAACACATATTGTAATGTCCTATGGACATATATGTTTTTATATTTATGATATTGTTTTGTTAAATATTGACATAAACGATAAGACTAGTGAAATATCCGTCCCCAAAAAACATTTCTTTACGTAAATTAGTCCCAACGTTTGCATGTTTAAAAAAGATATATGTTTGTATGTTATTTATTTCCGGTATAATTTTACTTTTAGTGTTAAAATAGATATCTTTTGTTTCAAATATGAGCGAGTGTGAAAGTGTAAATCTGTACATTTTTTTATATGTATTTAATGAAAACAATACTTGATTAATTTCCTATGTCTGAAGCACTTTTCTAGATTCCTTTCATAAGTGACACTCAAAGCCGAATATTCAAAACTAAAGGATGCATAAGAACCAGTTAAAAAGCTATATGACAAAACGGACATAGAAATCTAAATGCTAAGATCCAATTTGCCATATAATATATGTTTTCTGTGTTTTAAAAGATTAAAGAAAGTATCAAATACTAATAAGGATGTACAATATTTGTATCATACAAGCGTGTTAAATAAATAATTCCTGCGAACTAATCGAACTTTTTTCAACAAATATAAAAAAAAAAGAAGATGTGGTATGATTGCCAATTGGACAACGCTCCACAAGAGACCAAAATAACACAGAAATTAACAACTATAGGTCACCGTACGGCCTTCAACAATGAGCAAAGCCAATACCACATAGTCAGCTATAAAAAGCTCCAAAATGACAATGTAAAACAATTCAAAAGAGAAAACTAACGGCCTAATTTATAGCAGGGTTTTTTTTTGTTTATCATAAAAATTGTGATTTTTAAGAACATTATATAAAGTTGTTTATTATCTGTCATAACAGTGTCAAAAAGTATCTTATTATAAATCTATATTGTATTTTATTTTTTTTTTTATTTTGAAGCTTTGTATGTTTTTAATGTTGCATTTATTTGTTATTACTTTTTGTAATAAAATTTTGCTTTTTATTATTTCTGTCTTATTCATGTTATAAACGTCTACATATTGGTATATAAAAAACACAACAATTTAATAACAGATAAAGAAATATGATCAGGTGATTATTTATGATGTATAGACCTCTTTCATATCTGTTAGCGGCAATAAGTGAAATTAGGCATTAAGCTTAAATCCTAGGCAATAAGCTAACGCATAGGCATTAAGTCTAATGCCTAAATGATGTTAGGCATTAGTCTTATATCCTAGTATTTAAGCTTAAATCCTGAAAAATGTGTCTAGGCATTAATGCTTAAAGTATTAATGCGAGTAAATAAAAGACATTTATTCAATTAAATAAAAATTATACATTTGTTACATAATAACATTACGAGAACTGAAGTTTAAAATGTTATCTACTGGAAATACTAAAAAAATATGTTTTACTATTAAAAATCATCAAATACTACTTATAAAACATGAAAACATCATACAAATTTGTGTTAAAATCATTTGTAATTACAAGTGGTCGAACTGTGGCACCGACTATTGCACTTTCTCCCGTTTTTCTTGCATTTGCACCGGTTACTTAAACATTTAGATTTACAAGAACATTTAAAAAATACTTGACCTCCGGATAATGACTGATGGGTTGCTGCCTCACGTACACTTAAAGCTGTTTCACAATTAATTTCCTCTTCTAGAATTAAATTTTGTTTACATATTCCCATCTCATTTATTCCAAATGTTCCTAGAAGTTGTCCAAATCTTGTAGCCACAACAGCATTTCCCTTATCATTGACCTGAAAAAATAAACAGATAAAATTCTTATGCAGGAAGTTTGATTATTTTCATTAAAATATCGATAAAGAATTATTTCTGAGAGTAGAATTAATTAGGTATTTGCATTTTTTTTCAGTGAATTACGAAATAAATTCGTGCTGCATATGGTGATTTTCAACTGTCTTTGTGGCATTAATCCGCATCTGATTTTCATCAGGAGCAGATCCTGGATTTACATATTTACTTTTACTGGTGTTCTTTCTGTTTAGTATTTACTAAACATGACATATTAAATGATGCAGTCAAACTTTTGATTAAATATCTTACCTCAATGACTCGGCCGAGTAAATTTCTACTGTCACCCTTCCCTCTATCAAACAAAGGTATTGGTACGGCAACTGTTTGCCCAACTTCTGCCGCCCCTAGTTCCTTTTTGCTCCTGGCTATCATAGTGCTTCAGTTGACTGTCCATGGCTCCAAAACGATGTCGAACTCTGTTGGTATCAATTGTAGAATTTGGACATACCACCTTCGAACCGTATCCCTCTTCACTCACAGTAGTACCACATATAACATGAATGTGTTTTTCATATTTACTACACATATGAGCTCCAGATGTATCCTTTTCACATACATAGCACTTTAAGACATCCTGAAAAATAGTTTCCATAAATCATAAGGTAAATAAAAATCATTTGGTATAATCATAAATATTTATAAAGCCGGACTAGAATAAATCAGTTTCTAAAATTTAATTACAGTTTTGTGGTAATACAGTTTTTTGTTCCTAATGATCGTTTGACTTAACACTCAATTTAAAAATATGAAGATGTGGTATGTTTGTCAATGGGACAACTGTCCGCCAGATACAGAATAGTATATAAGATAAGACCTATAGGTAGCCATACGGCCTTTAACAAAACTTTTACCTCATAGTAAGCAGACTCTTTTTTTCTTAAGCTCCGAATATCATTTCTGTGGTTTATCTGTTATACATTATATGGAAGTACTTTAGTTCAAGCTCCCGCAAGGATTAAAGAGTTTTATTTTTTTCAAATATTTCTGAGTATTTTGAACTTACCCTTTGCGTTTCATCAGTGATTGAAGTAGAAGGTTCCACATTTGGTCCTGCAATATATTGTGGTATATCGGAGGCATTGACAATGTTTTTTGTTTTATTTTCAGTTACAGGTTGATCATTAAAAGACTCTGTCTGGAGCTTAAGTAAGTCCTTTTCCTTTCTAAGATCACCAATATTTCTTTCGGAATTTTGGTTTCTGATGTTAATCCAATTGTTGCACATTTACCAAATAAGGCTTCATAGGGGGACCGTCTAATGCCTTTGTTTAGAGCTGAATTCTTTTGAATCTGGACGAACTTGATACCAATTGACCACTTTGTTGATTCATTGTCCCTCAGCCATGCAGTTAGCATGTCATGGATATCTCCATTTGATCGCTCAATGCTACCCTGTGATTGGGGATGTCTCGGTTTCCCATGAACGATAACAAGTTCTGGCCATATTAATTTTAACTCGGATATGACCAAAGCTGTGAAATCCCGACCATTGTCACTTTGCAGTATATGGGGCGCACCAAAAATTGTAAAAATATCAATTAGATTAAAAGCCACCTCTGGTGCACATTTTGAGGTAAGGGCTTTAATGTTACAAAATTTTGTAAGGTGGTCTTGAAAAACCATAATAAATTATATTTAAAGTTTTCATCTGGGTTTGATTGAAAATCCATCAAATCAACTTGTCCTCTACTGTTAAAGTCTTTAGATAAAATGGGTTTCACTACTACTCCTTTCCATATATGTGGTTTTTTTTCATATTGCAATTTTCACAAAGTGACAGAAATAATTAAATTGCATCACGTGAAATGTTAGCATATCCATTATTTAGTTGTTTTTGATGCAATCTCTGCCGCCATGACCTGTTGCTTTATGTACCTTTTCCAAAATACCATAGAGTTCCTCTAGAAAGACATAAATTTTGAAGTTTCCCTCAGCATTCTCGCTGACTTTAGTTATCAGCCTCTCAAAACCACCAATGTTAAAAATGTCATACCTTCTTAAATTGTAGTAATCTTTTGTCACTTTCTTTTCTGATGATTTCAAAAGTTTCATCTTTACCAAAAGATCATGGTACTTTACTCTAGGGTATATGCTCCTTGTTTTCCCTGATTCGAATTTAGACCTCAAAGATTCAAGAAATTTTTCCTCAATAGACATGGTGTCACTTAATGCGAATAATCCAGATAAAGAAGTGAAAAAGACAAGATGGCCTGAGGGTATTTAACAAATGTTTTAACAAAGAAAGTTTACTTATTCAATAAAATGGTATGAGCAAAAAATCATATCCGAATTTTGTCTTCTTTTGACCAGTTCAAACCAGCTTGACCAGTGAAGTGTAAACATTTTCAAATAAAGATTATATAGAATCTCCCCTTTTTTTATGGGATACAATCACTTTTTTAAATCTTTTTTATCTTTTGTACTTCCACAAAAAATGTATGAGTCAATTCTGTTTTAAATTAGAAAAGTACTGAAATTTGAAGATTTGTCAGATAAACGTAAATTAATATTAGGAATATAATTAAGAAAATACTTTATTTCCAAAAAAACCCACTAAAATCACATAAATTCTAAAATTTCACTTATTGCCTAAAATCATGTTCGGCAATAGGATGAATAATCATCACCAAATTTCAGGTAATAAGCTTAATGCCTGGAAATTTCAGGCAATAACTTAATGCCTAGGCGTTAGCTTATTGCCTAGGATTTAAGCTTAATGCCTAATTTCACTTATTGCCGCTAACCGCCTTTTGCGATTTAGCTCCCTCAAATACGACTATCAAGACCTTATCATATAACCCTGAACCGGTCTAACAAATTGTCAAAAGCTGCAAAATGCAATTTATATTACAGTTTTACATTGTGTTATATAAAATGTTGTATTGTACAATATGGCAAATATGATTGATAACACTGTCTGTTGATTCCGATATAAGTTTGTATTTATCATGTTGATAGAAAAGTTAAATTTCCAGCAGATCATTGATTAACATTGTTTTCAAGCATTTTAATTAGTCTGATCATTCAATCCTTTTTATGAAAGTTCGTATCATCGGAAAAGTATTCCCCAGGACTAACAATCCTCATCTGGGGACACCTCTCTGTAGACAAACGGTAGACTACTGGATTTAAAAATATGCACTGCAATATCATATGTTTGAAATTAGACAACTGAGGGTATAGGTAATCTATCTACTCTATATAGTAGCCCGGAGAATATGATGAACATTTTCACGAATTCTTCGTAACGTAGAAAAAGTCATGGCTATTATCTTTATACATAACTCTCCATGATGTTCATATAAATGAACTGCTGCCCCTTAAACAAAAGCCGTTGGGTATCCATCATATTTATACAAATTGTTATACCCTAGCACCTTAAAAACTCTATTCTGTGTATGTTTGGAAGATATGTGGAAATCAATTACAAACTCATATAAAAAACAATAAAAGTTTGATGCTACTGTCATACAAGTTAGCGGTTAAGCGCTATAAAACCAGGTTCAATCCCCCATTTTCTAAGAAAATCTCTGTACAAAGTCAGGAATATGACAGTTGTTGTCCCTTCGTTTGATGCATGTATTTGTGCTTTTGATTTTGCCATTTGATTAGGGAATTTGCGTTTTGAATTTTCCTTAGAGTTCAGTATTTTTGTGATTTAACTTTTTACAGCTATCATCTTGGATATTGCCAGTCACAGATCTTTCAAACACGTTTTCATTCGAAAAGATGAAAAGGAGAACATATACTTTCCTTTACCAAATAGGGTTTTAATTTATGCATTATTCTAATTCAGTTTACACGAAAAGACCACCCTATTGTTAAGATTAGTCGGTAACAATCCTTTCTTATACCTAAAACAAACTAAAATTTTCAATAACAAACACGTGTAGCGGAATCTCCATATTGAAGTTTAAACCGCCTGATTGCAGATTTAATAGTTCCCAATTTATATTATCCGACTGGCCACCCTATTACTGACGACCTTCGAATTGTAAATAACACTTCTCTACAATAAGTGTTACCCAAAGACCCGAAATATCTGGAGCTTTAATCATGTTAATCCATCAATTGGAAACACACAATGATATTACAGTTGGATTATGCCAAGCAACTGGTCAAACACTAGAAATAAAACGTAGATACTTTTTCCTAAGAAATTTAGACTGTGAGGTCGTAAATAAAAATCCGTATTGAAAAACCCTGAATGATTATATGAATAAATATGCAACATCAATCATTAAAGACCAAAAGATTGCAAATGACCTGTCCTTCCTCTATGACAAATATTATGTTGGCGTGAATCAATAGTGGATACTAAACAATTCCAAAGATCCGTTAGAGTATATACAATCTAAGGCCGTGTTCACACCAAACGTCGTGTACAGTAAACTTGTTCCCGATTAGTTCAATGTAATGCACACTGGTTTTACATTTAGTTTGTTCACAACTATACATATGGTTTAATACTTTGTACATAAGATTTGTTCACACTTGTAAACTATCTGTCATTTAAATGTAATAACATAGAACTGTATTCGAATTTCTTGGACAACTTTTCTTGCAGTAATGAAAGCCATTTTGACGATTTGCAGTTCTATTAGATCTTATAAGGTACTAAAGATGTCTCGATTACGCAATAAAACAACGAAGGCGACAGTAACGTTCTTCGGGAGCAACCATGTAACTTAAGAAGAGGGGAGTGGATTTTTAGTTTTTTGTCCGAATCAGAAAGTCATTTTAAACGCTATCATGAAAATGTCTTCTTTTTTTTTTTTAAATATTTAACACTATTCAGAAAATCTAGATTCATTATTTTTTTTGTCAATTAGGCAAGGAGAAACTGTACTTGCTTTTGTACCAAACATATCATCCAGTTGCTCATAAATGTGACAGTCGATGCGGCAAGACATTTTTAAATATGTTGGGTAAGGATGATGGTTTGAGACTTGATTAGGGAGTTAATAAAGCTTCCTAAGAGGAGTAGGTCCGGTAAGGGCCAATTTTGGCCTCAAATTTCAGGTTCATCTAACGAAATTTTCTGGACACTTTTTAAACACTTAAGTGTCTATTTCAATTGATTCGTTTAGTTTATGTGAAAGATTTTAACTGATCTAGTCATTAAAAACGCTCTGATTCAAGCTTAAATATGACAAAATTATCAAATATGCCAAAAAACGTCACTTTTCAGATGGTTTTTGTCAAAAATGAAAGTGGCCGCATCCGTGTTCATCCTCAACCTTTATATATGTTTTGTATTATCATCAAATACAACTTACATTTCAATATTATGAATGAACACGAATGCGGCCACTTTCATTTTAGACGGAAACCGTGTAAAAATTAACCAAAATGCTAAAATTTTGAAGATTTCAGCAACTTAGCATGACTTAATGATGCTAGAACGCGATATTTGTGCATTGTATTGTCAAAAACAGCTCATATGTATGTAGCAGAAGCATTTTACTTTCCAAAATATAGCTTAAAGATTTCATTTTCACAATTTTCTAAATCTGCTATATTTTTGGGCCAAAAAGGGGTCTTACTGAACCTACTCCTTTTGTTTTATAACAAAGCAATATATCGGGTTTAGACAAATAATTCGACAAAGAACTTTATTAATAGTTGTTATAAATATTAATTTTATAGTTCACGTTTCTTCTTTAAATTTACATGGTAAAATTCATGTTCTAAATACCCTTTTTTGTGTACACTTAACACACACATACTTTGACTTTCGACTGCATGTAGACCAAACATGATTTAAACTACATGTACACATGAAGTTTTCTCAAATGGAATGTAACTGTGTTCAGTTTACGTGTGAATTACACTAACACAACACCGAGGTTAGGTCAATGTGAACACGGCCATAGACTCGTTCATCTTAAAATAGTATATTAGGAGCCAGCTGAATGACGCCTCCGAGCGCGGGAGTTTCTCATTGCGTTGAGGAGATATTTGTTGCCTTCGGCTGTTGTCTGCTCTATGGTCGGGTTGTTGCTTTTTCGACACATTCCCCATTTCCAGTCTCAATTTTATGTATTCACATTTGACCGTTTTACACTCTACCCTAGTACTCCTTATTCCGAAATACAAACAAAGCAAATTGGACGAGTTGGTTCCGTTGTAAAAGGCTAAAGTAGCTGCGCTGCACATATCATATGATAGGGAGGGATATATAAACCCTATTTTGCAAAATCTGACTCTGTTTCAGACACTTACATTATAAAAACGTCGGAATTTCTTGATTGACAACATATATGTGTTACGTAATTGAGGAGGGGTTTTGTGTTAGCTTTTGATTTAGCAGACAACCGTCGTCCCCAAAGGAACCAACTATTCTCCTCTTCTTGTCAACTTATTCCTTTATTTGTTTCAGGTCAAATTTATACAGGAGTTTCTTGAAAACGAAAGAAAACTGAGAAGTAGGCATTATTTTTAACTACACATTCCGCTATTTGAATGATGTCCTTTCATTTCCTATTTTGAAGTTTATTCAGCATATTAAACGCATCCATCCCATCGACTTTGAGTCTGCCTTATATCTTGCCCTACATTTAAAAATTAAAATAAGGGTCGTTTAAAAATGATTTTTTACGAGAAAGGAGATGGTTTTAGGAACTGTCCATTTCTATAAAGCAGCATTTTGGCAGCGCCATTTTAGATAGTCTGCACGAAAAGGTGACTTTCAAAAGATTGTAATTCGCTTAGCCATATAGAGTAAGATATCAATGTATGTTTAATAAAAAACTTGCCTTTTGAAGTATAACAACACGAGGAAAAAGAGAAGATAGATACCAAAGGGGGTTTTAAACTCATAAGTGTAAAATAGACTGACAACCAATACGTAGAAAAAAAGATACCTAATTGACAACAATTAGCAGACATTGCTGCAACAGGAGGTATACAATGTTGATGTAGGAAAATGTATTCTTGAAGATGCAAGTGTTGTAGAGTTGATCTGAACTGTAAAACATTGTGTTCCTGTAGTTGTAAGAACGAAATACATCACAAATCTTAACCCCCATTTATCACTCGATTGCATGAATTTTTACCACCGAAACCGAAAGTGGTAATTCATTATTACAATTCCTGTTTGTTTAGCGTATTTGTAGGTCATTAATAGTTGTATTTGAATAGTTTCCATCACCTTTATCACGATACACAAGTTGTGAATCTTTTTCCAATCACTACTATTAAGTAAAATAATGTCAAATCTAAATTCAAGATGGCCGCCGTGAAAAAATTCAAAAATTTCATAAAAAATTTTGTGCTAGCCCTATGCTTGTATATTGCTTTTCAATGCAGACCATCCATTACATGAAATCGTTTAGGGGCGCCCAAAACCCTTTCAAGGATTTGTGAGACAGCTATCTTTTATTTATTGTGTATTGTTTACTGTTGTTTTTCATATTTTTATTGCCGTGTAAATGTCAATTTGTAATGACGTTTGAGTTCAAATAATCCTTTGATATCTTTTGCCTCTTAAACTTTTTTTCGGATGTACAATATTTTTATTTCACGTCAAAGAAGCTGCTATGCCAAAGAAATATACAACCAATGAGAAAAAGGTCTTCTTTTACTATCACTCAACAGCTTTTCCTCTTGTGTATAGTGTATGTATAAACCACATCAAGTAGACAACAAACCTTTTTATAAGTGTGATATATTAAGGGAATGCACAGAGGCAGACATGAAAATATAAGTCATGTCTGTGTCACTCATATATTAAACCTTGATCTGCCTCTACAAACAGCAGAACGAAGAGGATGAAGTGCATTTAGTTGATTCATAATTGATAAATAAAGTTACACCAATAACAAAAATCATACTCCAAAAAAAAACATAAAAAAATAAACTGAATTCAAAATTCAAATGTTGTATGACACGAAGGAATAATAGTTTTTCTACAAATATAATCTTATAATGTTTTTTAAGTGAAAACATTTTGTATTATATGGTCTGACATTTTAAGCACGTATAGATATGTTCGTTTAAAGAAACCTTTTCTACTTTTGAAAAAGTTTTATATCGTTGAAAAATCTATATTTATTTTCTTATTTTGTTGACACTATGCACATACTTGGCAGTTACAAAATTTTAGGTTCTTACGTATCATATTTTCGATTATACACATGTTGCTTATTTATAAATTACTTTGAAGTAGTTCACAAAACCTCAAAGATTATGAAACATTTACATTAAAATCAAGATAAGTGTTAACAATCTATAATTACATAAGAAGTATGTTTCACTGTAATATGTTATTCTGATTGGCTAACTGCACATCACGTGTTATTCCTTAAGCAATTGCATTACTTAATAAAACTTTTCATTTATGATAACACGAGGTCCCACAATAAAGTGCACAGGTGAAATAGATAAAAACATGATAAAATTCGTGTTTTCATGATCCTAGCTAAAAAATGTAATTATAAGTATTGAATGCTTCATTTTGTAACTTGATAGGGTCGTAAAAGCGTTGACCGTGCGCACATTTTTAGAATGAAGCGCTTCCGCGCTTCATACAAAATGTACTTTGGTCAACGTTTTTACACCCCAATGAAGGTCCAAAAAAAAGCATTCAATTCTTAAATATTACCAATAGTAATTCCAAATTTGTAGTTTTTTTGTTTTTTATTTTTTTTTTTTATGTTTGATTGCTGTGAAATTGATCTGCACAATAAAATATTTGCATTCTTAAACTTATATCTTACAACATCTTCTTTGTTAAATGTATATGAAAGTGGGATCATTGCATAACTTTTAGGAATTTTGGTCCTTAATGCTCTTCAACTTCGTACTTTATTTGGCCTTTTAACTTTTTTGGATTCGAGCGTCACTGATGAGTCTTTTGTAGACGAAACGCGCGTCTGGCGTATATACAAAATTTAGTCCTGGTATCTATGATGAGTTTATTCACAGTGTGGATGGAATGTTAGGCCTTAAACAATGAGAAAAACCTATACCATACAAGTGGCTTTAAAAAGTCACCGACATGACAATAGGACACAATTGATTTAGAAAACAAATTGCTTAGCTTCCAGCTAACGATTTTCAACTAAACACATATGACAGGCATAAATCAACGACAATTACTGTACATGTTTTATTTGATGTTTTAAATCAACGCTACCATCATATACGTTACGAGTGATAAAATATATCGCAAGGTCAATGATCAAACGGAAACACAAAAAATAAACATACTATATCTAGATATCAATTTTGACTCTTTAACAATTCGACAAGAGTATATATATCAAACACAATAAACTCAATTTATCCTATAATTATATATCGATCTAAAACATGTAGATGAGGAAGTCAAAATTTTGTTAATAATAATTATACCTAAAATAGCATCGTACAACGGAAATAGGTTTGGCATATTTAACCACACCAAAATATCAACCAGAATGAAGTGTATTATATACATAATGTAAAACTAACTTGTGACATGGGAGTACGTATGACGAGATGTATAAAACTGACCAATGAAAATACACATTTATCTACCTAGTAGTCACTTATATATATCAAGCACACTTTTACAAAATTTAATCCTGGTATATATGAAGAGTTTATTTACCACAAGTATTATTATGAATTAAGCAGATCATTGTACATTTCAAAGTGTGATAGAAATAGTAACAAATGTAGCTATATAAGGGATATTGCATATCAATGTTGCGGGGGTAGATACAGGTTTAAGCGTTGAGGTTAATCGTTAATTGTGTATCAGATTCTTGAATTATCATTTTAACTTTTGCTATTGCTTTCGGCTATACATATTTGGTCATTATAAAAGCTATTTTAAATGTGACTTATGCTCAAGGTTCAATAACATTCAGACACAAACTGTTTTCAATTCAGAATGATTAACGGTTTGGTATGGTATTGTCTTTATATTTTCAAATTCATAACTATTAAATGTCAATATTAATGTTATATTAAATATATGGGTTCAATTATTTATAAAACAACGTTTGACGTACAAATGTTCAACAAAGGAATCATCTCATAGACGAATAAAAAAAGAAGATGTCCATTAAAACTGACAAAATGAAAAGCTCTCAATCAACGGAACAAGTGGAAAACAGCTGTCACATTCCTCACTTAGTCCAAGTATTTTGCAAAGAAAATGATGGAGTTTAATCTAATTTGATAGCTAGATAGTTTAGATAAAACATATTAATTCGTCATTTTTGCAAAAATATCATTATATATGTACATTTATTGTGGGAAAGTATAAACTTTATTTGTATAAGGTTTAGAAACAGAACGAAATGCGAGGCTCGTCCAAATTTTCTCCTGTTTTGTAGCGAGTACAAACGAATTCTAGTTTGGTCGACAATGTTCATTTATTGTTTTTATCCCGAAATTTACACCAAATACTTGATATCGTAGTTCGTCAAATCTAAATTGTCGTCTCCTTTAAAACTAAAATCGACGTACTATAGTATATACATGAGGCCTGCGAATAGGACACCGAAATGAACTGTTACCACAAAAGAAATATCCATATTTCTGCTTGCTTAATAAATAATGCAAAAATGTATATTTGTACCTGGTATTCATGTTATTTTTTGTACAAAATTTTACTGATTAAAGAATAAAGAAATATTCAATAATAATAGAATTCGGACACCAGCTGTAAATAGCTTAATATATGAATCAGTTTCCTTAAATACAAAAAATCTGGCCGGATGGATATATAAAGTTCCCAGTTTAAAACCTCTGACGTAGTAATGAGTTTCAAGTTACACTCTTTATAATTATACTACTACTTCACAATTGTACCTTAAACAACAAATATGCTATTGAGATTCAAATCCTGTTATTTATTTATTTTGATATGTGTGTATTTCTTACAAAAAAACAATCATTATATTAGTCAAGTGTTCTTAAAGAATCGTAAGAGTAAAAAGAGATAATCTCTTTAAGTATGCTAAATTTCATTGACCCATATATTCCTGACTGTAGATTGAAAATTATTCCATGAAAAGATACACGGGTATTTAACTATCAGCTATTACCAATGTTATTTCAACTGATCGGGCGGAGCTAACGTATTAATTTGCATGAGGACAGTTGATTTGAAAATGTGTGTGATTACGATGATTGCCGTTATAGTTATTACTGATTTCTAATCACCTATCAGTGACCTCAAAGGAATTTACAAAAGAATGACTGGACAATGCATTGATGAGTGTATCCTAAAACACCTATCTATAGATGGACTGGTTTATTATGAGCGAACTGGATAAACTCCGCCCAGTCAAGTGAAATAAATTGAGTAATACTCTAACTGACTACAAGAATGATTTTTTTTAATTGGGGCAAACATTTGGTGTTCATTGATACTGAAATATTATGACTGTGGACTATATTAGCGATGACACTCGTTTGTAGATTTGTTTTTCAATAATAATATTAAGCTTATTATTGTGAATCATGTGCTTTATTGAATCACGTCTTTTAATGTTTTTTAATTAAAGTAAACAGTGAAAAGATACAAATTATGGACATTACCAAATCATTGCAACAATTCGTTTCAAACCATTAAATGATTAGGGCGTGCGTTTTGATATTAGTGCGGTTAACGGATCGTGTCTTTACTTTCTTAAATTCAACATATTTGATTACTTTATTGCCGCTAAACAAAATATTTAAATATAGATTTAAGTTTTCCACATAGACTTTTAGGATATCTATCATGTCTATGAAAAATAGAATACGAGGATAAGAAACAAATATGCCTTATAAGGTAATTTGAAAAAAATAATTTCGTGTAACAGAAGTACGTGTTCCAATTGTTTTTCCTTTTTAATCATTTAATAACCATGATAACGGGATTTTTCATAACTTTTTATATAAGTACAAAATACAAAGAACAAAGTCATAAACTATAAATAATTAAGTAAAAATTAAGCTTCTATTGAATTTTAATTTAATTGTGAACTTTCCAGTTTCTTAGAAAATTTTAGGTTATAATTACAAATCACAACAGAAGTAACCACCTTGTTTATTTCAATTTTGCTTTGAGTTTTAACTAATTTAAGATTATAGTTTATTTTTACACAGTATACCATGGTAAATGTTTTTGTACATATTGTTCATTATTAATACAGTCAAGATTGTGATAAATATAAAATCAAGCATGAGGCGGGGGTTAAACATATTAGCGGGATCAAACTCTCCTAGCCTAGGACAGTAGTGTAACAGTACAACATAAGAAAGAATTATTTTTTTTACAGTATATACTATGAAAAATATTGTTCATTATTGATGCAGTTATGATTTTGATTAATATAAAATTAAGCATGAGGAAGAGTTTCGTACAAACTTAAATAATGTATACTGTCATGTGTAAAGTGTATATGTCCTATTTGGGTCTAATAAAGTATAAAGATAACTTTTCAGTGCTTCGTTACAGCATACATGTTTCTTATATTGTATAAAAATTAACCAATAATTAAAAATACGAAGTTCTAATTACTAAACAATAAGTTGGTCGTGTATAATGTTTTAGTTACATTGAATATTTTAGCTTAATTTATTTGATACTATAGGGGGGTACGTATTATAACAAAAATTAAGTAATTGCATTTTTTATTTAAACAGGGTTTTAACTAAGATAGAATTATTTTATGATTTTAGGAAAATATTAAATTGGGATCGTTTGTCATATGTTACAAAAGCCAATATTAATAAAAGTATAACAATAAATATAAATCCAACTATCCACTGTGCGTAAACCATGTGTTGAAAGCACCAATCAGACTAAAGATATTATATTTAAATGATATCGTTTCTTCCAATGATCCCTGCCAACTTTTTAATAGGTATATCATATACTTTTCATATAAAGTTTTATTGTCTCCTAGTTTGACATAAATTACTTCCTTATTGATTGACCCAGTTCGTGACAGGGAATTGCTTACTTCCCATGTCAGTTTGAATGACCTACAATGATCGCTTACAAAACAAATTCGTCAAAAAATATGCATAACACCTCAACATCTATGATTGTAGGATAACACACAGGAATACTTGTGTTTCCACAAATACAACCTTGTTATGTGTTTCAGAGTAAATAATTTACAAAATATGGTCGGACATTTTCAGCACCTAGATGTGCTAGTTAAAAATAATCTGTCCTGCTTGAAAATATGTTTTTATCGTGCAATACTTTATTTATTTTCTTCTTTTATCGTAAACTATATCATTGCTGTTAATATTGTTTAATTTTATTTCAAGTTTTATACATTTTTCTTTTTATGAACTAATTTGAATAAGCTCACAAAACCTCATAAATTATCAAAAAAAGGTTTACTTATTTGATTGCTGTGTGATTGCTGTGCACATTAAACTTTTTGAATTCATAAACCAACATCATACCACGTCTTCCTTATTTATGTACATGAAAGTAGTGGGATCACAGTGTGGATGGAATGTAAGACTGTAAGCAATGAGAACAACCCATATCCTACAAAAAAGGCATATACATGACACTATGACACAATTAATTCAGGAAACAAACAACATCTCTTTTATCAAACAATTTTCAACAAATATAAAAAAGAAGATGTGGTATGATTGCCAATGAGACAGCTCTCCATAATAGACCAACACACATATTACAGGCATAAACCAACGACAACTACTGTTTTATTTGATATTTTAAATCAACGCAAACAACGTATACGATACGAGTTATATAATATATGGCAAAGTTCAACGAGTAGACGGAAACAAGAAACACAAAATACTATAGCTATATATCAATTTTAGTCGTTAACAATTTGACAAGAGTATATAACATATTTCAATCTCTAACTTGTCCAAAATCTTCACACATTATGGCTTGCAGTGACAAACATTTTGTCGTTTTGTATTATCTTCTGTTTCCGCATATGCGTTCATTTAATCAACTTACAATAAATAATTTAAGGTGTGTCAGGCATTGTCATTACTACAATATATACTGTACGCATCATATTTTATGTATTGAGTGCCGATCTCCTGTCCAATATATAACACATCATTACACAATAATCGATTTTATTGCATAGCATATAAATATTTCCACAGAAAGTAACCAAAAGTAAGCGTGCAATAAATTCCAATATTGCACTAGTGCAATAAATCTTCAAATTTCATGACGTCATTAACGACAAAATCTTTGTTTAAACCAATTTTTACTTTCCAATATTATATTGCTATACAATAAAAGGGTTATTGCATGAATATTGGGGAATATTCATGCATAACCTATACTATATTCCTATCGTATAAAACACATCATTACACAATAATCGTTTCTATATATATATTGATTTATCTCTGAAAGGTGTGAGAAACGAAGTAACAGGATCAGAAATGATGTTTAATATTTATTTCGTCAATGTTTAATTAGAGAAAAAATGACGGAAACAAGTTCAGATATGTAGAAATAATTGCACGGTTACAGGATATAATATTGAAAAAATTACTAGTGTAAAACCATTCTTAAGGAAATATCTAAATAACAGATACAAACTATTTCATTCGAGAAATTCCATATAGAAATATGCGTAGAGTTAGCATAGGACGGAATATGAATACATTGAATAGACAAACTAAATATATCGTTATAAAACAACAAAGTGAAAATTGTGAACAGGGATTAGTATATAATTCTTGTTTTTAAACACTATAATCTATTTTTATAACAATGTAAACCATCAAATAATTATTCTATTTTGTTACAATTTTATCATTTGTTGTAATTTTGGAGTGAATGTAACATTAAAGACCGATAAAATTTCTGCAACGGTGCTGTTTTCTATATATGGAATATAACTCCGTAATAATTGTGTATGTCTTCTTCCCATGTCAGAAGCATGTTAGTCATTGGATGTAATTTTTTGGTTCATATTGTATTTGTTTCTGATTAGTTTTTATACTCTAAAGGGTCGTCAGTTTCTGATTTAAATGTATTCTCATTTGTTTCTGGTCTTTTATAGCTGTCTAAACGGCATGGAAATTGCTCATTGTTAAAGCCCGTACGATGACCCAGATTTGTTCACTTCTATATCTTTTTGTCTGAGGTGGATAGTTTTATCTGTAGTTGTATGCATATATTTATTCATTTTGGTATTTTAAATATTTATTAAAAATAAAAGAACTTGGGTTTTGCCAAAGTAGAAATTAGTGAAATAGGAAATGTATGTAATACATGTAATAATGTTCCTGATTGCAATAATATTACCATATATGTAAGAAAAAAAAAGAAAAAAAGGCAATCATGTGATGTTCGGTTGTAAATTGAAAATGTCTATCAAACTATTAAACGGTGGAAATAGTGATGAGCAGTTTACCTAACTTCAAATTATATATACTTGCATGGTGTATTTTTAAAAGACATGTTGGTTTTATTTTGTGTTCGATTTTTCCTAAACAAAAATTAATGGGTTCGTGTTGTTTATTCTTTAGTTTTCTATGTTGTGTCATGTGTACTATTGTTTGTTGTTTGTCTTTTTCATTTTTAACCATGGCGTTGTCAGTTTGTTTTAGATTTATGAGTTTGACTGTCCCTCTGGTATCTTCGTCCCTCTTTTAATGCACTTAAATATATAGAAAATTTTAATATGAATCTGTTTTATTTTGTTACATTTTCGACAACATTACTTAACCATCCAGTAATACTGAATGATAATTCGGGCTGAGACTTGATATATTATATATTAAATACTGGTCATGTCAAAACTGTCTTATCTTTTACCCTCAATTTATTAAAATGGAGGTTCTTAGAAAACACCTTTTAAAACCTTCATCATGGAATTGAACAACAACCGTCTATTACAACAAGAACAAACGTCATGCTTCTGTTACATTTGACTATAAGTCTATATATATATTCTTTTATTTGTTATCTCATCCGAAATTTTGAATTTTATGCATTTTTAATGCATTTTTTTATTTTTATGTATATTATTTTTTAACTTCTCTGTAACCTTTGTACTTGCATGGTTTTATGAGAATAAACTATCTAATTGCCCTATATGCTGGATAGTCAGAAGGAATGAATTCACTTCTTGAAATAAAACCAATGGACAGGTTTTATAAGTGTCGAGTTTAATTAAAAAAAAAAACACCCATGTTAAATTATAGAATGGATATTTAAGTGATATCGGTACATAATCAACAACAATATTCATTACATTCATCAGGATATTTCCAAAGATAAGAATATTAGTTTTTGAACCTATTTACAATATCTTTGTACCGTGTATTCGCCATATTGCAGACTAATGCCATTACCACTCTGTAAACTTTTACAATTGCTACTTAAGTAAAACACATATTTAGTTTCATTACTTTTCTCTTTTGTGTAAAAGAAACACTTTAAGTATTCCTAATCCTTCTAGAAACTATAATTTAGAAACAAACTATTCTTTTCTGTTCCTAAAATCAGACATGTCCCTTTAGTACAAGAAACTAAATTTATTTTGGAAATCTCCATGTCATAGATATGAATAAACTTTTCCAACAACGATTACACAGGTTTGCAATTTTAATTGTTCAATTCATGTTATAAAATGACCTAATAAAGTGTTAATCAGCTACTTCCGAAATGAATTTGTTAAGTTGTTGAAGTTTGGCTGTTACTTCCTATTTTAACTTTCCTTGACTCAAGAATGTATCTTAATACCAGATACAAAATATTTCATTCAGGAAAGCCAATAAAGAAACATGTGCCGAGTTATACTGGACGGAATATATATATTAAATATACAAAACATGTTTCGTCCCTGAAACAACAAAGCGAAATCATCGATTATTTATTATTTCACTTATTTAAACACCATAACATGTATTTATATTAAACGCATAGTAAACATTTATTTTATTTTGTATCAATTTTACCATTTGTTGTAATTTTGTAATGAATGTAACATTAAAAGCAGATAACGTTTCTGCAAATGTTCTGTTTTCCTATACATGACAAATAACCCCGCAATATTCTTTATGTCTTTGTCACATTCAGAAGAAGATTATTCCTGGTTGTGGTTTTTGTTGATATAATATGTGTTTTTTCGAATATTGTTTATACTTAATACGAACGTTAGTTTTCTCGTCGTTTCAATGTATTCGTATTTGTTTTGTTGCATTTTATAGCTTACTGTACGGTATGGGGTTTCATCGTTTTTGAATGTCGTACGATTACCCATATTTCTTTCTTGTGATCTTTCGATCTGAGGTAGATAGTTTTATTTGTAATTATTAAAATATATTGAGTCTTGTATATTTTTGTATATTTGTATATTTTACATATTCAATTGAAAAAGTAAAAGCGATGGCGTTTTACCAAAGTGAAAAATTAGTAAGTAGGAAATGTATGTAGTAATGTTCCTGATTGCATTAGTATTTCCTAATTGCTAAAAAAGACTATTATGGGATGATTTGTTGTAGAATAAAAATTTCCATCTTAAAATTAATAAAATAGAGTTGAGCTGTTGCCTTAACTTCAAATGACTTGCATGTATCATTCTGTGTATTTTTAAAAACACATTTTGAGATATTATGTCTTGCCCCTCCCCAAATACACTATAAATGAAAGAAATTAATTTGAAACTTCCAGCTGTTTTATTTTGTAATTTGTACAACAAATAACTTGATCAACCAGAAATGATGAAATTTTTATTTATTTTGGGCTAATTAAAGCAAGCCTGTGATTGAATGTATCCATACTGGTCATTTTAAGTAAGACGTGGTTATCTTTTATCCTCAGCTTAATTACATGGAGGTTATAAACATGGAACAACAACCGTCTAGTACAACGAGAACGAACTTCATGCTTCTGATAAGCAGAAGGAATGAATTCACTTCTTTAAATAATACCAATGGAATGTTTTATAAGTTTCGAGAATGCATCAACCAAGAAATGCAAACAGCAAAATGATAATTAATAAAAACTTTGGTAAAAAAGTACTGTAAAATATTACAAAGACGGATGTGTTGATAGATTTTACCCTACTACACTTCAACTTTTAACAGTTTGTTTTTTATACTTTTCAAAATAAAAAGTTATGATTTGAACGGAAGGAAAGGATCAAAAGTATAACTGAACCAGAATAAAAAATATAGTAATGTACAACTACTACCAGAAGAAAATCTAGAATGTATTAATCTCCAAAACAGACACGTATAATGTAGAATATTTTTTTTTTGTATTTCTTCCAAAGAAAATGTGAGTCAATTGAGAATAATTATTTTAACCACTGCTCATGTTTTTACAGAAAGGATAGTAGGGCAAACATTATGCATGACAGAAAATTTCAAAAGGGTCCATTGTATACGTACTGCCCATTGCACGAGAAAAGTATGATGCAATGTGATTTACACGATTTAGTGTAATATAAGCATATCATATATTTTCAAAGGCAAAATACTGAAATACTTTACACCACGAACTGCGTCAAGATTTTTCTCAAATACGTGTGAAATGTGACAAAAAGTAAGGACTATAAGTAACTTTTTTGTACTTAAAATACAATACACCTAATCGCTATTTATTCCATTCCGGATAAGTTCTAAAATTACACAACTTTTTCATCCAGTTGAAGTTATCTGGGAACCTGTTTAAACAATGCACCATGCATGATACTTTTTAATGAGACCTGTTTAAACTACCGTAAATACTTCAAACAAAATATTTGTTTACTTTAATCTTAATTTCGAAAAAAGTGGATCATACTATATCAAAGTTTCTTGATGATCACTTTCTAAAGTTTTTTCTCCCTCAGCTCACTACTGGTGACCTCCATTTTTCGGCCGGTGACCCAAAACAGGAAGTTGTATAAATGACTGTTTTTCCCGGAATGGACTAAATAGCGATAAGGTGTATTGAGAGTAGAACACAAAAAACTGATTTTGTATAATTTCCTAGATTTTTTTAAAAAAGGTGTAAAATTAACACAAGTATTTTTTTAATCTACTTGTTATACATGTTATAAGAAAAAACAAAAAATTTGGGTTGATCTCTCTACCGAATTATACTATTTACCCCTATATGTGACATTTTTACGTATTGTTTGTGTTTGTTTTGTTCACACATCGTTGTCAAAATAATGCAATTTGATGCGACTGTCATTCAAGTTAGAGGTTTAGCTAGCTATCAAATTAGGTTCAATGTACCATTTTCTACATAAAAAAAATGCCTGTACCAAGTCAGGAATATGACAGTTGTTATCCATTCTTTTGATGTGTTTGAACTTTTGATTTTGCCATTTGATTTGGGACTTTCCTTTTTTAATTTTCTTCGGAGTTCAGTATTTTTGTGTGTTTTACTTTTACAGGCCTTTTTAAATTACAAATACATATCTTGTTATACAAAGAAAGAGGAATTACTTAAACAATTAAACATTATCATGTCACCAGTAGCAAAAATCGTATAACGGAAATAGGTTTGTCAAAATTGTAAACCAGAATGAAGTTTGTAATTTGCGTCATGAAAAACTAACTGGTGAAATGGGAGCACGTTACGACATATGGAACAAACCAATGAAAATATAGCATTTACAGATATCAATCTCCCATGCAGAGTTGTCGGTCCTTGCTCTCTCTCAATCTCTGCTAATGTCTCGATTTTACAAGAATCTTGTAAAATATAATGATACTTTAGATTTTGATTTAATAGAAGTAAATAGCGTTCTTATATATTTTTTCAGTTGTGTCATATCGATTTATATTATTTGATGCGAAAATGCTTTTAAAAAAGGCTTCAGATAGATGTACTATATTTTTTGAGAAAGGTGTTCCTATTCTGAGTAAATCGGTTTATCTATTCATCCGACAAAATAATGGCCACATTAGATGAAATTGTAAGAGAATATGACAAGAATATGGTGTTAAAGGTCTGTCAGAGGCAAGCTTTTGATTATTTATCAGAGAAGAAGGGAGATCTTATGGTAAGCTTGCCTGTCGGATATGGAAAGAGTCTTGTCTACCACCTTCTTCCACAAGTTCTTGGAAAAGACAAGGAAACGCCCATTTGTTTAACTGTTTCACCCCTGAATATTATTCAAAAGGATCAAATTAAGGCGTTGAAAGATCATGGAATAACCGCTTGTAGACTGAACATCATGTCCAAGGTGGAAGATACTACAGAAGATGAATTTGTAGCAGAGTGTGATGTCGATTTGAATCGTGTAAAAAAGGGGGACTTTTCAATTGTTTTGTGCCACCCAGAGGCTCTCTTCAATACAAAAACTGGCCACGAGCTGCTGTCAGATGAACAGTTTACCTCCAGAGTAGTTGCTGTGGTTATTGATGAATGTCATATTATAGAGAAGTGGTAAGTAGAGCTAAATTAAATTCAGTCACAGTGGCTGGTCAATACACGTACATACTTATAAATATGCATACAAGAAGTGGGGGCTAACTGACTTCCTTAAGATGGGGTAGCTTCAGTAATTCCCTATATAATAAGCCAAATTGTTCAAATATAAAGGGGGTGCCTGACTGGGCGCTTGGATCCACCTATGGAACTTCAAAATATTTGCATTCATGACTCATGTTTAGTGTGATTACCATACAATTTTTCTTCTTGTCAACACAGTCTTAAGCCATTTCAGTTGATATAGTTATAGGAATGATAGAACATGTACAATTCATTATTTGTATTATGTTATTTAATACCTTAAATTAAACTACAAATGTGTCCTAATCCTGGCAACAATGAGTTGGATGGCATCCAATGACACCCCTGCTTTTGGCAGATAATACTGCATTCAGTGTACATTTTGTATGTTCATTGTATGTAGGGGGACCAGGGAGCATGGATATCATACACTTTTTCTTCTTTACAAAATAGTCTTAGCCAAATTTTCAGTTGATATAGTTATAGGAATGATAGAACTACATGTACAATTCATTGTTTGTATTATGTTATTCAATACCTAAAATTAAAATACAAATGTGTCCTAATCCTGGCAACAATGAGTTGGATGGTATCCAATGACACCCCTGCTTTTAGCAGATAATACTGCATTCAGTGTACATTTTGTATGTTCATTGTATGTAGGGGGACCAGGGAGCATGGACAACCATTGTATTGCAGTAATTCTTTAAGTTTTAACAACATGCAATATTTTGCCTCTTATTATACATTGTATATATAATAAAATTGTATGGGAAACAACCATGCCGGTTCATCTATTGCTACATGTATACATTTGTATCTGTTTTTAACATGTTTATTTTTAGATGTGTATTTATACATGTAATTTCTTTCTTATTCTGTATGTTAATGGTTTTGTTAACTATTCAGTCAGTATTACTAAATGTAATAAATATGCAAATTTAAGGAAGATGAGGTATGAGAACCAATGAAATAACTTTTATTCCAAGACATAATGCAGAGTATGGTAATCCTTTACAATTACAGGTTTAAGTTCCTTCAAAAAGTAAAATAACAAAAATACCGAACTCCAAGGAAAATTCTAAAGGGACAGCCCATAATCAAATGACAAAAACAAGGGGAGGGCTCAAACACATCAAACGAATGGAGAGTAACTGTCATATTCCAGACTTGGTACAGGCATTTAATAATTGTAGAAAATGGTGGATTAAACCTGGTTTTAAAGCTAGCTAAACCTCTCACTTGTATGACAGTCCCATAGTATTCCATTAGCTTAAATTTAAATCTGTTTGGTTCTCGTTCAGTCGACAGTAGTTTATGTTGTCCAAAAATAATGCCACCATTGATGTACAATGTACACTGTAAGATTATCTCTGGTTGAATTACATTGTAGCATGTTTTTTTTCTGTTATTATGTACAGTCCATCATTGTCTATTGATTATAATTTATTCCATAACATTTTGTTTTTAATGTTGACTTGAAATTCATGTAATTATGTTCTTTCAAAGCGGATAAAATCAAATAATGTAAACAAATACATCTAGTTTAAAAGTGTTAAACTTTAATACTCAGCTTTAATAGCTTTCACATCTGATGATAATGTGCATGGCATACATTTATACAATAAAGCATCAATGATATACAATGGAAAAATGTGTTAGTGTTAGCCTTTAAATTGTAGTCTTGTGTGTGTTTCTTAAATTTTGGTTCTTCTCTGTGTTTTAAAGTGTTCAATGATATCTGTTTTCCTTATTAACTTCATATTTAAACTTGTAGGACAAAACTATCAAAATCCAAAAAACCTTCATACATGTAATTGTATATTATACATATAACCAAATGAAGAAAAATAACTAATCAATATACACATATCTATAATTATAGTTCAGGTAAACTGTCATCTATTTCATCAACATCCTCCTCTTCTGCATCTACAGGAACTGCTAGACTTCGTGCAAGTCGTGAAATGATTTGATTTAACCGTGTATGAAATCTTGGCATGTCTGGCACAGCTAATGGCATAGCTTTTACATTACCAAATCCTTTCAATTTTCTACCAGGACTATGTTGAAATGGTCTCAATTTTCGTAGCTGTTTAGAAATTATACTATGCTCTTGTTCATTTACTTTTTTTGAATGTCTTGCCCCTTTGGGTTTCAGTTGAACACTTTCATCAAATTTTAAGCAAATGCTTGTAAAAGTATCAGCTGCGCTAGTTACCCTTGAAATGGCTCGTTCTGTCTTGTTTGCCCCTAAAGTTTTTATAAGACTTTTTTGGTTGCATACCGAATGTTCTTGGACCAAGTCACTTTCAACATTTCGTCCTTTTCCACCATAGATGTTTACAAAAGATCCCTCCTTTACTCTCATACTTTGAAGTGGTGAAAGTAAGTATTCACATTTAAGAACAAAATCAATGTTTTCCACCAAATATTTACTTAATTTAGAGTGTGAATAAAAAAAAGGTAAATTGTATTTGCAGTTTAGAACAAGTCGATTCATGTCACCCTCTTTTGCTGTATCAGATAATTCGGCCAACTGTAAATACCAGTGACATAATTGTAATGAATAGTTATAAAGCTCATCTGGTTCAACCAATATTGGTTCCAAGAACTGTTCTATTGCTAACTTCCCATCTACAATAACTGCCCGCAATTTCTGGACATACTGAGCATTTACTATAAACTTATCAGGTGTGTCCACCATCCCATAACCATACATTTTCATGAAATCAGCGATAACATTATAAAACATATCCCTTTTTTGATCTTCTGAAAAATTGTCATCTTCTAATTCTGTAAGCAGTGGGTGTGTTGGTTTGCTGTATTCGTTTTCCATTTGGAAAAATTCAAAAATTTGTTCTTTGATTAGACCTTCTCCTACGGCCATCAGCAGGTCATAATGTGGCTGGAAACGTCCTTTCACTTTTCCATTAACATTAGTTCTGTGTAGTATCGTTTTGAAGAAATTCAGAGTGCCTGGTGTATTGTCTGCTTTGTAAAGAGTCTTATAACATTTCTGCAATAGACAAAGAATCTATAATTATAACACAAAAACAATATAAAATGATAGCATCATACAAGTGTGCACACAGACCAGCATTTATATTATATCATAGCAATGCATAGTTCCCTTCAAGTTAAAAGATCCTTGCATTGAAACAAAAGGCAACCTTAATGAGTAATTTGTAATATTTTTATATTACAATGTTATATGTAAAATACTGTATGTTGTATCAATCATATATGTTATGTGTATATGCCCCCCTTGGGACCTAATTTGGAAAATAAAATTTATCTTATCTTATCTTATCTTATATTCAACAAGAACCAGAACTCTGCAAAAAATATAAACATGTATATGATCCTTTTTTCAGGGGAGAAGAATTCAGAACTGCATTCAAAAAACTTAGAGGTTTGAAATCCTTTTTTCCCAACGTGCCAGTGATAGGATTGAGTGGCACATTAACAGTTTCGCAGAAGGAAACTATTCCAAAACAGTTAGGACTTGAAGATTTTCACACTATTGAAAAGACACCGGACAGACCTAACATTTTCTTAAAGAAAATAAAGAAAGAACCAGGAACAGATGTAATGAATGAATATGAACAAATAGTTCATAAGTTATGTGATGATTTGTATGACAAGAAGGCAGACTTCCCAGTAACCTTATTATTTTTGCCAGTATACTATATGAGCGAAGCCATGGTATATTTGCTGAGCTTATTTGGTACTTCAACAATCAATGATTCAATTTACAGTGCTATATGTTCAGGGCAAGATCAATATGTAATAGATGCTACAATAGCAGAGCTAAAAAAGGAGAACCCAACTATTCGGCTGGTATTAACAACATCAATTTCAGGAATGGGGTTTGATCCAAAAAATGTTACTAGTATTATACATGCATGCCCTCCCAGAAATACATCACAATATTTACAGGAGATAGGACGTGCTGGTCGTTGTGGACAACCATCAGTTGCAACATTATACTATTCCAATCGTGATTTAGGAAAGAATTTGCCAGGAATAAAGGATGACATCATAAATTATTGTAAAAATGATTCTTCATGTATAAGGAATCAGCTGCTGTCTGTGTTTGGCTTTGAAAAAGACAAAAGCATTATTGATTGTCAATGTTGTTCATTTTGTGCTGAGAACTGTATTTGTGAATCCTGTGTTGATTTATCAAAGTTACAAAATTTTAATGTATAAATAAATGTAAAACTTGTTTAACCCTGCCAAGATGGTAATTATATTAAGGTATTTAAACAGCTTATGGTCCCATAAACAATATGTGCCTACCCCCTTTTTAATAACTAATCAACTCAAATTACCTCTAAAAAATCTTGCTTACTGTGCCACATTTCACAGACAATTGGGTGTAGGTCATCAAATCTCTTCTCAGGTGTAATGGACAATGTCCTAAGATTTCTGGCTTCTTGCAATCTAACTCTTGTCAGTTGGTCCCCTCCAAGTGGCACTTTGTATTTTCTAAGCAAATCAATATTTCCTTTAAAAAAATAAATCATTATGAGAACTGATCTAATTTCAGTTGCATTTGCAAATCATAAATCATTTATACATGATACTTAAAAATAAAGTGTACATGTCAGTTCTTTTATACCTATAGTATACCTACAGTATATCAAACAAACATCACAATTTGTACGGTTACACCACTATCCCAGGTTAGGGGAGGTTTAGGATCTTGCTAACATGTTTAACCCTGCCACTTTATGAAGGTGCCTGTCCTAAGTCAGGAGCCTGTAATTCAGTGGTTGTCGTTTGTTGCTGTGTTACATATTTGTTTTTCATTAATTTTTTGTAAATTGATAAGGCTGTTAGTTTTCTCATTTGAATTGTTTGAATTTGTTCTTTTATAGCTGACTATGTGGTTTTGGCTTTGCTCTTTGTTGAAGGCAATACTGTGACCTATAATTGTTAATGTCTGTGTCATTTGGTCTCTTGTGAAGAGTTAGTTGTCTCATTTGCAATCACACAACATCTTTTTTTTTTTATATCATATGGAATATTTGCAATTTTGGAACAGGTTATTCAATATATCTTGGGTCAGTTAGCCTATCTTACCAAAGGCACCCCTATGAATCTTTGATAGCTGATCCTCATAGCAGTCCATAATTGCAAGACAGTCTTCGTGCTTTGATTCATTTTTAAACTGGATAGGCAATGGTAGCACTATGGACCTTTCTGACATCTTTGTCATAAACTCATGAGGGATGTGCTCAGGTACTGTCCTTTTGAAATGCTCAAATGCACGAATTTTGCAAAAAATTCTTCCAAACAGTACACTATAGGCATACATCAGCTTTTGTTTCTGCCAATCATTGTAGTTCAGCAACACATTTTCCGAAGATATCTTAAACAGATCAAATTTTGGAGGGTCATTGTTCATGTCTATGGTTGAAGATCTACTGAACAGGACGTTTGATGTAAAAAGATGTAGATCTTTGTTTCGGTTATCAATACCCAAGTTTGAAGTTCTTACATAAGTGTCAAGGTTATTACCTGTAAAAATAAAATTAAACTTTATGAGTATATTCCCTATAAATAGCCTTTTATTTAATATTGATTTTTTTTTGGTGTTTTTTCAAACAATTTTCACTCAGGCCCTTGTTGTAAAGTTTTGAACCATGAAAATTAGGCCAAGGTCAGATGACAACTGCTACATATACACCTTTAAATTATTCAATACACCAAATATAGTTCTACTATCACTACAGTATCTTCAGAACAGACCAAAATCAGAGAAATTCAATATTGACCAATGAACCATAAAATAAGGTCATGGTATAAAGATGACACATGACAGACAGATATGTACACCTTACAATTATTCAATACACAACATGACTATGAGCTGACTATGCTGTATGGGCTTTGCTTTTTGTTAAAGGCCAAACTGTGACCTATAGTTGTTAATTTCTGTGTCATTTGGTCTCTTCTGAAGATTTGTCTCATTGGCAATTACACCACATCTTCTTTTATTATATATAAACAATTTATAACTGATAAGATCTTAGGAACTTTCCAAAAATATTCAAAATACAACACATAAATGATTAAGGTACAAATGAACATACAAAGTAATTAACAATGAATTGTACATGTCACTTTGTTTATTCTTACTACTGTCATAGTAATATAGGTATGTATTTACTATATGATGTTACTAAAATAAGTAGGACTTTATACCTGTAATTTTAACCAAAGGCTGTGTTTTGAGATTTTCAGTTAAAAGTTTTAAATTCTTTTCCTGAGCACTATCCTGTAATCTCAGTCTTCTTTCTGATGATAAAACCAGACCTAAATAATTTAGTCTTGTCTGTGCCTGGAAAATTGATACAGTAATTTTGATTTTATAATAATAATATATGATATTCATAAATAATGGCAATTTGTCTGTCCAAAAATATTTATATAATATTATTATATTTCTTATGTATGTTAGACAAAGTGAATAAGTTTACTTTACATATATATAAGTACATATGATTATTGTAACCAATTAATGTTTCTGATCTTGACTGGAAGAAAATATTGATGATTGTAATTAAGAACATTAATATTACATTGACTTATGTGAAAATGTTTTTTTGGTGTGAAAATTTAAAATGTTATAAATATTGTTATTGTGAATGTCACGCCTCTATAATGAGCACAATAAATATTCTGATTATTTTATGAGTCTTCTGTTTCCTTAATGAAAGACAAAGTTAATGCTTTTTGAGAACCAAAATTAATATAACAAATAATTCAGATAATCAATTTATAGGACATAAACATATACATGTATATATGCAGGTATGAATGGGTACAGATAATTGTAGAACTGGGCATGCCCAAAAAGACAAAGATCATATTTATACATAGATTAAAATGATTAATATCAACTGTACATGTTTAATGTTAAACCACTATGATTATGACAACTTATGGTGTATTGCTTATGAATTCAATTTAAAACAAAATACACAAAAATGTACAGTAAGATAATTTTAAGCAATGAAGTTGAAGGGGACTTAAGGTTTGCACTCTGTCCATCTGTCTGTCTGTCAATCTAGCAAATCAGCCTTCCATGCTTTTTTGTCATTCTTGAAGATATTGGTTGGATATTTGCTATATAGTATAACCATGACAAGTTACAGATCAAGTTCTAATTTTGTTCTGGTCTGATGATTTTTTGCAAAGTTATGGCCCTTGGACTTACCATTCAAAATCATTTACTTACATCACCATCCAATGAATAATCCACTAAGCTGTTATTTATAAAATGATGGAATGCTGATGCTGAAATTTGAAATAAAAGAAACAACAATTTAACAATCAAATAACATAAGCAAAAAGGAATTGTTTCATGCTGAACTAGTTCAAAATCTGTGAAGTGCAGCATGATACAAACCCAAAAAATAATAATAAAAACCAAACAATGGACCAAATATGGACATGTATGATAGTTTTTGGAAAATGAAAAAAACATCATGTGTACACATGTATCAGATTTAGATAGTGTCTTTTTACCAATAAAGCCAATACTGTGCATTGGGTTGTTTTGTACATTTTGGTTGGGTTGCTGTCTCTTTGACACATTCCCTGTCCAATTTTTTTATTTACTCCTTTGATAATTTCTTTAACTTGACCTAAACTTTAAAAAAATTAAAAAGAAACAGGGAGGATCAGTTCAATATGATAAAAGTAATGCTGGAAGAAACTTTTAAATCCTTGAGACTTTCATAGATTATGTAATTTATCTTAAATTAAAGGCAATTAGAAATAAGGAACAAAGGGACAAACTGCATAATATAAAAACAAACACAGCTGGTTCCTAGTCTCACACTCAAATGACAGTTCTAATGAAATGTACACAGCTGGTATCCACCATTCAATGATTTTTTTAATCAGAAGTGGTAAAAGGTTATTCCAAAAGCAGTGATATTTTATAAATCAAAGTCAAATCATACATGTATATTGTATACATGTAATATTTTTATAATAGATAATGACAAGGGTGTTAGCTCGAGTGCGTGAATCTTGTTTACACCCCGAGATAATTGATCAATGTTAAATGATAGATTTCTATAATAATGGGAGGAGGGGTGTCTTTCAGCAACTTGACCTTCTTTAATGGAAGAGCATGATAAATGCAGGGTTTCCAATTACATTTAATAACATTCTTGTGTAAATATACATGTACATTGTAGAAACAAATGTATATATACAAGTCTTATAAATTGAAAACAACTTTCAAACCTAAAAGTGCATTGGATAAAACAAATGTACATGTATATTTATACCAAAGGAATAGTAATTGGTAACATGAAAGACAATTCTTTAATCTTGATTGAAAACAGGTATCATGCTCTTTCAAAAAATGAAACAGAAAATGAAAAAAAAAAACGATTTAAACAAATTAAACAAATTAAACGGTCAACATGGTCAATACTTACTCTATCATCCAATCCTCCTTTCGTGGCTATGATGGTTGTCAGTCTATGAAAAGCAGATAGGTTGTGGAATCTATGCTTCATCAGGATGCTGTAACAGGATGCTAGGACAGGTATGATTCCATCTGATATCTTACCAGAAGCTGGTATGGCCACACAACATAGCACATCAAAGAGAAATGGAATTCTGTAATTCAAACACAACAAAATTTTATCATTTATGTACTTGGTAAATATTTATACACTCTGTGGAATTTCCTTTTTAATTTGACATGGCATGCAACTTCTTATTTTGTTGTGGTAGTCTACATGTACAGCCCTATTAAAATGAATGAGTTTTTTCACAGGGAAATAACTTTCCTGGGTACTTTTCTACGTTACAGAGATTTGTTAAAAAGATGTGACGATGTATTCCTGTTATCAGTGTTATAATGGTAATTAGTGATAAATTCAAGCATACATACATTTCATTAAATACTGACTTCCTTTCCTGCTAGCAGGAAAATTTATCCAAAGAAAGTTGACATTGGACTTGGTACTTGGAATTTTATTTTTCGTGTAACACAGTGAAGTTGGCGCGGGGCCACTAGGCGAAACTGCCTGCTTTGGCAACCAGCCGATCAAATGAAATTATTTGCCTAGGTGGGAATCGAACCCACGTACGTCGACTCCAATGTGCCATCTCTTATATATTAATTGATTCAAAAAAGTACAAGTCCATACATCATTCCTGCAGAAAAATAGGTTGTGTCCACAGTACCCCATGTCATATTAGATAAATGGAAAATTTAAAAAAAAAAAACAAACAAAAAAGAAAGTAAAACACGACATATGTTACACAAAGATTTTGTTTTCATAAGTCAAAGGACAATGTATAGCTACATGTAGTACTGCTTAAAATTTATGAGAATTTATATTATAGTACCTTTCATGCATCTCTTTTACAATATCAGCCAGTAAAGTGTCTGCATTATCAGCTAAATCTGCAATGTCACGACATTTGAATAACACTGATGCAAGCATGGTTGTCCTTGATGTTAAGGTTGCTGCCTGACTCTTGATTTCTTTTAAAGTAGTACATGATGATGATGATGTGTTGGATTCCTTAATAATTTCTAAAAGATCATGGTTTATCCCGGGTTTCACATTAGATTTTGATTTAAAATAAGAATGATCAGAATTTTCAATGACTGCAGGATAGGAATTTTCATTGACTGGAATAATGACTGGAAAAGATGCAGGATCAGAATTTTCATTGACTGGAAAACATGTAGGTTTGGTAACAGTTTCATTTGGTGATTCAAATAGTTTCAGTTGCTTCCTACTAGAGCGTTTAACAGTACGGTTTTTCACTGCAGCAATCGGGTTTGTATCAACTGACTTTGGTGTGATTGGTGACAAGGCACACCTCTTAGAAGAAGTTGGTGCTTTCAAAAATGAATCACATGAATGGCTTAATTTTTCCAGGAAAACACTTGTTTTATTTACAAGGTTATAACAGTTTCTGCACAATGAGGCATCTTTTAGAATAAGTTCATTATATGTGTTCTCATTTAACAAAGAAGTCAACTTTTCTTTAAAGTCTTCATTAATGAGCTTCCTTCCAGATAATTTAAAAGCTGTTATATTAGAACTAAAACACACGAAACAGTCAATGTCACGGTCTTTGTGTGGCGTTTGATTCATATTAAGTTCACATATTTATAATATTAAGTTCACTTATTCACATATTTATATTATTTAGTTCATATATTTATATTATTAAGTTCACATATTTATATTATCTAGTTCACATATTTATATATTTTCTATATGAAGTCAACATAAAGGTTAATTGTGTCGAATTTACATCTTTACTATTTCATATCTTCCGCCATGTTGTTCAACTTCCTGCTAAAAAATATAGTCACATGATCTTTCTTGAACACGTGTTTTGGGACTACTTTTGAGACATTAGCAGAGATTGAGAGAGAGCAAGGACCGACAACTCTGCATGGGAGATTGTTACACATATATCAACCTTGGCACTTCTATTTATATTGCACGCTTTAACCACAAAAGTAAAATTAATATAAAGTAGATAAGTGTACCGTTAAAAGTGTGATACAAATAGTAATTTGAACCTATTACAATATCTATGTACCGTGTATTCACCATATTGCAGACTAATCTCATTACCACTCAAGTAAAACACATAATTTAGGTTCATTACTTTTCTCTGCTTTTTCTTTTCTCTTTTGTGTAAAAGAAACACTTCAAGTATTCCTAATCCTTCTAGAAACTATAATTTCGAAACAAACTATTCTTTTCTGTTCCTAAAATCAGGCAGGTTCCTTTAGCACAAGAAACTAAATTTATTTTGGAAATGTCCATGTTATAGATATGAATCAAATTTTCCAACAACGATTACACAGGTTTGCAATTTTAATTGTTCAATTCATGTTATAAAATGACCTTTTAAAGTATTATAAGCTACTTCCGAAATGAATTGTTAAGCTGTTGAAGTTTGGCTGTTCACTTCCTATTTTAACTTTTCTTGACTCAAGGATTTATATTAATACCAGATACAAAATATTGCATTCAGGAAAGCCAATAAAGAAACACGTGCCGAGTTATTCTGGACGGAATATATATATTAAATATACAAAACATGTTTCGCCATGAAACAACAAAACGAAATCATCGATTATTGTATTATTCACTTATTTAAACACCATAACATGTATTTATATTAAACGCATAGTAAACATTTATTATATTTTGTATCAATTTTACAATTTGTTGTAATTTTGAAATGAATGTAACATTAAAGGCAGATAACGTTTCTGCAAATGTTCTGTTTTCCTATACATGACAAATGTCCCCGCAATATTCTTTATGTCTTTGTCTCATATCAGAAGAAGGTTATTCCTTGGTTGTGGTTGTTGTTGATATTATATGTGTTTTTGTCGAATATTGTTTATACTTAAATACGAACATTAGTTTTCTCGTCGTTTCAATGTATTCGTATTTGTTTTGTTGCATTTTAAAGCTTACTGTACAGTATGGGGTTTCATCGTTTTTGAATGTCGTACGATTACCCATATTCTTTCCTTATAGATCTTTAGATCTGAGGTAGATAGTTTTATTTGTAATTATTAAAATATATTGAGTCATTTTGTATATTACATATTCAATTGAAAAAGTAAAAGCGATGGGGTTTTACCAAAGTGAAAATGAGTAAAGTAGGAAATGTATGTAGTAATGTTCCTGATTGCATTAGTATTTCCTAATTTGCTAAAGAAAAAGACTATTATGGGATGATTTGTTGTAGAATAAAAATTTCCATCTTAAAATTAAATAAAATAGAGTTGAGCTGTTGCCTTAACTTCAAATGACTTGCATGTATCATTCAGGTGTATTTTTTAAAAAACATTTTGAGATATTATGTCTTGCCCCCTCCCCCAAATACACTATAAATGAAAGAAATTAATTTGAAACTTCCAGCTGTTTTATTTTGTAATTTGTACAACAAAATAACTTGATCAACCAGAAATGATGAAAAAAAAAGATTTCGGGCTAACTAAAGCAAGCCTGTGATTGATATGTATCCATACTGGTCATTTTAAGTAAGACGTGGTTATCTTTTATCCTCAGCTTAATTACATAAAGTTATCAAACATGAACAACAGCCGTCTAGTACAACGAGAACGAACTTCATGCTTCTGATAAGCAGAAGGAATGAATTCACTTCTTTAAATAATACCAATGGATATGTTTTATAAGTTTCGAGAATGCATCAACCAAGAAATGCAAACAGCAAAATGACTAATTAATAAAAACTTTTGGTAAAAAAGTACCTGTAGATATTGACAAAGACGGATGTGTTGATAGATTTTACCCTACTACACTTCAACTTTAAACAGTTTGTTTTTTATACTTTTCAAAATAAAAAGTTATGATATTAACCGAAGGAAAGGATCAAAAGTATAACTGAACCAGAATAAAAAAATATAGTAATGTACAACTGCTACCAGAAGAAAATCTAGAATGTATCTTTAGTCTCCAAAACAGACACGTATAATGTAGAATATTTTATTTTTTTTATTCTTCCAAAGAAAATGTGAGTCAATTGAAAATAGTTATCTTAACCACTGCACATGTTTTTTACAGACAGGATAGTAGGGAAAACATTATGCATGACAGCAAATTTCAAAAGGGTCCATTGTCAACGTACTGCATCGCACGAGAAAACTATGATGCAATGTAATTTACACGATATAGTGTAATATAAGCATATCACATATTTTCAAAGGCAAACTACTGAAATACTTTACACCACGAATTGAGTCTGGTTTTTTTTAAAATACGTGTAAAATGTGACAAAAAGTAAGGACTATAAGTAACTTTTTTGTACCTAAAATACAATTGAGAGTAGAACACATAAAACTGATTTTGTATAATTTCTTAGATTTTTTTAAAAGAAGTGTAAAATTAACACAATTATTTTTTAAATCTACTTGTTACAAGAAAAAACACAAATTGTGGGTTGATCTCTCTACCAAATTATACTTTTTACCCCTGTTTGTGACATTTTTACGTATTTTTTTTGTTTGTTTTGTTCACACATCGTTGTCAATATAATGGAATTTGATGCGACTGTCATACAAATGAGAGGTTTAGCTAGCTATAAAACCAGGTTCAATCCACCATTTTCTACATAAGAAAATGCCTGTACCAAGTCAAGAATATGACAGTTGTTATCCTTAGGTTTGATGTGTTTGGACTTTTGATTTTGCCATTTGATTTGGGACTTTCCTTTTTTAATTTTCCTTGGAGTTTAGTATTTTTGTCTTTTTTTACTTTTAACAGGCCTTTTAAATTACAAATAAATATCTTGTTATAAAAAGAAAGGGGAATTACTTAAACAATTAAACATTATCATGTCAACAGTAGCAAAAATCGTACAACGGAAATAGGTTTGTCAAAATTGTAAACCAGAATAAAGTTTGTAATTTTCGTCATGAAAAACTAACTGGTGACATGGGAGTACGTATGACGAGACATATAGAATAAAGCAATGAAAATAAAGCATTTACACATATATCAACCTTGACACTTCTATTTATCTAGCACGCTTTAACCACAAGAGTAAAATTAAATAAAGTAGATAAGTGTACCGTTAAAAGTGTGATACAAATAGTAACAAATTCAACTGAATAAACGATTCCGATAAGTAGATGTTTCCGATAAATGTTGCGGGTGTAGATAAAGGTTTAAGTGTTGACGTTAACAGTGAATTGTGTATTTTATTCTTGAATTATTATATCCCATTTGCTTTGTATTTAGGCTATACTTATTTGGTCATCATAAAAACTTATTAGACTTTATTATTATTGAGTTATAATGGTTATGTTTCAATAACATGCAGACACAAATTGTTGTTCAATTAAAAAAGAATATATGTAATTTCCTGTTTGATATTTTTGAAAATTTACATTTACAACGTTATAACCGGTCAGTGTAAAAAGTAATACTATCTCAAATATACTTGTTCAATTACTTTTAAAAAGCTTGTTTTGACAGAAAAAAACAAGTGTAAAAAATATTGATATCCAAAGCAATGTCCATAAAAACTGATCAAATCAATAGTTATCAAAGGTACCAGGATTATAATTTTGTACGCCAGACGCGTGTTTCGTCTACATAAGACTCATCAGTGACGCTCATATCAAAATATTTATAAAGCCAAACAAGTACAAAGTTGAAGAGCATTGAGGATCCGAAATTCCCAAAAGTTGTGCCAAATAATCTAAGGTAATATATGCCTTGGATAAGAAAGTCCTTAGTTTTTCGAAAATTTAAACGTTTTCAATTAACGGAACTAGCTCTATAACGAAACACAATGTTTTGACTTGATACTGGAGTTTTCAAAGAAAATAATGAGTGTAACCAATTTTACTTGTATCTTATACCTCCATTGTAGCGTAACAGTCGTTTGTTGTTCTGTTATTTTGACAATATTAGATAAGCAACCCAAGCACACATAACATTGTATAACAATAAACCTGTATGTATAGTATCACACAAAATACAGATCGCATAAATGTCTTTAAATCATAGATTTAGAAAAATAAAACGTTAAAATATCAGTTTGATGCACATAATGGATTGTTTAAATTAAATTCAAAATTATTGCTAATATTTTCTAACAATATTAATGGATATATACAAAATTCAACATACACAGTAGAACAGGCATCGTCAAAATTGTGAGTCTGTACAAAAGATAATAAGTTCAACATCAACTACAATTTGTTTAATATATTTCCAATACGTAGTATGTAATTTTCACATTAGACAAAAGATTATAAGGGTAAATTCAGTAAAATAATATCCCATTGACTCTAGATCACTTTAATGCTAATCTATGTCCTGCATTAAATTAAACCTGATTTACCCTTATAAATTATAAATTGTTATATCTCATTCACGAAATTACAAATGTACATGTAGTTCTAACTTTTGCAACAATAAAAACCTAGGGTCATGTGTGATATTTTGGCATTCGCATTGACGTTATATACAGAAAGTTCTCCCCCAAATGGGCGGTCCCTGATGACGTATATTTATTTGATGAATATACCCCTTTAAACTATATTATGTGTTATCCCTACTTTTTTACGAATGAAATAATGTCCATTTTTTAATCCTTATAGTAATCTGAGTTATCTCTCTTTTTCTTATTAAACATTATTCATTTGTGAATATTTGGATTATAAGTTTCTTTCACTTTTAAAGGAACAATCATACAGGTATGAACTTGAACTTCAGAACGATGAAAATGAACTTGCTTATGTTGTACTGTTAAACCACCGTTTCAGGTTTGGGGAGGGTTGAGATCCCGTTTGTTTATGTGTTATATATTTGTTTTTCGTTCATTTTTTGTACTTGCATAAGTTCATTAGTTTTCTCGTTTGAATTGTTTTACATTGTCATTTCGGGGACTTTTATAGCTGACTATGCGGTATTGACTTTGCTCATTGTAGAAAGCCGAACAGTGACCTAAAGTTGTTAATTTCTGTGTCATATGGTCTCTTGTAGGGAGTTGTCTCATTGGCAATCATAACAACTCTTCGTTTTTAGATTTTAGTTTTATTTCAAATTTTGGCATGGCGGAAAACATGTTTAGAATTTCACAATAAATAACACTAACATATAAGGAATATCTTACAAGATATATACATGTATATGAAACAAAAAGATGTGGTACGACTGCCAATGCAACAATTCCCTAAATGACGTAGATGCTAACAACTATATACGACCTTCAACAATGAGCAATACCAATACAACATAGTCTGTTTAAAAGGCCCTTAAATGCTCTCATGATCTCTGGTTATAATATATTGATCATATAGAAAAGTGGAAAAATAAAGGTCAAACAATATGGGAAGAATAATCAATAAAATGTTATATTTCGGTAATAAAATCCGACAACCATAAAAAAATGTTTACGTTATCCCAGATCTATTCGTAAAATATATTTTCAGCGATACCATAATTTAGTCTTTTAGGGTCTTTATTTGGATGACATACAAGTAGTCCTTAACAAAATTGAACAAACTAAACGAACGTAAAATCAATTTTCTTATCTTTCAACCTGCCCGACATCCAAAATCTAGAAAATATATTTCTCATGACAGAGGATAGAAGAAAGACATGTACTGGTATAAACAAAGAATACATTAAAAAAAATGAAATAAGAAGTACAGATAACAACAGTTTAATAAAGGCAATAGTAGTAAACCGGTGTTCAAAAGTCATAAATCGATTACGAGGACACAAATCCAAGTAACAAACTAAAACCGAGTGAATACATCAACTATAAGAGAAAAACCACACAAGAACTGAAAAACTGAAGTGCAACAAAAACGAACGTCAATGCAACATACATGGAAACGAACTATATAATAACAACTGCCATATTCATGTACATTTTAATTACAAAATGGTGGTTTAAATCTGGTTCCGTTTGTATGTTAATGTTAGAAATACCGTGGAAATGACAACATTAAGTTACAGGAATACAGTACAAATAAATGCAAGAAAATTCAGATTTGAGAAATACATAAATAAATAATATTTTTGACATGTAAATAACAACAACTTCTAAAAACAAATTAAACATAATAGAATCATGAAAAGTGCGTCACATGTGGTATCAACGCAACAAAAATGACATCACAAGTTCATTTCTAAAAATTGAATATACAATTGAGACATAGTTTTAAATCGTGTTATTTAATGTATTTTTCAACAATTACAAGAATTTTATAATGAAATTGTGTTATTAATGAAAAATAACACTAATACTATCATATCTACTAGTTATAACGAGCAATAACTAATATTTGGTCTTACTGAACTAAAAATGTTACAGATTACAGATATATGTCTTGTTGAAAAGCAAACGTTGTACTGTATTTTGCCTTTCTAACTTTTGTTTATTCGAGCGTCACTGATGACTTTGGCGTTTGGCGCCAAAGCAAATATTTAAATCCTGGTAACTATGATGAGTTTATCGTGCAACGGAAGAAAGGTTTGGCTCATTATTACACTATAAAGTTAGCAAAAATGAAGTTATGGAAAACTGACTGGTGACATGTGTGTTGGTATGACGAGTTCAAATAACCAATGAAAATATAACTCTTACAAAATATTAAACAGTGGCCCTTCTATTTATTTAGAACGCATTTACCACAACAACTTAAATATAATTACATATATAATGTAGGCACTATACTATTTTAATATGTTGATATAAATAGTAACATAGTTAAAGATAAGTAGACACTTCCGACCTATGATGGATCTGGGAAGATAAAATATGTATTGCTGAGGTTAAAATTGAATTAATAATTAACCTTGATTTTAATACTGAATTATGTATCAAATTCCTGAATTATCGATATATCTTTTGTTATGGGTTTCACATTGTTTCAAGTCCAATGAATTATTTCTCAATTCTAACAAGCGTAGCGTTCTTCAAACGCTTTGATAAAACACACATGGTTGAATAGAAATATTTTGTCTGTCATCTGATCGACAACTTTATGGATTGTTCTCTTACGTCGGGTTCTTTTCCCAACTTAATCGGTATTCAATAGCTTTCAGACTTTTTAAATCGTCACTAGTGTCAGAGCAGAAATTTCACGAACCAGGGGTATGTCAAAATTCGTCTCGTCATTTTTCGAAAAAAAAAAGTTCATCGGAAGGTAACAAGACCTTCAAATGACCTTGTTGATAAATATTCCGTATACTGTCCAGTTTCAAAGAAACACCAAAAGCATATAAACAAAGCCCATCAGGAAATTTGAAAGAGAATAATACGAGAATTATCATGGAACATTACAAAATGACGGGATGTACAAGTACCGAGCCACTTGAACTATAGATTCTGGGTACTGATGTTGATTATCATCTAAATAAAGACAAATAAAAGAATAGTGTAACATAGTGTAACATGTTATTTAGATGATAATTAACATCAGTACCCAGAATCTATAGTTCAAGACATATAAACTCCATAAAAAATACACGATGGTCTTGAACTATAGATTCTGGGTACTGATGTTGTTTATCATCTAAATAACTTGCTACACTATTCTTTTATTTGTCTTTGTTTATATTACTTTTACGATTTGGTGTGTTTTAATTAATATCCAGTTCACGTGGCTTGGTACTTATACTTCCCGTCATTGTGTATTGTTCCATGATAATTCTCGTAGAATTCGCTTTCAATTTTCCTGATGGGCTTTGTTTATATGCTTTTGGTGTTTCTTTGGAAACATATGCCAAGGTTCTTAACTTTCCGTTAATATTATGCTATTGTAAAATATTTTTGTATTCTTGTTTTTTTATTTTTGCTAATGTGCTTTGTCTATATGCTTTTTTTTATGTTTCTTATTTACGTATTTGTTTTTTTTTATAATGACTAAGAAAGTAACACAATGTTATCTGCTGTACCCATAATTCTAACACATTTACTTATTATGTATCTTTTTTTTTTGTTCACACATCGTTGCCAATATGATACAATTTGATGCGACAGGCATTCAAGTGAGAAGTTTAGACCTTTTGGATTATAGCTCTTCATCTTTTAAATAAGCTTTGGATTTCAAATATTTTGGCCACGAGCATCACTGAAGAGACATGTATTGTCGAAATGCGCATCTGGTGCAAGAAAATTGATACCGTTAATTTTATTAGCTAGCTTTTAAACCATTAAGTTAAAGAAACTAAATTACAGACTAACAGTGCAGAATTTGAAATTAATAGATACATGAAATCGCTCTATATTTAATTCAGGAAAGAGCTTCCAAATTTCAAACAAGTTGTAATATTTTGGACAAATATCTACATTTATGGATCTTTCGTAGAGTTGTCATTTGTTAAGTCGTACTAGACGAAATATTAATGTGACGGAATTTAACGATCCTTAAGGCAAAACAATTTAGCTTATCTGAAATCTATTCAATCTGCATGCCCATATATCATGTACTGTGTTAAAATCTGCATGTCCATATATCATGTACTGTGTTAAAATCTTCACGCCCATATATCATGTAATGTAATGGTTTAAAAGCTAGCTAAACTTCTCACTCGAATGTCAGTCGCAAAATTCCAGATTCTACTGACGAGTAAAGGTAACAGTAGGCAAAGTGATCAAGATTTTCTGGACACAGTGAAGGGTTGTTGTCACGTTATCCAAATTGCACGAGTTCAAATCCCGGAGAAATGGGGAACAAAACTTTCATTACACAAAAATTGCCGACTTACTAATGAAGTAACATTGATGTGCTGATTTTAAAGTAATTATGAATATAAGCCAACACGAGTAAACAGATGGAAGAATCAATCGTTGAGTTGTCAACAACTAAATTATGTAACTATCAAGATACGGCTAAAGTTTCTTTCATATCAGCAATGTTGTCATATATAGGCCGGAGTTAGTATAGTGTATACATGAATGAGATTCCAAATTACCAATTTATTTCACAAATCGAAAATAAACGTTTTTTTCTTAATAAACCAAAGATTCTCGAATTTGCTACGAGAACGTGTTATGTATATTTGTAACGTTAATGTAATATGCGACAGTAGCGATACATGATTGAGATGAATTTATCTGAAATATAATGATTAAATGTTGTTGTATGGTCTAGAAATAACTTTTTATTAGGCTAATTGGTTTAATGACACAAACTTAACACATGTTTCTTATTTACAAATTGTAAAAATTGCTTAACATGCAATAATATTTAAAACATTTCAAAAAGAGAAATGTCAGTTACTGTGAATGCTATGTAATGTCGTAATCACAATTTCACTACGAATGTGACCTACCGAATTAGGCTATTTACCAGGTTTGTAATAACATGAGCAGCACGATCAGTGCATTATGTGCAGCATTATCTGCTTACCACTCCGGAGAATCTAAGAACACCTCAAGTTTATGGTGGGGTTCGTGTTGCTTAATCTTTGGTGTTCTAAGTTGTATTTTGTGTACTATTGTTTGAATATTTGTCGTTTTCTTTCAAAGCCTTGGCGTTGTCAGTTTATTCTCTATCTTTAAAATTGAATGTCCCTCTGGTATATTTCGACCTTCTTTTATGCAATACTTGGATATACAATTGCCAGCATCTTTATATAATTTTCAAAAGAAAAGTATATCTTACCTAGACAATATTTCTATGAACTAGATTTCTACGAGTACGTGTTATATAGATTTATCTACAATGCGGAAGAAAACAAAGTTAACATACTTAAAACTATAAACGACAGTCTGGATAATGATAAGATGCCATTTGCCCATCATGCCAATACTTGAACCAACACACATGTGTACAACTGTTTTCAAAATCAGTTTATTTATTTGTTTACACATTTTTTCTGTTGTCTAACATGCTCAATATATGAGATTCAAGTAAATAAATATTATGACAATAATACACAATTAATTAGGCAGCAATTTAACAACTACTTTAAGCATCAAATGCACTTTTTTTGTTTTATTTTCTTCAATATAAAATTGCTGTAATAAAAGATATTGATTATGTAGTGTTTTTTAAAAGTCGTTAATTAGTTGGTAACAAACTCCAATTATGGCTTAACTGGGTTCATCTATTTTCGTGAATACCAACATTCGTGGTGTGAGAAAAACTTGCATATTCGTGTATATTAAATTTCGTGGTTGTGGAAAAGTCTGCATTCATTCCTCAGAAAATGTGTTATTCCTTGAACATCTAAATTCTTGGTTCACTCATACCCACATAATTCACGAAAATTGATATCCAACGAATATTAATGAATCCACAGTATAATATCGGTGTAGCACGGTTAATATACGGGAACTAAATAAACTAATAAGAATACAGAACCTTAAACAAAATGTGAAAAAAACACATTAAACATAATGCAACAACAAAATATAACTACATGTATTAACAGGTATCTTTGTTATTGTACCAGTAGAATGCATGTCCTTATTTAGCTTCGAATATAATTATGAAATAGAAAATTGATATTGGTACAGCACTTTCCCTACAGAAATAAACAATAGCTGAAGAATAAAAATATCAACAGCAAACAGAAAGACATATCCTACTGTTTTCACAAAAGAACAAGCTTATGATAACTTGTAAATAAAATGTCTCATTATCGTATCCTTTTACTTATACCCATTACCTCCCTTTGTACAGTGGTGTAAACACCAACAATGAGGTTTAGACTAGAGTCAATCAAAAGCATTTCTAATAGACACAAAAGAGGGACGAAAGATACCAGAGGGACAGTCAAACTTATAAATCGAAAATAAACTGACAACGCCTGGCTAAAAATGAAAGAAGACAAACAATAGAACAATAGAACACATGACACAACAGAGAAAACTAAAAAATAAACAACAAGAACCCAACCAAAAACTCGGGGTGATCTCAGGTGCTCCGGAAAGGTAAGCAGATACTGCTTCTCATGTGGCACCCGTCATGTTGCTTATGTTATAACAAATACGATAAATAGTCTTATTCGGTAAGTCGCATTCATGAAAGGAAAGGGGATTTTAGTTACAACGTAAGGAACATATCCGATATCATTTGTGAAACGGTTATTAAATTACGGTCAACCAACTTGTGATGGCGTCCGTAAAATTTACTAAGGGATGATTTCAACTTTACCATTTGGAACTCTTGGTTTAATAGCTTCCTTGTGAGCAGTAACCCTTTATCAAGAAAATCATGATATGAAATGCAAGCACGGGAATATCGTATCAATTGGGAGATATATATACCCTAAATGCAGGTGCTGCTGGAATGTTGCTACTTAGAAATGGAAAGTTCACAATTGGAAAACTGAAATCATCTCTTTTGTCGTAAAGTTTTGTTTTTAACCGACCCTCATTGTCAATTTCTAGATGTAAGTCAAGATATGAGTATGCGTATAATTATTATGTATCTCTTCGTTTGCACTATGAAAGTAAAATTAAGATGACAGCAGTTGCAAAATACTTGAAATATGCATATTATATAATGTTTTGAAACACTTTCAGAGGTAGATTTGTGTATGGGAAGGCGACTCAAAACATCCCCGTTTTGTTAGAAAAATTTGGTTGATAATTTAGGGAATCACTGATTCATGACTGGCGCTGTCCCCCTTTTATGCAGTCAATGCCCCTCCCTCTTTCTGAACATTTCTGCATCCCCCTCTGATAATAATCCGAATGTTTTTTTCCGGCGAGAGGGTGTGAAAGGGATACGTTGCAAATATAATTGGAAATGATCATGAATAATGAAGGAACAATTAATGGGTTGAAACATTTATTTTCTTATATATAATTTTTATGAATCACGTGTAAAATAAATCTAACAATCAGAAAGGTTTCAAATATATAAAATACAATAGCAGATACTTTAAAATACTCTGCTTTAGCATATATAAATCTATGTTTTCCGTACACTCAGTCCTGTTGTATATCTGTTTGGTGACACTGAATGGTGATTAGAAATCACTAATAATGATAATAACGGCAATCATTCTTATCACACCCATCCTCAAATAGACTGTCTTTATACATGTTATATAAATTGAAATGTATCGGTTGAAAAAAAAATTGGTTATACCACTTATACTTTTAAAAGTGTATACTACATTTGTATGTAAACGGTTTGTTCTATTAACGACAAACACTTTATAGTTGACCTCATTTTCACATTTACTATCTACACCAGTTTTTTTGTCATCTCTATTAGATTAGTTTGTTCGTTTGTTTAAAAGGAGTAGGTCCGGTAAGACCCCTTTTGGCCCCAAAATATAGCAGTTTTACAAAATTGTTTAAATGTAAACTTTTATTTATCAATTGAACAGCAAAATGCTTCTTTTACATAAATATTGGCTGTTTTTAACAATACAATGCACATATATCGGGTACTAGCACCATTAAGTCATGCTAAATCACTGAAATCTTCACAATTCTAGCATTTTAGTTAAATTTTAGACGGTTTTCGTGTAAAACGAAAGTGGCCGCATTCGTGTTCATCCTTAATATTAAAATATAATTTGTATTTTATGATAATACATAACATATATAAAGGTTGAGGATGAACACGGATGCGGCCACTTTTATTTTTGACAAAAACCATCTGAAAAGTGACATTTTTTGGCATATTTGGTAGATTTTTCATATTTGAACTTGAATCGGATCGTTTTAAATGGCACAATCAGTTAAAATCTTTCACATAAACTAATTGAATCAAATAAAATAGATACTTAAATGTTTAAAAAGTGGTCAAAATCTTTCGTCTGATGAACCTGAAATTAGAGGCCAAAATCGATCCTTACCGGACCTACTCCTTTTAGTCAGTTGAGTTTTATGTTTGTGATGTATGCCCACATAGTTGTTGCTGCTGGTTCCCAGTTAGATTATATCTATTTGGGTTGCTGTTTACTTTTGTCAATAAAACGGGACTATAAACAACTGTCAATTTTTTGTAAATTTTAAATTTTTGTATTCTTTCATTTTTGGTTGTGTGCTGTGTCTATATGACTTTTTGTGCTGCTTTATTACATATTTTTTCGATTTTTAGTGATTAAACACAATGTTGACTGGTGTACTCCTATATTGACATTTTACCTATTATATCTATTTATTTTAATCGTTATCAATATATTGAAATTTCATGGATTTTATGCGATTGTCATACAAGTGAGAGCAAGGTATAAAACCATGTTTAATACGCCAATTTCTATATAAGAAAATGCCTTACAACTCAGGAATATCGCAAATGTTATCCATTAAGTGGGTGTGTTCTAGATTATGATTTGTGATTTGATTATGGTTTCCGTTTGAATTTTTATCGGAGCTCGTTATTGTCGTGAATTTTCTTTTTGTCATACAAATAGGAGGGTACACTAGCTATATTCCATTTTTACCCACAATATTTTTCTGGAAATACCTGTTCCAATTCAGGAAAAGTAGCAGTTGTTTCACCCTTCTTCTTTCGATTCATAGCGTTTTGATTTTGCCAGTTTTTACGGAATCCCCTTTGTGAATTTGCCTATTAGTTCGGTATATTAGATACTAGTATACTTTTTCTGAAATGATAGTCCCAAGTTAGGAGCCTGTAATTCAGTGGTTGTCGTTTGTTTAAGTGTTACATATTTGGTTTTCGTTCATTTTTTTTTATATAAATAAGGTCCTTAGTTTTCTCGTTTGAATTGTTTTACATTGACAGGAGCTTTTATAGCTGACAATGCGGTATGGGCGTTGCTCATTGTTGAAGGCTGTACAGAGACCTATAGTTGTTAATTTCTGTGTCATTTTGGTCTCTTGTGGAGAGTTTTCTCATTTGAAATCATACCACATCTTTATATTCATTCAGTATCCATAATTACTTCATTAATAATGTGGTTTATCTGTTTTGTTATTCTGTTATACTAATTTGCGATGCAAAATCATTGTTGCAGATGTTTTAAAGACAAACATATGTTTCTATAAAGATATTTATTAGAATCAATTATAACAAACAAACAATGCAAATAACTAACATTTAAATACGCTAAACTTCATACAAATATGTTATATGAGACAATAACGACAGGGTTCAGTAACTCTGTATAATATTGTCAAAACTATAATCAAATAATAACTACTTACTGTAAACCAACTTATTTTCGCGAGCGATTTATTTTCGCGACTTTCGCGAGTAGAAAAATAACGCGAATATAAATCGTCGCAAATATGTCAATCTTTGATCTTTCCTTAATAAACTTCATCAAGTAAATCAGATAATCGCGAAATTAAATAGCCGCGAAGTGGCCAAGAAATGGTAAAACGCGAAATAAAGTATCCGCGAAAATAAGTTGGTTTACAGTATTCAATACACAAATTCACTCATGTGTCGTTGACCGTAATCCGAACAGTAACTCACACCACATCTTCCTTTATCTAAGTAAACATATATTTCATTTAAATTTGATTGAAAAGTATTTAAAAAAGTACCTTTGTAAATATAGCACATATCTTTTTTATAAATCTTTTACATGTATTATTATAAACCATCTTTAAAAGTTTCTAAAATTATTGTTCTTTTTTATTGTTTTTGACAACTTAAATCAAGAGAGAACATTTTCCCACCAAACTTTCAATGGCATATATCTCGAAAACAAGCAAATTGACCTATATTTTATTTTTGCTCTTTTGGTTTCTTTATTAATCCCCTATCAATACATACTAGTGTTATCAAAAGCTTGTTTATTTTGAAACTTAGTAGCGAACTTCCTTAACTTAAGGAGTGTTTAATTGCGGACGGAAAATACTCTCATCTTACCGATTAATATGAATATTTCACAATTTCATCTAATAAATTATACAACTATTTTCATATATATCCATAAGATATTACAGTGTTTCTTTCAATAACTCTTGAAAGGTTGTGTTGGGTATCATAGACCTTACATTTCAACTGGTCCATGTGATGGTTGTCGGGCTGTGGTTCTTTGAACATCATTTACAACCACTCTAGGTTGTGCACATACATAAGCTACTGGAATATATGTGTCTGATTCTTCATATTTATATAATCCATTTTCACAACCTGCTCTTTTAAATATCTGGATTTTCTTTTGAATTGGCGAACATGTCTCATCTCCAGAAGAATCAATACATCTAGTACATTTAGTGCTAGCTCTGTAGAGTTCATGGGGAAATCTTTCAGCGCTGTATGGCGTCTTCTCTAAATACCAAGGGCATGATGTACGTACCATTAGTGGGAGATTCGATCCTTTTAAAAATGTCGAAGGACATCTGCTTTTAGTGTTATCGATTCCGTGGGTTACAAGTTGAACAAACGATCTATTTAGTGTGTGTTGTGTCCAACCTTCCGCGAAAAATACTGTCCGGTAATCTACACCTCCGTTTAAACTGTTGAATTGAGATTGTAAGTTTGGAGGATCTGTACATGTCGGGCACTATTAGCGGAAACTATACAGCATGTGATGTATGCTATCACTGCTTTAATAATCTGGAAATAGATAATAAACATAATTATGTATTTAGGTTTGTTTGATTTTGAAATGGTCAACAGGCAATATAGAAATCTACCATATTTTAAAATTTTTAAAACTTATTTCTCTTCTAGTTCTATGTGGTGCGGAAAATGTTCGTAGAATTTACTACCTATTGCCACTAGAAATAATTAAAAGTATTGTAAGGTCTCAATACAAAGAATACATTTCTAAATTGTAGTACATTAATTTAATAAGTAATTTCTAATGACCGAAACATTTAATTTATGTTGCTTACAGTGATAAATTTCATCTTATAGATTTTCTAAAGATCAAATTTTAGCTTTTTGTCTTCTTGTCTATAGATGCTACTGTTAATATTATTTTATATAATTATGTTTTATTGGTGTTGAACAATACATAATTATAATGTTTTCTATGGATTTATTGGAAATCACTTTGTCGAGTGGTTAGGTGTCATCTATAAGGAATTGCTACTTTCGTAGTGTGAAATACCTACGGAAGTTTCTATTATCTAATGTATCTTATGTATCTAGAAATCTTGAATGTGAAAAAAGGATATCACTGTAAAATAGAAAACACCCAATCTTTACAGTTTCTAATAATCGATAGAGAGTGGAAAAGAAAATTAACAATAACACAGAATTTGGTAAAATTTGGCATATTAAAACTAAAATGAAAATCGAAAGCATGATGCATTTTTCACTGTTATTTTCTGAATTATTACTTCTTGAAATGTTTTTAAAATGATGTACGTTTGTAAAGAAAGCACATAAAATTTGCGAAATATGTTTTGAAATTTGTTTGAAAATCATAAAATTTCCTATTTAATTGTACAAACAGCAAATAGTTGGGTTTTTTTCGAGAAAAGTATATGTATTGAAATTTGACTTGATTTTTTTCCCCCGATTTTATGCATATGCAATTTTTTTTAACTGTTTCGAAGGATTTTAATCAGTAATATTTCAAAAAATAACATAGACAAATGTATTAATGTTTTATCCATCTGTTCAAGAGCAACAAGGCAAAGTTGTATATACAGTTTAAAAAAAAAATATGAGACAAATACATTTGAGAATGGAATCTGGAAATATGTTAAAGAGACAACAACCGACCAAAGAACAGATACCAGCAGAAGGCCACCAATTGGTCTTTAATGCAGCGGGAGGTTGGTCTCAGTCGGCCCCTGGATAAAAATGTGTACTTTTCAGAGAAAATAAACGTCATACTAACTCTAAATCATATAAATGAACTAAAATTTAAACAAATCATAAAAGACAAACAAGGGCCTGAGGCCTCTGACGTGGAAGAGTCGCAAAAATACGCGGGGATAAACATGTTTTGTGAGATGCCAACCCGCCTCTTTACCTCTAGCCAATGTAGAATACAGAAACACACATCTCATTGCAGTAACGTGGGCGAACAGTTGTAACTTCTCGTTTGCATTTTTTCTGACAAATTTTCTTCCAATATAAACAATATAAAAAAAGAAGATGTGGTATGATTGCCAATGAGACAACTATCCACAAAAGACCAAAATGACACAGACATTAACAACTATAGGTCACCAAACGGCCTTCAACAATGAGCAAAGCCCATACCACATAGTCAGCTATAATAGGCCCCGATAAGACAATGTAAAACAATTCAAACGAGAAAACTAACGGCCTTATTTATGTAAAACAATGAACGAAAAACAAATATAACACATAAACAAACGACAAACACTGAATTACAGGCTCCCGCCTTGGGACAGGCACATACATAAATAATGTGGCGGGGTTAAACATGTTAGCGGGATCCCAACCCTACCCTAACCTGGGACAGTGGTATAACAGTAAAACATAAGAACGAACTATAAAAATCAGTTGACTTAACTCATCAGATGGACAAAAATACAAACATATTTGAGAACATAGAATATCCATATCTCATATATGTAAATATATATACAAGTCTAAATTGAAAACTACGTGTAAACCTATAATTGCGTTGGATAAAAACCGCAATGTAAATAATATATATATATATACAAATCGTCTAAACATCAACCCAACAATGTTAGATCTGTAAATTTGCTTTCGCAAATTTTTTGTTCTTCCCTCGCCGGGATTAGAACCCAAGCTACTGATACATCGTGACACCAAATCGCCTGCACTGTAACCGGCGTTAGACCATACCACCACCTGGGGTTCATAAAAATAAAGCTTTCGGTGGCCGGCAGTTATCTTTCCACGTTAGTTTTAATCTAGCATCGTACTACAGTACATGACATATAAGGCATGAAGTTGTTATTTTTACAGATCAGCTAAATTATCTTTCGTAAAGGATCCTACAAATTAATGTAAGATACAGTCACAGAAATAGTTATATTTATAAGCACGTCTGAACCAGTGACAATTCTTCAACAGATTTATCCATCGGATCACCAGCAGTGATAGTGATACATGGCTGTGTACATTCTGTACATACATGATACAACTCGTCTAAACATCAAACCAACAATGTTAGATCTGTAAATTTGCTTTTGCAAATTTTGTGTTCTTCCCTCGCCGCGATATGAACTAACATATATATATATACAGACACAAATAATCTGTATGTGGAAGAGTAAGGATGTAATTTGTTGAAATAAAAAAAAAGCTAGAATTTGATATTAATACTATAAGTCAGAAGGAACAGAATAAACTAAAGAAATTGATAGGATAAAGAACTCTTTTTTGAGCTTTTTTAGTGCCAAGAAAGCTATTCTCATCACTTGCGTCCGTCGTTTGTCGTCGTTATCCGTCGTCGTCGTCGTCATTAACTTTTTTTATTTTGAACTTCTTGTAAGAAACCACTAAATGGAATGGAACCAAACATGGCATGGATGTTCTATATGAGGTGCTGACTATGTATTGCTATACTTTGAAGCATATCCAACATCCTAGATCGCCACTAGCGGAGAACTTAGTTTTACATAGGACCCTACAGGAAATACATACAAATTTCTTCCTTTAGAAAACAACTGAATCGAATGAATCCAAACATGGTATGAATGTTCCTTATGGGTGCTGCCTTATGGGGTGCTGACCAAGTGTTGTAACTTTGAAGTTGATCCATCATCCAAAATGGTCGCAAGCGGAAAACGTAGTTTAACATAGGACCCTATGTTAAATACATACACATGTCTTCTTTTAGAGAACAACTGAATGGAATAAAACCAAACATGGAATAAATGTTCTTTATGAGGTGCTGCCCAAGTGTTGTTATTTTGATGCCGATCCATTTTCCAAGATGTTTGCCAGCGGGGGATTAAGTTTAACATTGGACCCTAAAGGAAATACATGCAATGTCTTCTTTGAGAGATACCACTAAATAGAATGGAACCAAACATGGTTAAATGTTCCTAATGCGGTGCTGACCAAGTGTTGTTACTTTCAAGACGATCCATCGTTCAAGATGGCCGCCAGCAGGGGTCTTAGTTTACTATAGTACCCTATACATGTAGGACATACATACAAATATCTTTCAGACAACCTCTGAATTGAATGAAACCAAACATAGCATAAATGATCCTTATGAGATGCTATTGACGTACTGAATTGTTCAAGATGGACACAAGGATATTATCTAATTACGGGACCAATACCACTAATAATTATTTGTGTATATGTTATAATTTTTATTTACTTTTACATGATTTCCAACACCAAAGTAGAGTCCAGTGAGCGACACTGGGTCTTGAGAGCCTCTAGTTTCAGATAATATGGGAACGAAGTCCCCTATGACGGTAGAAAAATCAATAAAAAAAGAAAATCGGAAATATATTCCCGAAATTTTCATTCTACTAATGAACTCAAAATCGTTAACGTTTTTGATTGCAGACTTTTTAAATTCCCACCTTTGCGCAGAAATCTACTTCCTTTTCCGGTCTCGTTGTCAGGAGAATTTAAGTAAAATATATATTTATCAGTTAAGTAAAATATGAGAAGGAACACAATACCAATTTAATTTTTAATAATTATTTGATATGAACAAACATTACATGAAGATAACGTTTCTGTGTTTACATTGAATATGACGTCATAACATAAATAACGTCACAATTAAAATCCCTAAAAACAGAACCAAAATCGGAAACGTCACGGCATTTCGTTGTCTTTTCCAACCATTTTGAAGTTAAAATTGTTTGAATTAAAAATATATATATACAAACAGACTTCGTTACCTTTCATATAAGCAGGATAATGCAGTCTCAGATCTTTCTTTCATATTAATCTTTAGTATTTATTTGGTCTTAAATCATAGGGAAAAAATAAAATGTGCTTATAAATTTTGGTAATGACCTTTTTATGTGCTTGCTATTAAAGTCTTTAATGAAAAGATAGTAGGAACAAAATCTGTAACCTATAATCTGACACAACTTTCTGAATCTGACTTGAGTACACATTTGGCGATAATTACGGGTTCAATTCGTCATCCCTGCCAGCGCATTTACTGCGATGTACAATGTGATTTCTGTTTTTACATCTTAAAATATAATGAACCTGCGTAGAATTGAGTTTGGACAATCATTTTTGTATGTACAATTCAAATATAAATCACGGTCATTTTTAATTTACTTTATACCAATGTATAACCCAAGTACTGCGTACATTATTCGGACAATGATCCCAACTGTAATTACTACAATATTCAACTCGTGTTGACAGTAGTGGACTAACAGTGTTTACTTAACTTGTTTAGATACTCATCCCGTGAACGTAGTGTGCTATATATATAATTGAAACATGTATGTGAAGCAAGACAACACAGAGTAAGGTTCTTTAACATGATGTAAGTATTTGTCACCATTCACTGTTGAAAATAGTGGTGGGAAAAAACTTACTCTGACTTTAACCTTAAATTAAAAGCTTTGGGATATTTTGGGCTGATCATTGGAATTGACATTAAGATAAGGTATACAATTCTGTTATGAAATTAAAATTTGGCGATATGGTCATACTATGACACCCTAGATCGTATGAAAAGAAGTAATTAAACCAAAAAGCTGACAAAAAATCCTAAGCCTGACCTGATTACCTTCTTGATAGAATATTTTAATGCTTTTCTTTTGTATTTTACTATGAATTATTCTATAAATTGCGCAATAAGCTGATATTTTAGGTTATATACTTTTAATCTTCTTATCTTTTCGTTCTTGTGTAAGGGTTCGTGAATTTGATTGATCATTCGTAGTATGTCGTGTTTGGATTTGTCGTCTGTTTTATAATGACTTAAGATTTTATATGTACTCTTGGTGTATTCAGCTTCTTACAAACACTAACCATTTGAGTATCTCACTACAACAACTTATGACATTAGCCAGGTGAAATGGAGAGGTCGTATCAAAGATATCATTCTGAAATAACATGGAAATTGAAATATTCGACAAACAAACGATTAAACTACTTTTGATTTTTTTTTCAAAATGTACATTTTTTATCACCTCGTAACATAGTTTCATAAGATATGGTAAATATAAGTTCCATCCGTCCAAAATACACTTTACGACTTGTTTCAATAAAAAGTGCCAAATTTTGGCAATGTTTGGTATATAATATTATGGCTGAAAAAAAAACCATGTACAGTGTATTATCATGATCTTTTATTCAAAGTTTTTTTTATTAACAAGACCGCTAAAGAGATAGATATTCTACACGTCAACTGAATATCTTAAATACTAAAGCACAACACCGATTTCAATTCAGCTGCATCTTCTCTGAAACCAAACAACGTCGAAAATATTTGTTATATGACACATAAAAAGTAAAATCACAAAAAAACTGAAATCAGGGAAAATCTAATCGGAAATTCCATAATCACATGGCAAAGTCAAATGGCAAATCACATCAAAAACAAAATGACAAGAACTGTCATATTCCTGACTTGGTACAGGCATTTTCAAATGTAGAAGATGGCGGATTAAACCTGGTTTTAAAGCGCTAAACTTTTCACTTCGATGACAGTCTCATCAAATTCCGTTATATTTACAATGATGCGTGAACTAAACAGACATTATAAATAAAATAGTCAAAATATGGGCACAGCAGTCATCATCGTGCAACAATTTTAAAAGGAACAATTTAACAGAACATAAAAACATCTATCTACAAACACATTCATTGATTTGCGTGTCTGACGTCAGAAAATGGTATATGTCACATATATTTGTATATCAATGTATATACAAACAATTTTACACATGGGCAATATTAGCATACAGGGTTAAAAAATCAAAAGTATGTAAGAAGTCAGAAATAGACCGCGATTTAAAATAGTCCAAAATTTATATAGAATTTATAAGAATCTACAAATAGTTCATTCCACTGCGCGATTGAATAAAACTTTACGTTTGTGGTTCAACGTAATTTTCAAATTCATAATAGAAATATATCATAATGACAAGATCTTTTAAAGTACAGAGTCACGTTATAAGAACCAAAGAAACACAAAAAGCCGCATATACAAAACACACCAGCAACAAATGAAATATAATACAAACACATTGACGGGATGTTTTAGTACCGAGCCACGTTAAATGGATATCACATAAAACAATCCAACAGTAAAAGTAATATTAATAATAAAACAAAGACAAAGGAAAGAACAATATAACACGTTGTTAAGATGATAAACAACATCAGTATGCAGAATCTATACATCAAGACCATCATGTATTATTTGTGAAGTTGATAGAGGATATTTATCAACAAGGTCTTGGAACCTTCCGATGAACTTTTTTAGAAAAAGGACGAGACGTTCTTTGACATACCCCTGGTGCACCAACTTTCTACTCAGACACTGATGACGTTTTACAAAGTCTGAGTAGGAGCTGTAAGCTCCTGAATATCGAATAAGTTGGGAAATATATATCCCATATGCAGGTGAAGTTGGTATATTACTACTAAGGTGGGGGAAATTTATAATTACAAACTTAAAATCGTCTCGTTTGTCATCGATTCTGGTACTGAGATGACTGTGCAATTCAAATTCGAGATATAAGTCTAAAAATAAGGCGGAGGAAGCTGTGTCTGTTGTTTCTTTAATTTCTAGTTCTGGGGGACATATTAATGGAACCCAATCAGAAAAATTCGGATTGTTTATTGAAAGAACATCATCAATATATCTGAAAGTGAAATTAAATAATCTGGCTTCTTTGATACTCTTGTTTTTGACAAGTGTCTGTAGGAACTCCGATTCATATGAAAATAAGAAGAGGCCGGCAGGAAGAAGCGCATAGTTTTTCCCAAAGGGATGCCGACAATTTGTCGGAAAAGTCTGCCTCCAAACTCAACAATTATGTTGTCGATAAGAAACTTCAGCACACTGACCACTTGTTCTTCTGTTTAGCATGTTTTACCTTTTTTTACCTTTTTGTTTGTCATTATTAACGAAATATGCTTTCTGATATATCCAAAAGTAATAAAGTTATAGCGTATGATACCATTTTATGTTGAAAGGCATTGTGGATTATTACTTTTAGGCGATTTTTCAATTTCACATGGGGAACTGTGGTATACAGGGTTGAAAAATCAAAAGTTTTGATACAACTAATTTCAGAAATAGACCCAGATTTGGTTAATACCACTACGCGAGTAAACAGTTTCGCAGTATTTCTGAAGACCCTCTTTCACTGCGGACAGCCTTTTAGTCAATCTAATGGACAATTCTTTATAATTAGTGGAACATGAAGATGAGTAAGCAATATACCGTTGTGTGTACGGAATTTTATGAAGCTTTGGTATCCAATACAAACAAGGTATGTCCTCCGTTTGGTGTTCAGTGTAATGTTTATTAAAGCCATGAAGGACTTATGATTTGCTAAAATCTCATCCTTGTCAAATGATATGTCTTTGTATCTGGGAGTACCTGAGTGCTCATTCATACCTAATTCTTTTACAAGACATTCGTAGTAATACGATTTACGTACAAAGACAATATTATTTGAAGCTCTGTCCGCAGGAAGAACAACATACTTATCATGAAGAGATGATAGACATTTTATGGCCTCTTTGTCTCTGAAAATGTAGTATTTTGTACCCCCTAAATCTGTCTTTTAAATAATCTTTTTTTTCACCAAACTCGCCATTTTGTGTGAAAAGATCCCAATTCGGAGACTGTTATCGGTCTGTGTCTTATACGTGTCGACGTACTGCCCATTGGACTTTTTAAAAACACAAAGTGATATAACAAACACTGTAATATATAAGTACGCCAGAAAGTATAACCCTCGGTATGACCCGAATGTATATTTATTGTGTCTGTTTAGTTAACGCATCAATGTAAATATAACAGAATTTGATGAGACTGTCATCAAAGTGAGAGGGTTCGCGCTATAAAACCAGGTTTATCCACCATTTTCTACATTTGAAAATGCCTGTACCAAGGCAGGAATATGACAGTTCTTGTTCCTTTCGTTTTTGCTGCGTTTTCTGTTTTGAAATTGTCATGTGATTATGGACTTTCCAAATTGATTTTCCTCTAAGTTCAGTATTTTTGTGATTTTACTTTTGTCTTTTAGGCGACATACTCAGATATTTGCTAAACGATCAAATCAGGCCGTTGGTTTTCTTGTTTCGCTAAAAGCACAGTTGTTAACTTATATATCATCTTTCTATCTTTATAATATCTGTATTTCTAATTTGGATATTCTTTATACATTTTTTGGTATTGATATGAATGTACCTATAAAGTTAGGTCAACTTGTGCTTAAAAAAAAAGACTTAAAATGTTGACATCCGTTTGATGTGGTTTTCATTCTAATATTTTCAAGGTTAGGACTCTTGACATTTATTTAAACGATAAAATGATAATAAAGTTTGATTATTATGATACATAAGGGGAGTTTATATTTTTTCGAATCATCTAGAATCTAAGAGGACATATAACATTCAATGGTATTTTATTGTCTATTTTTATATTTATGACCAAGTGTAGAATACCTTGAAATTCTTCTAATATGCAAATCACACGTAATAATATTTGGAATTCATTTGTGTCTTTTTGACGGATGCACCCATGTATCCTTCTGGTTTCTTATCAAAACTGATGGGTATTTGCTAATAATGATCAAGATTCAATTATACATAAGAAACTAGTTATTCTGTGAAACATGTTCTCTTTTTCTTTGCATGTGCAAAACTTGAGTTATAAATAGATATCTACAGTATTTTATATAATATTGACTATAATGGTTTATGAATGATTGTAAAACAAGTTATTTAATAACATCTCATTAAATCACGAAATGATCACTAACGCCCAACATACATATACTGACGTTATATAAACGTCTTATACTGAATACAACAAAGGAGCTAGCAGTATCCTTTAACTAACTTTCAGCAATAAATATACTGAATAATCAACGTTGGATGTCTTCGTTAAGACATGACAGACAGAAATGATTTCAGGTTCCCAATTGTAAATGAAAAGATTGAACTCGCAAATGACGATGGATTTTTCAATTTTTTGTAATAACAATCCTGTCTTCCCTTTTCTTCAATTTTGCCCTACCAAAGATATAATCCGTAATAAAGTGGCCAGTAATGTTATATGTGAACTGACTACGAGCACAGGTACAGCCAAGAACCTTTGATATGAAGTTGTCACTATTGATATTTGCAACACCAACCAATCTGTAAAGTATGTGACTTTGAGGCATAATGGCGAGGAGCAGTGTTATAAATAATTATCACATTTACCTACCTATGTGGAGGACTTAATATAAAACTTATAACATCAATAATTGTGTTATTGCTACAAAATGATAAATTTATATGAAAGATACTGAATCGAGCTCTTTACCGCTATGTAGACATCAGCCCTTTTACATTTCTGTTTTGGTCTTTCTGATGCTGATTTATATGCAATTTTTTCCCCATCTGAAAGAGTAGAGTAAATCTGACAAAATTAGATTAAAACTTATGACTAAAGTTATTTTATATCATAACGTTAAAAGTCACGAGGGTTTGCTGTGTATCTTATTTAAACAGATTGTGTTTGCAAAAAACTCATATAATGATATGAACTGGTTCTAAGCATCATGCTATTTCATGTGATGATAGGAGCTGATTCTTGTCATGATATGATCCAGTGCTTAGCTGCATATGAGCGGATTCCTGTCATCATATGAACAGGTTCTTCTCACCATATGAGCTACAAAATGTAGTATTGTCATCTTAAGATCTGGTTCTGATCATCTTATTATAAGCATCTTATGATATGGTTCTGAACATCAGATGAGCTGGTTCTGAGCATCAAATGAGCTGGTTCTTATCATCATATGAGCTTGTTCTTGTCATCATATGATCTAGTTACGACCATGATATCAGCTATTTCTTGTCATCTAATCATCTGGTTCTTAGCATCCTATCAGCTTGTTTTTAGCATCTTATGATATGGTTCAGAGCATTATGTGAGCTTGTTTTAAACATTGTATGAGCTGGTTCATATTATTAGTATGTGTTATTATCTACCAAACGTTAGAAAACTAAAGACTAAGCAAAGGAAACCCCACCGAAAACTGAGGATTCTCTGGAAAGGTAGGCAGATCCTGCTCCACATTTGTTACCCGTTGTGCTGCTCAAATTTTTACAAACCCGGTAAATAGTCTTATTCGGTAAGTCACAATAAGAAATCAGTTGATTCATGCTAAAGAAAAACGCTTCAATTAAACTTATTTCAAGCAATAAAAAATGAAGCATGTCACAGTTAAAAGTGAAATCACAAAACAACTGAACTCCGAGGAATTTTTAAAACGGAAAGTTCCTAATCAAATGGGAAAATCAAATGATAAAACACATCAAACGAATTGGAAAAAAATGTCATATTCCTGACTTGGTACAGACATTCTTAAATGTAGAAAATGATGGATTGAACCGGTTTTTTTAGCTCTAAGCCACTCAGTCGTACGACAGTCGAATCAAATTCTATTATTTTGACAACGATGTGTGCACAAAATGTCACAAATAGGAGTATAATAACAACACAAACCGCACCAACAACTGGGAGTGGTTTTAGGTGCTGCTCCTCATGTGGCACCCGTTGTTGTGCTAATGTTATTACACTCGGTGAGATTTATTTTAAATGTTATAGCCTGATAACGCCCCTTTCAAAATCCAGGAACCGCTCCTAAAGGGAAAAATAGATTTGAACTGTGCAGAATAGCTGAGGTAGTTAATGCACACCTTTGCTATGCATTATCAAGATTATAACATAGCAAGAACAAAGAGATTTTACCCATGTCATGGGTTAATTAAAATTAAGCACATTTCAATTGATTATCTTATAGTTTGTTCTTATGGAATGCTACACCGCTGTTCCATGTTTGATGTTGTGTCGTATATATATTTTATATTTAACAGACAGTTACTGCACGTGTTTTGATTTCGTTATTCTGAACTATTTAAAAACGGCTTAAACAAGTCGGGAACTTTTCATTTCCTGGAGTCAGAATATACGTAAAGTAATTTCCCAAATAGATGGTAAACATGCCTTGTGAATCCCTTGGTTTTTGTTTATATCAGAATACAAGTTTATTTGATGAGTAATTGTGTTTTCCACTTGTGTTTCGGTGCTGTCTTGTAGACGAATATGTGAAATATTCGTGTACTCACCAATCATAAAAATGTCTAAATTTCAGGTAATTCAAGTACTCGTTTCTTCACATATTATTTAACCATCCCTCCTTAATCTGTGCATGGAACGAATACTTTATATTACTGACTATCAATGTAGATACAACAGATTAAAAACTAAACGAGTTTGTTTATTCTACAATGCATGACAAGGTTTGTTGTACTCAGTACAAATATAACACGTGTGCTCAGTTGATCGTTAACACGTTGTAGTCAATCATTCATCGTTACTCACTAATGGGTTGCACAAAAACCCAGGTTAAAAGAATGGTAAATGTAAACTTACACTTACATGTGCGAGTATTCAAGAATGCTTATTCATGAAAATCCATTATAAGGTAGTGCTGTTAAACATGATAGCATAAAAACACAGTGAAAAAAAAAAAAAACATGTTCTATAAATATATTTATTGCTATTTTGTGCATAATTCCTTTCATCTTTTTTTGTGATAATTTTCATATCATTCTACTCGCTTGAGATGGATAATTATCGCTAGAAACTAAGCATGCACGTGGCGTTGCTAACGAAATTGACATGAAATTGACAACGTCGTCATAGGTAAAATAGCGATAAATAGATTATCATTGTTCATCTCAACTCAATTGCCTTTCTCGCTTTCGCCGTCCCGGCTCAAGCGAGAAAATCAATCTCGTTTTGATGATCACCGATAATCTATAAGTATTGAAAAGAAAATTTTTTAATTTCTATTCGAATTTTTAGAATTATTGATACTAATCACAAAAATGTTAACACCCTAAATTTATAGGGGTAATTTAATTTCTAACTAAAAGTTTTCAAACGATTTATACCAAAGATTTGTTTACATTTAAGAATATATGTTTTATGTTCATTACAAATACACGAAAGATGTTTCTTGTTAAATGATAAATTAAGAAAGAGGAAGAGTTTCGTATAAATCGTAAATTAAATGAACTCCGATGTTTTTAAAGTGTTTATTTCCAAGTTTTAGTCCGGAATTAAAATGATTCATAACATGCTTGTTTCCAATTACTGTTCAAAGGGGCACTAACTGTGATATATATAAAAAAAAATCTAAAGAATGTATTTTTTGTTCAATCATTAAAGAAAGTGAAAAAGTGAAATAATAATTCTCTTTTAGCAGTCAGTACCATTACATTGAGTATGGTTCAATTTTGTCAAACTAAGCATAGTTGATGAATTATTCAATTGCAAGTGAATAATATGACTCATTGAATCCGTATTCAATTTTTTATCTATAATATCAGGTCTCATTCTATTGATATATATATATATATATTAATGTTTATATAGCTTATATTACCATCAGAGGTGTAGGAGGTCAACTCGATTGTTTTTAAATTGCGTCAAGACTGAAAGACACACGAAACTAAGCTACTTAACATCAAGCCCGTGGCCTGGATAATTGTTTAGACTTTTTGATAATTTTGATAATTTTTTTACATTTTTTAAAATCAAATATGATAATTTGAGTCCCCAGCGCAAAAACAGTTCACAGACTCTCCCTTGGGCGTTAATAGTCGTAGTCAAATATGAGGAAAATTGTAGTTTTACTATTAATAGTATTATAGTAAATAATCCAGGTCACTTGGTCAGTTCATGAATATCTATAAAATCGTGGTTACCATTAATATAACCTAGTAATGGTATGAAGATGATGGTTCATTGGTGGTTTGCTCTGGAAATAATGGTATATGGAACAAAATGGTCAAATTTTCGTGAACTGTGAACTACTGGAATCGTCTGCTTCAACCGTTTATATAGTCTGAATGTTCGAGGACATATACATTGTATCCGTTACTATAGCGATAAGTGTGTACGGCAAATTAACGTAGAGGTTGGTTGTAATATTAAATATATATAATACAGGGTTCTGGAAACTAGGCCATCTCTGTCAATTCCGATTGGTCTTTAAAACCGGAAGCTCCCACGGCAATAATACAGAATATGGCGCAAAAACAAATAGAATGTACAACTGTCGAGGGAAAAAGGAAGATATGGGCTTATCAAAAATAACCCTTAGTAGGAACTACCCTGGTAACAATACAGACCCATGACGTAAATCGATAAAATAGGTGAGCAAATGGGACAAACGATATACAGGTCAAACTAAATCAGGGAACGTGTCAAGGTACACCCCCTGGTCAAACAGTGAAAACGAACCCTGTCCTAAATATATTTCCGATAAACAATAATATGAAACACATGAAACATGCAATACGTTATAATACACAACGATGCCTAATATATAAAGTGTTCATCTCATGGTCCTTCCGTTCATAATATATAAATAAAAGTGCAGCTTAGAGTAGCGGAACTCGAAAAATAAAAGTGAAAGTAGAAATAAACTCTCTGAGCATCACACTACAATAAAAGAATGAAACGTGAAACATATAAACCATCATGCTGAACTCTTACTCTTAGGTATATCAGTATTATAATACTATGAATTTTTGGTTTTGTGTGCTAGGTACATCAATTTTCAGTCGCGTCAGAATATTATGAAATAATGATTAATTTCTAGCAAAATAATGACAGAAATTTTTTTTAAGATAATACCATTGGAATAGAAGAGGAAAAAATATTTGAAAATCAAAGTAAAAAAAAAGCTGAATGTCATTTATAAAGTGTAAAGGTTTGCAGATTATAAAAACACTTCTGGCCCTATGTCATTTATTTTTCTTATTACATAAGTATATTGCAATATTCGGAAATTGGAATTACTTCCGATTTAAATAAATTTAAAATATTCTAGCAATTTAATTGTATTGTACCAAACCATTGGTTATTTTGTAAAAAAGATTAAAACGAAGACAAACTTAATAGAAATAATCTTAATCTGTAGAAATTTTATACCCGAAAGAATGCAGGAAGGCTAAAGAGAATATATCTATTTCTAAGAATTTTAAGAGTTATTGACACAAATCACAACCAATTAAACAGTGTTAATTTATAGGGTTTACTTAATTTTTTACTATGAATTTTTTAGCTTATTTATATAAATATATCTTTTATAATATACTTTAAAATATGGTTGTTGCATGTTCATAATAAATACAGAAAGAATATTTTTTTTAAATTAATGAATGAAGAAAAGGGAAGAGTTTCGTAATGCACTCAAATAAAGTAAATTTGATGCGTTAAAGTGCAATGTATAATCCCAGTTTAAAAACACTTCTGGCGTTATGCTATTTATAATCTAAAAGAATGTGGAAAGTCAATATGATCGGTGATTGACTGTTTTAATTACTTACCAAAGGTACAAGGCTTATGATATTATACGCTAGACGTGCGTTTCTTCCTATAAGACTCATCAGTCAAGCTCAGATAAAAAAAAAACGTGATAGCCGTTCAAGCATGTCAAGTATAAAGTTGAATGGCATTGGGGACCCAAAACTAAAAAAATGATGTGCAAAATACGGCTAAACTATATGCATAGAATTTGAAAATCCTAATTATTTCGAAAATTCATACTTATGCAAACACTTAATTTATATAATTTTTTTTTTATTGATATTCATTTCAACAGTGATGTTTTGACTTCTGGGCTAATGTTACCAGCGTGTAATATATTTAACGATATAGCGGTATTTCTGGTGAAATAAGTGTAACCGCTTGCATTTTAATTTTTATCAAGCTTTTAGTTTTGAAACTGTATATTTTATAAAAACAATTGATGAATAATGGGAAAGTAGTGTAACGTTACCAAGACCAATATTATCAAAGTGTGTTGCCACAATAAATATCTACCTATCCTTCAAAAATAAATGGGAATGTACATTTTCATTTGAGTTTGACTTAATGGTCTCCCTAGAGTTAAATGAAGTGCTTCCGTATAAGTTGACCCAGTTTTCGAAACATAGTTATTATTATTTTAAATCAATCGAAATGTTGATAAATAAAGTGAATTTTGGGCAAGGTTATATATACACATACAAACCCAGAGATGGCATAATTGTCCGTGATTGTCTTTTTAAATCAGATACTAAATTGTCTTATGAATTGAATTCGTGTTCTTTTAAAAGTTGGACTAGAAAATTATTGTCAATGTTTGTATATTTGGATTTATAAACCAAAGAGAGACAACACTTTGTCCAAAAAGAAAAAGGTCGAAATGACATATAAACTACCTAAAAAAAAAACATTTTTTTAATTGAACTCATACAAAGTATCTGATTTGTGATACTAAGCCATTCTTCCCTTTTGAAAAAAGCAAGGATATAATTTAATTTATCTTTTAAAAATTTCTTGCAAGATAAGCACTTTAGAGTATTCAGAAATATTTTTCAACCGTCTTTTAGACAATCTATGCATTATATATGTGATACAAACTTATATATGTATTTCTATTTGTATCCATCTGATGGGTTAAGCCCTTTTCAACTGACTTTTATAGTTAGTTCTTATATTGTACTGTCATACCACTGTTCCCGGTAAAAGGAGGGTTGGAATCCCGAAAAAATGTTTAACCCCACTACGTTCTGTATGTAGGTGCCTGTCGAAAGTCAGAAGCCCGTAACTCACTGGTTGTCGTTTGTTTATGTGTTACATATTTGTTTTTCGTTCATTTTTTGTACATAAATAAGGCTTTTTGTGATCACTTACTCTCTTGTATATGTCGGATCTCCTGTAAGAGCTTCTATCAAGAAAACAACGGGCATCATAACATTTGGAAACAATGCTTTAAAAGATATTTTTTTAAAGTTCTACGTGTCTTCTATAAATACGTTGAACAACATAATTATGTTTAAACTTACCTCATTATTTTAAAGCATGTTATTGACAGTAATCAAAAAGTAACGTAAGAACTTTTACTGTAAAAATAGATTACAATCATGAACAGTGTTATTGCTTCTGTGAAAGTTGTTAAATTTTAATAAAATTCCTTTTCTACTTTTCATTTTAACCGAGTGTTGTTATTTGACGTTAATAGCCTTTGCTCGACCAAAAATTCAGTTTATCAAGCTAACTTTTTTGGTAAGTTGAAATACAAAATTAAAAGGCAAACCAGGCAAATAGCATGCTTCCTAGACTACCTTTATTGATTTGTCGTGCAAGTAATGCACGTTCCGGAGAAATTATTTTCGTTTTCAACCCTACCCCAAATAAGAAATAAAACACATGAACATATACATAAAATGTTTACTGATTTTGTCGTTAGGTTTATCTCCTTTGATTCTTAACTCTAGTTGACTATCTTTTTTTAATGTCAATGTATTAAAAGTCCATTTAAATTCCGAGGCAACTATTGTTTACGGGTGTTAAAATCTCACAAAACAAATAAGGATACAAATGCAGGTAAACATAAAACTGAGCAAATCGCGCGGATACCCCAATAAAAGATACATAATGATTCGACAGTACCAATCCTCTCCTCACCAGCCACAAAACCTATATTGAGATAAAATGAAAAAGTGGAGAAAATCTCTTATATACAATACTGGACTAAATCATGATAATACGAACATTTGAATCCTTAATGACATTAAAACTTTAGATACGAATATACAGTTTCATGTGAAAGAATTTACAAGCTGGAAATTAAATTGAGTGTCTCTAATGTTAAGGAACTATAGAGAATAAAGGTCTTTTTAACTTTATTTATTGGTGTATTAACTAGACTAAGTCACAGCATAAAAGTACTTTAAGAATTGGACAATGTTGTAGACCCTGAACGATTTTGAAATTGACCAATGACCTATTGTATTGATTATTTATTTTTTCAACCATATATTCAAAACAACAAATCATTATTATGTACTAGGACAAATTTGTCATAATTCAAAGGTTTTGTTCTGTTTTGAATATTTTTAACCCTAGTTACAGTATATATGTCGTGTACATTTTATAATTTTGTACAGGTTATTACTTGTACAAAAACTTTGTATGGGTAATTACTTGTATGATGCCATCATACAGGTTATTACCTGTACAAATATAATTGTATTGGTAATTACTAGTACAATTTTTGTTGAGAAAGATAATAACTTGTACAACACGATAGCTTTGAGTTGAACGTGCCTCTTACATATGCAACTTTTTATCAATTTTTATTTCTGAAAATCAATTGTAGAAGGGTTTTATTTCATTTTTGCTTTTTACAACTTTGTCACTTTGCGCCAGGAGTCAGTATTTAAGTGGCAAAAGTTGTTTATTTAAATTTGCCCAATGTCGCATGCCAGATTATGTTGTTACTTCGTCGTGCGTCTGAGTTCTTCTTACATTTCAATATAATACTAATATAAAAAAGAAGATGTGACATAATTGCCAATTAGACATCTCTCCACGAGAACCCAAATGACACAAAAATTAAAAACTATAGATCATCACACGCCCTTCAACAATGAACAAAGCCCATAAAGCTGCATGTAAAAAGCTCCGAAATGGCAAATGTGAAACAATTCAAACGAGAAAACTAACGGCCTGATTCATGTACAAAAATAAACGAAAAAAATGAAACACATCTGCAAGCAACAACCATTGAATGACAGGCAGGGACAGGCACATACATAATGTGGCGGGGTTTAATATGTTAGCATGATCCTAACTCTCCCCCTAGCCTGGGACAGTGGTGTAACATTACACAAATGTACAAAATAAGAACCAAATATTAAAATCAGTTGATAGAGGCTAAACTTATCAGATGGATACAATCAGTAATAATACAAAGAGTGAACATGGCCGGGATATTTTAAGAAAGTTATTAGATTTTTAAAAAATTAACCACAGAGTGAAAAATAAAATCACAAAAATACTGAACTTAGAGGAAAATCATTTCGGAAAGTCCATAATCACATGGCAAAATCAAATAACAAAACGCATCAAAAACGAATGGACAAGAACTGACTTGGTACAGGCATTTTCAAATGTAGAAAATGGTGGATTGAACCTGGTTTTATAGCAAGCTAAACCTCTCACTTGTATGACAGTCGTATCACATTCCATTATATTGTCATCGATGCTTGAACAAAACAAACAGACACAATAGTAAAAAATGTCAAAAATATGGGTACAGCAGTCAACATTGTGTTATCATATTAATCACTATAAAAACAACAAATGTAACGAAGAAGCACACATCAAATTAACATCGTCATTTTGATTATACATGTATTATACGATTTTATTTGTCTATGTAAAATGCACCCATCAAGGATTTTGAGTACTAGTGTAAAATTTTGCGTTTGAAATTTGCACAGGTAGACATGAAATAATTTTGTCGTTCAAAGTATGACGGGATGCATAAATACAGTCACGCAAAATAGATATAACAAAATCTGACTAAACAGTATAAAGTAATAATAAATAAAATAATACATGTAGTAGTGTGGTTCAAAGTATGACGGGATACATGAGTACATTAACCACACAGAGTGAATGTATTGTTTCCTGGCAAAAAAACTAAGTCCATTTATAAGTAAAATACGGGAAAAATGTTGTTTTTTTTTTTTTTATCAAATTTACTCATGAATACTATCTTATAATCATAAACAAGCTCGCCAAGTTTGGTAGAAATCCAGGATAGTTTAAGAAAGTGATTAAAATTTGTAAACTTCAACCAGAGAGAAAATGTAATGTTTTCTGGTAGAAAAAAGTAAGTCCATTTACAAGTAAAATAAAGAAAAATAGGAATTTTATTTTTACAATGTTACTACTGGTTACTATCTTGTAATCATTAACAAGCTTCTTTTAAAGTTTGATAGAAATCCGGCATAGTTTAAAACAGTTATTAAAATTTAAAATACCGAAAATTCTAACCACAGAGTGAATATTTTAAACGACGCCGCCGTAATGTAGGATCGCTATGTCTCGCTTTACTACTAACGCTGAAGGCTAGACAAAAAAAATACATATGAGAAAACAGTAAGAGAAAAATAGTACCTGACAATTGAGAAAACAATCTCACACTTACAAACTCAAAGAAAGGTGTTTTTCAATGAAACATTTTGTTTAAAGCAAAAGTAGAAGCACATACAAGTAAAAGATATTGTGTTGTACAAGTTATTATCTTTTTCTCAACAAAAATTGTACAAGTAATTATACCAGTAGTAACCTGTACAAAATAATAAAATGTGCACGACATATATAACACAAGACCTGCTATTTTATACATATTGTGTAAGGAAACCAAGTATACATCAATGTAACCAAACAAAACATTAATTCAGTTGAATTGAATATAAGGTCTACAACAAAAAAACAAAACTCTAAACCATAAGTCAGTAGTCAATTTCAATAATTGTTTGAAATATTAGACAGTGTTTCCTACTTGTTTGTTGTATAACACTTCACTGAATTAGATTTATATTACACTTACGGGTCATTATGTAATGTCAAATTTTGTATATTTACGTATTTGTCAGATAATGTAGTGTTATCTAGATTAATAAATTGATTATGTAATTTTATTTTATTTTTTTAATTTTAGTTTATTCTATCTTGCTTTGTTTAGATATTTTTATTGGGGGGGGGGGGGGGGGGGGGGGGGTACAAAATATTAGTACTCATAAATAAAAAATGAACATGTAATATTCCATATAAATAGAGGACATACCTTTTGAGATTATTCATTCCGTTTTTTTTCCCTATTTATTAATAACATTTACAAATAATATCCCATTAAGGTGGTACTTAACTAGTGACTGTGCAGCTTTTGCTAATCTAACAGAAGATGATTATTTGTGTACCCCAATTTGAAGCATACTTATTGCCTGGTAAAAAAATGACATTATTTTTTGTCATCGGTAAGGCAGATTTTTTTTTTAATGGCATTATCTCCCCCTTTGGCGCGTTTTCTTCCCTGACGGAATCTGGGGCCGTATGCATAAAACATCTTAACTTAAGTATTCCTTAAACTTAGATTTCACTAAGAATTTCCTTAGTTAAGTCAAATTTTTAAATGGTATGCATAAACTTACTTAAGTATTCACTTAACTAAGGAATACTTAAATCGGAACCTTTCTCTAGTTACCGTATGATAAATATTAGCTCATCACATGTACTCATCCGTGTAAAAGTTTGTTATGATTATTTTAATTTATTGATCAATGCATGCTTTTATTTTAAAGAGCTGGGGTTAAATTGATATAGGCATGTAAAACAATTCAGTAGAACGTAACATAGTTTAATGATGAACAATTGGCGCATATAAGACAACGCTTTTTATGTTTGATGCTTTGACGGATGAGCATTGGTAATCCAAAACTTTCCTCTACTTAATCTTTAATTATCTTTCATGGGTGTAATATTTTCTGGAGACAACAATATGTTTTAAACTCTAACAAAACATGATCAAGGTTAAATCAGTGGCGTAGCACAAGACTGAGTACAGCATTGTAAGCATGCATGTGCTAACAAATAATTTTACAAAACACTTTTTTTCAATAAAATGTTCACTTATCGTTGAGCTTATTATGCGCTGCCATCTCCCTGTCCAGAACCCTTGCCTACATTTGCTTATAGTTTAAAAAAAATCTATTTTGATGTGAAATTAACATTTTTATCAATTTCCTTTTACAACAAAAAAAGGGGGAGGGTAGATTGTTTTCCAGAAATCCATATACAAACTAGGGTATATTTCAAAAGTCCTACAATCTTTACTAAAACAAATTATTACAGTAAGTATATTCTCCACATCTTAACGAACTTAGAAATATTTTCGAACCGCAATATATCTCTCTGAATATATAAGGTAATATGAAAAAATAATTTAAAACGAGTAAGGTATCACAAATACCTTATATATAACCGACGAATTCCATGGGGACTTCTGACTGCCGTAACAGTGATTCCAAACAATCAACCTAATTGTTTCATACCCCCCCCCCTTTATGAAAGAAATCCACCTCTGGGTAGGTTTTAAAACTTTTCGATTTTGTCCCGGTAATTGAACAAAAAATTAGGGTATGCCCTACATCTTTAGAATAAAACTGAATTGAAAGTTCAAATGACGCACCACCCCCCACCCAACCCCATCCACCCGGCAAAACAGAAACTACCCCCACACATATATAAAGTGTGGTTTTTCATGCTCTCTTCATTCCTTGATTCGGTTTTTAACTAACGGTTAAAATTGATACCGCGCGGTGTATTTTAATAATTAAAAAAAACCGTGCACGTACAAAGTAAACAAAAGAAAAAAAGTACCATGAATTACATGTGTGTAACACTCAGTACTTTTCGGTATACATAACATCGAGATTAGGAAATAGTATATATAACTACCCACTGTTGTCTCTTGATTTGTTGATTATACGTGATTCGAAGAAAATAACGATGATCTTTAATATTTACTTATTATTTAGCAATAAATAAACGAATAATTAGTTTATTACTAATATATATATTAATCAATCAAATTGTAGGTAACATAATAATGTTCTACCAAAAACGCAAACTTTCGACTAATTTTTAACTATTTTTGAAAATTTAAGGTAGCTCTATAGGTACCTTAGACTTAAGTGTTATCTTAGGCGTTTCCTTAGTATAAGGAGTTTTATGCATACCACTTAAGTTTTGTGGGCGTGACTTAAAACAACTAAGATTTTACTTAGGAAATACTTAGTTTAAGATTTTTTATGCATACCACTTAGATAAAAAGGGCGGAGTTTCCTTAACTTAAGTGTTTACTAAGGAAAATCTTAACTTAAGTAGCTTTATGCATACGGGCCCTGATCTTTTCAGTCATATGGCAATAAGACTATATAATTGGCATATTGCCCTTTTGATATACCTAGTAAGTAATTTCTATTACATATAATGAATCACTGTTGAATAATTGTTAGATTGTTTCAGGACAGTAAAGAGCATGAACAAGTTTGTGGCAGTAGCCCAACATCATATATCAGCTAAAAATGAAGTTCAGAAAAGAACAATATTTCATACCGAGGAATCTTCTGAGCAATGCATATCATTTTAAATGCAATGACTCTTTAAAAGAATACTATTTAATAAAAACATACAAGAAATTAAAGAAAAATGACTTACATAATAGTCTTAACTTGGTACTTAACTAGTGACTGTGCAGCTTTTGCTAATCTAACAGAAGATGATTATTTGTGTACCCCAATTTGAAGCATACTTATTGCCTGGTAAAAAAATGACATTATTTTTTGTCATCGGTAAGGCAGATTTTTTTTTAATGGCATTATCTCCCCTTTGGCGCGTTTTCTTCCCTGACGGAATCTGATCTTTTCAGTCATATGGCAATAAGACTATATAATTGGCATATTGCCCTTTTGATATACCTAGTAAGTAATTTCTATTACATATAATGAATCACTGTTGAATAATTGTTAGATTGTTTCAGGACAGTAAAGAGCATGAACAAGTTTGTGGCAGTAGCCCAACATCATATATCAGCTAAAAATGAAGTTCAGAAAAGAACAATATTTCATACCGAGGAATCTTCTGAGCAATGCATATCATTTTAAATGCAATGACTCTTTAAAAGAATACTATTTAATAAAAACATACAAGAAATTAAAGAAAAATGACTTACATAATAGTCTTAACTTGGTACTTAACTAGTGACTGTGCAGCTTTTGCTAATCTAACAGAAGATGATTATTTGTGTACCCCAATTTGAAGCATACTTATTGCCTGGTAAAAAAATGACATTATTTTTTGTCATCGGTAAGGCAGATTTTTTTTTTAATGGCATTATCTCCCCCTTTGGCGCGTTTTCTTCCCTGACGGAATCTGATCTTTTCAGTCATATGGCAATAAGACTATATAATTGGCATATTGCCCTTTTGATATACCTAGTAAGTAATTTCTATTACATATAATGAATCACTGTTGAATAATTGTTAGATTGTTTCAGGACAGTAAAGAGCATGAACAAGTTTGTGGCAGTAGCCCAACATCATATATCAGCTAAAAATGAAGTTCAGAAAAGAACAATATTTCATACCGAGGAATCTTCTGAGCAATGCATATCATTTTAAATGCAATGACTCTTTAAAAGAATACTATTTAAAAAAAACATACAAGAAATTAAAGAAAAATGACTTACATAATAGTCTTAACTCTACAGGGAGATATACTCTATAAAATCAGCTAAACGTTTTAATCGCATTGTATTGTTAAGGAAATAATAAGCTTCTCAATGATCAAAATTATTGTTTGCCAACCAAAATAACATGAAATAAAACATTAAGTCGGTTTTTGGAGAAAAAGACTTTTGATGTGGCTTTGTATTGATATATCCCGCGAGTGTGGTGTTGTTCTATTGTCATTTACTGTACTCTGGTCTTTAACGTTTGCCTATGGGCTTTGTCTATATGTCAGTGTATTTCTTTGTTGGCATAAATTTGATTGCTGTACCCCCATTATTCACATTTTACTTAGCATGTGTTTGTTTTGTTCACAAATTATTGTCACAAAAAGGGGGTTTTATGCGACTGCCATACAAACAGGAGATAAGCTAGCTATAAAACCAGGTTCAATCCACTATTTCCAAATAAGGAAATGACTGTACCAAGCCAGGAATCTGACAGTTGTGTTCTTTCGTTTGCTGTGTTTCAGATTTAGTTTATTCCAATTTGATAATAGACTTCCCATATATCAAAAGGACTATGATACGGATGTCTATGACGACGATAAAAAGACTATGATAAAGGCGGTTAAATTGACCATACATTGTATATGTAGACAAGGGTTTACAGCAATTATCGCGGGTTTGTAACAAGTCAATCCAATAAGAGGAATAGTCTCGATAATCGATTTTTTTTAATAATGTTTGTAAAGACATTTTAAATGTGTAACTTGAATATTTAGCTTGTTGACACTTGCATTTATGTTTCCTGGTCCTACATGTTATTAAAATACGGTCGATTTAGTCAAATTCTGCCAAAATATCTCATCTTGACCTATTTGGTATGTAAAAATAAATGTTTGAGTTGGAACTTTATAATCGGGACAATCATGAGGAAGAAAAGCGTTAGTATCTCAAAAATTCAACAGTTTTGTACACAGGTTATTTACAATTATGACCATCAATGTATCGTACGTGCTGACTAATAGGCTTGTGATACCCTCGGGGAAATAAAATTCCACTAGAAGTGACATCGACCCATCGGTTGTAAATAAACTCATCATAGATACCGGGATTAAATTTTGTATTTACGCCAAACGCGCTTTTCGTCTAAAAAAGAAAGACTTAAGTGACGTTCGAATTCAAAAATTTTAAATGGCCAAATAAACTAAACCGTTGAAGAGCATTGAGGATCAAAATTACTAAAAGTTTTGCCAAATACAGCTAAGGTAATCTACTCATGAGGTAGAAAAGCCTTAGTATTTCAAAAAGTCAAAGGTTTTGTAAACAGTTTTAAACAGTTTATTAATATATATGACCATATCAATGATAATTTATGTTAACACAGAAGTGCTGACCAATGGGATGGTAATACCCTCGAGAAATTAACAATGACAGTTATTTTTCATTCGTTTGATGTGGAAATGTTTTTTTGACTTGATTATGGAAGTTGAAATATGAATTTTCCTTGGAGAGTGGTATTCTTTTCTTTGGTTACATCTTCTGACATCAGACTCGACTTCTCTTGGACTGAATTTTAATGTGCGTATTGTTATGCGTTTACTTTTCTACATTGGCTAGAGGTATAGGGGAAGGGTTGATATCTCACAAACATGTTTAACCCCGCCGCATTTTGCGCCTGTCCCTAGTCAGCAGCCTCTGACCTTAGTTAGTCTTGTATTATTTTAATTTTAGTTTCTTGTGTACTATTTGGAAATTAGTATGACGTTCATTTTCACTGAACTAGTATATAATTGTTTAGGGGCCAGCTGAAGGACGCCTCCGGGTGCGGGAATTTCTCGCTACATTGAAGACCTGTTGGTGACCTTCTGCTGTTGTTTTTTTTCTATGGTCGGGTTGTTGTCTCTTGGGCACATTCGCCATTTCCATTCTCAATTTTATTGTTGTTTTACTTCTTTGATGACCAGTACGTTTTTGATAATTTTTCATACTTAGATAATAGTTTTTGGTAAATAAAAGTTATGTTTAATCATTGTAATTGCATTGAAAATAATAATCTATATCGTCTTCTTGAATTCCTTTGTTTGAGACGAATTAAATTGTATGAACTGCAAAAGAAAAGCGGATGTTACTCAGGCTTGTGGAAAACTCATTATTCGATGTAAAACTTATAATTAATACGAACACAGAAAATTTCAACGAAAACGTATGACTGAGCATCACAAATTATTGTGACTGTGCAAACAGATATCCGAGCTAGTTTTTAACGTTTCTTGCAAAACTTAATAAATAGTATTTCCGATAAAAAAAAAAGAAGCACCGATTCGAGTAAGTCAAATGTACAGTTATTTCTTCAAATGGGAACGTTTAGGTTGCATCAATATACGAAACATTTTAAAGATACTTCTGTTCTAGATATACATGAAAGATACAATATATCATGCCTGTACAACGTAACTTGTATATATATATTTCATGGAACTTTTCCTGTGTAGACTGAGTTATTATTAAAAATAATGAATAAATACTGACCGCAGCAGGTAGCGATGTTTAACGTGCAGACAACTTATGAACTATGCTCCTACTTTTGAAGTGTTGACCCAAAGCTTCTATGAACGTGATGGGATTATAGAAAATATGGTAAACTGGCGAACAACGTTTTAAATAAACACCATTAATAACACAGGGAGGAACCTTAGCGTCATTGTTGTGGCGCTAAAGGACATTGTTCACAACTAGTAATAAAATAAAATATTTAAAGTAAAAAAAAACAACGTTGTAAATAACTTTATTCTGTAACACATAGTTCATTAAAAATACAAACGATAAATAACTGATACACACTATGTTAAATGCACATGCTCTATACCATCATAAGCTGAATAGATTGATATTCGGTTTTTACCCAATTTGATTTTGTTTGACGCTAATTGGTAAAGTTGTAGTCGTTTCACGACCACTTAGTAATTTTTGCCTAAATAAGGTTTTTCTGAAAAAGCTTAATGGAATAGAAGTAAGTTCATGGTCATTCACCTTCTCGAATATTCGTGTACAAACAAAAGCTACCGGTACGTTATATTTGTCTTCTTTATATTGACAGATACCATTGACAATATCATTGCTTCTTATTAGAACTTTGATAATACGTTCAAGTGGTTTACAATATGTATTTTGAAGACTATCTGTTGTTATACATGATTTACAGTGGGTTTTAGCTACATATATAGTCTTTGGATATCTGGTCTCCATGGTATCCATGTGTGGAAACCACGGACATGACGTGCGTAGACTCAAACTCTCTGCTGTTTTCATATGTCTCTTTGGGCATGTACCACTATTCCGATATTCTGTAGATTGGAGTAAGAGTTCTTCAAATGTTTTGTTAAGTGTAGAATTTTCCCAGCCTTCATACATGAATAACGATTTCATGTTTAGATTATTATTTATAGAATTAAATCTGTTTTCAAGATCCTTCTGAGATGGCTCTGTGCAATTACAGCTCTGTACATTGTTGAAATATGTCGAAACTAATACTGATATATAACAGACAACCTAGAAAATAAAAACGAAATCAAAATACTAGTATGTGAATTACGCTTTCAGTGGATGGTAGTAATTGGTCAATTTGAGAAAATGTGTTGTTTTCATGCTATAAGAAACTAATTGCATTTCAACTAGATGTTTGTTTTTCGTTAATTTTTTTCGTTAATTTTTTTTTTTCTTTTTTTTTACATAAATAAGGCCGTTAGTTTTCTCGTTTGAATTGTTTTACATTGTCTTATCGGGGCCTTTTATAGCTGACTATGCGGTATGGGCTTTGCTCATTGTTGAAGGCCATACGGTTACCTATAGTTGTTAATGTTTGTGTCATTTTGGTCTTTTGTGGATAGTTGTCTCATTGGCAATAATACCACATCTTCTTTTTTATATGTTCACTGTTAGGCTATGGCAGTCATGTTAACGCACAAAACAGCTGAAATTGATCAGGTAGTTTGAAAGGAAAAGATTGTTGATTAAATTAACGAAGAAGGACGTTATGGAATTGCAAAATGTTGCATTACTCTTTGAGTTGGAAGATCCGCTTTTGATTTCATGTTTTTATTCGTACATGTCATTCAAAAAATCAATCGCTGTATTTTACTTCTAAATTTCATGACAGGAATCATTGACAGAGTCCGTTCTTAATTTGTTATAACGCTATATAATGTTCAAAAAATATTCAATAAGAACAGGTTATGAATGAAAGACCACCTAAAACGAATGATAAAAACATTTTACTACATTTTAGCAGATAGGAGGGTCTGGATGTTAGGTAAGGGTTCCTTCAATTCTATAGTTCTTAGTTGTTTGGAGCATGTTTTTTTATGTACAAAGTTACGTTTATTCTGTAAGTTTCTCTTATTAACATTCTTCACCTTTTATATAAGCTTGGGATTTCAAAAACTTTGGCCACGAGCATGACTGAAGAGACATGTGTTGTCGAAATGCGCATCTGGTGCAGGAAAAATTGGTACCGTTAATGTTATTCCAGTATCATATAAATACTGTATATCCTTCATTTCTGTACTCTTTTTATTAAATTTCTTTTATTTTCTAAGAAATAATTTTGCATCCTATGATTCTGAATTTTTATTTATTCTGATTTTACTCTATCGGGTTCTCTTTTCATTATTTTTGTCTCATTTTTATCTATACTTTAAGGATTTTCGAAATAACAAGCTTTTTTAAAAGACTTTTATAAATTGATACTGTATATATAAAGGAACTTCAAATAGCAGAACAAAATTGAGGGTCCTTGTAATTGTTTTCGAGATAAAAGCCATGGCAAATTATGCGGGAAATATTTCTCTCTAGACTTAAATATATTTAACATTTGCATCCTTTTTCTTTCAAAAATTGTAATAAAATAAGAAGGATTTGTTATGTTTTTCAAATATGGCCTTTAAAAGTTTTAATGCTACATCATGGATAAAACCAGAGGATTCTGAATATGAAAAACAAGAGGAGCTAACATCCTTAAACCGATCAAAACCCTCAGATAGTATAACTTCAGGAAATGAACTACAACCAAGTGATTTTACAAGTATAAAAACAAACTTGACTACGATTCTACTTACATCAAAGTAATTCATCTTGTCGTGTGCTTATGTTTTTGGTCAAGTTAATAATTAGGAAACTTAAATTATGAAGAGTAGTAAAAAATACATTAATTTATATATCACTTCATCAGGATGTTAAAATATAAATAGATTGATGGAAATCAAATTGGAATATTTTGGAAGATACTTGGTATAAATCTCCCTAGCAGATTCCTATTCACCAGTTGTTCCGATATAACCTTACATCAGTTTATTATAATATAATATTCAATAATCCCTCATTTTTTTATGTTCCTGATTTGCAAGTCGTGTTTGAATTTATTGGTCAACATATATCGGTAGTCTTTGGCAAGCAAATACCAGAGGAATTTTACGTTGTACTAAAGTTTGTTTAAGAAGCCAGGGGATATTAATTTTAATGTTTTAACGATTGATTGTTAGATATCATGTCTATTGACAAAGATTGTTATGACTTCCTAGACTTAATTCTCGATAATAATAGTTAGTTTATTTATTTAAAGTGATTGAGAAACAAGTTATTGCAAATTATATTATTCACCTTCCGACGGACTATCATCGTTTCTCAAGAACATACTCGAAAATGGTATCGATAGAGAGCCGAAAATTCATTTCTCCCGAACGTGGATCGAACCAGGAACCTTTGTGTTAGTAGTCCAAAAGCGCTTACTACTACATTACGGCTCTCAACATGGAGTTTAAAATGTGAAATCAATGCAAATATCTATTTGTGAATCTATAAATAATTCAAACAGGATAAGATGCAGAGGAATTATTATGTATAAAGACCACACAAAAAGACGACTTCATATTCATATCACAAATTAGTTTGTTTAAAACTGTTGTTTGTATTATTCATAGTATTAAACGATGATTGTAACATTTGGAAGTGTATCTGCTTAAACTTTGATTACACCTGAAATCAGAACATCACCTATTTGAAGTGAGTTTCTGCTGCTCAGTCTGAAGTTTTTTTGTGGGTGTTTTTTGTATGTTTTGTATTATTTTTTTGTACTGTTGGTTGACATATGGTCCTTTAAGATTTTTTGTTTATTATATAATTCATGGTGTCCCTTTGTTATATTCTCCTTACTTTTAGTGAAGGAAATTATGCTTTATTCAAACGATTAATGAAAATGTCCAAATACACAAAATACCAACCTTATAACAGAAATTGAGTAACAATAAACAACCGATTGGCATTTTCGACCAATGCTCATTTTAATCAAAAATCTTCAACTTTTTTTATATATTTACATAACAATATATCGTATTGAATTGTTTGATATTCAACAAAAACACCGCTCTAGACCAGCTATGGTGCAGATTTATAAAAAACATTATGAATTTTCTTAATGCTCTTAACGTTGTAGATTTTTTGATGCGATTGCATTAGGTTTTTTTTCTGAATTCTTTCCTGTTCGGCTTCCCGACAATCTTAAATTAAAGTTTCTTAACAAAAACGAAGTTATGCAGTCTTTGACACTTAATCCTCAATCTCAATGCTCTTCAACTTCGTACTTGTTTGGTTTTATAACTATCTTGATATGAGCGTCACTGATGAGTCTTATGTAGACGAAACGAGCGTTGGCGTACACAATTATAATCCTGGTACCTTTCATAACTATTAATCCTATTTATTAAAAATGACTGTGATATATGTTCGGTCTATGAAGAAATAACATAAAAAATGTGGTGCATACTGAATAATGTATCGGTTTTTTTAAGGTATTTCGGATAGGCAGAAAAAATATAACATATTTTATAATTAATTTCAATCCCTTTAACGATAAATCAGAAAAAAAACGTTAATGACGTCACGATCACATGATAACAATATGTCCATTGACTGATAAACAAAACAACGTCACCAATCAAAAGAGCGTTATTTCAAAAATTAAATTATTATAAAATATTTCTAAAAAATGTATATTTTAATTTTGTTTTATTCAACATTTTCGTGTGGCCAAATATTTTATTCCATGATCAAATCTGAAATGACAAAAAACGAAAACTACATACATCATTCAAGATAAAAAGAGACATTTTTTATATACTTTCTGAAATGTGTATTAAAACTTTAGAAATCTGTAATCGATTTTGACAAAGCAACATGTGAGACGTTTAAATCCCAGTTTTGTTTTTATAGCTTATAAATAACCAATATTTGTACAATTTTTTCAAATTTAGTATTGATTGAAAGGCATTTAACTGTTATCTCAAATAGAGAAGATACAAATTACACTATTAAAATTCATTAAACAATTTAAACAGAAATCCTTCAAAATGAAAATGACAACAAGACAAGCAATAATGATAAATATCCCTTCGTTAATTTTACGGACGCCATCACGAGTTGGTTGACCGTTATGGAATAACCGTTTCACAGATGATATCGTAACTACAATACCCTTCCCTTTTCACGAATATGACTTTCCGAATTATACTATTTACCGAATTTGTAATAAACACACGACGGGTGCCACATGTGAAGCAGGATCTGCTTACCCTGCCGAAACATGTGAGATCACCCCCAGATTTTGGTGGGGTTCGGGTTGCTTACTCTTTAGTTCTCTATGTTGTGTCTTCTGTTACTATTATTTGTCTGTTTGTCTTTTTATTTTTAGCCCTGGCGTTGTCAGTTTATTTTCAATCTATGAGTTTGACTGTCCCTTGGTATCTTTCGTCCCTCTTGTACACAGAAAACTAAAGATATATATTTATAGGAACCTAAACCAAACCCAGGGTTGTAAAAACTCACCAAAGATATCAGTCTTATTATTTGGTACACAGAAGAACGTACGTTTTAAATATTATTTAATTATTAGAGCGCTCAAATCAGAACTGTTAGGAGGCTGTATGAAACACCAAGCTGAACAATAATGGTATGACTGCCAATGAGACACATATCCACCAAAATTTGAAACAAAATAAGATGTTAGCTATGTCTTGTTTGTAGGAATAATTTTTGTAGGGATAATTCTAGTAGTACACCAAATTTAGGAAATATGGGCATATACATGATATTTTATTTCAAAATAGAAGTATCATTTTTTATATTTTAAAAAATTGTTGCTACTCCACATGTGATAAGCAGTATTCGGTTCTGTCACCAGGGTTTCCGCTGGCGTACGCCGTTTTCGCAATTTGCGAAAAATAATAATTATGGCGATTAACATTCATCCCTTGCGAAAACAATTGGCGAAAGAAATATATTCAACAAATTTATTTCATCCAACTTGTTATTTATATATTTTTTCGGGTTTTTCGGACTTTACCTGATCAGAAAATACTCGGAAGTCACCTTGAACTCGTTATGATTTTGACAGAAAATCAATAATCAGCTGATTGAATTTTATAGCTGTAGGCAACAAAGAATTAATTAAAAAAGGTGTTGATTGTAATGTTTGACGAAATTTTAAAATAATTAGGTTAAATGGCGTCCATCACATGTTACTTGAAAAATATTTTAACAACTTTGCAACGTCACGTGTTTGATTCAAACTTTTGACATCTCCTGTGGTTCAGAAAGAAAAAAGCTGACGATAAATGTACAAAAGCAAGACAATTATCCGACTTAAAACTTTAGTCTTCAACTTTGATAAAGATAATTGATTTTAAAGACGCACGTGTGTTTCAAGCATAGTTTTACGCCTCAACTTTTTCATTTCCGATGGTCCAAAAAAGAAAACGGTCGTTATGTAGAAATATATTCAACAGGTTTGGAACAACCCCTCAAATGAGGGATAACCTTTCAGTGCGATGACTATCCCTTAAATAAAGGATTAATTTCAAGTGATAAAAATATGTTTTGTTGTAAAAACAACTTATTCTTAGTACAAACGACACACCTCTATGTTAGTAGAAGAAACGTTCCCCCAAGACCTATATACAGCTATCTTATATTATTAGGTCGAAACATGTCCAAGAATTTTGTAATACTTGACTTCTTTGTTATTAAAAGTCAAAAGACCCCTCTTGTTCCAAATATATATATTTTTCACCCTTTTAAGTTTAAAAAAAAACAAAGTTTTTCTTTTTACCTCTCTACAACAGCAAAATTACAACTTTTCTGAGGGACAGTCCCTCATTTAACGGATATCCCATATTTGGGGGGTTAATCCAAACTTTTCGAAAGTAAGAAAAGTCTCGGCCTTTAGTCTTTATCCTTCAACAGGAAAGGAGGGGGAGGCGGTAGAAGAAGAAAAATTCTAAAGAAAAAATGGATCTTTATTTAACTTGGCAAATAAAAATATAAAGTGGCAAAACATATATTGTTTTGACAAAAGAGGTGGCGAAAAAAATATTTGACCCAGGGGAAACCCAGCTGGCTGTCACAGTCGACGAATATGACCTGTTCAACTGTGACATTAGTAAAAAGAAATTGACAACGCTATTCAAAATAGAACAGTATATCTTAAATAAATAGAAGATAGATAATTTACTCAATGCGTTCAACTTCGTACTTTATTTTTCTTTTTTAACTTTTTTTTTATGCAAGCGTCACTGGTGAGTCTTTGGTCGAAGGAACGCGCGTCTGATGCAAATGAAAATTTTTAATCTTAGTATCTATGAGAGTTCATTTACTAAATGCGTCAAGACGCACTTTAGAAGATGGCATTTGCAAATGACAAAAATGTTGAAATAATAACAAATAAATTGTCAACAAGACAGTACTTATAAGAAAGGAAACCATCTCTAACTAAAATAAGTGTTAATACAAGTGGTTTAAGTGTTTGAATACTGTGTATGGTTATTAACAATTATAGCCACGAATGGGAAGTATCTATAAGAGTACAAAAATTAAAAGTAGAATTTGTCGAATAGTATGTCTGATCTCGTTTGATGACAAACGATAAAGGGGGTATCCCTACTTGTTGATACTTATACTCCTACTATAAAGTTGGCTAAAGTGCCTCATCTGCAAATTTAAAATTTACATGTAATATAATATTTTAAGACATTCCTTATAATGCATATTAAGGTGGTACCCAATAGTTATCAAAAGTACCAGGATTATAATTTTATACGCCAGACGCGCGTTTCGTCTACATAAGACTCATCAGTGACGCTCAGATCACAATAGTTAAAAAGCCAAACAACTACAAAGTTGAAGAGCATTGAAGACCCAAAATTCCAAAAAGTTGTGCCAAGTACGGCTAAGGTAATCTACTCCTGGGGTAAGAAAATCCTTAGTTTTTCGAAAAATTCACATTTTTGTAAACAGAAAATTTATAAAAATGACCATATAATTGATATTCATGTCAACACCGAAGTGCTGACTACTGGGCTGGTGATACCCTCGGGACGAAACGTCCACCAGCAGTGTCATCGACCCAGTGGTGTAAATAGTTATCAAAAGTACCAGGATTATAATTTTTTACGCCAGACGCGCGTTTCGTCTACATAAGACTCATCAGTGACGCTCAGATCAAAATAGTTAAAAAGCCAAACAAATACAAAGTTGAAGAGCATTGAAGACCCAAAATTTCACTAATATTAATTTGGCTCGTTTAATTTTCATAAAATTTGGACACAGTATTTACTTTGACCCTTTAACAAAAATATAAACAATTCAAAAAATTTGAACCAACCGTTTAATCAGAAAAATTACACTGGTTATATAGCAGTTTGACAAACACTTATTTTGATCATTGAGATGCTTAACATTCCCTTATCAACACAACGTCATTTAAACGTTCTGCTGATTTTACAGAGTTAACTCCCTGTAGTGTTAGGTACCTACTTAAGGTAGGTTGATCAATTCTTATAAAAATGCGACATATAAAAATAGTTAAATAAATATGCTTAGTGATGTATTAGTAGCAGAAAAACTAGTAGTATTTTTTTTTTCCTCATTTTGTTTCCTTATTCGGGTTGTACTTCACTTTGCTGCACAAAACATGTAATTATGAATACCAGTCAGAACAGTAGTTCGATATAGGAATACAGGTACAAGTTATATCATCGCCTACCTCCTAAGGATGCGTTTTTTAATATGTTTCGTTTAAAAATTCTGATCAAATTATAACCTTCATGTGCGGACCGTATCATCCTATGGTAAAATACGCTAGATTTTAGAGTTATGACTGTATAGATATTTTATAATGTAAAACGAAAAATAATATTAACCAACTACATGTCAGTCTGTGGTACTCAATAATGAGCAAAGACCAGACCGCATGTTTCATTAAAGGCCCCGAAATTATAAATGTAAAACAATACAAACGAGAATACATGTATTAACGGCATTATTTATGTACAAAATTACGAACAAAAACCAAATATGACACAATAATGCATTGTTTGATCTTTTTATGCTAGGTCTTTAAAAATATTAGAGTGGATTATTTTTGAATAACTTTTACATTTTATATAGAATCATAACTGTGTGTCTGCATTTATTAAAGAGACAAGGAAGAAAATACAGAAACCTAAATATGTTTGTTAAAGAATTATATTTTTGATTAATGACATATCAAAAATCTTTTTCCATAAAATAAAGAAAATAGAAACAAAATGTTTTCTGTATGATAAATTACATTACTTTTAAATGATTTCATTTAAGTTCGACACAATGTTCTTGCTCTTTGTAATTGTTCAGTAAAATTATACCGCTGCTCGAATAACGTCATTGTTTATCAAAATAAATGGTTTGATTCTAAATTTTGTTTAGTTGTTTCAGACGGTAAATACAAATAAAAAAAGAAAACAGAAAAAAGAAAAAAGAAACCAATACTACTTTGCGTTTCCAAATAAAATTGAGAATAGAAATGGGGAATGTGTCAAAAAGACAACAACCCGACTAAAAAACAGACCGCAGCAGAGGGTCACCAATAGGTCTTCAATGTAGCGTGAAATTCTAGCACCCAGAGGCGTCTTTCAGCTTGCCCCTAAACGAACATATATATTCTAGTTCAGTGATAATGAACCCATACTAAACTCCAAATTATACACAAGAAACTAAAATTAAAAATAATAAAAAGACTAATTAATGGTTCTGTAAGTTGTTTGATAAAACAGTATTATTATTGTAGAAACATGGTGTTTGTCCTGAGAAAAGCATAATGTCCCAACCAATTAAAGAACATTCGGTCAGTGTGTAAGGATAGTTGATAATACATTGACATAATGTAAATACTTTTGGCCCATAAGTGTATCTGCTACATCAAGATATGAACCGATCATACATGCGTGTACGGGTTATATTTATTTGCTTATTAAATCAATTAGAGATGCGGTACTTGACATTCATGTTCAATAGTTGAAAATAAACCAACATATTTAATATTACTGCGCAAAGGATAAGGAGGTGTCAATCGGGTGTTGCCGTCAATACTTCCGAGTGAAATAGGTTTCCATACGACCAACTTAAATGATATTATTCACATGACATGTTTTCAGTTTTCAAAATCCTCTTTGTATCACAAAACCTCCGTCATTATTTGGTAGCAATACACAGTTAGAAGTTTAGTTTCGCATTATGGCCATGGTGAATTTTTTGAATATGAAAGTTTTTGTACAATAAAATTGATTTGTAGATAATTGAGGAATAATATAGCCTTCTTAGTGGGTTTATATGAACATTAAGATTGTTTTTAGCATGTTTTATAGGCAATTTATCTGTTTGGCAGTCCGTATTTTCCTATCCGTACCGCCATAGGTCCATAAATTATTGTAGTGTTTATGAACAAAGATTTTGCGCTCGATCTTTTCAATTTTATGGAAAAACGAGCATAAATGCATATGATTTTTTTTAACCACTTGATAGATATAAACCTATGGTTTCAGGAAAGGTATCATTGTAATTGATTGAAATTTTCCTTTGGAGCAAATTTTGGAGACTTTTGTGACATGTTCACCCCCTTTTTTTGCTAATTTTGTATCTAAGAAATGCAAACTGTTGCCATGGTTACACCCAAAAGGGATTATATTTCACCATTCTAACCATCAGAAATCAAATCTATGGACGATTCCCTTTCTATAAATTTATACATGCATAACACAAATATTAAGCCTTATTTGTTAGAAAGTAAGGGAAAGAGGGTGTTTAAAAATTATGAGTGTCAATTTTAAGTTTTTTCCCTAACTGTGTATTGCTACCTTTAGTCCTGCACTTCACAACCTTCAGACATATCAGATTTCAGATACAAGACACTCTGCAACATTTTATCATTTTAAATGTAATTTGAACAAGAATGTGTCCAAAGTACACGGATGCCCAACTCGCACTATCCTTTTCTATGTTCCATGGACTGTGAAATTGGGTAATAATCTAATTCGGTATTAAAATTAGAAAGATAATACTATAGGGAACATATGTACTAAGTTTCTAGTTGATTGGACTTCAATTTATCAAAAACTACCTTGACCAAAAACTTTCACCTGAAACTCCCACTTTCATTTTCTATGTTTAGTGGACCGTGAAATTGGGAAATAATCTAATTTGGCTTCAAAATTAAAAAGATTATATCATAAGCAACAAGTTTACTAAGTTTCAAGTTGATTGAACTCAGCTTCATCAAAATCTACCTTGACCAAAAACTTTAACCTGAAACTCCCACTTTCATTTTCTATGTTCAGTGGACCGGAAAATTGGAGTCAAAAGTCTAATTTGCTTTAAAATTAGAAAGATCATATCATAAGCAACAAGTCTACTAAGTTTCAAGTTGATTGGACTTCAGCTTCATCAAAAACTACCTTGACCAAAAACTTTAACCTGAACGGACGGACGGACGCACAGCCGACGAACGGACGAACGGACGCACAGACGAACGGAGCCACAGACCAGAAAACATAATGCCCCTCTACTATCGTAGGTGGGGCATAAAAACTATAAAACTTGTGGTCTAATTATCGTTAATAACTATTGTCAATGTAACTTAACCTTAAAATGTTACAATACTCGTAGTCGCTAGAATATGAACCATATTACGTACGGCAATGTATATACTTAGTGTGCACTGATATATGTCGGTGATACACTGCTAAGACTAAATGAAAGATTCTAATACGACGTCCTTCTTGTTGCACCTTTGTGATCCTGTTGTTCCTTCGTTTTCCTCTTATAAATGATATGTTTCCCTCGGATTTTGTTTGGAAACTGAGTAAGTTTTTCTCCACCGATGCATGACTTTTGAACGCCGATATACTACTGTTAACTTTATCCATTACTATTTGTAAACAAGGCAATGTTATGTTTCACACATGGGCACAAAATTACTGTTTATATTCTCGCTACTTTCATCGTTTGTCTAATAAAATACGTACATTGTAGCAGCTTAAATAAACGCCTTACATTGACCTATAATGGTTTACTTTTTTTAAATTGTTATTTGGATGGAAAGTTGTCTCATTGGCACTCACACCACATCTTCCTATATCTATTTACAATAAACTGTTTATCAAACAAACCATACCCTGCTTTTTTTTCTTAACCTTATCAAAGAAGAAAATGTAATGTACAGTCTCCACTTGGAACATCATGACATGAAGGAATTATTGATTAGATGAAAATTGATCGCTTTACAAAACATTTATCTATAAAAAAAGATTGATCATTTTGTTGTTGTGATGGAAGTCATGAATTTATAGAGACAACAAATATCCTGCAAAACTTAAAACCTACTTTAAACCATCATTTTCTATACAAGAACACAATTCAGAAATATAACAGATGTTATGCAATCGTTTGGTGTGTTTGCTCTCTCGATTTTACAATTTAATTTCAGACCTTCCGCTTTGATTGTTCCTTGGAGTTTATCTTTTAATCTACTTTTTATAAACTAACCATCTGCTGGTAAAACATATAAATAACTTTCAGAATGAATCAACCAGTTGTAATCAAAGTTAAATCTTTTTCGGATAGATATAAATGTAAAATGCAATTTTCATGTTCAACAACATCTACAATACCAGAAGTTTGTATGCATGGAATGAAGTTTTTTTAGGGAAGAATTCGCAAATGGTTTTCTTTTGTGTTAAGTAGGTATCGGAAAAATAGTAAAACACCATATTTACAAATATTTTATTGAAGTCAATTAACAGTTTGAACTTTTGATGACTAAAATCATAACACAAGTTACTAGTATTTTATATGGCATTTGATAGTTAGTAACAGTTTAAGGATATTCACTTCTCTTGTTTTTGAACTTTTATTATTATTATTTATTATTACAATTTTTCTATAGCGCTAAATCTAAAACAATATTACTCAAAGCGCTTTACATCACATGTTAAACGAAATATACACACAGACAGTGATAAAAATATAAAACATGAACCCACAAAACAAATATTTAAGTGTTAAAACTTTTCTAGATAAAAGGATTAATAATGTGGAATTTTTTCAAAAAAGTGGAATATATATATCAATGAAACAAAATAAAAAAAAAACGAGTAAAAAATTATACTGAATAAAGTTGGTAAAATAAATAGCCAAAAAAGTCTAAAATAAGATTGCTATTACAAATTATCAAATATAATTTGAAAACGTATTCAAAAGATGAAAAAGGAATATTACCATGTAAAACTATAATTACTGAAATGAAAAAATATGTGTGCTACTAAAAAAACATACAATGTACATATTATAAATGAAACATATCTCCAGTTAAAAGAAAGGTTCGATAAATCAAAAGCAGGCTAACGTCTATGGCACAATGTATCACAGAAACGAATTTAAGAGATTAAAAATGCTTGTCGAAAAAAGTGAGTTTTTAAGTTCTTTTTGAATACAGGCACCGACTTTGCATTTTGAAGTTTTTTTGGTAATGCATTCCAAAGGACATTCGGATATTCTCTGGTTTTATCCATGTAGTGTTATTAAAAAGTTTTGCCCTCTTACACCTACTTTTCTTTTCAAAATATCATTACATATAGTTTAAAATGTTTATGAAAGGATAAAGCTGTGAATGTTAATTGTATGAACAATATAGAGAGAATAATATCTCGGTAAATGTACAATGGCTTATATTAAACAACAAGCACATGAACCCATAATTAAAAAAGCATGTTATTTTGAAACAGAGTAACGAACATCCTTAAGGTGGTACCAAACACTTTAACTAAAATTAATTTGGCTCGTTTAATTTTCATAAAATTTTGACAAAGTATTTACTTCGGCCCTTTGACAAAAATATAAAAATTTCAAAAAATTTAAACCAACCGTTTTATCAGAAAAATTACACTGGTTATATAGCAGTTTGACAAACACTTATTTTGATCATTGAGAAGCTTAATATTCCTTTAACAACATAACGTAATTAAAACGTTTAGCTGATTTTACAGAGTTACCTCCCTGTAGTGTTAGGTACCACCTTAATAAGCTCAACGAAGATTTTGTTTATATCTTCCGAAATATTTGAAACGTTATCTTCTCTATTTTCTATCTTTATATTTCCCTTCAATTGCAGGGATACAGATCCTCGTCACTTTTTTCAAAGTATGACCACGTGGCATCACTGGTAAGATCAGCAGACGACTTTGATTTGGAATTAAAAAGTCTACATACATCGTCATTATAATTGTATCCTTTACAATGCCAATCTTTCAAACAGGCACTCGAGCAGGACATTTGACTTCTTGGCAAAAACTCTGATAGAACATCATTTGTGGTATGTCGCATTTTATTTCCAAGAAATTGGGAAGTCATAGATCGGTAGCATAGCAAATCATCTGTAATATAAAATAATGAGTAAAATCGTAAAAAATAAAATCTCAAAACTACTGAACTCCGAGGAAAATTCAATCGGAAAGTCCCTAATCACATGGCAAAATCAAATGACGAAACTCATCAAACGAATGGACAACAACTGTCAATTGCAGTTGTGTGTTTGGTTGTTGTTTAAATCGGTTCTTTTTCTCATTTATTTGTATTTGACATTTTTTATTAATTAATTTACGTTAATGAACGGATATAAACGGGTTGAAATGATAGGAGAAAATTCTCTGATAAAGCCAATTTAAGAAGGTTATACACATTTGTTGATAGATGATTGCTACTCACAAGCTATTTAACAAAGAGATTCAAATTGTAATTTTAATCTTGGTCCTCGTAAAACTAATATTTTATTGTCGCAAACTAAATTAACTTATCGACGTAAAGCAGGGCTATGTTCACAGATAAAATTAAGTTTTACAAAGGCACAGTTTAAAATGCAATACCGTTATTTCAATTATTATGCCAAATATGAAAATGAATTACGCTTAATATTTTTCCTAAAATCATAAATGACGAAGTTTTCGAATGTGTTCATCGTTATCTACAATATGTGTTATCACAAGCATTCTGCTAATGCCAAACAAAAACTCTCGACGTATTCATACTTGTCGTCCTAAATTGATTTATCATAGACAACAGTAGATTTTAAGTTGTGACTTTGTTGTTTATCTTTTAAAAAATTACAATTTCAAGAACGTAGAACAATAGTTTTTCAAATCATGTCAACGTCCTATGACAATTATCGTTATAAACAAAATTGCATTAGAATATAAAAATAGATTCGTCTTGTATTTTGTAAATATAAAAAAGAAGATGTGATATGATTGCCAATGAGACAACTGTTCACAAGAGACCAAAAAACACAGAAATTAACAATTATAGGTCACTGTATGGCCTTCCAAAATGAGCAAAGTCCATACCGCATAGTCAGCTATAAAAGGCACCGATATGACAATATAAACAATTCAAACGAAAAAACTTACGACCTTATCTATATATAAAAAAATGAACATTAAACAAATATGTTACACATACATAAATGACTATTACAGACGTGAAACCATGTGAGTTTGGTAATCAACTTTGTTTTTGGACAGTTGATGTACATATTATTTTGTTACTAATGTCGTATATACAATCCCTTTCAGTTTCCCAAATTGTAACCCACCAAACTAGACTATTTACCGGGTTTGTAATGATATGAGCAACACGACGGTACTACATGTGGAGCAGGATCTGGTTACCCTTCCGGAGTAAGTGAGGTCACCCCCAGTTTTTGGTGTGGTTCGTTTTGCTAAGTTTTTTTTTGTTTTATATGTTGTGTCATGTATATTATTGTTTGTCTGTTTGTCTTTTTCTTCTTCTTTTTCACAGCGTTGTCAGTTTTTTTTTATCTATGAGTTTGAATGTCCCTCTAGTATCTTTCGACCTTAAAACTTCAATCATGGTATCTATTATGAGTTTATTTATTTCTTTATAAGTCAGAAGAAAAGCAAATATGTCTTTAAACTATTATAACATCATATAGATTTCAACCTTTTCCGAATCATTTTCAATTTCGAAGTTTCATTTTTTCTAAATTAAACTAATGTACGTATTTACCTTGCCGAGTACATATATCGTCCAAATTCTCCCATTTAAAACTATTTCCATCGCATGTTATAATCTTTGATTGTGATCCATTTGAAAAAGAATAGTATGGGTCACATATATATTCCGTTGTATTGGAGTCATTTAGATACTTCGAAGCATGCAGCAACGTTGGTGTTTCATCACACATGTGTACTAAAGACAAAAAAAATAAACTAATAAAATAAAAGTATTTGGACAATTAAGTGAATTTATTTGTTGTTTTTGTCTCTCTTTAGTGAGCAAATATATTAGTGTTTTGTTATTGAAGCGATATTCTAATAGCATAACTTAAAATACTTTAGATAGCTGTTTTATTCGTTCGTTCATACTCTTTATTTCTTTTTTATCTACAAGCGACAACAAATGAACATGTTCATAATAATGGAAATTTACAATTGTTTGAAAGAACTTGAATTACTTTTGAAGTACAAAGAATAAGACTTTTATCCTCAACTTTTGCAAACGGTTCAAACAGTACGCATCAGTCTTTCGTTTCTTATTTTATACATCTTAAACATAACATTTTGTACAATTATTATTATTTGTGATAACAATGACACGTACCAAGTGAAGTGCATCTTCAGTGAAATTTGGGCCTCCTAACATGATTTTGATAGATATGCATTTTTCATTTTCATATTTGAACCGTGGTTAACTCTTTAAAAATCAGCTAAATGTTTTAATTACGTTGTGTTGTTAAGGGAGTATTAAGCTTCTCGATGAATAAAATGATTGTCTGTCAAACTGCTATATAACCAGTGTAATTTTTCTGATTAAATTGTTGGTTCAATCTTTTTGAATTTTTTTATATTTTTGTCAAAGTAAGTACTTTGTCAAAATGTTTTAAAAATTAAACGAGCCAAATTTATTTAGTCCAGGTGTTGGGTACCGCCTTAACCACTTAAAACTTAGTTCAACAATCTATGTATTCTTTTATTTTGTTTATGTAAAAACGAATAAGTGACATATTCATGAGGTGAAATAATTGGAAAGCTCAACCAACTAGAAGAATTAGTCTATTGGTAAAGTTTACATTAATTTTTGGCAAATTAAAATGCATACAAAAATATTTCGACAAAATATATTTTAGCAGGACAAAAAACCTTTAATGAAAAATCGTTGAAAAAGCTGATTTAACCGACAATTAACAATAATATAGCAATGAATAACGAAAAAGGAGCGAAAACATGACAGACAACACTCAAAGTAAAAGACAGATTAATACAAACCATCGCAATGCTTTAATGCTACATCCCACATTCCTGTCTCGTTACATGTTACATACTGTAATGTGTCATTGTGTGACGTCATAAAGTAGTGATCACATGTAACAGCTATGACAGTGTGCACGGAATCTTCGCTAGAATTTGCCTTTGCGTTTAAAGGTGCCCGTAACTGGATACAAAAACTGGAAAATAATATTTAAGAAATATATACGGACTCAAATATTCTTCATTACCCTAAAACAGAACACATTTTCTCATATATGTGCTCATACTTTGATCATCCTTATTAACACAAAAAAGAGTTCAAAATAACAGAAGGACATTAAAACAAATATAAAACAGACAGTATCGCATATTAATGAGAGGTTCATCTATAAAACAAGGCTAAGTCAACCATTTGCTCCTAAAGGAAATGCCTGTACCAACAGAAATATGGTAGTTATTTTTTATTAGTTTGATGTGTTTCACTTTTTTACTTCGCCATTTGTTCAGTGCGTTTCTTATCTTTAAAGCGTTTTTGTTTCTTTTTTTTTTATTTGACTGATTGTTAATTGTTTTTATAGTAAACTGTTATGATCTGATGGGTTCAAACCCTTGTCGTACAGCTACACCGCTGTCATAAGTTTGTGAAAGGCATTGGTGCTTATAATTTATATAGTGGTTGTTGTACGTTGCTGTATATCATATTTGTTTTCCCCTTTGTTGTTTTGTTCATAAATCTAGCCTATATTTTCTCGACGATTGTCATTTAGGTGCATTTAATAACCTTTTTTAAACATTGAATTTATTTTGATTTCTACGTCAGTTTGGAACTTGCAGTTGTATCACATTTTTTTATGTTTATAATCAAGGAAGAATAAAGGCTTACAATTATAAACATAAAACTGCTATTCGTAAATTCGATAGATACTTTTTTCAGTACACAAATATGCTACATACTGCTTGATTTAGCTTGATCTACTATGTTCAATCCACTTTTGTTTATCAATAAAAGCCCGTACAAACATTTATTTCAGTCATTCTATAGACTCATGTAGTCGAGCGTTTATTAATTTGTATATACATTCCTTGTTTGAATACACCTTAGATTTGTTTTCAATTATTCTGGTTTTCTGTTACAAATCTGTTGTATTGAAGAATAAAATCATGCTTCATGCTGAATCTTGATTGTAGAATATATACGCAATAGGTATATATAGACAATAATAGTGCATTGACTTGACATATCAACGATATAAGGATGAGGCCTAGAAACGGGGAAATGCGAGGCTGTGCCGAGCATTTCCCCCGTTTCGGGCCGAATCCTTATATCGTTGATATGTCAAGTCAATGCACTATTATTGTCTTTATACTGCAATCTAAAAAAATGTAAGTGTTATTTTTTTTTACTTAAATATTGGGAAAAATCCCCCTTTAAAAAGGCCTCATATCACACAGACGGAGAAATATAAAACACGATGAAATGTACATCATTACCGCAATCAATGGTGAACGAATTCGTTGCAGACTAAAATATCAACAATAAACATAAAACATAATGATTTATAGGTTGCAAACAAAAAAATATTAAAAAGTGAAATATGTTTTCCCGAAAATTGTAAAAGAAACAAGTTTGAGTCGTTAAACGCATCGTTGTTTACATGGAAAACAAGAACAGGTTGAAAAGGTCGTATGAATAATTAAACATAATTTCGACAATTTCTATTTAAATATTCATGAGGAAAAGTGATATCAGGTCAGTGACTGTATATGACATAGAAATATACGGTCAACGCATTTTGACTGCTCAAATAGAACGAGTGCAGTATAATGTAGAATAGCATTATTACGAAAGGTCATTTATAAACACTGTCGGTCTATGGAAAAGACGGGTTGGTAGTTTTGATTTATTTCCTTTCTTATAAGAATTAAAAATATGAATACCTTCACACATCAATATATCTTGTGACCAATTATTATCTTGTAGACATGTGTACGACTTTGTCAAGTTTTTATCTAAAAATCTGCCATCAATACATGTATCCGTCAAGGTTGACTTGTATGTGTATAATCCTGGAACAGGCATTGTATAGTTTCTGGTAGCTTTATACTCTGTAGGAGGATCGGGGCATAGTTTGTCTAAATATAGAGAAAATATAAACAATAACAGTATATAGTTATATAATCATAATTAGTAGATATAATTTAGAATATGGAAAGCGTTTTGTCTGATAGGTTATAGGGTATCGATGGTATATAGTTATCAAACGTACCAGGCTTTTAATTTGATACGTCAGACGCGCGTTACGTCTGCATATGATTCAACAGTGACTATCAGATGAAAACTGTTAAAAAGCCGAACTATAACGATGATAGCTTATATTCGATTTAATAAGTGGGGAGTCTTTGAGAGCATTATAGATATTGCTAACACGTCTGTATAGCTTAGCTCACTGTAAAACATTGAGACTATTTTTCAAGATGCTATTTTATCATCAAAATTTATTTTGCTCTACTGATCTAATCTATATTGTGCAATTCAAAAGTTATCTAGAACATATATACTCTTTCTTAGTAAAACATGTGTTATAAATGATGTTATAACTTGTGTTTTAATACACATATCTACTATTGCATGCACAATTCAGTATTTGAAATGAATTATAAGATAAATTGTATACATAAATTCATACCATATGTTTTGTAAACTAATAGTCTGTTGTCAGTGTTGCACGTTTGATTTTCAGAGGTCCCGTATGTAGACGGCAGGGTATTCCAGCAATAACAATGTGTTGAATTATCTAAAATCAAATTATGTGTCGTAGTATATGAAACATATTCGTAAAACATGTAGATAAATACAGAACGAACAGGTGACAAGCCTAATCAGCTAATATGATATAAGAAAAAACATCATAGATACATCAGGTACTATAGCGTGTATAAAACTTTTGAAAATTAATAGCTCCAAGTTAGGTTGCATAATGTCAGTATAAATACTGACACACATAACTTTCTGAAATAATAATTAAACTAAATTATTTAACACAACTCGACTATTTCTCATTGCGGGCCCTTTAATAGCTGACTATGTGCATTGTTGGAGGTTATACGGAGACCTATAGTTATCAATTTCTGTCATTTGATCTCTTGTAAATGATTGTTTCATAGACAATCACACCCCATCTTCCTTTTCTTATAAATATATGACATTTATTTTATTTCTGCATAAACATGTACATAAAATTATGTCTTATACATGATGTAATGTTATTTACAAAATTTACCTTTGTAAAAACTGCACAACGGATAACCAAGTTGCAGACATGATACTTTGCAGTTATCTAAGGTAGAGGCAGGTGTAGAGTTTGTATTCTTTCTCATTTCGTCCGTCACATAATAACACTTCACAATCGACTGACTATCTGTGTAACCAAAAGAGTTTTAAGACAAAACATCTTATTACTATACTGGTTTTCATTATATTTATATTGTATTGCGTATAACTACAAAATTTATGTTTAATAGCACATAAAACATTATCCATTACATTTTATTGATAAAAGCAGATGCATAATTCAAAAAGATGAAATATTAAGAGAGCATTTCAAAACGTAGTCAACGGTGTACTTTTACAAATTGTGACTTTGATGGAGACTGGCTTTGGTAATCATTCCACATCTTGAATTTATATTCAATTACATTATGCTTAGTAAATAGTTTTATAAGTCAATTGTTTAGTAAGTTGCCTTTAGTGACACAAAAATAATGTGTGGATAAGTTTAAAATATATATGGTGCTTGCATTAACATTAAGACGTTTATAAAAAGAGAGGGCGTCTTCCGTCTTCCTATGAAAATCTGTCTGCAGAGCACGATGTTTTGTCCTCTGTTTGTCACCCTGTCTCAATTGGGATTGGGAAAAAAAAAGTTTTGACAGAGAGGTTTGCAGTGCTCTTTTTTGTATGTCTGTCAAAAAGTATAAAACTAATTGGCAGTTGATTGTTTTCGTATCTTGTTGTGTATTTACTCTGAGTGCGTTGGTAGTCATACCTGATACTGAATGGTTAAGGTTCAATTAATTAACATTTTTTATAAGCACCATTTTAGAAAATGGCATGTATTGTAAAAAGCTGTTCACTAAAGGGATCGATTGATCGAGTTTGACACTTAATGTCATTTATTTTTGTTTTTTGTCATTAGGGTTCCTGTTTTAAGAATTTTTTTTGCACATTTCTTTCAACACACTGGAATTTTATGCGTCTATCAGACAGGTCAGAGGTTTAGCTAGCTAAAAAAACAGTTTTGATCCACCCTTTTCGTCATAAGAAAATGTCAGGAATATGACAGTCCTTTCGTTTGGTGTGTTTGAGCTTTTTGATTTTTATATTACTTTCCCTCCCCCCCTCCCCATATTTTAAATATACAAGACACAGGTCGCTGCTTTCGGGTAACAACTAACGGCTTATATTGTTACAATATTTTCGTTTCAAAAGACAAGGATAAGATTTGTACATATTTAGATTCCCTCTAATATCAGTAATACCTTTATTTTCTAAGTTACTCATATTTTTCTTTAAATACTATGTTATAATAAAGTGTATTAATTCATTGGTGAGACAGAAAAATACGTACAGTTATAAGACGACAGAGGTTGGCCAAGGATCTGCACTCGTAAAGCTGGCCAGTTATTCCAATCAGTCAGTTGTATCGTAAACTCTCTTGTGATGATAGGGTTCGAAAATATATTGTACTTTAATGAACTCCTATCAGTATTGCCTTTGAACTGTTAAAGAAAACAGTGTAATATAATTGAACATCTACCACAGACTCACTTACATTCCTTTGTTGATTCCATGACATGTTATTCTATAAATCTCTATATTTAAGCATCGATATAAAAACCACATTGAACAAAGACCGTTTTGCTAGTTTTTTTGTATATGCTCGAATGATTAGTTAGTGTGTGCATCGACATGTTTACAAAACGGACAAGGAAACATGTTTTTGGTATTTATATACTGTTTAGGGGAGGGACAATATATATCGTGGCTAATAGGAACTAATATAAATAAATATTTCCTATAAATATTTATGCATATCTCCTCTCTTCACGCTGTTAAATTTCGTTGTTGTTATTTCATTTTATACCCTGAACGTGTGTGCGTGGTGTAACCTTTCCTGTAGATGAAATTAACTTACATTCACAGGATTTCCTTCATGACTATATGTAATCTCCTGCTCCAGAGCATCATCCAAGTATTTAAAAACAAATTGGCGGGTCCATTCGTTTTTTTTACCTAATGGATTACCTGAAGTTAAAAAGAAGTGAATCAGGTTAACACTGAGTATAATTGTTCTTTTCTGTTCGGGTTTTCGACTAAAGCAAAGCAGTCATTTCGATGAAGGGATAGAATTTTCATATTGACCGAACTAAAGGGAATACTTACTTTATTAAAAGAAAATGACAGGATCACACGAAGCTAGATGTATGCAACATCAAATTATATTTAAAAGGATAGGATACAAATACAATCCTAACTATAAAAAACCAAAATATTTCAAAATTGCATTATAAAAGTCCAATTTAAAAGGTAGATACCCAGCTATTCATGCGAGTAACAGTACGAACAGGAATAAGATAAACATATCAAATGGCTAAATTTGAACTTATATTGGTTTAAATCACATGTAAATATTAATACTTCTTACCCTGTGTAACCAATCCAGTGATGATAACATCAAATGGATATTTGAAAGTTAAATAATGACTACCATTCAATGTAGATGGTTTCCATGAATCTTCTTCCTCATATGGCCATTTCAACCTGATTTAACAATACAAAAGGCAATAAAAACACATATACATACGGACAATCAGTAAACACTTTTGTAATCACTTAACGTAAGTAGATTCATAAAGCTATTTTTATAGTATAGTATAGTTTTAGGGTAGGGTGGTATATTTAGTTGAGACAGCAATCGACCACCAAAATATAAAAGACAACAACCGGTCACTAAACGGTCGTCAATACTTAACAGGTGCCTGTAAAATATTTCAAGTTAACAACCGTACAAATTGCATAAAATGTTTTTACTTTTTGACATTAATGAAACATCTTCTAATAAAATAGGTATGGGTATTCTACCATTCCATAAAAAACACAATTCTTTAATTCTATGAATACATGATTATAGTAAAAACATCTGTTATGTCAAACTTAAATCTCATTTTTCTTATGAATATATATCCTTTTATTGTGTTATATGCATGTTAGGAACATTTTGACTGAATGGGTATTCGCATGGCCGCTGATACATGCAAATCAGGAGACACTAACATGGTAAACAACGGTCTAACCACCTTTTTTTTTTTACTTCAATCGATTTTCTCAACCATTTGTAAGATTTATTTGTCTGTTCTTCGTCAATTTTAACATTGATAAATTACTATCAACTTATTTTAAAAAGAAATGGAATTGCTTCTGAATATTAGCAATTATATTCCTTTACCTTGATTTGGAGCTATCGTGGTTAACATATATGTTGAGGACTTTAAATCAGGCAGCGTAGAAATTGGCATGAACGATTCCTCTGTGAAGAAAACAATGCACATTATAAGCCGTTAAATTCATCTGTAGACTTTTCACTTAACCTGTAACATATACTGATTTCGATTTCAAATTCACAATTTAAAAAACAATTTACTGATTCAAAATTAGTTTCACCTGGTTTCATGTAGAACAATATTTAAAGAAACACAAACGAGTTCAAGGGAGTATATTTTTCAACTTAAATATACAAATTCATTAATTACTGGTCCTTATATCATGCCTTTAAATATATGTATCACAATATTATATCTTGAAGTTTATTGAATACTGTTCAAATGGAACCATAAAGGTGTTTTACCGTAGGCAGAATTTATTAACAATCTTACCAGTGTCGAAAACATTTATACTCTGTAGGACTTTGAAACATAATGTGGTTTTATATAATACCAAGACGGTTATGTAATTCCATATGCCAAAAGTTCATCACAAGATTCATAAATGTCCATGTAGAAAGCTGTAAAAATGTAGATATTTTTTAATCTTCATTACTAAAACTTCAACATATCTGCAAAAAGTAGTAAATAATGAATACTGTGTGACATGGACCATTTGAGGAATTATATGAGTTATGGTGCATTATACAAATTTAGATAAACAGCGGCCGACTTCCCTTATACATGTACTTTAATTTTTTTATCTGACCTCACTTAAATGCATAAACTAGTTAAACATTTCTCTCTAAAACCTTACATTAATAGCGATTTGTTCTGGTAAATGACAAAATATAAATCTATTGTATATGTGTTAAGATATGTGGCAAATGTTGATGATCTATTGACCTAACATGTCTTATTTCGAGTTGCCTAGTGAACTTTCAGCTGTAATGATTATGTTTAATGTCATCTTTATCACAAAAGAGCCAAAATATAGTAATATGATATATACCTCAATATATAAAAGTAATCACCATATCGTTTCAAATGCTTATTATGATTAAAGGCTTTTTAAAAGGAGAGTCAATTCATATTTTTTTTGGTAAAATAAACGGCTAAATATCTTTTTGATAAGCAATTCACACAAATTCATTATGACAGTAATAATCTATCAAAAATAAAAAATAATGGTTGATACTTGGTGCTTCGGCATGATAAGAGGATCCAGCTATACATGTATTTCAAGACGTGTCAATGAACTCATCATAGATATCTGGTTTAAAATTGTTTACGTTAGAATCAAGAATTTAACATCAAATAATAAAATGTGTCAATGATGAGTTATGTTGGAATTATATAACCATTTGAATTGAATGCACTTGAATTAAAATTATTTATAAAAAAAAATGTGGTATGATTGCAAATACGACAACTCTCCACAAGAGACCAAATGACACAGCTATACAATTGGAACAGCCCATACCGCATTGTCAGCAATAAAAGGCACCAAAATCACAAGTTTACAGTATTAAAAGTTTACTTACAAACATTGTAAAGAGCTATAGATTCAATACTACCACAGGCCTGTGAACTGTACCCTGGACATATATCGCAAGGATCGGATGACATGATAACATTAATGACATTATTATAACATTTGCAGTCTATCTTATTTGTAATGGCAGCATATTCTGCATTATGTCCCACACAATACTGGATACAAAATGATGCCGACATGCCGGAATTACTAAAATGGCTAATTACCGATGTCGTAACGAGACTATCTGCCTCGACACAGCCTATATATCCTGAAAATATATATAAATCTAATTAAATGTTTATTCGAAACTAATTTGCATGTTTAAGTTACTGTTTGATCCTGTTATCAATGATGCAATACTGTTTTCTTCAAAAACTTCGACCTGCACCGAACCATTTATAACTGTCATAAAACATGAAACCCTAGTTAAATGTAATACGTGCAAGAAACAGGTAATTTGTAAACATTTCACTTAATGATAGCTTCTTGTAAGAGTCTTCGTATACTAGAGTTTTATTGTCTCCACCTCTCTGTCAGTAGACACCATATTGATACTTTCCTGCTTTTACGTTGGTTGAGATATCTGATAATTGTTTTTTAGATTTTTTTTATTTAATTCTAAGGTTATCCTGCTTTTCAGTTTTTTCTTTGGGGCAACTAATTAACTTCCGGTTATTTTGTCTTTTTGTGGTTTCCAACAACCTGCAATTGTTCATGCAATTAAGTTATACACTCATATCTCCATACTTACGACTTGACGTCTGACAGATAAATGGACTAGACGATGATTCGTGTTCAGTTGTTAAAAATCCATTAGTTGCATTTAACCATGTGAGATACACCAAGTGACCAAATGCACCATTCGCATCAAACAAAGACACGTCTGAAAAGCGTTGTCCATCACCATGCAAGTATTTCTGGTTTCCAAATTGATTGCTTAAACTTGTCCAGTAGTAATCGAAACGTTTATACTTAGGAACATTATTCAAAAGGTTTAGAAATGTTATGCTAGACATTGTTGGTGATACAAGAAAACTGGTACTGTTAATGCATACTTGAGCTGCTGCTTGATATGATTCGGCGGTAAAACTAAATCTAAAACAGGCTCCTTGGTAGCCATACCATCCGGCTTCACAAATAGTTTCATCTAAAATCATCAGCGATAAAAAAAAACATTTATAGGCGTGTATATCATTCAGAACAAGGTTTACATAGAAAAATAAAATTTAATAATAATCATAATTTAAAACTAATGTCTTGCTCACCATATTTCTAATTCATAACTTCAAGTAAGCCTTATAGTATGATTTATTTCAATTCACCAAATTCTCCATAAAATTACAAGATATGTTCATAAAAAAAGGAAGATCTTTAAAACCTTCAGAAATTTGTAAACCAAATGTGTAAACAGAAAACGGAACATTAGCGTTGATCGCTATCATTTTTCTATTAGTTTGTCAAATGATTAAGTAGAGTTACAACTTTTTTATATAGCACAAGGAACTGGCAGTGCATTTTACAGATCCGTTATACAATGATACATTTGTATGTGTTTTGATCGATGACGAAAATAAATCAAGTCTCAAATATTCAGTATTATTGCTATTTTACGAAATGTTCCCACTGACTAATAATTTCCTTTCTGGGCACAGAAAAGTGATACGTAATAAATTATCGCTAAGTACAAAGAGCGCATGTGCCACTGTCAATGTAAACATCAACGCCGTCATAGGAAAAATAGCGATAGACAGATTATCATTGATACCAGCTCAACCTATAAAGTCAATCTCTTTTAGATGATCAACGATAATCTATAAAAATCGTATAAGCAACTAATGCCGTGACTTTAAGTAAATAAGATTCATGTTCGATCTTTTTACTATTGCAAAAATAGCGATTGGATAGACACTACAAAACAAATGAAAGCATTATGTCCATGCGTTGTTTAAAAAGCTTGCAATGATTAATTTTACATTTTGTAATTTCTTTTACACTCGCTATAAAAAATGCACGCAAAAATAATCAATTTTCTCTATATTAACAAGAGTCGTGGATACTTCTTGTTTTATCACACAATTACTTGAATTATGATATTAAGTCACAGAAATGCATGTTCAATGAAACTAGAGGCTCTAAAGAGCCTGTGTTGCTCACCTTGGTCTTTAGATGTTGATATTAAACAAAAGACACAGATGAATTCATGACATAATTGTGTTTTGGTGATGGTGATATGTTTGTAGATCTTACTTTACTGAACATTCTAGCTGCTAACAATTATTTCTATCTATAATGAACTTGCCCCAGTAGTTACAGTGGAAAATGTTAGTAAAAATTTACAAATTTTATGAAAATTGATAAACTAGAGGCTCTAAAAAGCCTGTGTCGCTCACCTTGGTCTATGTGAATATTAAACAAAGGACACAGATGGATTCATGACAAAATTGTGCTTTGATGATGGTGATGTGTTTGTACATCTTACCTTACTTAACATTCTTGCTGCTAACAATTATTTCTATCTATATTGAACTTGGCCCAGTAGTTTCAGTGGAAAATGTTAGTAAAAATTTACAAATTTTATGAAAATTGTTAAAATTTGACTATAAAGGGCAATAACTCCTAAAAGGGTCAACTGAGCATTTTGGTCATTTGACTTATTTGTAAGTCTTACTATGCTGAACATTATTGCAGTTTACAGTTTATCTCTATCTATAATATTATTCAAGGTAATAACCAAAAACAGCAAAGTTTTCCTAAAGTTGCCAATTCAGGGGCAGCAACCCGACAACGGAATGTCCGATTCATCTGAAAATTTCAGGGCAGATAGATGTTGACCTGATAAACAATTTTACTACTGTCAGATTTGCTCTAAATGCTTTGGTTTTTGAGTTATAAGCCAAAAACTGCATTTTACCCTATGTTCTATTTTTAGCCATGGCAGCCATCATGGTTGGTTGGCCGGATCAAGCCACACATTTTTTAAACTAGATACCCCAAAGATGATTGTGGCCAAGTTTGGATTGATTTGGCCCAGTAGTTTCAGAAGAGAAGATTTTTGTAAAAGATTACTAAGATTTACGAAAAATTGTTAAACATTGACTATAAAGGTCAATAACTCCTAAAGGGGTCAACTGACCATTTCGGTCATGTTGACTTATTTGTAAATCTTACTATGCTGAATATTATCGCAGTTTACAGTTTATCTCTATCTATAATAATATTCAAGGTAATAACCAAAAACATCAAAATTTCCCTAAAATTACCAATCAGGGGCAGCAACCCAACAACGGGTTGTCCGATTCATCTGAAAATTTCAAGGCAGATAGATCCTGACCTGACAACAATTTTACTCCGTCAAATTTGCTCTAAATGCTGTGGTTTTTGAGTTATAAGCCAAAAACTGCACTTTACTCCTATGTTCTATTTTTAGCCATGGCGGCCATCTTGGTTGGTTGGCCGGATCAAGCCACACATTTTTTAAACTAGATACCCCAATAATGATTGTGGCCAAGTTTGGCCCAGTAGTTTCAGAGGAGAAGATTCTTGTAAAAGGTAACAGACGACGACGGACGACGACGACGACGACGACAACGGATGACGGACGCAAAGTGATGAGAAAAGGTCACTTGGCCATTCCGGCCAGGTGAGCTATAAATGACTATAAAGGGCAATAACTCCTTAGGGGGTGAATTGACTATTTTGGTCATGTTGACTTATTTTTAGGTCTTACTTTGTTGTACATATAATATTGCTGTTTACAGTTTTTCTCTATCTATAATAATATTCAAGATATTAATCAAAAACAGCAAAATTTCCGTAAAATTACCAATTCAGGGGCAGCAACCTAACAACGGGTTGTCCAATTCCTCTGACATTTTCAGGGCAGATAGATCCTGACCTGATAAACGATTTTACCCGATATTAGATTTGCTCTAAATGCTTTGGTTTTAAAATATAAGCCAAAAACTGCATTTTACCCCTATGTTCTATTTTTAGCCATGGCGGCCATTTTGGTTTGTTGGCCGGGTCACCGGACACATTTGTGATACAAGATATCCCAATGATGATTGTGGCCAAGTAGTTTCAGAGAAGAAGATTACTAAGATTTACGAAAAATGGTTAAAAATTGACGATAAAGAGCAATAACTTCTTAAGGGGTCAACTGACCATTTTTGTCATGAAGTCTTATTAGTAAATTTTACTTTGCTGAACGTTATTGCTGTTAACAGTTTTTCTCTATCTATAATAATATTTAAGATAATAACATAAAACAGCAAAATTTCCTTAAAATTACCAATTCAGGGGCAGCAACCTAACAACGGGTTGTCCGTTTCATCTGAAAATTTCAGGGCAGAAAGATCTTGACCTGATAAACAATTTTACACCATATCAGATTTGCTCTAAATGCTTTGATTTTTGATTTATAAGCCAAACACTGCATTTTACCCCTATGTTCTATTTTTAATTATGGCGGCCATCTTGGTTGGTTGGCCGGGTCACCGGACACATCTGTTATACAAGATACCACAATGATGATTGTGGCCAAGTTTAATTTGGCCCAGTAGTTTCAGAGGAGAAGATTTTTGTAAACGACGACGACGACGACGACGGACGACGGACGCCAAGTGATGAGAAAAGATCATTTGGCCCTTTGGGCCAGGTGAGCTAAAAGTTCAAGTTCTGATACTTTTCTCCCATTGTAATTTACTTGCCTGCGAACCCACACTGGGCATTTTCTTGTGAACCAGATATGTTTAGATTATATGTGTGGTTGTAGAATATACCAAATGAGTACAACTGTTCACAAGACTGGGCTAAAGTTGAATTTGCTATAATAAAAAGATTGAATTTAGATATTGCTTGACCGTAATTTTATTACATTTAATCAAATAGTGAGAACATATTTTAAAATAACATTTTTAGAGGTGTAGCAGATGCTTTTTTGTGCTTATGTTCTAAGTCAGGAGCATCTACCTTTGGTAGTCTTTATATGCTTGTTAATTTTAATTCAATTACATGTTTAGGAGTTTAGTATCACGACTATTTTGGCTTAACTATAGACATTTTAGTTTAAGGGTCAGCTGAACACCGCTTCCGGGTGAGGTATTTTCTTGCGGTGTTGAGGACCTTTTGGTAGCTACATTCCCAATATTTATTCTCAATTGTGATTTTCTTTGTTAGACATGTTAGAGTTTGAATATTTAATATGAGGTTATTATACAAGTCGTGGTTTGTTGGTATAGTGTATGCAATTTAGAAGTCGTCGTCGCTTGTTACTATGTAACATATTTGTTTCTCGCACATTATTCTGTATCCAATCATGATGTTAGTTATCTCGTTTTTTATTGTTTTAAAAATTGTCATTTCGGTGCCTTTTATTGCTGAGTTTGCGGTATAGACTCTGCTTTATATTGTAAGACCTCTAGTTCTTAATGTTTTTCTCGTTCGTTAGGTCTCTAATGGAGAGTTGTCTCGTTGACAATCATTCCACATCGTCTTATTTTATATTGTTTTGTGTTGTCGTATTTTTTTCGTTCTGCATCTGTATGTTTTTCAACTAATAGTTTTAGATTAACACTTGTTTTTAATTATTCTTTCTTTTTTATTTCATACTAGACTATTTCTTTTTACCCTGTTAATGGGTTCCTACAAATGGTGATGAAACAATAACAATACATCTAATTACTTAAGAATTGAATGCTTCTTTTTGTAAATTTATTGGGGTGCAAAAGCGTTGACCGAAGTACATTTTGTATGAAGCGCGGAAGCGCTTCATTTTAAAAATGTGCGCACGGTCAATGCTTTTACAACCTATAAAGTTACAAAAAAAGCATTTAATACTTATAACTACATTTATTAGCTAGGATCACGAAAGGACGATTTTTATCAAGTTTTTATTTAATTCACCTGTGCACTTTATTGTGGGACCTTGTGTCATCATGAATGATAATTTATTGTGTAATGCAATTGATTAACGAATAACACGTGATGCGAAGTTAGCCAATCAGAATAACGTATTATAATAAAACATACATCTAATGTAATTATTTACCTATATCATATACATTGATATTATTTCCCGATCCACAGTATTGAGAAAATTACCAGGACATCGTGTCGAACAGTTTCCGGAACTTAACTTTGTCATAAAATCTAAATCGTTTTCTTTAAGACAAAAGCATGCGTCATCCCTTATTCCTGCAAATGATGTATCATTGGCGATACAAAGCTGTTTACAGAGTGTTAGTTCCATCGGGTTGATGTAAATAGGTATTTTGTTCAACATTTTACCGTCATAACATCCCACATTATCTTAAAATGAGAATATATATTTATAATCATGTGTGTGTTTTACAGTGTATATAAAAACATCAGTAAACAACTGTCGCTTTTATTCAGAAAAATTCAAAAGATTGTTTTAACCGTGATGTATTGTTATCAGAAGTTAAGCAAGTAAAAATCAAACTATCATTATTAAAGTCATAAGAAAACCTCAAAATTAAAAAAAATAATGCATATGTTTTTTTATAACTCAATGGATAGTTTTTATTATAAAACTTATGTACATATTGTGATTTTACTTTATACTTTTCTCTGAAGAAAATTCTTTAATTTATTCATATTTAGAAGAAGTTTACTTTATTCTAATTGCTTCCTTTCCAGGAAGCAATTCCCCGACATATTTTCCGTATGCAAAGTGACCTGAGTGTGACCCATTTCGTAAAAATCCGTCGATCGTAATACGCATGGATGTCCGTAAAATAAACTATTATCTGAATTTACATGTTAAAACACGTGCTCAATTTCCATGCTTTTTTGTTGATTGTTGACAAACCGTTGATAATCGTTAAACTTCGGCTTCAAAACACGAACTTTAATTACCTGCCATATTTTTACAACAACACTGACCGATTGAAAAAAAAATTGACGATTATACCAAATTTTATGCGAAAAAAATGAAAAATTCTTGAACAGAAGACTAAGTTTATGATGTTTGTATGCATTGGTTCAAGAATTGGAAGAACATTATTTTTCATCCGTCACTCGTTTCTTATGACTTTAACAATAGTTTGATTTTTAATTATGAGACTCACGCGTACAATTTTGTTGTTTTTTGTATAACATGTATAAGCTTGCAGAACATACTTTCTACTTTTGACAAGAGTAAAAAGTTAACCGTATGATCAGCTTATTAAATGTTTTTTTGTATTACTATTATTTTCTAGAATTTTAAACAAAAATTTTCAGTTACCATACACACACAAAATAATTTGACACTGCTTCATAAATGGAAATTCATAGTGACATTCCAACTTCTGATATATCTTAAACATGTTAAACACAATCGGCATACATTAAAACTGTGCGTACCTTTCATCTCCTCACACAGCAAATTACTTGATGTCCAGGTTGACTCTGTCTCAGGTAAAATTTTGTCATGGTGGTCATACTTTTCTAGTGACATATGAAAATATTGACTATTTTCGTTTTCCAAATATGGAAAATAGTCGGTTACTTCACCTGATGCCCAAGTGCTTGTGTACAAAGAAAAGATATTCAGCAATCCAATTCTGGTAATTTCTTGGAGTCCTAGCCAAGGTGAATCTAAAACCAAAATTAAAACTATTCAATTCCGGATATAGATTTTTTTTTTTAAATATTATATGAAAATTAGGTACTATTGCCCAGAGACAAATCACAACTAAAGAGCAAATGAGGTAGAGGTTAATAACTAGTCATTTTATGAGTATTGGACCAAAGACAGTATTAGTAACAACTAATTAACAAAAAATTTATAAACAGAAGATATTTTAAATATTTTAGACTTTAAATAAGAAGTCACATCGGTCATTTCAATGTACAGTGATTCTCGTGAGCACATCAATTTTTCCTCTTAGAGTATATCCATATTTTGGAAATATCACCTATATATCGTGGTTCATTAGTTTAACGTTAATTTGCTGTCTCAAAAATATTAAGTATTACATATGATTGTAAATTTTTTAAAGAAATGACATTGTGGCTGTAATGACATTGACAGAAATAGATAACATCTGTATTATTTATTTAATAAATACAAACGTTTAATTACGCTGAACCTTATTTAGATAAAACAGATTATAATCGTTAACTAATTTTTCTTAACAATGTTATTGTTCCAAAAAATACGATGATAATTCATAATGATAAATGAAAGAAACGTAATCCTTTACCATACTTGAGAGTAGAAGTTTTGAAAGCTAAACCATTGAAAAATTTGCCAGTATTAAACAAACCTAACCAACCTTTCTTGAAAGAAATTGATACCAAGGGGAAACGCAAAATATATAACGACTACATCGTGTTCAAATTCAAACAGTTAACCAAACACAACCTAAAGTAACAAAATGTTTACAAAAAATACCGCATTCGGCAATCCTCGGTAGAATCCGCTACTCTCCTTATGTTAGATGAGGGTACGGAATCGGCCGAGTTGAAACGAATGAAAATACCGATCTCCAAGGCAAGTTTAATAGGGGGAGTCAATAAGAACTGGTCAAATCCAATACTATCATTCAACGCAACAAGTAAAATATAACTGCCATAATCATGAGTTGGTAAACTTTGAAAACTATATCGGGTGACACAACCCAATTTTCATTTTAAAAGTTGCTGAATACAAAGTCGCATGAACATAGGATATAATATCAATGTTTTTAAAGAAACTCAGCACGCAACGATGTATGACACAAGAAATTTTAAAGCAAAACCTTTGAATAGTTTGACAGTATTAATCGGAACTTTCGAACGTTTCTAATAAAAAATCGATACATAGGGACGGAACATAAAAATACCGACAAATCCATTTACAAATTCAAACAGCTGACCAAACACAAACTAACCACTAACCAAACCAAAGTATTACCAAAAATAACGATCTCTTAGGCAAAGTCAATAGGGAAAGTCAATAAAAACTGGACAAATCAAACACTGTTAATCAACGCAACAAGTAAAAACAACTGCCTTAATCTTTAAAAAAAAAAAGATCCAGGAACACAAACCTTATTGACATTGCATAAGGTGTTGAAACCAAGGTTACACAAATGTGTATGTGGACTAAATATTTACAAATACAAAAGGAAAGACACAGAATTAATTAAATTTACTGTGATTTCTCTCGATCCACGGCCGACACTCGGCTAACCGAGAGATTGGTCGGTTAATCTATATTGAGTATGCTGCTATATCGGTGGTTGGTCTGTTAATCGGGTTGGCTAAAGTCTGTTAATCAGGTGTTATCGAGAAAATCATTGAAAGTTCAGCATGTTTCATTGTATAACTTTCTAAATATATTTCCATCATACAAAGTATTCATGTCTAGCAAAACAGTTCAATGCACTGAATTCAGTGGTGTAATTATTATTTTTCTAGCTTCGATGTACGATCTATAAGATGAAAAGGCGGGTTACTCATCAATAAATTTATACACATTTCACACACATAAAATGTACACAAAATGACACATTGGTTAAATTTACTTGTATTCAATATTTTGAACATCGAAAAAAGAAAGGCATTATGTTTGTTAACCATATTGATATCATTGTGTGAAAAATCTACACGAAAATCTGTATTTTGGTGACATAAATCAATCTTTATTTAAAACCTGGTCTGTTAATGGGTCGGATGTATAAAACCCGGTCTGTTAATTGGTCTGTTAAGAGTTATGAATGACAATAAAAGTATAATTTTATTGATATACGGGGTGTTATCGGATCAAATGAGTAGGCTCAAGACGAGCGGCTACAATATACGAAAACAACACATGAGCAATGAAACATAACATATACGGAAACAACACATGAAATTGAAAATTGATTAAAATGGTTTCAAAAAGTGTAATATTAAAATAATGTTAATTTCATCCAAGAATGATCGCATATATCATGTTGATTCTGTTTAATTGTCATGAATGACACAAATGTGTCATCTACATTGGTAACCAGTATATAAATCAGAGATCAACGTCGTAATGTAACTAAACATCAGTAAGTAAAATATATTGGGATGACAAAATATGAAAAATAAAGAAAGAATAATGGGTAAGATAAATAAAATGTAAAAACAAAATGACATAACAATTTAAAGAATACAGAAATAAACAATACCCCCAATCCGGACCCTCTAGTATACACGAGAATCTTGATGGAAACGCAGAATATAGAATAATATATTTAAGGACAGTAGAGAGTGATACATGTACATTGCTAAAACGAGAGAAAAATAATACTTGTTTAAGAACACACACATGAAACACCGATGGCTGTTGAAACAGTAACGGATTGCGATGTACTTATATTGGTGACAAAATCTAGAAGTTTACATGCGGACAACTATGGTGGGAGGTTAATGCCATTTTGCGTTTTAGCGTTTTAGCGTTTTAGCGTTTTCGCCTTACATATTTTATATGACGAAAACGCGAAATTACGAAGTCGAAAACGCAAAAAACGCGAAACCGATTTCTCGTTTTCGACTTCGCGTTTTAGCGTTTTCGACTTCGCGATTTCGCGTTTTTGCCCTCTGGATATGAAAGCCGAAATTGCGAAAAGACGAAATGGACTTCACCGGCCACCATAGACAACTGTAGTTCTCCTCTGCACTTATGTAGAAAGGAACTAAACGGAATAAAATAAGTTGAAACTTAAAATAACCAAATGTAGCTGCATTCGCTCCTTTCTGTTTACTTCTTTAGAGTTATTTGTAAACAACATATGATTAAGTAATAGAAGAAAAGAACAAATTGGATGATGCTGAGGAATCAGGGTTTAACGTCCAGTGACAAATACCATGTTCATATGTGAACGAGAACACGTTATATGTACCCTGTGTTGTATTAGAAAGACACTTTCAGTCGGAATTGAGAACGTGCTACTTCGAACAGACACAAAAATTAAGGCTGATTGAAAACGTCAATAAAAAATTCATGCATATTGTAGAGGCCAATCCATATCACGCTATATTGAAGTGACACACCCTTCAATAAAATGCAAAGAAAGTCAAAATAAAAATGCTCTTTCTAGGATACTGTGGCACCGTATTGTCATTTTTGTTTACTCAGTAACATCACATTCTTAAATTTTTCAAGGGGAAAATATAAAGGTAGCAAAATTATTGTCGTGGCTAAATAACTCTTAACTGACACAATTTCAATTGTCCAACCCATTAACAGACTTTATTCCAATAATTTTCACTAAAACGTGGTATTATTCACGTTATTTTACAATTATAAAATATTTATTAATGTCAATTTATTTTTTAGAACCACAGTACTATTTTTTGTCCTTTAAATGTTATCTAAATTTGTTTGTTTCGCCTTTTATTAAAAAAAATGCTATGCGTATAAGCATTAATACTACATGCTTGCGCGACGCCTTTTAGTTTTACTGAAAACTGCCGAGACTATGAAATGTTTTTACAAGTGCAAAATGTTCTATGATAGATATCATTTTGTCAGACACTTTTCTTGTTTTTATTTGGTTCTTATAACATGCCAAAAATCTGTATATTTAATAGAGTTTAACATTAATTTAAGCGTTTTACTCTTAACAGACGTATAACCAACCCGATTAACAGACCAATCGCCCATATAGCCGCATACTCAATATAGATTAACCGACAAATCTCTCGGTTAGCCGAGTGTCGGCCGTGGATCTCCCTTGAAAGTTATTGGTAGCATTCGAAACTGTTAGCAGTCATTAATAAATTTCGAAACGTGTTTGCGCCAAAAAATAATCAGAAAGAATTTTTTTAATTTTAACTCACTGGCTACATAATCATACAAGATTGTGTGGTACTCTTGGTCATAAATTGTTGCCAATTGTCCACCAATTTTTCGACACGTTTCTGTCATTGTGTAGAGTTCTTCTTCTGGGTCAACAATTTCGCCAATGAAACATCTCCCGTTAACTCCTATCCATTTTTCTTTACAAATTGTTTCACTATCTGGAAAAAAATGTACTTATACAGGCTACATATTCAATATCAAATTTATGTAAATTTAAATGATTGAAAATAAGTCGTAATACGTACCGTAAGGCAAATTTATATGTAGAAAAAATACATTTGCGAGTCGAAATGAAGTGCCAACAGATGCAGTAAATGTTGCCTATTTGATACAATTTTCCAGGTTTTGCGTTTTCCTTCATGTTTTCCTTGGTTAAGTTTTACTTTTCACAATCCGTCATATACTCGAAAGCGACTAGTTATCAAACTTCATTTGTTAGACAACATGACGAATGTGTTGATATGTTAGTGAAGAGTAGTTCATCTACTAAGACCGATCGGCCACCGAGTCCCTTTTATACTATTATGTCTAAAAACGATTTTTACGTGTTGTTTAACAATGTTTTGTCATAAACGTAACTAATTACATTATTTCTAACATATGTTCTCGGTTCATTGCATAAAACACATACATAAATGGCTGATATTCGGACAATAGTCTGATTTCTCTCAAATAATGACCTGAGATACTGGTTTTACAATATTCGTTTGTTCCGCATCATTCTTATTATTTTTTTCACACGGGTATTTACTTATACGATCTTTAACATTATTTTCCGGAAATCCCGAATTGTTGGTGAAAATCACTTGCCGCATTTTAATTTAATGACACAATAGATTAAGTTCATTCCAACGATACAAATATCAATTATTGAATAAACTATAAAAAAATAAAATCGATACAAAATGCAATAAATGTTTATGGCTTAGTGAATTCAAAGGAAGTTTAAGGTTTTATTGTGTTGTTTATTTGCTTGATAATCGTTCTGCATTAGACGTCTTTGATTTTTCTACTTGTTGCATTTCTCAAATATCAAAATAATTTTCTATTGTTACCTTGAAATAAACAATCCTGATTTCCACTACTGAGTTTATATTGTCCAGACAAGGTAATTCCCGCTCGAAATAAGTCTTCACAGGAACTATATGCAGGATACATAGCT